>OY987298.1:47677203-48877203 GCA_963920635.1 Pseudeuparius sepicola
TACAAGTGTGTGAAATGGGCCAAAATATTTTGTTTAAGCTACAATTCAGAGTTTTGGTAATAAAATAGTATCTACTTCTTCCCTTGACCTCGATCTGATTGAATGAAACCTAAGAAACCAATCGCATGATATGGATGAATAACCTTTTTGTTCATCTCTAATTTGGAATTATACAAAAAATTCCCTACCATAAAATTTCTTTACCTGGTGAGTCTTTAGATATATTTAAAAAAACTCAAGCTGGCTTGCACTGCAAAGTATACACGAGAGTATTAAATCTACAAAAATCTCAATGCGAAGTGTATTAAAAAAAATTTTGCATCATAAATTAAAATAAATTTCGATTTTGCCAGCAGTTTGTGCTTGTACAGGAAAAAAATTACACATACAACACGCGGGCAGTAACTGTCAAATTTGACTGCTAACAGAAAAAAATTCGAAAAAACTTTTGAAAAAAGTTTCAATTGCTGCTATAATATACTTCAGTAAATAAACTGAATTTTATTGTCAACAGTAGATACACATGCGAAGAGAGTAGTTAAGTAAAGCGGATCCTGGCTCAAAGATGGCCGCCATATGTGAGCCAGCTTCCGCATAAGGGTTTTGAGCCAGGATCCGCATAGGGTTTTTGAGCCAGGATCCGCATAGGGCTTTCGGGGTTCGGTTGGCAGGTATAAACGCCGCGGTTAGAATATTTTTTCCTTGATTTAACGTCCTGTTTCGGGTGACCTTATTTTATAAGTTTATGTGTATTGTGAATCAGTGGGATGTTGTCAGTTCACGGGGAAGGTTTACTAAATTCCTTAATCGACAAATTACCAGTTGAATTGCACCTTCCTAAATATCAGTTTTGTGGGCCTGGAACTAAGTTAGAGAAACGTCTGACGAGAGGAGATTCTGGTATAAATAAATTGGACGCAGCGTGTAGGACCCACGATATTTTGTATTCAAACAGCAAGTCATTAGAAGATCGACACAAGGCTGATTTAGAATTGGAAAATCGTGCTTGGGATCGAGTAAAATCCAAAGACGCTAAATTTAGTGAGAAGGCTGCTTCTTGGCTTGTAACAACTGCCATGAAAGTAAAAAGAAAATTGGGTATGGGAGTTAAAAAACGACGACCGATTTCTTTTAGAAGGGACATCGTATAAAAAGTGGAAAAAAATCTCAGAAAATCTTTTACTCCTAAGGACTTGAATAACACTCAGAATTTGAAAAAATCGTCATTGGCTGCTGTAAGAGCTGCCCGTATGATTGTTAAAAAGATTGGAAAAAAGAATTTGAGGATACCGAGGTTGATTCCATTCGAAAGCAAAACTGGCGGATTTCTTCCTCTTATTCCTATTCTAGGAGCTCTAGGGGCATTGGGTTCTTTGGCAGGTGGAGCCAGTGCTGTAGCCAAAACCATTTTGGATGTAAATAATGCTAAAAAGAGTGTGACGAAACAGTCGATGGAACCTGTTGGCAAAAAAGGTTCGGGTCTTTATTTAAGAAGAAATAAACGCGGAGGATTCGGACTATTTTTGAAAAAAAAACTCTCATTGAGGCTACCCAACAGACCTTTAACAGATAGAGATTTAATAAAGTTCGCGGCAAAGCTTAACATACCATTTTTTAAAGGCGTATTTATGAGAGACACGCTACCTAAAAAGGTGAGAAAAAACGAGTCGGTCATTTTAAATTTGGATGTTCAGCGAAATCCGGGAACTCACTGGGTAGCCTATCAGAAAAGAGGAAATATCGTCAAGTACTTTGACAGTTTTGGTAATTTGAAACCGCCCAAAGAATTGGTTCAGTATTTGGGAAAGAACGTAAAAATAATATATAATAACGATTCTTATCAGAATTTTGATGAAATAAATTGCGGGCATTTGTGTCTCGAGTTTCTGTATAAAGGTGACAGTTAAGATGAGAAGACGATGTCTATGCTTTTCACCTTACATGGATTTAGTTCAACGCTGTCTATTGACTTTACCAGTCCTATATATTTAGATGAGGATTATGAGTATGGCTTAGCATTGTTGGGATTTCATTCGGGATACAGCGTGCCGAATATCGAGAGTGAAGAAGACAAGCTATATCTTGTTGGTAAAAAGGGACACATAACTATACAAATTCCTACAGGATCGTATGAAATAGGAGCAATAGAAGAGTGTATAAATAACAGTTTAAAAATTAAATTTGGAAAAAACTTTGTCGAAAAAGATAGAATTATATTAAAACCTAATAACAGCACCTTAAAGTGTGAAATTTTTAGTGAAAATTTCGCTATCGATTTCCGAAAAGAAGGTTCTATTGGAAAACTGCTAGGATTCTCCGAGCGTTTGTTAGAATCGAACAAATTACACATCTCCGATTTGCCTGTGAATATAGTGAAAGTTAGAACGATACACATAGATTCTAACATAACATCTGGAGCATACTATAAAAATCAACCAACACATACCATTTATGAATTTGCTATTGTTGATGATCCTGGGTATGCTATAGACGAAACGCCAAAAAATTTGCTATATATACCAGTGACAAAGCGAGAGATCTATAACATAACATTAAACATTCTCGATCAGAACTTCAGACCGGTAAATTTTAGAGGCGAGGAAATAATTGTGAGATTAGAATTGAAACGTTTAACTCATTAAAAATGGTTTTGATTTTTGGGGACGCATATAAGCCTTATAAATTGCAGTCATTTCTCTGTAAAAAGTCATTAACGAAGAAATCGTCGAAGCGTGCAGATCATTCTAAAAAGTCGTCAATTTTGAAAGGTGCTGGTCGCAACCGTCTACTTACTTTCGAAAATCTTCAGTTTTTAAAATCAATTGGTCAGAATGTCGTTAACTCCTCAGGTGTTCAATGTGCATCGCAGTCCAAACTATGATGAATCTATTCAACGCCTGGAAAAACGTACCTACTACCCATTTGTAAAATCTTTTCGAAACAACGATATTGTGGAAATAACTGTCAATCAGGGAGACGCATGGCTGTTGATGTATGATGCTGTGATTTATGTTAAAGGGAAATTAACCGACATGCAAGGGGACTGTAACTTTGTTAACAAGTTTAATATTTAATGAAAACGGACTAAAATTCGAGAATATTTACTTGTACAGTAAGTCACTGTACCAACCCAAGTATCAGTTATTGCAAGACGTGCTTAAACAAGTTAGTGGCGTTGGATATTTTCCCTTTAACTCAAACGATGATGTAATTGGTCCATCAGAGGCTAGAGAAAATTCGGTTTTCATATTTGATGACGTGGCTTGCGATAAACAAGATAAAATTAGAGAATTTTATTCAATGGGACGTCATAAATCTATAGATGTTGTCTATCTTTGTCAGACATATTCTAAAATTCCTAAGCAATTAATACGAGACAATTGTAACATGATTATTCTGTTCAAACAGGATGACGTTAATCTGAAGCATGTCTATGATGAACATGTGTCACCAGATATCACCTACGAGCAGTTTAAAAACCTTTGCTCATTTTGTTGGAATGGTAGTGTTTTTGGAACATTAGTGATAGCCAAAGACTTTAGTTTAGATAATGGGCGATACAGAAAAGGATTTGATAGCTATATAAAACTCTAGTGACTCGGTATCTTTATTAGTAGCCAACATGCCCTTGACATCACAAGAACAAATTCAGAGAGCACAGCGTGCTAAAAAAATTAAAGAGCTAACTAGATCTATTAGAAGAAAATATGCTGCGTTAAAAACGGGTAAATCTGAGATGGATGAGACTTTAGATAAGATATTCAAGCCCGTAAAAGATTTTCTAAGCGAAATAAAAAATAATATGAAAGTTAAGGTAGGATCAAAGCAACAAACTGCAATTCGGATAAAACCTAAGATAGAATTATTTACTAGTACGCCAAGTAAAAAGTTACCGTCTGAAATATCGGGAGAAAATACATTACCTACAACGGTCTTAGAATCATCTCAAGTAACTGAATACGATGATGATGTTGAAGATGACGCAGATTATGGTTATCCTGAAACGGCCTTACCATACATTCAAAATTTCATCTCAAAATCTGCTGATATTGATAATACTTATGGTCCTAAACTTGATCGCAGTACCTACACATGGACCTTAGGAAATAAACATATCGATTTTGATAAAGACACGGGAGATATAATAATCGATAACACTCCTTTCAAGAGCACCGACGGACTTTACCAACTCATTTTCTATGAATATCCAGAATACAGTCAGGCGGATTTGTTAAATTACAAGAAAATTTTAATGTTAACTGGTGTTCACCTTACATCGAATGGTAAATTGAGGGGTTCTCACAAGACCAAATACCTTAATATCATTAGACCTCTAATAAAAAGTAAAACTCAAGATGCGCAAGGTACAGGTATGCAGCTTACTTATAACACAAAACCCATAGAGTACGTATACTGGGATAATGTCAATGAATTAGTAGATAGGTTGAAGTTACTTGTAGCTTCTAAAGATGCCGGAAACACTTCTCACGACAACGAAATCGCAGCCATCTTAAGTGAATTAAAGGAAGCTAAAGTTATTTACTAGAAGTATAATTACTGTCAATATACAGTTAGTTACAAAATGACTCTTAACAAGTTCGGACGCTCGTCGAAATACAAAAAGGCTAGCGGCATTGTGCACTCTCCTTTGTCCCAAAACCAAAAATTGAATAGCGATGCTTCAGCTATTTCATTTCAATATAATAAAGATAACGAAAAGCTTAGAAATATATTAGATGAGCGTCATAACTTTTTATTACGGTCAGTAAACGACTTTAAAAATAACGTTTCCCAGCAAATACAGGATTTTAAAGAGTTGTTAGAATTAAATACTGTTGCTTTGCAAACTGCCATAGAGAAAATAACACAAGAGCAGGATGTGATTAAAGAACAACTGAAATTGGATAAACAAAAGAGTGGTGTAAAGTAATTTCATTTTAAGTTGGAATTGAGCAGTTGAACAATGAATTTCGGTCATAGTGATGAAAAAGTTCGGTTAGTTAGGGAACTCCATAAACCAGCTCGAAAAAATTATCCTCGACGTCGAACTATTATCAAAGGCTTAGATGATCTTTGGCAAGCCGATCTTGCTCAGTTAGATCAATATGCTTACTGTAATAGAGGTAATAAATTCATATTAGTTGTAATTGACTCTTCGTCCAAATATGTCTGGTGTAGACCGCTACAATCCAAGTCTGGAGCAGATGTTACAAAGGCTTTTAAAGATATTTTAAAAAACAGTGGGGGACGCAAGCCTCACAATTTACAAACCGATCAGGGCAAAGAATTTTACAACTCTGAATTCCAGAAATTGATGAAAACTTTTCAAATTAATCACTACAGTACATTTACCGACAAAAAGGCAGCTATAGTGGAAAGAGTAATACGCACTTTGAAAGAAAAATTATTCAAGTATTTCAGTCTAAATGGAAAATATAGGTGGATTGATATTTTGCCTACTGTAGTAAATGAGTACAATAATAGGAAACATAGAACGATACAAATGAAGCCTGGTGAAGTTAACAAAAACAACGAGCAACATTTAGTCACCAATGTGTACAACAGTCACTTAAAAGTTTTCAAAACTCGTAAATTTAGGAAGGGTGACATTGTGAGAATAAGTAAAGCTAGACATGTATTTGACAAGGGATATCGACCTAATTGGACAACGGAGTTGTTCAAAATAATCAAAGTACAACACACCAATCCTCCCACATATTTGTTAGAAGATTTACGTGGAAGAGCTATAAAGGGTGGTTTTTATAATGAAGAATTGCAAAAAGTGGCAAATCCTGACATCTATTTGGTGGAAAAAGTGCTTCAAAGGAGGAGGGGGAAAGTTCTTGTGCGATGGCTCGGGTTAGATAAAAGCCACGACTCGTGGATAAGCGAAACAAACATTGTGTAGTTCTCTCGGTGAACGAACCGCCAAAATGTCTGACAGTGGTTACGAATCCGATGTAAGCAGCAGTGAAAATGATATTGCAGAAGATTCTTTGCTTTTGGCAGCATGTTTTCCGATCAAATCAACTAATGGATTATTCATTCATACAGGGTTGAGTCTCAAGAAATATTTTGAGCCAGCAGTAATCATCACATACCTTTGTCATGATCGGAGAGTAATTTCCTTGAACTACTCTGAATGGAATAAATTATTGGAACATGTATGTGAATTTATTAATAATGGTGGAGCTCCAATGTTTGCCAGATTCGACTCACGTATGGTTCTAAGTACGGTGATTGACGCCGATGGAAATCAGCACGTGTCGCTTAGAAAATATAATGTGTATGTTTATTTTACCGAGGCAGATATTTTTGAATTGTTAAACGTTAGCATAAGTGCATCTTTGTGATTTGGCTTTTTGCTCCGCTTTGATTTTTATGATTTCTATTGTAATTTCTTAGATAAAGTCAATCATCTAGTAGTAAGTAGTAACTTAAATGAAACAGACATTATATTAATATTATGTAATATTACATTTAGTATAGAAACCTTTTGTATTTTTGAACTCTTCTGTTTTTACAAAGAGTTTCTGTTGGCTGATTTGTATAGGAGAAGGTTGGTTTAATAAAACAACGTTCTACAAATATGGGTTTTTTATTTTTACATCCTTACATATTACATTCAATATGCCTTATAGCTTTGTGTCCCCAAGGAAGAGTTACAATACTATCAACTAAATATCGCTTATCATCGAAAGGATTCAAGCCAATTTTAGACTGTTCGAGACTGAAAACATCATGAGCAAACGAACGTATAGAACGTTGGTTTATAATTTTTTGTTTCTTGTCAAACAAACAACTTACATAATCGTTGTACGTTATATGTCTCGATACAACGTTTTTCTTGACTCCTTTCGATTTCTTAATACAAATTTTTTCCGCTCAATCAGATAAGCATACATCTTAGATCTAAGACCCGCAAAGTGAGTTATAATGCTACCATTAAGTTCATCTTTCATTAATCCCGGAACTTTTTTATTTACCAATGGAATACCATATTTATTATCTTGGGGGTAGTCACTAGTATCAAAACGTTCTATATTATCTTTAATAATGTCTTTAAAAACGTCATTACAGCGTATTTCATATACTAGGCTATCAGTATCGGTATACAAGAGCGTACAGTCAGATGGCGATAATTTGCGTAGCATAAATTCATAATGAAATTCATAATAGAGTATTGCCATTCCCACATAGAGGGGCTTATTGAAAATAATACTCGTCTTATTTAGTTCTACGCTAACTAAATTTTCATCAAATATGGTTCTGCTCTTAAAACGTGGGCTAGAAATATAATGTTTTGCTCCAAACCTACCAGCCCATTTGCGTAATAGTTTAACAACCCTGTGTTTCCTTATGTTCTCCATTGTTTTACCATAAACTGCGTTGTTCATGAGTTTGATTATAGTTTTTTCAAATTCTAACGATGCTTGCTGTCTCAAGCGTGTATTAAACTGTATGTAAGGAGCTAGCCAGGGGGCCTGTTTAAACTTCAGAATTCTGTGGATTTTGGTCAAAACTAGACCGTTTCTCAAAGCCTGTTTAAGCGCTCTGTAATGAATTATGTAATTCTTCTTGTCATGAAGTGTGGGCATAAGCTTGGAAAATTTCGATCCTGGTGGTTTTCGCTGCTCTGCTGCAAACGGGAGGTCTTTATGCACATCATGCAGATGATCTGGGTACGACAAATCCACCTCCAAGATATAGCCTTCGTCTGCATCGTCGGCAATCTTGGTAACGTCAAACTCTGAGTCCTCAATCCATTCAAATCCGCCATAAGGGAGATGCTCACACATCGCCCAGCCATATAAGTTGTTAACGTCGAAATAGGCAATAAATTTGGAAGGTTTGGTGGAGTCATAGCTTCGCATATATTTATTATTCGCTTCGGAAAAGCGATGGCTACACTGACTTATTCCACCTCTTACAGCTTTTTCGAAAAATAATAAAATATCGATGTCTTGGAATGTCTCCAGTTTGCAGTTGGTATATTTGAGCATACAGTCCCAAGTGTATCCCGGTAATGTGTAATACCAAGCAGGATCTAATCCATAGTTTTTGTAACACGATTTTCTAAAATTCTCAAACACATCTGTAAGCAGCATCACATCGGTTTTTAAATACAGATCGGAGTATTCGCCCAAGTTAGTTATATTGAACTTTTCCCATACAAATTGTGCGTGTCTGTAGTCTTTTTCGTCGATTTCAACATCGTTTAGTTTGTTATAGAATTGATCGATTGAAGGTAATGAGGTTTCCTCTAATTTTTTAAACGAGTCTATGTAATCATAGCAAAAAACGCCCTTCCTGGTTAACAATGTAAACTTTTCAGGTGACAAATGGTGAAATTCTTTTTTAGCATTTACGAAATCGTCACTTTTTAGAGAGGAAACGAGAGTATCAAGCGAAAAACCTAGAAATCTAAAAGAGTCGATAAAGCGAAACTTGATATTTGTCTCATTATCAAACATAGTAAAACTAATATATTTTTCTTTGTTTATCGGAAGCAGAGTAATGTGATTTCTTTTGGCAAGGTCCCTTATTATAAAATGGCTGTCGTATCCACTTAGATTGTGAAATACTACGGGAATCATAAAAGAGTTCTTATAATTCAAATTACAATTTTGGTGGGCGTAGCCGCGAAATTTGCCGGTTAAGTGACAATGATCGCGCACAATTAAGTCAGTGTCTATGAATTTTTTCTCGCAAATATGACAGTTTTCGCTAGCATCCTTAAGGCTAATGGTTTCGTCCATAGGCTCCACAATTTTTAATTTAGAGGCTACAAATTTCGCGGTCTCATCCAGCTGATCTGCAAACCAAGATAAACATTGGGGTCCACGATAGCTGTTGTAGAAAGATAATGAGTCATCGAATGTACATTCGAAATAGTATGCAGCACTATAGGCCACATGTTTTTGATATTTTTTAGTTTTCGTCTCGGTTTGCAGATCGTGGACGGGTGTTAGCATCGCCTCCACGTCTGAGTAGATTATGAAAGGTACATGTTCTTTATGTGCAAAATTTTTAAACTCAATAAATTTTTCCTTGGGAAATTCAATTTTGCATTGATTTATTTGTTCACAGCTAGTAGCATGCTCGTTCAATTTATCTTGAGATGTAAAATAATTTAAGCATCTGTCACATATAAATACACGTCTTTTATGGTTGTTTAATTGTTTTGAGACTAATTTAGAAAGATCCTTTATCCAACAAAAATGACATTTTATATTATCCATCGACTCGTCTTGAGGGGGAGCTTCGAATTCCCCGATATTTGGCGAATATTCATTTTGAATAAGAAGTAAATTCACATGTCTATCAAGTTTATTATTTGTTAATCTGACAGGTACAGTCATAAATCTAGATGTTTTTTCTTTGCCCACTAACTCCAGAACATACACGTTTACAGATATTTTATTTAACTGCTCAAATTTTGTAATCTGTGGCAATGTCATCGGGAAATCTATCCCCTCCAAATTTAAAACTGTGGAGTAATGAGGGTATGAACTTACTCGATGCGCATTAGAATGTGTTGGATAAAGCGCTGAAACGATAGCCCACGCGAAACAAGCCTCATCCTGATTTTGGACGTTAATGCACGCTTTTTTACTTGAAATTTCGTAGGGCAGAGCTATGTATGACGTTCCACCGTTTCCAAATTCAACTTTGTTTATTTTAACCTCTAAAATTAATATTTTGTGTAAGCTCCAATTGGACCCTTCATTTTCAAAATCGTCAAGTTTTCTCAAAATAATAGCGCTAACATTGTCATTAAACCATTGCTTTATATCAACGCCACGATCGATTGTAGCATTTTTTGTATTAAAATACTTGTTACTAAAGATTTCACCATCGCCAGATATTTTCACAAATTCACCACAGAAGACAGTATTTACTTTAACTACATTTAGAGAACGTAAAATTTGATTTATACGATTTTTAAAAGGAAAAAATGCGTCATTTAAAAACTTTACTATATCTATGTGAAGTATGTTTACTATAATACCTGACCTTATTCTATTTTGAAAGGCGGACTGAGTGTCTTCCCACTTCAATCGATCAGATCTCTTTTCACGTTTTTGACCAGCTCCCGTATGTTTCCATGATTTAAAGTATACGCCGATCCTTTTCAGATGACCCAAATTTGTCTGAAGTTTCATCAGCGTACTGTGATTATAGTCTCCTTTCTTTATTGCAGTATTATGTAATTTAATATTTGCTTGTAATTTTTTTGTCCATTGCTCTAAAACTCTTTCCTGCGTGCTGTCCCTTAATAAATCCAATGCTTTTTCGAAAGTTTGAACAATTTTGTCACTTTCAACAAATGACATAATGAAAACTTAGCAATAAATTATTCTTAGCTTTAGCTGTTTCGAAACGTTTTGAAAATCTATATGCGTTGCATGCCTTTTTAATCTATTTTTCCCCACTGTTTTCTCATAGGATCTGTTTCGGCACGAAAGGGGAGGGGATAGGGAGCTGGCAATATAAGATGTTGAAATTGCCTACCATACGTATCAAAATGGTGCAGCTTACAGTTGAATTCAGAGCTTTCAGAGCCGCGCTATACGAAATGAAACGTTCGTGTTACGGTAAAAATTTAATTTCTCTCCTGAATAAACCGAATTTTTTAATATTTGATAAGTGCTTCAAAACAATTGCCGAAAGTAAAGAGTGCGACGAGGCCGATTATTGTTTGATGCTGGAGAGCAAGCGAAGAATGGATAACTTTATACGGATACTTGGTGATATTTTCGAGCGAGAAGGCATTAATGAAATCAATGCCGTTGACCTTGGTAAGCTTTTGAGGGATCATTGTTTAAAAGATACTTTTGCACACCAATTGTACGTCCTTAATTTACTTTACGATGCTGATGGTGTGGAGTTACCGTATAATCCGAAAATAGAAGCCTATCAAGTGAAAAATATGAAAAAAAATTACAACGATATATATAAATGTATTGACGATTTCATATGTGCGGCTGCATATATGGCAATTCCAAAGAATATAGAAAATTTTAAGGCTGCATTAACTAAGTTGAAACTAAATTACAAATTTCAACCGTCTGAAAACAAAGTGCATTTAATTATGGAATGGTTAAATAAAAACGTAAAAAAGTACGAAGAAAATCCTGACGCTATACTGGGTTGGCAAGATGGTCCTTGTTGTTCTCCATGGCCCTCAGAAGATGTGGACGATTATAGAAAGACAATTGCACTATTAAATACCTTCATATTGTAACTAATATACTTGTAAAAAATAAAACTTTTACTAATATTTTGAATTTTATTTCATATTTGTATTTTAAAAGTGACAACGCTATACTGGGTTGGCAAGATGGTCCCTTCTCCAAGCACACAATACAATCATGCAACAAAAATAGTAAAATTCATAGAGAATGCCCGCAGCCGGGTAAACCCAGTTGACTGCGCAGCCGCCGCGTTCCTGAGACTCATAGCGCGCCCTCGACGGCGGGGCCTTCGAACCACCCAGCGGTATCTTTCGAACCCCCTTGCGCATACCTGTTGCAAGGGTAAAGTATTCGGCGAAATATCGATCAATTGGTAGTACTTTTGAAGCACGACTGTAGTTGTTTCCCTACAGAAATAGAGGGCACGACCTGTATTAAAAATCTAATATTTTCATTGTATTGATTACACGTCAATTCATAAAAGAAAATCAGTAGTTGCAATCTTTATGAAATTTGGAATAACTCAAATATGCAGATTAGTTGTTCCATTTATTTCAAAATAAAAAACAGCAAAAAATACAGTTTTCTGAAATGGAGGAATTAAAATTTAAAAAAATGTATCACTTTTTATAGCATATATTTAAATAGGACATAAAACACAAAAGATATGTTAAAATATTTATTTGTATGTACAGGATAATATAAAAAACGTATTAAAAAAAAACTATTACTAACTAAATATATTACAAACACTTATAAATGTATTCTGCAAAAACACATAACTCTACCTGAGGACAGTGCACGGGTTTTCGTAAATTTTGCAAATGTCTTTTACATTGGTTTTTTTTTAACCTGATTATATAATTCAGGATTTCCCCGACTATAATATCAAATTTGGGACATCCCAGTTGTTCTATATTATAATCTTTTGATCACCTGAATTGAAGCCCAGACGCTTGTCCGTGCGAGTTCGAGCGAGGACGATCGCTATGTAAAATCCCCTGACTATATTTTTTACCTTTCTTACATCTCCTTCAGCCGGAAGTGTGCACGTACGCTTATGCTAAAGTATGGTCTGCTTAGGAGAAAAATATTACTTTTGTATTTAGCTATCGAGCGACTCTGTATTGCACGTAATAAAATTTTATTGCTTGGTGTTTATAATGGTATTGGGTGAGAAATGAATAACAAAGCGTTGGTTTAAAACTATGTGTAATATTATATATATATGATTCAACTTATGCTTACTTATAACTAGTTAATATTTTATTCACACGCGCTTCATCTATTTCTATTATACTAATCCTATTTACTAAAATTTTTCTTAATTTATCTAACCTATCTATTTTATTTTTTAAACCAGCCTTGTTTTTGGCCAGCTTATTACTTTGAAGCTGTAAGACGACAACATTATCTTCCAGCACTTTATTAAGTTCCAAATTGTGACGTCCTCCAGCTGTTGGATCTTCAAAATCGAAGCTGTCATCCGGAAACCTGTTTGTGCGGCGCCCCCTGTTATAAACCGCTCTCAACGTCTCCATATTTTTCCCAACAGTCCTCACAGGACTGGAGACGTTCTGCCGGTGGGTTTGCTCAGACTGAGCAGGCGACGCATGCCCTGCAGGTTGCGCGGGTTGCTCATATTCAGGTGCGGGTTGTTCAGGCTGTACATATGTCAATTGCGCAGGCTGCACATGTGCCGATTCGGCAGGTTGTGCAGGCTGTACATATGCCGAATATTCAGGTGCGGGTTGTTCAGGCTGTACATATGTCAATTGCGCAGGCAGCACATGTGCCGATTCGGCAGGTTGTGCAGGCTGTACATATGCCGATTGTTCATGTGCCAGCTCACGCTCGATCTGCGACACAGCAAACGATGTTGCGCTTCTAATGCTTTCATCGTCCACTTCGGAATACTATAAGATAAACATTTATTATTTGTTAGAATTCATAAACATGTCTACTTACATGATCAACATTGTTTTCTTCAGATGAATTTTCAACTGACCCCTCTGCCGCAAGCGTCTCGATGAGATTATAAGCAGATGGTGACTATAATAATTATTGAATGTTAGTATATCGCAAATAAAAAAATATTTTTCGCATAAGAAAATCTCCAACTTGCGGCTAACAAGAAAAAAGTTGGCTAAAAATTTTCTGATGCGAAAAAGCAAAATAGTTTCTCGAAGCAAATTGAAATAACGTATTTAATAATTATAAAAAAAATAAGTTTTGACTTACCCTCACAACAGCATTGTAGTGGACAATCGTCTTAGTTTGGAACACACTCATAATTATAAGCAAAGTAATAAATTTAAAAATAACACACGACAAAACTCGAACACAATTCAACAAAATTTAGAAAACTGATGCTTTTGCTGAATTTCTATACCCTTTTGTAGATTTTAAAATGAATGCGTTGGTGGGGATGGCTCTCAACGTTGCTACTTTTTAATTTAGGCGTTAACTTTGCTCTGGTGGGAGTGGGGGTAACTCCACCCCTTCGGCGTTGCCAAAAAATTTTCTACTTCAAATTGCTCTATTTTCTAATTAGACGGCAACGCTGTTGAGTGGGGATAGGCAATGCTTACATTAAATATAAAAGGCAGCCACATCCTTAACAAAATTCACTAAATTCAATTCAATACAAAGAATTAAATATTGCTTCAGCTAGATAATTGTGGCAAAAGTTTATAACACTCGTTGAGATGTATTCTCAGAATAAAAGAAAAGTGACAGATGATGGATACAGTGCAGGATGGAGTTCGTATGGTCAGTGGAAAACGGAAGAAAACGCAAATCCAATTAGGCGATTAAGGGACATTCATGTGAGGCACTATAATGAAGGTTTATACGCGGGATGGTTTGATCATCAGGCTGGTAAGAATAGGCGTTTTCTGGAGGGTGACGTGAAAATGGATAAAGTTCAATATGGTGCAGGATATCAAGATGGATGGATCAGATACGGTCAGTGTTTTGCGGACGCTAATGACATTTACATGGCTAAATCTGATATCATTGCATATAATAAGGCGTACTACGCAGGGTGGTTTAATCATCAGCGTCAAATCGAATACGAATCTGGGTATGTGGCAGGGTATTTTCGATTTGCGAATAATGAGGACATAATACGAAATCGAACGACTTATAATTATGCATATTATGAAGGCTGGTTCGACCGTCTACGCAGACAACGACAGTGCTAATATTTGTATATAAGTTTATTGTAACAAAATATATGAATTATTTTAATAAAACAAAACATTAATTAATTTTAGTTTGTTTTATTTATATACTGGTTTCTTGTTTAGTTTTGTTTACCTATTCCTTACTAACCCACTTTAAAGCAATATTTTTATCGAGGAATTTTAAGTGGAATATTAATAATGTACACAGTTTTTTTTTATCAAAATAACAATAACAGCAAAATATTCTCATTTAAGTTTTAACATTGAAAGCCTTTTTTTATTAAAATCTCAGGTAGGGTCGCACGAGAAGATTTACAAGCAGGTGAAAATCTAAATAATTTGAACAGTCTGCTATAAAACTACCAGGCAGTAAATTTTTATAACATGCCATTTACAGGACTATAAAAAAAAGGTCTGACAAAAAACATTTAAAAGTGGATCATTGTTATGTAAGATCATCCCTTGAAGGAAGGGTCGCGCAAGAAGATTTAGAAACAGGTGAAAGTCTAAAGAATGTGAACAGCCTGCTATAAAAGTAAAAGGGGGCAAACTTGTCTGCATTTTTGTTGACTCGGCACAAAAAGATTCAAGGTACTAAAACCAGGTGAAGGTGTAACTAATTTGAACAGTCGGGTGTAAAACTCTGAAAGGGTTAACTTTCTCTGGAATTATGCCAAAAATGGTTCGAGTCACTATCTGCGTTGGATTGGCTGTTTATAGAATTGTAGGTGGGAACTGAAAAGCTTCCTCCTACTTAGTAGATCCTTATAAAAGTACTGCAACTGAGACGTTGGCGTCGAAAGTTGGCGTCGAAAGTGGGCGGCTTAAGTGGGACTTAAAATGGGCGGCTTAAGTGGGACTTAAAATGGGGACTTAAGTGGGACTTAAAATGGGGACTTAAGTGGGACTTAAAATGGGGACTTAAGTGGGACTTAAAATGGGGACTTAAGTGGGACTTAAAATGGGGACTTAAGTGGGACTTAAAATGGGGACTTTACATGGGGAATTTGCATGGGGACTATGTATGGACTTCCTTAGAGGGCACAGAAATTATTATTTTTGTTAGAATTTTTATCATTAGGCATTATTATTTTTTGTTTGGAGCTACATCAAGCTGCAAGAAAAAATTGTGTTTGGTTTTAATTCAAGTTTCAGTTTTGCACTTTTTTTATACTATTACTTTGTTGTACACCTGCTGGGTAGTTTGTTATTTTATTAATTTACTATGGGTAGAAGAAATGAAACATCTCTTATGCTATATATATTTTATTTTTAATTGTTTAAAGTTCTTATTAATTTCATATATATCAATTTCATATTTTAGTTTCTGTAATTTTCGAATGTGAGACTCCAAAGTATTTTTATAGCTGTTCCGGTTCTTGGACGGAAAATTGAATATTAGTTGTTTTCCCGACAGGTCCATAACTAATAAGATAATACTTTCGCCCGTTGAAAATGTCCTTGTTTACTTGCTCAATTCGTTCTTCTGTAAATTCTACCGTGAACCTTTGCGGTAAAATTGTTTTGAAATCGTCGAATTCCAAGGATATCTTCTCGCCGAACTTGGTGTTTATTTTCGTAAATGCATGTACCTCAAACTTTCGGTTGACTTCCAAATCTTGGACCCTAATGAATTTCTTCAGGAACAAACTGTTATTTAAATGGGTCACAAACGATGCCATACTTTTAATCTTATTTAGTCAAGTTAAAAGTGAGAACTGTGTACTTTACCAATCAACCATCGAAATATATACTAAAAAAAGTGGAGGGGATCCCCCCACACAAATCCCCCACCGCTAGATTTTATCCCCGAAAACCCTATGCGGATCCTGGCTCAAAAACCCTATGCGGATCCTGGCTCAAAACCCTTATGCGGAAGCTGGCTCACATATGGCGGCCATCTTTGAGCCAGGATCCGCTTTACTTAACTACTGAAGAGAAAAAATTGGAAACAATTTATTTTAAAGTAAAAATTCCACTAATTGATAACAATTTCAAGAAGTTTGTGCCCATTTGGGGCCGCGGTGGCGTCGCTCGTACCGGCGCTGACTTTTTAGACTGCATGTTTTTCTGCATTCGATCGACCTTGGTTCGAGGCAGACGCATGCATATGTCTTTAAAGAAAAACACCGCTATGGCCAAGAGCGCTAGACAAATGTGGGTTCACGGTATTGCTCCTAAATAGCTTTATCCGTGTGATTTACTAATTGTCCTACACTCACTGGGATTACTACGGTTTTCTAGGGTTTTCCGTAGTACTTGAGCGAATGCTATCCTAGTTATATCGGGAAAAAAGTCGGCCCTAGCCGCAAATGGCAACGAAGACAAAATAATAGTAATTGCCCCCCTCCCCCGCACAAGCATTGCTTCTGGGGTACTCCTAGTTTGGAGTATTGTGAGGGTGAGAATTATTATTATTATTATTAGATTTCTCCACTATTTGGAAATAAAAGTTGAAAAACATAGGCAGGCTATGGAAACAATTATTGATCAAGGCACGTGAAGTCATGCACGTTGTGGTTAAGTCTATTAATACATATTATATTGTTACGGATAAAGAATTACAAACAACATTTTCTAGTCTGTTTCATGGATATTTCAACAAATAAGGCGCGTTTTTAAAGTTGAGTGAAATTTGAAACTTCTTATGAAATATAGTTAATTTGTGCAATTATTATTACGTTGCAATGATTTTCACGATTTGCTCTTTGCACGTGTATCTACTATTGATCTACATCAATAATAATATGTATAAGAAAATATTTGTTTGTGAACAAATAGCGCCATTAGGATCCTCGTAGGTTTCCAGTTCCTTGACACTTTGACTCGCTAGGTACACAACTTGAATGATTTTTGTTGTTGTGACTATTCCCTGAAACTTGCATCTGTAATCCATGTTGCGGCCTCTACAATGAGACACAGTTAGAAACCAAAAGTGGTCGGATGATATCTACTACATCATTAATGTCATTATTCTTCGAGGACTTTCGAATAAGATATATTCTGCCTCATCCCTTACTGTCAAACCTGTCCTATGATACCCAGGACCAGGGTTTCTTTATTTCGAAAAAACAAACACATTAGGCCGTTGACAATAGTTTTCTTCCAACATATAGTCCTGAACCAGTTCTAGCAAATCAGAATGCAGAAAGTAATTCCAGAACTGTTTTTAAGTAATTAGATCGATCGAGAACTGCTGAAACGCAATATTGAAAATAAATTAAAGTAGGTAGCATAATAGTTAGACAATGTATAGTGTCCTTATCGTTTTAGTTAGACGAAATTGATCGTTTTTTTATAACATGTAGCCGTTTTCGAAAAGACCATGACTAAATTTTGTATTTAATTCGGCGCCTCCTGTTAAGTTTCCAAATTCTAAGAAATGACCGTGAAGGTTATCCTTGACACATTCAAACCTCGAATTCAACAACCCAAGTTGGCTTAAACGGAAACTATATTCCTGAAGATTTCAAAATTAAAACATACTCAATTATAAAAAGTTTTCCACGTCCGTTTTCCACAAAATTGCCATACAACTCTATCCATCGACCCAAAACTGTGTTTTCTGAAATTTATCTATTGGCCATACGACTTTAACATAAAACTGTGTTGCGAATAATTGTTCCAACTTTGTAAAAGGATAGCTTTCAACATATATATCCACCAACACCGATTTTTAACGGACTTCAAAAAAGGAGGAGGTTATCAATTCGGTTGCATGTTTTTTTATGTTTGTTTGAACTCCGTCATCTATAAACCGATTTGGACAATTCTTTTTTATTTGAAAGGGTATACCTGTCCTACAGAATGGTCCCATTTAAACTTGAAGAAAAAGTTCCACCCCTAAGGGTATGAAATTTCATATTGAACCGATTTCGATGATTCTTTATTAGAAAGGGAGTACCTTAGAAGTAGCCCCATTTAAATTTGAAGAAAAAATTCTACCCCTAAGGGTGGACAAATGGGGGATGAAATTTCATATTGAACCGATTTCGATGATTCTATTTTTATTAGAAAGGGAGTACCTTAGAGGTGGCCCCATTTAAATTTGGAGAAAAAATGCCACCTCTAAGGGTGAAAAATAGGGGATGAAATTTTATAGTGGACCGATTTTGATTATTCTCTTTTCATTAGAAAGGGATTACTTTAGGAGTGGCTCCATTTAAATTTGAAGAAAAAATTCCACCCCTAAGGGTGGACAAATAGGGGATGAAATTTCATATTCAATAGATTTCGATTATTCTTTTTTTATTAGAAAGGGAGTATCTTAGAGGCAGCCCCATTTAAATTTGAAGAAAAAAATTCCACCCCTAAGGGTGGAAAAATAGGGGATAAAATTTCATATTGGACCGATTTCGATGATTCTCTTTTTATTAGAAAGGGATGACTTTAGGAGTGGCCCCATTAAAATTTGAAGAAGAAATTCGACCCCAAAGGGTGGACAAATAGGGGATGATATTTCATATTAAACCGATTTCGATGATTCTTTTCTGTGAAAAAGGGAGTACCTTAGAGGTGGTCCCATTTAAATTAAAAGAAAAAATTCCACCCCTAAGGGTAGATAAATATTCATCATATTGGACCAATTTGGATGATTCTTATTTTATTAGAAAGGGGTTACCTTAGGGGTGGTCACATTTAAATTTGAAGAGAAATTAAATTTGAAGAGAAAATGGAATGGAATTTAATATTGGACCGATTTCGATAATTCTTAATAATTTCACTGAAAAATAAGAAATACAAAATTTTTTTACAAAAAAATTAAAACCCACTTCAAAAATTTGCCCGTATGCACACTCCACTAAAAATTAAAAAAAAATAACAAAAAATAACACCAACTTCACAAATTTGCCCTTGGTCACATTTCATCTAAAATTTTAGAAATATTGTTGTCTTTCTAAATTGAGTTATCTTTGGAGTCGGTGACAGTAAGTTGTTATGATGTATAAAATATTTTTTGGTTTTCTTCCTGGTAGTTATAGAGTAATTCAAATAAAATTCCTGGGTATTCTACCAATTTGTATTTAAAAAACTAAGAGCCAAAAGCTATCCTTTTTTTATAAAATGTTTACAACGTACGTTTCGGCTTTTAAGCCATCTTCAGGTACATGTTAAAAAGTTGTCAGTCTAAAATTTTTTTTAAAAAGTTTATATAAAAATATAATACCGAAAAAGGAAAACATAAATAGTCAGAAAAACGTTAAAATTACTTACATTTTTGAATCATAACGCCCATATGAACGTTATGTTATAAATACGGTTCTTTAAGTAAACCTCTACGTCGCATTCAAAATGATTAACAAGTTTCTTTAAAAAGTCAAAATAAATTCAAACATATTTGTTGTGGAGGATATAATTATTTTAAACAAAGAGATGTTTCAGAGGTGGTTACATGTTAGCAAATGGTTCGAAATGTGTTCAGGTATGCTCTGCGTTAAAATATTTTATACAAATAAAAAAAGGTGGAACTGATACGTAGTGGGTTTTTTTATCAACATTTCGGAAATATACCGTGACAAAAATAATTTTAAATTTTTCAAAAAAATAGTTTTTAATAATTTTTAACAAATTCCGTTGGTGAGGTCCAAAAAACAAAATAAAAAGGAAACATGAAACAAAGTTTAAGAAATTAGATTGTTATAAATATGTGAGAGGCCTTCTGTGTCAGTTCTAAAGTTTACGCAATTTTGTTGTTTTTTTTTATGTGGATCATTTCAAAAACATTTCTCTTCAATTGGTCATTTTCTTTACATAGAACAACAGGGTTATTAAAATCAAAATTGTGGAAATTATCTAATGCATGTTTACAAAGGGCAGTTGAGTTTAAATTTTTATTTTTTACATCATATTGGTGTCTATAAATTCTTTTGTGAAGATATTGTTTTGTTTGACCGATATAAGAAGCTTGACAATCTGAGCAGTTTATCTTATAAATAAGATTTGTTAGGAAGTTAGTATTAATATTTGGTTTTAAATTTGAGAAAAACATTTTTGGATTATTTTGGGTTTTATGTGCAACACAAACATTAAACTCTTTGAAGATTTTTGCGATTGGTTCAGACACACCTTTTACATATGGCATAGAGAAATATTTTTTGTTGTTAGTTTTGTTATTAGAAGTTATGTTTCTATTATAAATTTTATGGATTCGTTTTTTAATTATAGGGTTTACGAAAGATCTAGGATAATTATTTTTTGCTAGTATGTGTTTGACTTTATTTAAATTTTTAGGTCTATGTTGTGCATGTGATAAGACAATGGCACGGTATGTGAGACAGTTTATAACACTTTTTTTATAAGATATAGGTACGTCAGATTCGAAATTCAAGTATCTTTCGGACCAAATATTTTTATTATACCAATTTGTAATAATGTTACCTTTATTATTATATTTGATAGTGATATCTAAAAAATTTAAACATTTATTAGTTTCATTTTCAATTGTGAATTGTAAGCGAGGATGAAAACTATTAAAAGTAAGGTAAACTGACCAGTTATTGACACTATTAGCCCAGCTTGAGACTAAAAAACGCACACAAAATAAGAAAAACATCTAAAAGTCTTAAACTAGGTAGCAGGAGATTGGTAAGACTTTGCAGATTCATATTCTATAAGTAAAATAAAGAAAACCCAACTAAATTTTAATTATATAATTTTTTTTGTGACATTAATGCAAAATGCCCGTGTTTGACAGAAAAAATTATTAAAAATCCAGTGTTTGACATCCTAGTAATTGACACAAAAAAAAACACGGCAATGGGACATAAATTGTGCTTTTTATTATGAACTAAGCTTCAAATACATTTATTGGTTTAGTGAATTGATACTTCAACCTGTCTCCAGAAGCTATAATATTGGGAGGTGGCAGCTTTCCTAAAATGTCCTTATCGGTGATACTTGAAATATCATCCTCGCAAGACTTGAATAAAGTTTTTTCGTTGTTCAGAGCCTTCATAGACATAACTTCAATGTCTTTTGGAGAATTTACTATATTCTGCACAACACAGACATATCTATAAAAATTTAAACTTGTCAAGATTTTTTTTTAATGATTACCTACTGCCACACAAACTTGAGTGAAAGTAAGTACAGAAAAGAGAGAGAGAGCAGAAAATTTACTTAAACCTACCTGTAACTAACAGTCTTCCTTTTCCCTCCCAAAAATTTTACTAGTAAGTAATCACCAACAGAAATGTCAGAAGCATCTGCGATTTCACAAAACTCATCCATACCATCATCGCCAAACATATCTATGTCATCTAAACTATCACCACTCTCAACCCATTCCTCTTCAGAAGTTTCTGATTCTACTTTTTTGTTCAGTTCTTGTTTTATTTTCTTTTGCTCTCTGAGTTTGGCCCTTCTTTATTTCTCTTCAATTTTATTCTGTTTTTCATTCTGTTTTTTAATATGATAACGCCTCCAAGCTTCACTAGTAATCGCGGAATGAATCTTCTCTTTGAGCTTTCTTTTTTTTGTCGATGGTTGCTCTTCAGGCCAAAATAATGCCTTCTTAAATGGGGGTGGGTACATTTAAGGCAAGTTTGTTTTGATTTGATTTTGTTGCTTGAACTTGGTTAAAATTTTCCTTATTGCAGTATGTTTGTACATCAGGTTTGAGAGCAGATGTATCGGAGGTTGCATCATCTTTAATGGGAGTATGTTGTGATTGGAATTCGGGTGGATACAAATCAGTTATAGAAGCCTCGAAAGAAGCATTTTCACTGTTTTTTTCAATATTCTGGGAATTTTGATTCAAAGGTGGAGTGCGGTGTAATGGGTGCTCAACGCTAATAAATGAAATATCCAGTCTTTCCACTTCATTATCTCTGGAATTTATTTCGGGCTCAATGTCACTTTTTATAGATTTCCAAACGTCATAAAGAGATGAATCTTCTTTAGGCCCATTCCAAGCACTTCCACTATAAAAGAAATTTTCAAAAGTAATTTTTTTCTCTTCTCCTATTTTATCCTCTAAACCACGCAAAAGTTTTTTGGGAGAAATTGTTACATCTGAGTTTACATCTGTTGTTTTTTGCTGAAGCGATCGTACATTTTTAGACATCTTTGAAAACTGGACATTTTCAACGTTAAAAGGACAGAGGCCCGACACCCTAAAACCATTAACTATTGTGTCTTTGGTGATGTGTTTCAAAGCTGTTTGAAATACTGTTCCAAAATTTTGCTTTTGAAGCCTGTTCCCCGCATTATGCAGCCTCCACTGTTGAACCTCAAGCTTCCACGCATTTTTCAATGGTCTAAATACTGACACATCCATTGGCTGTAATAAGTGGGTTGAGTTTGGGAATAGAGATATCAACTCTATTTGTTTTTCCACACAAAAGTTTGATAAATGTAATGTCAGATGTGAGACATGCCCATCGACGAAAAACAGAACAGGGCGTGGGATATTTTTCTCAGATAACCAAGGTTCAAAAATGTTAGTAATGTATTCATAGAAGGTGGCACTGCACATCCAACCATTCTCAGAGTTACCTATACCCCAAGACTCTGGTATGCTAGATGAAATATAACCAGGTACTCGAGTGTACGTAAATACTATCATTGGTGGAGCCAAAGTACCCTCTGCGTTAGCAGTCACAAGAACAGTTATGCATTCCTTTTCATCATTGCCAAATGCATAAACGTTTTTCTCCCCCTTTCTTGTTAATACTTTATCTCCTTTAGGCTGCAAATAAAAAGCGCTTTCATCTGCATTGAAAACACGGTCAGGAGAGCCAGCAACTTCTAGGAGATTTCTGGATACTAAGTATTCCTTTACTTCAGCAAACCAATTACGAATTTGCTGTTCAGTAACACAATTTCTAGCTGCTGTTAAATTTTGGTACACTCTTTGAGATATTTCTGAGTGGCGCCGCAAGAATGCCTTGAACCACTTGTCACCAGGCCGGTTATTTTTAAATGGGTTTGGCCTTTTTGCTTCTCTAATAATTTTCTCTACACTATCAAGAAGTTGATGCTTTGTGACGGGGAAGTGCCTTTCAGAAAGTTGAAGTATCCATTGTACAAGGATATTTTCTTCATCTGTGTTCAAAATACTTGGTGGTCCCATTGTACAAATTTTAGGAGATTTTCCCGTTGATTTATATAACAAAGTTGTTCGTGGAACATTATGTAATTTTGCTGCAATGGCTACTGGAACTCCTCTTTCTACATCCTTCAAAGCTTCAGACATCTGGTCACTGTTGTAATTTTTTTTAGGTGCCATTTTCTGAAAAAATGATATGCTCCAGTTATCGACACACTTTTACCCAATAATTGACACAATGCGTCAATAACTGGACAGAATTATTTTTTCGACGAAAAGCTAAGTTTGCCAACATTGCAGCACCATGCTTATTCCATTTCTGTAAAAATTTGGCCTTGAAGGAGCTATTCCAGTTTTTGACACTAGTGTCAATCACTGGTTGGGCCTAGATGTTCCATGTCCCAGTAATTGACACTCCAATGTTACACATTTCCAGTAAGTTTAAATTATTTTAGAGGGTACTATCGGATTCTTCACAGATTTGTGATCACGGGAGTGTATAATTTTAATAAATTTGTCCAACAAATTTCGTCTCAGAGGTCAATAATTACGAAGACTTACCTTAACATTACTTATTACCAGCACACAGGAATAACCTCAACACAGACACTTGAATATGAAATGCACTGCTAAATCAAGATGGCCGGTGGTAAATGAGTGGGGAGTAGCACAGCGTTGCCAGATATTCAGAGAAACAGTACACTCAAATCAGAATTCATACATTTTGATCATTTTTCTTAATAAAT
Source organism: Pseudeuparius sepicola (assembly GCA_963920635.1). Classification (NCBI taxonomy): domain Eukaryota; kingdom Metazoa; phylum Arthropoda; class Insecta; order Coleoptera; family Anthribidae; genus Pseudeuparius; species Pseudeuparius sepicola. The sequence continues at coordinate 47,701,385 of OY987298.1, forward strand.
GCATGGTTTAAAGAAAATGTCAATAACTGGCTTGCTGTCAAAGACTGGTTGTCTTACCTTATTGTGGATTTTTTTAATTTCATTTCTGTTAATACAGAGGATGCAATCGTCAACGTATCTTTTATAAAAAAAATGGTTTTTTATTTAATTTACTTAAAACTTGTGTTTCTAGTTCTTCCATTACTAGATTTGCAACAGTTGAAGAAAGGGGTGATCCCATTGCAGTACCAAAAATTTGGGAGTAAAAATTGTAATTGAATTTAGGCAAGTTGAAACACCTTCCAAAAATTCATTTATTGGGAGTGATGTAAAAGGTTGAATCTTTTCCCAATGTTTCTCTATGCAAACCATGACTAGATCAATAGGAATATTCGTAAATAGGGAAGTAACGTCAAATGAAACGAGACAGTGGTCTTTTGGAATAGTTTGTTTTTTAATAAAATTATGAAAATCCAATGAGTCTTTTATATGGTAATTTGCCAAGAATGTTAGATAAAATATTCGAAAAATATTTGGACAAACTATGCGTTGGTGCATTGATATTTGAAACGATGGGTCGTAATGGGATGTCTTGTTTGTGTAATTGTGTCAGGCCATAAATAAAGGGAGGTTGTCCATTATAGCAAGTTAAGTGATTTTTAGTTTTTAAGTCAATCCATTTGGCGTTAAACCATTTTAAAGTGAGTTTGTTAATTTTATTTTGTATAGTAGATAAGGGATTGTTTTTTTCTTTTTTGTAAGTATTAGTATCATTTAAGAGTTGTAACATTTTTGTTTGATATACATCTTTATACATTAAGACGGTTTTATTGCATTTATCTGCATATAAAATAAGTAAGTTAGGTTGAGAATTAATAAATTTTTTTGTTTCATTAATAAAATATTTTTGTTGTTTATTATAAGTGTTTTTTAATTTTTTTGACATGTTTTTTTATTTGTTAAGATATTACAGATTTTTCCCCGTATACGGTCTTTAGTGTCAATATTTACGTTTTCACAGAAACTTAATCCCTTTTCAACGCATGAGACAATTTTTTCTATTGGAAGATGAACGTTTTTCCATGAAAATTTTGGTCCAAGACTTAGAAAGTATAATACACATTTGGGAACATTAACATTGGTAAGATTTTTTATCCAGTTTGGATTTGTAATAGACTTATTTTGATTATTTAAAGGATTGTTATTTGACCATAAAAGATTATTTATTTTCTTAATGTTGTTAGTTTTTATGTCTTTGAAACGTTTTTCATAGATTATATTTTGTTGTTGAAAGAAGTGTTCATTGAAGTTTATTGAAAAACTGTTATTTATTTTGTTATTTAAGAATGTTATTTGTTTCTCAAGAAAACTAATTTCACAGTTTGCATCACATATACAGAGGTTTAAAAGTTGAAAATAAAAATTGAAAAGAATAGATTTATATTTATTTTGTGTGAATCACCCTGCATTATGACGGCTGGGAGCGATACATACAAAATAATATCTGGGAAAATGGACCCGTCGATATTACGTCCCAAATCGAACAACGTGAAGTCAGTTCATGTTCGTTCATGTTTGTTACAGAAAGTAACAATTAAAATGATATTTCTAAATGCTTGGAAGAAGATCTTGTTTTGTTTGAAAAAAGTAATATTCCTGTTTTGAAAATAACGTAACGTAATAATACCCGCGTCTTTATGTAGGTACAAAATACGAACCGGCAAAGCAAGGTTCACTCTTCGTGCAGACAGTTAATTAGGGCGCTTCCCCCGACTTGATATTTCCGGCAGACTGGCCACGACATCTCTACGGACCGAAGCGTCCCGCTAGGCCGACTTTTCGCGAAACCTAAATCTCAAGACTTAGACTTTCCAGAAAGTCGTCGTCTCGCGACGCAGACTTTTTGATATGACAACATTGCATTAAAGATAGTTCCAATAAGGCGTATCGATGTTAACAGTAAATAACACAATATTATTAAAAAATGATTTATTTATTGAATCATGTTATTTAGTTCATGGCAATTATGCGTGAAAGATAATATCTTCCAAATGTTCGGCAAGGCTTCTGAGATACACTTCAACTCTTCATAATTATTGCTCCTGGATCTCATCAATATATGCCTTATTTTCTCGTCCTTCAGTAAAGTTGTTAGCTTGTTGTCATAGACCTTACTCTTGAGATAATTCCAAAGGAAGAAGTTCCAAGGCATCAAATCGCACGATCTTGATGGCCAATTGACGAGAGATGATGCGTGAACTGGCACCTTTTCTTTCAATAAAGCCATTATTGCAGTGGGTGTGTGGCATGTGACGCCATCCTGCTGAAACCACAATTCCTCGATATTGATCTCATCCAATTCAACAGCTCAAGGACGAGAGGTTTCCAAGCAGGTGCTAGATTATGTGCGACCACAGAGAAGACCAGAATACAGAGAGTTCATCTTGTCAAATATGTCAAATGGAGCCCAACTTTAAACGGTATCTAATTAATGCATTGTAGGTCACCGAGGATCTTTTTTCTGTTTTAAATTAATCTACAATAAATGAAGAACGCAGTCTACTTCACAGTTTATCTGAACTAACTTATTGGGTGTGTGAAAAATTACGTAAAAGTTGGGCTCCATTTGACATATTTGACAAGATGGACTCTCTGTATTCTGGTATTCTCTGTGGTGTGACATAGCTCCAAGCACTATTGTAAAGCTGGAATATCTTTATACTTTTTCCGTTGGTGCCTCGCTCATATTCCTAATATGTAAAATTTCTGTTAAGTATTGCAGTCGAAAAGTCGACGAGTTTGCAATGTTGAAATATCTATATTACTTAAATGTTAAAAGATTTCTGAAAATCTATCTGTACAGATTTCTCGACTAAAATTTATAAACTTCACGATATAACCTTGACTTAATGACAGGTTATAATGAATTTTGAAAGATATTAGGTATATTCACTATGAAATAAAAGTTAACAGTCAATACTGAAATATGATCAATTATCTTGATTTCTGATGGGCTCGATTAGTTTAACTAAATGAATCGAATTGAACTAAATTACAAGACAAAAGGTAACGTTAATAAAAAAAAACAATTGGCGTCTTCCCTATTTGATCTCAAATCAAAACACAAAAATATCAGCCTCTTAGGCAAACAAAATCTTGCCGTCGAGTCGACAACAAAATCAAACAACTTAACTAAATATCAAAAATAATCAAAATAAGGACCACAACCGGCAACGCGAAGCCTGCAGAACAGGCTCTGAGTGAGACTTAATTGCTACGAAAAAGGCAGGTATCGATTATTACGCAAATTAATAATTAAGTAGCTAACTCGAACTGTGCTCCCCGTATCCTTCTTGTGGTCTCTCTGTCACTGCTCAACACAGGAGAACGTGGAAAATCGTCCACCTGCACTTGGACTCGCCATGTGCTCACGTCACATGCAAGAAAGACAGAAAAAACAATATTAGAGCAGCCAAACTAACAACACACTAGATATCAAACCATAGTTAAGCCGCCCGAAAAGCTGAGAATTAAGCCCTGCGGAAAACTTCAAAAGAAAATTCAGGGTTTAACCTCACATGATGCGAACTCTACGAGTAATAACGATTTCTAAATCAATTGAAAATAGTCCATTTTCTTTCAGTGGAGCAAGAGGATAAAATCAAAACAAAGTAAAATTATCTCAGTCAAAACTCCACAATTAGTTTTTTAATGAAAACTGTACATGTTCCAAGCCATCTTCTGACAGTGATGGTGATTAGAATCAAAAGGAATAATGATTAGGGTGATTAGAATTAAAAGGAATAAAAAAAGACCAAGCACTACGGACAATATTATTTCGAGTATTATTCCTTTTGATTCTATAGTAAAATTATTTTAAGAAGTCCTTACTGGGACTGTCAATTGGTAATTTCGCCATCCTAAGTTGGCATCAATGCAGCAAAAATTGCAACCGGGTCATAAGTGCAGGTCAGTAACGAGCCCATTTGCACAATGAATTACTACTAATAACACGAACAAGAGCAACACAAACACAGATAACGGTAAAACTCACGAAACTTACAAAACCCGCGAATATTTTCACTGCCCAAAGTTTGAACCCTTTTGAACGATCCGGAAAACCTTCACAACACCGAAACAAAATTTGCCTGAGTACGCACCATAGACGCTGTCGCAAGTAGGTGATTATACCAAAATACCAAAATGAAAGTGTTTTCATGTCGTTTGAAATTATTATTAAAATGAGTTGTAGTCATAGTTATTTTTATTTGTAGCCGTATAATCGTGATTGCAACAGGGTTTTTATTTTATTTTGTTATATTTTTCGTATCACTTGGGTATTTTTTCACATCATAAATCAATGAGTGACGTCATTAACTAGTTGAGACACATATACCAATGTTATACCCATGGTTAACAGAAAATTCCTATAGGGATTTTGTGGAGAATGTCATCTGACAAAATCGGGACTTCTTACAGTAATCGGGGTATAATCAACCTTACTGTCAGAAGATGGCTTCCCTACATTGTTATTTTCACAGACTTTTTTCTATTCCTATGGACCCCACAGACCGAGTATAAGATTATTTTCCAGGTAGCTCTCAACAATAACTTTGTTATACATTTAACTAAATTTCTAAATAAAGGTTTGTCTTGTAAGAACCATCCGGACAAAAAATATTTTTCTTTACCTTTTTTAGGTAACATTTCTCTCCAAATCAAAAATTTTTTTTAAAGAACTTAATTTTTCTATTTCTTTCAAGACTCACAATATTGTAAAACATATAAATTGGTTAACAATAAGAACTTTATTCAGCCTTCTGACAAGTTAGGTTCTGAAGTGTGGTTCTGATAATTGTCCCACTGTTTATATAGGTCAAACAGGTAGAAAGTTCAATGTCACATTTAATAACATCATAGAGAAATCTTGAAAAGTAACAGTAACCGCTCAGCTTTCTTCAAGTCCGCTTTTTCAGAACATATTGTAAATAACAGCCATTCTTTTGACCCTACTGAACTTGCTTGAGAATTTAGAGATTTTAAGGCAAAAATTCAGCTAATTTACAAATTATAAAGATCAACTAGAATTTTCTAATTTACAATTTTACAAGTCATTGCAATTTCTCACTTCTGCTAACGAATATTGCCCCACTTAAAATCTTGATGGAGGCGTCGGTTTACCTATATTGGTAATTTTTAAATACTAACTTTAAATTTGCTTGTTTTGCCGCCTCCTTTGACGTCCTTTATTCTTTAACCTTATTGCGTTGACTGAAGGTTTAAATCTTCACCCAACGCTTATTGGTTGTTCGTTTAGACAGGCGCAATTGCATTCCTAATGGACCACGCAGTTTCCGTTTTCAATTTCTATTCCAAGCCATGGTGACTTGACTGTTCATTCTTTATTAATAATAATGTTTTTTGGTTCTTCAGAACCCCAAGACGTTCCCGTTATAAACACAAATATGTTACTGTGGCCATGAACCCTTAGATTTTGATGTGTTTGTTTTTGAAGGTATGTTCTACTTTTGTCAACAGTGGTATTTTACTGGTGTTTGATAGAGGCCTTTTGGTTTTTTATTTTTCAAATTAGGGTTTTTGTCGATATCACTAAACTCCATTTAACCTTTGGTTTTCATTTTGTTTACTAGTTTTAAGTTTACTACCTACAACAATTTTAATATCCTCAAAGTTGCTTACAAGGTAAGGTAATTTAGTTTTCACATTTTGCCTGTATTTTACCCTTTTTCCTGTTTCTAGCTTTGTCATTTATCTTACTAAAATAATCTTTTTACTGCTGAAGATGAACCCTTAGCGTTTAGAAACATGTAGGTACAGGTTTCATTAAAAAACTGATTGTGGAGTTTTGACTGAGAGAATTTTACTTTGTTTAAATTTTGATTTCTAAATAAGGTCGGCCTGCCGAGAACTCGGTCTGGCGAGAATTCGAAGTGCTGGGATTTCGAAGTCGAGGTAGGTGTGGCGTAGCTCACTGCCTCGGACGCCGACCCTGGATCCGGGCCATACAACGAGCGCCGACTGGCGCGCGACGCGCAACCATTTGCCAGGATTTTATCTTTTTCGCGCCTGCTTTCCGGCTGGATGATGTTTCACAAGAGATGCGTCGAAAAAAAGGACCAGAAATTAACCGTGAATAAATACGGGCTAAATGGGATGGTGATAAGAAAATAGACGTCATTTCTGGGTTAATGCAAGACTGTGTCCGGGGTCCTTTATGAGAGAATTGAACACCTCGTAAAATGACTTATTACAAGTAGTTCCTAAATAATGCTGCTTTTTATCTAATGCATACGGGTAGGTGAAAATTACAGTACTGCACGGGTTGATATTATTGAATAGTCTGCTTATAGGTATTTTTTCTAGTGCATTTTAATTTATACAGCTATAAACTGGGGCAGCAATACTATTAAACGTTTCTAGCAACACTGGTCATGTTTGGAAATTTGTATTATGAAGAAAAAACTCCAACAACACTACAGCATTTACACGAAAAGTATAGCATACAAGACATTGCTTAAATAAGTGCAAAATTTTTAACCACATATTTAACTCATGAAAAGCGACAACTCTTTTCAAATACATTTGTCCTAAAACTATTTTTTATCCCGCATTTTTTCCATTAAAATGACAAATAAAATATAAATGATAAATAGTGATAAATAGTTATTATGTCTAATGAAAATTATAAAAAAGAGTTAGAAAATGTCAAGCAAATCGCCTTTTTAATAATGGTTGCAACCCTAAAACCATAGATGACATTATTTCCAAAACATATTTTAAAAAAGCCAATATATTGTCAAGTATTTCCAAGAGACAAAGATAAAAATTGCAATTTTAAAGTTTTGCCATATATTGGAACCACAACTGAAAATAATGCATCTCTTTTACAAAAGAGAGACATCAACATCGATCGCACTTACAGCAAAGTGTTCGATAGAGAAACTCATAAAAAACGCTAAGCAGAAAACTCCGAACAATTATAGATCAGGTGTCTATAAGCTACTTGTGGGGATTGCCCTAAGATATACAGGATGGTCCAACTTTTAGGTGAAAAACTATACTATAAGTACCTATCTACATTTTATTTATATAAACATATATCCATAAAGTTTTGGAAAAACAATTATTGTCATGTTGACAAAAATTACAGTGCGTCACAATGACCAACAATGTATTTCCATTGTCAAACATTGTGACGCAGCACTCATTATTCGTGATTTCCACTATAGAAAAGTGTTTCATTTCGTGCACTCACCCTGTATAAAGATTCCTACTTATGGGTTAATTTGTTCCAACAACAGTTCTGAATCGGTTCTCAGCTATATAATTCGTGGAAAACAGTTCTGAAATTACTTTTCTGCATTCTGATTCGCTAGAACTGGTTCAGAACTGTTGTTGGAACAAAGCTTATATTTCAATTTATCATAAATTTCCATATCGGCTTAGGTACCTACATTGCACATTTTAGGCTACATCTGCACGCTCATACATATCTGGAAAATTACCAAGTATCCATCATAAAATTCCCTTTATCATATTATTATACTATGTAGATACTAATATACCTGCATTCGCAATTTTGAGTGGGTTATTATAAATATCCCGGATTTACTTCAAATACGCAATAGAGGACTGAAAGTATAATATGTTATATAAAAGGTTTTTGTTTTTTATTTACTGCGCAGAGATTTTGAGAATTTTATCCACTAATGAATGTTTGGTAGTGCCCAGGAGATTAGCCCGCAAAATAATAAAAAAAGCGTTTCCAGAGCAAGCAAACGTAGACCTCTTGGAAACGGAGATAAAGTAACTATAACATTTTATAGATCATTATCAAGAGGAAAATTTGAATATAACCATGATATAAATAATATAATATCAAACAAATATATGTTGGTAATAATGGTCAAAAACCGAATATGTAGGTATTCAGTAAAATAATTTAGAACCAATTATTGATATTCAAAGGAGTTATATGAGATTTATTAAAAATTCGCCCAATGCCATCAGGTAGGCTATAGGGTTGGTTACATGCAACACAAGGTATATTTTCTTTTAAAGAATGAATAGGATTAACACTAAACAAATTAATGGAATTAAAAAATAATAAAGCCAGAGAACCGAGAACTGATAAAAACGAAGGAGGAATATAACGTTTTCAGCACAAAACCAGATTTTGCATATTTCTGTGTTACCTATCTATGTGGTTGTTTGCCGATTTATTTATTGTTTCAGTAACTCAAGTTTTGCTGTCAGTTTCTCTCTCTAGACTCATTCCATACTCTACTTATTAATTCGCTGATTATCAAGTAACATTATTTTTATGAATATATGAAAATTATATGGGGGATATTATATTTATTTTCTAAATATTCGCAAATTAACTGGCGTCGTTTCTATAGCGGATCGGTTGGGCAACATCTCAACTTATTGGCTACATTTTTAAGCAACATAATTTGCAAACGAGCAAATCGTTAGCGCCAGGAATATGGAACATCCCCGAGGCCGTATGCTCGAACTGCTCCGCACTCTGGAAAACAAGAGTGCGGAGGCGGAGGCGCCCCTCCATTGTTTTCCCATTTAGCCAGGCAAATTGTCAATTAGCATATCATTAGCATCGGGAATCGCGGCGCGACCGTGTACTTAGGACGCTTTTTGGCACGCGATATTTACTAGGCGTCTGGTGTAATTAATAGTTCTTCCAAAACTCGACGTTGAATAAAGTAAGTATAATGTAAGTATCACAGCATTCAACAACAAGTTTCTATAGCACCTATACCTCAGTCTGGATAAAATAGAAAGTAGGTCAGTCATGCGCAGTATAGAATTCGCCGATTATTTCTATGAAAGCCACCATGGGCGTTAAAATTCCCTAAATGGCCTAAATGAAGGTATTTCCTGCATTTTTAACGTATAATTATTACAATAAACACTCTGAAATAAGGTGGCACAATCTACAGCACTCGCCCCCAGCCGCGGGGGCGGACTGGGCCATCGGGCGATCGGGCGCTAGCCCGATCGGCCGGACCTACTTGGGCCGCTATGGGCCGACCGCCGCCGCGCCGCACTTACAGGCATTATGGCAACAACGCAATAATAAATCAGGGGACGCACTCGCATTAACTTTGTCTACTTCACAAGTATCATGTGAAAGATCTTTATCCAAATTAAAAATAATCTTGAGCCGGCTAAGAACTTCTCTAACCCAAGACCATTTAATAATTGCTTGTGAAAAAGATATTTTATAATTTCATTAGATAATGAAGATCTAATAAACTATGTAGTGGGCGAGTGCAAAGGCGTACGTAATGTATTTTTTTTTTTTTTAATGGTTCGTAACAGATGAAGAGTGATTTTTATGTTTACATGTGTTTTATTTGTTTTAAAGAATTGTTTTTTATTTTTTTAGTTTCGTTCTATTCTTTTTAAATAATAAAAACCTATACATAAACTGACTTCGACAATTTGGTCCTCCCCAAAATTTAAAAATACATAAAAAATTAAAAAATAAACTTGAAACCATCTGTCTCTGGCATCTCTTGCACTTTGGCTACATCTAAGCGCTCCATTAAATTATTCCGAAAATGTCGCGATATTGCCAGAAATTGACCCTTTTTGTCGAGCCGTAGCGAACTTATTTCGACTCTGGGCTCGGAGGCTGGCGTCGTTAGACCCTCCACCGAGTCTTCAGGTGAGGTTCCGATGCTTCCGGCGCCCCCAAACAAGAAAAAACATGCGATATCTAAGTGTGATTCTGGAGGAACTATAACCGGGAATCACCGGGTGTATAGTTGGTTAATGGTTGACTTTCTGTCTTTGTTTGTAGCATGTTTTTAGAGTAGTATGGATATATTTAATCTTGGAGTCAAAATAAAAAGCATTTTAACAATGGGGCACCACGTCCATAGGTTTTGACGACATTGAACCTTACGGAACCCGCGCTTCCAGTTCTAGTCCATGGGCGGGTCTCATACAAAGCGCCCGGGCCGTTTTTAGGTGCCAGTCCGCAGCTGCCCTGCCGTAATGCAAAACCGCGGTTTTCAGTATGCACGGGAGAAGGTATTCGCGACGTGATGCGCCCATGGATTGCGGACCCTCTAAAAACAGATATTTGGCGCGCTCGGCGTTTAAGCCAAGTGATCAGAAATCGCGGGTTATGGGTTATATTTCGACGTGGAAAGAAAAGCTTTATATGCCACGTTTGGCAACTCTGTTTTTGATCATCGATCCAAATGCCGCATTGCGCAAGACTGACCTACTTTCTATTTTATTCAGACTGGAGTAGGTATATGTGACTACAAGACAAAATATTTTCTTTTTTCATTTTGTGTTATGGAATATATTCGACGGTTGAAAGGAGAAATGTATAATACGCCCATTTAGTAACTTTACAGGAGAGCAGTTTAAAGTTTTCAATTAAGGAAAAAAATTCATAAAAAATCTGATAATTGTAAGATTTCAAAAATTCTTATATCCATGGGAAGGTAATAAAAGCTGCTAGGTATTGGAAAAGTTTTAAACCTAAAATATGAATTAGTTTAGAAATTAATGGCGTATTATACAAAATGTGCTCATTTTAGCAACAAGAGAAATGTATTAAAATTAACTTACGTAAAATTTCAATGACGATGAAAAAGCTAATGCGCCCGAATATTTTTAATTCTAAACTAGTTTAAATGTTTTATAAACACTGCGTTGCCTGGTAAAGGTTGCCAAAAAAGTTTTAACAGCAAAATATTTTGAAACGTGTGATTCTTTATTGTATCTAGTAATTACGTAGGCGCTAAGTTGTTTTGCAGGAACTCTATAAAAATATATTAAGCTAACTACCATAACTCAAAAAATAATTAAATTCTTCAAAGAACATTGTCTTAAAAAGATAACACAACATGAATTATGACACTTTGGTACTGCAAATAATACTGATTAAACTCGTAAATAACTAAGGCTCAGCTGGTTGGGTGATACAGTGATGGATACAGCTGCCACAAAAGTAGAATGTAATTTTAAAAGTAGCAAATTACTCGGATGAACTATCTTCTTCGTCAGTCTCTGGGAGGACATCTTTTATGTTGCCATAGGTAAGTTTCAAATACTGATCTTGATATTGCACCGGTATCACTTTTGCAGTACATAGTTTCAATAAATCCTGATATTTGAATTAATTTGACAGACGAATAATGTTTTATACGCCAACATTTTCTGTCGGTTAAAATGTATAATGTGCAACTTCTGTGCCTATAAAATGCAAAGTAAAACGATTTAAGCGCCAAAATACCCTTAAATGGTACCATGCAAAATGTCTAAAACTGATGCAAGTAGGTTTTATTTGAAAGAGAAATTGACTTATTTGCTGTATGTCAAATCTTGCAAGTGTCAGATACTTATTTTTGAACATAATAGTGGCTTTTAAGACATCTCTTTTTCTTATACCCCCTATGAAAATCGAATGTTTAATACGCCTAAAGTTTGTCGAAAAAAAAAATAAACTTTGCCAGATCGACGCAGAAAATTCTGCTGATTCCAACGATGTATTTAACTCATTTTCAACAAAAGTGGCGTATTATACATTTCTCCTTTCATATAGCTATTTCTAATATTATTAGAAAAGCTAAGGTTTATTGAAAAAATCAATGTTTTTGGTGAATAACAATAATGACGTACGTCATGGCGTCATGCAATGATCGTAACAACATTGAAACCAGCAAATACATGCGTGCAGTGATTCTTATTAGGTATGTCAAAAACCAAAGACTAAGATCTATGTCGCGCATGGTTTATTATAGGAGAAAATTTGACTATTTTTTGATGTTCTACCGTAAAAAAAATATTGCCAGGTTTTTCTAAATAAAGACATTTTCTGAAAAAAAAATCATATTGAACAGTTTGCAGAAAATTACGTCATTGCTTTTGAGTACATCACACGTCAGAGTCACATCGTCGGGCCCTGAGATTGTCCTGTGTGGTCGTCGACGAAACCTTGACTTCGGCAGCTCCTATGACGCAGGATGTATCCGGAAAGCCTCAACAGAAAGTTCGAAAACCATCAATTTCGTCACTAGATATTTCTACTAAATATTTCGTGGCTGAAAGTTAATGTGAATCTATAGAAAACGTCATAGTATAGGGGAGCCCACGATGCTAAATGGGGATTTACTCGTGGGTACCTATTGGATTTTGAAGATTAGATGGTAGAAAGAAAAAAAGGTTATATGATATAATATACCCTTCCACCGGTGGGGGGAGCGTCTACAGGCTTTCACAAATGTAAAAAAAAAATAGTCACATGGAGATCGAGCGCGTCAGATATTGATAGTGTATATAAAGTGGGAAGAAAAAAAATTTACTCGAGCGCGTCAGACATTCAGAAGGGATGTTAAGTGAACCCGAAAGAAGCTCCCATTTAATAGACTGACGATTCGGATGTGACGCCAGCTCGTGGCGGCTTTTTGAAAATGCAAAAAAAAATAGCCATTTTGAAATACTCGAGCGCATCAGATTTTCATATAGACGGTTCAGCTTGATGTCCTGGTCGTGCTGATCCATAATCTGATGATTATTTGGAGGGATCTTCTTAATATGACGGTTTGAAAAAAAGCAAACAAACGCTCTACAGACACAAAGAACTGCTACAGAAACTCAAAGAACTCAAAATAAGTATTACAAACGATTTATCTCCTGAAGACAGAAACACACAGAAAACGCTACGGAAGCACCTCAAAATAGCTAGATCACAAAACCACGACGCAAAAATATCTGGTTACAAGCTCATTATAGATAGAAAACCTTATAGTGAAGAAGACCTAAAAGCACTTAAAGAAAATCCGATTAGTGAGTTGGAGAGTGGGGAAACATCAGAGGAAGAAGAACTGGCGAAGACAAACCAATCAGAAAATAAAAAACCAAAGGTGACTAAACATCCTCAAAAAACGAGTGCATCGCAGAAACCGTCGGTGGAAACGAACCCCGAAAAAACGGTCCCGAAAAGGAAGCGGATGAGAATATCCTATAGCCCCAAAACAAGGAATACGAAAAAACAATAAAACACACACCTATTGTTTTATATTATTATAGAGAAATTATTAAATTTATTAAATAAAATACTACCAATATCTATTCATTAAACTAGATTGTATTTTCTCGTATACACTCTACATACACTTAGTTAAAGAATTATTAATTCAAATAATGGATAATTACATAAGAGATTTTGACTCGTTCAAAATTGAAACCATAGACTTAGAGACAATTGATGATTGATGATGTAAACAATTATATTAGATTTAATAAGGGTAAACCAAAATTTAACTTATTCCATACAAACATTCGAAGCATTGCGAAAAACTTTTGCTCACTTGAGGTAGTTTTAAGTCAAATACGCCAAAAATTCGACATAATTTTTCTAACAGAGACTTTCTCATTGCAGGATCACGAGTTGTTTGAAATAGAAGGGTATGTTAAAATATATAATATGGGTAATACAAATAAGAATGATGGCGTTATTGTATACATCAAAGATATTTATAGCTTTAAAGCTGATGTGGTATATTCTTTCATATTCTATATGAAAATGGATTTAAATCATTGATAAATTAGCCAACACGAGTGGATAAAAACGCAATGAGTTGTTTAGATCACATATTCTTTAGAAGTAATTCTGTTGATTACAATTCTGTCCTCCCAATGGTCCTACACTCCAAAATTAGTGATCATTATATCACTGCTCTTCAATACAAACAAAAGGTCGAAGTCGAAGCTGGGATAGACAATTGTGATTCTAAAAAGTATATTAACTATAATAAACTTAGAAATATTCTAGGTAATGAGTCTTTATTCGATGCACTATACAATAATACGGATGCTGATTATATAACTAATTATTTTGTAAATATTCTTAAAAAATCCATAGAAAAATCAACAAGTATAATATGCAACAAAAAAACACAAACAAAAACCGAAAAAAAACCATGGGTTACGCAAGGTTTGTTGAAATCCATAGATATAAGGGATAAACTATACAAAAAATACAAAAATTCTAAAAATGAATATTACCATAACCAATACAAACATTACCGAAATAAGATTGTTAACTTAATAATTAAACCACTATTATAGGCAGATAATCCAAGAAAATAAAAACAATTCTAAAAAGTTGTGGCAAACTATATCTGAATACAGCACAAAAAATAAAAAAAAACGCAATATAAACGAAATTCTTGGAAATAATAGCCAACCTGTAAGGGACAAAGGTATTATAGTGGATTTATTCAATAAACATTACTCATTGGTCGGAGAAAAAATGGCTTTAAATATTCCTAAATCTAATATAACAGAAGTAGAACAATACGATAACAATGAACCCAGCCAAATAAATTCTATATTTCTTAAGCCAGTAACTGAAACCGAAATCAAGAACATTATTCTATCTTTAAAAAATGACACTTCTCCTGGCTTTGACAATTTTGATGTGCGCCTAATAAAACAGATAATCTCTCAAATTATAAAACCCCTTTGTCACATTGTCAACTCAATCTTCACACAAGGTAAATGCCCATCACATTTTAAAATGGCCATTATTAGACCAATCTTTAAAAAATGAGAAACAAACAGAATAGAAAATTATAGGCCTATAAGCATAATTTCGAACATTGCTACAATTTTTGAAAAAACTGTGAAAGAAAGATTACTTGACTTCATAGAAAAAAATAATATTAAATCTAAATTACAGTTTGGCTTCCAAAAAAATCAATCAACGAATGATGCTATGGCTGAACTAACCTTAAAAATCTATGATTGTCTAGACAACGGAAGACAGTGTGGAGCGGTTTTCATGGACCTAGCAAAGGCCTTTGACACCGTAAGTCATCAAAAGCTCTTGTTAAAATTATACAACATAGGTATTAGAGGATCTGCTTATTCTCTGGTAGAGAGTTATTTACACAGAAGAAAACAAAAAGTACAAATAAGTGGAGAATTCAGTACCGAAAGGGAAACAAACTATGGAATTCCTCAAGGAACAGTGCTGGGTCCCATATTCTTCTTAATATATATAAATCAACTATTAACCCTAAACTGTTCTGGTACAATTTTGTCCTTCGCAGACGACACTGTTCTTTTTGTACAAGGTTGTTCTTGGGAAGATGTCGAATCGTGCATCGCCTCAGATCTGATAAAAATAGTAGGTACACTGGTTAGACAATAATTTATTGACCATAAATTTAGAAAAAACCCACTATGTTCCCTTTTCAAATTACAGGAACGGCTTGCCAATGAATCCATCTATTGGTATCTACTTACCGTCTCGAACCAACACTTGGACTCTACAATGCACATACCACGCTAAGTATTTAGGTATTATTATCGACTCAAACCTTAAGTGGGATAAACATATAAACGAGCAAACAAAAAAGTTAAGATCCCTTATTTACATGTTTAAACAATTATCTTACATACTAAACCAAAAACAACTCTTAACAGTTTACTTTGCTCTTGTGCAATCTATCCTGTCTTACGGAATCATTGCATGGGGTGAGGCGTACTCGACCAACGTAAAACCTTTGGAAATCGTACAGAAACGAATTTTGAAGATCATATTTCATTTAAAAGCTCGCCATCCTTCTTCTTTACTATTCAAAGAGTGTAAAGTGTTAAACCTACGTAACTTGTTCAGCAAAACTGCCCTTCTATATCGCATAAAAAAGAAAAAAAATATTAACGTTAGCACACACGAACACAGCATACGATTTAGAGAAAAAGAAAACATAATTTTGCCAAGAACTCAACAAACAATTGGACAAAGACACTATAACTACATTGGACATAAATTATACAATGAACTTCCTCAAGTTATAAAGAGCAAAATATACTTCCCAGGCTTCAAAAATATTATTACAAATTGGTTAACTGATTATGACTTTGAGATAGCTTAGATAAATAAGGTTAGCAATCAGTCGTGTTGTTATAAGTACTCCCTAAATAATTAGATAGTAGAAATAGTGTATAAAAATAATAGTATTAAATAGGATTAATTGACTTAGACTTAGTTGCCAAAAAAACACAATAAATTGGCCAGTGGAGAACAGCTGCTCAGTGAATGCTGACAAGTTTTTATTAAAACTAGTTACGTCGCTATGAACAATGGTCCTGATTGTGTTAAAGTGCAGACAAAGTTCTGAGTGCGCGGGCACGTGTAGGCTAAGTTGCATTTTGTATCCCTATATATTTAAGCTTTGCTCCATTGTTAATCAGTTCTATCTTGTCTTGTAGCAGTAGACGCTGCCCTGTTGTAACTGTCAAAATAAATTGTTTTAAAAACGTATTTTTCGAAATCGTTAATTTAACTAACTTAGTAATCCTTGAGCTTAACTAATCCACTTTACATATAAGTTCTTTACCTACTTACCTGCCACTAATCTTGTAATATTTATTTATTAATATAAAATGTAATACGAACAAATGTAAACTAAATAAACATTATTATTATTATTATTATTAAAGCCATTACGCTAGTGCAACAGAATTGTACAGGTTTTTTGCGATCCGGCAACGCCTAGCAAGCCCAGTAAAGATTCTTGAGGCTCGTATTATCTCGTAAGGTGGACTATACCTCGCATTCTTCCCCCGACCCGCTAATGTAGAAGCAAAACCAAACAGTGTTATTTATTTGTATTACCGTGTGTCATATATTTCTATATATCGTTGTGTGTTCCTATGTTAGATCAAACGAATATTATAACTGTTTTAAGAAAACTACACAATCTAAGGTGTTACAATGTTTTTGCACGGAAATTGTTTAAAATAAAATACATTGTAATTTCTATTATTTAAAATTGTACCATGTAAAAACATTGTAAAAGACTGTGCAATGTCTTTACCGTAAAATTGATGACATTTTTGCAATTGCAAGTACAAAAAATGGTAGAAAAACTCGCTTGTTCGGAGAAGTAATTACCCACTCATCTAAAAGCCTTCTATCGAAAAAGTACAAAAAAAATTCCATTAGTTAAAAATATATTAGCATTTTTAATAGCCAAAATTTTCAAACCTCTTTCCTGAAAACTTGACTTTTGTCAGAGACAGTGTTTTTTTATGAATGTAATCAATATAAACCGGCACCGGGCCCCCAGTGGATAAACCAGCCGGGCTGCAACCCCCTCCACCGAGCTCCTATCAACCGAACAAAAAAGCGCTAAACAATGCTAGATAAAAACAAGACCGAATGATTTGTATTTTGTTTAACCTGTATTTTTTAAGTTTATGTTGTGATTTATCAAATTTACGATATTGCGGATATCGGATATCGGTGGTGAATACACATTAGTAGTTGACATTTAATGAAATATTAGTTGTCTGGTCGGCAGTCGGCACAGAACAGAAACACAAGTCACACGCACACGCGTTTCGCGCAGCGGGCCTTAAAACCTAACCAAACCTGCGCCGAACTACCGGAATTATATGCGCCTGGCCTTCTGTTTTCTTCTGTCCTTCATATACGGCAGGGCCGTAGATAAGGGGGGGGGGGTTGAGTGTTCAAACCCTTCCCATTGAGAAAAAAATAAGAGGAAACATATCATGGTGATGTAACTTTACAATTTTCTACGCCTCAGTTAAATTGTCTGTCCTTAAAATTTTAAAAAGTTTCACATGCGGCGCATTTTAATAAGCGAACTCCTCATTTTAATTCCTGCCTTAAAAATCAATAACCATTATGAATCCATAAGGAAATACATTTCTGTAGGAAGATACCTACCTACCTATCTGTATATTCTACATTTGGCCCTTTGAGAGGACATGTTAACTTATAGGATGTGGCAATAAATTTATAGGCACTAACTTATATTTTTACTTCTTCTACTTCTTACAGTTACTGCACAGTTAAATTATTATTATTATCTCGACTTAGCCAAAAGGCATTCGCACTCCCTCTACGGGGAACATTCACTCAGATCCCGGGTATCCCGGATACCAAAAGGATCTGGCTCGGACGAGACCCTTGCCATGTTATCGGGCCTTAGGTGACATTGATGTTGTTGGATGATCCTGCATTCCCCATGAATTTCCTGACGGTTCGGGCTGTCGCAAGTAGTACCGCTTTCTGCATGGACCTGTAAAGACTATCAGTTAGACCCAGCTCCTTGATGCTTCTCAGCAAACTTTTTGGTATAACACCAGTTGTTGACATAATGATTGGAATCGTCTGGACGTTCTCCATTTCCCATTGCCTTCTAATTCGTTCTTCTAAATCTCTGTACTTCGCGATCTTCTCGACTTGCTTCACACGCAGGTTGTTGTTGTTCGGGATGGCCACATCAATCAGAGTTGTCTGCCTAGAAATTTTATCAACTATTATAAGGTCCGGTCTGTTATGGGCAACTCGTTGATCTGTCAGAACTGTACGATCCCAGTACATCTTGTAGTTGTTGTTCTCAAGAACAGGCTCAGGTGTGTAGTTGTAATATGGGACCCTCTCTGCCTGCACAAGCAGCAGCTTTTCCGCCAGTTCCTGGTGCAAGATCTTGGCAACCGAATCGTGTCGTTCCTTATATTCCGTTGATGCGAACATCTGACATCCTCCTGTTATGTGCTGGATTGTTTCTGAAGTTGGGCACCCGTATCTGCATCTGTCATCCACTACCGATGCATCTCCTACAATGAATTTTAGGTAGTTGCGAGTTGGTATAACCTGATCTTGTATGGCCAGTAGGAAGCCTTCCGTCTCGGGGAACATTCGTCCCGAGGTCAGCCAATAGTTCGACGCTAACTTGTCGACATGTTCCTGGTTAACCTCATTAGGATGCCTCCCGTGCAGCGGCTTCCCCAACCACCTCTGTAGTTTATCGTTGTCGGTTCGGTGGTGATTTTGACGCTCGTGTTCCGTCAGACGTAGCGGTGTTGAGACGTCTGCTCCGCATATAGCCCTATGTAGTGTGGAGCTGTTGGCCTGCCTGTAGAAATAATTACGCAGATTTAATATTTGTTGGTCCAATTGCTTGCTGAGATCTGCCAATCCTCTTCCTCCTAGTTGACGTGGCAGAGTTGTTCTTTCTACGGCGCTACGGGGATGATGTTTATGAGCTTTTGTCAGTAGTGTCCTAAGTTTTCGTTGCAGGTTGTTGATGTCCGTGTTGGTCCAATTAACTATTCCGAACGAATAGCTGAGTACAGAGCACGCATACGTGTTCAGGGCCTTAAACAAATTCCTGCTGTTAAGATCAGTTCGCACTACTTGTCTTACTCTCTTGATGAATTCATTCGTTAAATCAGTCTTCATTGTTCGATGGTCTATCCTTTGAGCTTGTTTCATCCCGAGATACTTGTATGTATCTCCCATACTCATTGCTTCGATCTCCTGGCCGTCCTGCATCTCGTGTGCGCTTTGTTCGAGCTTTCCCCGGATGATATTAAGGGTGCGGCACTTGTCCACTCCAAACAGCATTCCGATGTCCCTGGAGAACTCCTCTACAATTTTAAGCATTTGCGTTAGTTGGTTTTTGGTTGCGGCGATCAGTTTTAAATCATCCATATATAATAGGTGATTCAACTTGATCGCTTCTGCGTTGTTGCTTTTGATAGCGAAGCCATATTTTGTAGAGTTCAACCGATGTGATAGAGGGTTCATCGCCATGCAGAACCACAGTGGACTGAGTGAATCTCCTTGGAAAATCCCTCTTCGGATGTTGATTGTGTCGGTCTCGATGTTACTGTTTGCGGTTCTGAGTTGTATCTTAGTGCGCCAGGTTATTATTATTATTATTATTATGGTTCCACAGTTAACAAAGAAAAAAATACAGTTGCCTAATATTTTTTGCTAATATTATAAGTTACTTAATTTTTTTTAGTTAATTCAAAATGTTTGATCTTGAAATTTTGAAAATTTTCGCATGCGGCGCAATTCTTAACAATGAAAAATGAACTTTGTCAACCAGCCCCCCTGACAATAATTTCTGGTTGCGCCACTGACTCGCGGTAGGTAGGTGTGGCGTAGCGCACCCGTAAATATAAAAATATAATTAACTCAGACTTCGGGGCGGCGGTGTCCGAGTGGGTCTTTGGATTAGACCCACGCTTTGGCACCGTACGTCGTGGGTTCGAGTCCCACCACGGTATGTGCCATGGTTGTTGTGTTTGTATTTATGTTTGTATATGTCCTTAGGTTAAGAAAAAGTTGATTACTATAATAAAAAGAAGGGGGACGTGTACGTGTAACCACGTTACGTTGGCATGGTCCCCGAAACTGGGCTAATGATATAACCGTAAGGTACAATCGAACCCAATAAGCAAAAAAAAAACTCAGACTTCAACTAAAATTCAACAAATCCAAATCGCTTTTCTTACTTTCAGTCAGCTCAACAGACAATGGATGCTCGGTTGTGACTTTTGACTTTATACGGTATAGGTTCTGGTAACTGAGCGTTTGACAGTTTCTCTCCGGATTGTCGAACGGCATCTGCTATTGTGACTAACTGGTTGTCTATAGACTATAGACCTACAACTCCCAAGGATTATCAATTTGTCACGTACACCCAGGAATCTTTCCGTCAGGTTCTCGTGTTACATGAAACCCGATATACCTACGCATGGAGCGAATCACACTGTTCCCATAAGAGATAATAGGTATCTGGCTCAGACTCAAGATAATATAGACAAAACTTCAAATACAAAACTTTGTGGCCAACATTTCTATGTTTACCAATACAAAACTTTGTTATATTGCCACTTACTCTATATAGAATTCATTGGAACATTTAAAAACATATTAGAATATAATGGAGAAGAAGACGTAGCTTCCCTACGTTGCAATTTTGATTACGTTACATAATAATGGGATATTTATATAAAAATAGGTGGGTAAGATGATACTTTGTTTTATATATTTTGTGAAAAAACATAACGAAAAGTTGTAAATTGCGCTGAATCGCACAATTCGGCAATGCCGCTATCGCCGCCGCCACATTGTAGCCGGTGTTTGTTTAGCCATGTGCGTTTGTTGTCGTGGCGTTTCAGATACAGTTTCGTGCGAATTCTTCCGTTTGTGTCGTTTTCTGTGATCGATAGGTTGTTTATTAAGTTGAACTATACAAGGGACATTAAAAAGGGAATAGGTACATAAAGTGCTTTGTGTGTGGTATGAGTAATTTACAGAATCGCATAACCTTTCACAGGTAAGTGAAGTCAGTTACAATGAGTTCAGAGGCGTTGCACCTCCTCGGAAGGAAACTGCCTTACGCATTGTTGTAATTTCTTGTGATTTTTACATGAATTCTACCTCAGAATCCGTATTGCCAGAGTTAAAAATTCATTCAAATTAATAAACCATAAATACCTTGTTCTATTTATTTCTTTAACCATAAAAATATATTTTTGCATACGCTACTGGTGGGCTTTGTCCAACCAGCTGCTCCACTATCACAAGGAATGTTTTGTTTCCGTATTGTATATGTTGGTTGATTACAATGCCATAAGAATAAGGAGTGTCTATATTATCTTTAGTCTGAGGTATCTGGTTTCTTTTGAGCTTTTGCAAAGAATATTCATATAGAATTGAATTGTATTGTATATGCCATAAGAAAGAGTGTCTATGATTTTTGGCCTGAGAATGAAATTAATGATTCACACACGGACGACGGAAACGGTACACTTTAAAAATTATTTTCTACCCTGGTGCGTGTATTTCAGGCGCCCAGCGCCTCCGACGTCCCCCGGAATTTAATAGATCGTTTTTTGTGAGCTCGTTGTGCCCGGGAGCGTCTCGGTAATTTATCTTAAAAAGATTAGAGGGCCGTACATTGTGTGCGACGCCTTTGCTCCCCGCCCCGCCTGCCGGCAACGCTCTTAACTTCGGCTTGACTTCCGGGCCCTTTTGTATTATATTTAGTGCGCCCTTAAGCCGCTTTCTTAACAGGCGCCCAGCACTTATTTGTATTGTGCCGGAGTGTTATCTCGAGTCTAAATAGAATCTAGGGGGTGCTCGGCAGATACCAAGCCCCTCCGATGCGACAGAGGTCGATGTGTAAGAGCAGGCCTTGAGAGGTTTCTCCTGCTAAATCCTACGATTTTTTGCAGTACCTATTAGGTGTTGCTCATTAGTCGCTGTTTGACCGGGAGTTAGTGACATATTCTTGGTTATGATTTTATATATCTATAACTATATAAGTGGATCATCAAGAATTATTGTGTGTAAAACAGAGCACTAAAATCAGTGACTATAATAAGTCACTGCTAAATTTAAATATTGGATTAAAACTTTCTAGGCGTATCTTTATTTATTTGATAACAATGTTACCTACCTCTCGTTTCAATTCAAAGAGACCTTGACTAAAACTGACCATCCATGGGATTAAGGTCGTAGTTAAAAGGCGTGACTATCATGATGACCGCGCAATCTGGTGACACACAATAAGCGGAAAATTAAAAAAGTGTAGCGTACTCAAAGAAATAACCAAGGAAAAGGGAGCAAAAGCATCAAAATGCACACGTTTGTAGTCAACGAAGATATAACGGAAATTTAGTAAAGTAAACAAACTTTACGTCCGTGTGTAAAACGTTTACCTGTAATAGTTTTTGTCCTGAGAAATATCAGTTTGGCCACACACTATAGCCTTAATACTAATAAATAGTTATAAATTAACAAAAAAACACACAGTTGACGATTTTATTAAAGTGATAATTAGCATGCCATAATTACAGCGCACTTTACTTTTACTTTAAAATTGTCACATACAAGGAATTAATAGTTACATTTGTTAGATTAATGTTATAGGAGGTGTGTCTTCATTTAAGCCCATTATTAAACTCATATATTTTGGAATGGAACGAGTAGTTTGACCAAGAATAATTTTTTGGAAAACGCGGTATTCTTGCTGAACCTTATACCTACCCAAAAATTTACGAGATTAACATGACTGCGTATGTGTTTTAAAAGGTATATTAATACAAAGAGAATTCCGACAAAAACAGCCTTTATGAATCTATGGCGAACAAATATATTATTTCAGTTAATCTACTCACTATACAATCTATACGCACTATACAAGGTTTACTTTTGCTGGCCAAGTTAAAACATATTACAAATCAGAAAATAAAACATTAATTTTCTGGACCGAGACCAGTCTCTTCGGATGGCGGAATGGTATACCCAGGGACTCTTTAAAATAAGGGGATGGACCCAGCATGTCACAGTCTATCGCATAGAAAAAGTGAAGCCTTGAGCGGAAGTTTGTTTTCTGTCGACTCCAAGGAGACCACAAGGGGGCTTGTACAAGGTTACGTTACATGTCAGTGTCCAACTGCCATCAGGTTTTATGTGACATGTCAGTGCCATAGATTCTAAAGGGGGCAAAATATTTTACATCATAGTTCAAATCAACTTTCAAATTTGAATTGCCTTAAATTATAGAGCAAAAATGACTTGGAATATTTACCTATGGCTATCTCGTTATGAAATAATGAATTGAGTTATAAATATTATCTAAAAATCTTACAAAGTTAAGTACTCTTAGTATAGTTTTAATAACAAGAAATCCTATGTTGATAATCTTTGAACAGATTTACCTTTTTCTTGTGGACTCAGCAACATAATATTATCCATAGAAATCATTTTAAGTTTTCTAATTTCCAGATACATGTATGTGTCAGTTAAAAGTAATGCACCTTTTTTAAGTGCCTTTGGCCTGAAGGTTTATTGAAAAAATAGCTGGTTTGAAAATAATTGGAGCAAATTATTCTACATCTACATCTAATTATTCTATTTCGACATCGGTTCTTAACTGTGGAAAGCTATAATTGGGGGTGCTTTTAATTATTCAGCTTTTTGCAAAATGGGTACTGACTTATACTCACTATATACTTAAATTCTTGGAAATAATGATTGATGGAAATCAATCTAAACTATATAATAAATTTGTTTCATTTGGCAGTTGCCATATTCTGCACTTGTTGTTAGAAATCATGGAAACCATTATTAATTTTTACTAACAATCAAGGTATACCTGTTATATTCATAGGTTCTCTATTAAAATGGCATCCTTGGCATCACTGTTACCATTAGAATGTGGAAAGAATAGGCCTCACTTTGGAAAGTATAATGCTGGGTCCTCTTACTTTAAAGGGTCTCTGGGTATACCCATTGTCCACATCTAGCAAAAATAGATGTAGCTAGTCGAGTAAAATGAATTACATTTTAATATTATAATATGCTTTCTGAAACAGGAAGTTTCTAGTGACGAGTTAGTTGATGCCTCTTGCGGTAACTAAGAAAAATCTGTTTTTTATTATACAATATCCTGTGTTAAATAATTGGCAAAGAAAGACTAGAGACCTTACGCCTTCACGTTTTTCTGGAAAAGCTTGTTTAGTGGAACGATAAAGAACAAAAAAATATTCAACTTGCCACCTAATCACAAAACTAACTTTCAGAAAAATTATCATTGATTCTGATCCACGGTAATTTACTAGGTATACCTAATTTTCAGTACATATTAATTTATCTGGTGAAATTTGGTGGAAATAAGTTTAAGTGCACTGGGTATATGAACTGTAGACACTAGACAAACTAGGGCGACCTTTTCTATAGAGGTGAACATTTTTCACGCTATACGCAATACATATAAATATGGTTACTTTGAAGGGTTGCGGTAACTCCAATATATTTTACACTCCGAATATTTCAGAGCTTAAACTTGTCTGCAATGTAAATTAGTTTTCGTTGGCTAACCCCTCCAAAGTTCTTTATATCTGAAGTTTTTCCTCAATTTACGACAGGAGAAGATGCGGGTGATGTGATATATCTAGCATAATGAGATAACAAAGTTGTCTAGTTCAACTTGGAATTTAATTTCGAGCTCTAAAAATGGCCAGAGACGGCGTTTCATTGAAGCTAACTTTTTGTTGAGTTAAGAAGTTACTGTGTGAAATAGTGCAGCTGATACTGAAGGCAGGGAAAGGAAGAAAAGGCAAATATATCAAAGTTCGGAGGGGAGATAATTTAATATTAAGATAATAACAAGATATTTGCAATTACCAGAAAAGAAATCAGCCTCTGAAAACAATGTGGTTTTCAATAAAAAATTAAACGTTTTTTAATATCTAAAAAAATATTGCTCGTGGCTCATTGAACACCCCGTATGACCCTTGTAATAAATTATATTTAAATTGAAAAGGGCCGAACCCTTTTACTATTATTATTATTGCATCTTCAACTAGAAAAGCGAGTTTCTCGAAAACGGCTGCAATGAAAGAAGAGAAACTTATTGTCATGTCAAAAGCTTCATAAACTAGAGTGCTCCTATGGCAATGGCGAAAAATTCAAGAACAACAAAGTTATGATAAAAATATTCCCCACCCCAGACCTTTACTATGAATATAATAATAATAAATCTCACCCTCACAAAACTTCAAACTAGGAGTACCCTGGAGGCAATCATTCTTGTGCGGGGGAGGGGTGGCAATTACTATTATTAGGCTTCATTGTCACTTACGGCTACTACGAAAAACACTATATAAAACCGTAGAAATCCCAAAAATTGTAGGGCAATTAGTAAACCACACAGATAAAGCTATCAAGGAGTAGTACCGTGAATCTACATCTTGTGTTTTTCTAAAGAGATGTTGCATACGTTCTGCCTGGACCTACCCTATATGTCATATGTAGATTGTAGATTCTTAAACTAAATTACAAATTCATTATGCATATGGCGTTATGGGCTATAAGTGCAAATATGGATTCCTTCAGTAGTAAAGGACCTCATAGAATGAAACTGGAGCAGAAATTATTAAAAAAAAAACATTGTAAAAATACATTGAACTCTATGAGCACTGTTAACCGCTTGTTATCAAATGCAAAGCAGTGGTTTAATTAACTAGGGCCGGATCTGCTACTCGAGTCAGAGGAACCGAGATGCGGTTTATTAGCAAATAAAATTGAAGTCTTGTTACACACTGCGACGCGCTTGAAAAACTCTGAGGCGATGCAATCTGTGTTCATTTTTACGGAAATACACAAAGGCTTCACAAAACATGTGGAAAGTGCAAGGAGTTTCAGAACTGCGAAACGTAGAATGAATAAAATGAAAAGATATTATATCATGATATTTACCTATTCTAGTTTCAAATAAACTGTGCTTGGTAGCTCCCAGTGTCGGGTTTTGAAAAGAACAAAATCTATGATCAATTAAATAAAATAGGCGGGTATATCTAATTTCGGCATGGGTTTTTTTTATTTTTTGTTTTTAGTGCAAATTACTTATTTTTGAATAATTAATATTAAAAGAGCATAAAACAATAACAATAACATTAATTTTTTAATGAAAGACTTAAAATGTTACCTTTCAAAAAGTCCTGCACACTATTTTTTATTTTGTTTATTTATTACAGGCGGGCGGAACTAAAACACTACAGTTCGGCGAAAAAACGTTCAGCTCCAGACCAAGCGCTCAATCGCGCCCCCTTTTCCGCGTAATCCGGCTGTTTACTTTCCTAGCCGTAACCCCCACCCGAAGACTTTATCCACTTCGCGCTGCGCTATTTCTCTTTGAACAGAGACGACAACAATCCACGAGCCGGACACCGTTGCCAAATGTATCAGAATCGTCTTTATTCACATTTCACATATGAGAGGTGTCGTATAATTGACAACTTTATCGTCAATGAGCGATCGAAGTAGGTATAGATAGAAGGCAGCCAAGTCCCCACGAAGATTCATTCCAAACATTATATACTGGGTGTAGCGTAATCGTGATTCCGAGCATTCCTACGAAGTGTAATTGCCGTATTGGCCGAACTGGAACTCTACGTTATCGGTTGTTTGCGGGCGTATTTTCTGCTGGGGGCTGTACCCGCACAGCCCCTATATGGACGAGCCGCCACTGGTAACTCCAAAAAAGTATAAATAAGGATGTGTGTGAAATTGTGAAAGATAGTAAATATCCAAATACTAAGATACTAATTATACAGGGTTTCCCAACGAAAACCTGACCCCCCCCCCAAAATTAGAAAACCGAAAAATATTTGAAAATTCGCCGAGACCTGTCGATTTTTGTTCTTTGGGGGGAGCTTTTTTGACAGTCAAGCCAACCCGATATGTTCATCCCCCTAATCTCTAACAACCCCAACTTTAAAATTTCAAATGGAACTACCCCCTTGTGGTGCATCATTTTAAAGCCCTTATTATTGCGAATACAGTGATGCGTCGTTTTTAGAAATCTGTTGAGATTTGACAGAATTATTACCTAAAAACGGAAAGTTGACGCGTAGTAATTTCTTACACAAAATGCTCGCCACTAATAAGTTTTTTATCTACTACACACGACCAAGTTACCTATAGTTTTTATTGACGTGTCGATCAGTTTACAAAAAAGTCACAAATGAAAAAGCTGAAAATAACAAAATGTCACTGTCATAAAAAAAGTCCCCGTTTTTTTGCTTGTAACAAAATTTCGATAACAAATTGCAACAATTTCTACCCTTTCCGCGATAGAATAAACCATTTCGAAAATACGTTTCCATTTTCAATAGCAGGCTGAAACTAACGATTTTGTGGTTACAAGCAAAAAAGGGAACTTTTTTGTGACAGAGCTATTTATTCTGTGATATAAGGTTTGAATTCGTATGAACTTGTTTTGTTTTGCTTCAGCCTTTTCTTTTTCTTGTAAACTGATGGACAATAAAAACTAGGTAATTTGGTCGTTTGTAGTAGATAAAAAAACTTATTCGTGGCGAGCATTTGTGTAGAAATTACTACGCGAATTACGATACGAGACCACGGCAATTGCTTTTTAAAAACAATTTATTAGAGAACGGAGTACAAGACTGGTTACATCTGGGGTTTTTACATCTTTTATAACATTAGAGAAGTGTTGAGTATACGAAATCATATTACACTTAATTTCTGGATTTGCTTCCTCTCGTGGGAACGTAACTCCTCCATCCCTTAGAAACGAGCACAGGGTGCGAGGTGATTTTAAATTGTTAATTGTTACAATATTTCAAAAGATATCTTTGTTATTTTCTTTTTCCTTTTGTTTTTTTATAATATGTTTTTGATAGAAAAATTTAATTAAAAATGAGAGTAAGGTTATTATTATTATGAGGTAAATCAATATAGTCCAGAAACTAAGTTGGTTAAAATGAATCGGTACTTCAGAAATATTTTCTAATTTTTCTTTTTGCAAATCTAAAGCATTTTTGATATTATTAAATTCATTTGTGTTTACAGAATTCAATTTAAAATTTCTAAAATTAACAATCATATCAGAATGAACATTATTTTCGAAATTTAAACTAGGTAAAACAATATTTTTATAATTAATTTTTGAGCTTTGATAAATTCTAATATTAAAGTCATTCACTTGCACTTCACAGTTCACTTCCATTTCTAACACAAAGGTTCCGTTTAAGGGTAGTTTTTGTTCACTGGATCCGCAGAATAGGGTAGCTATAGTCTCTTTGGGGGCGATAATTAACCATTGATTGTTTTCCATCTTATGTACTCGGAGTTCGGGAACTTCTACAGGAATTTGTTGACACGACGTGGAGTTTTTGATAAAATTTAAAAGACTGACTTCGCATGGAGCGTTAGTTTCTATTTTGGCTGGACTATGTTCATGGCACAGGTATTCTTCGGTGGTAATTTCTTGGCATTGCTTGTCCGTTGAGATATAATATTGCTCATTAAGGAGAAGGTATTTCTCTTGAGGAAGGATTAGTTTGAATTTATTGTTTTCCGAGGGAGTTGGTATAGGATAAAGTCGATAGTAGCTGTAATTTTCTTGAAGCACTAATGGAATTTCTATTATAAAGACTAATTGATTTCCTTTGCTGTAACTTTTTATGTTTACTATTTTTTCAAATAATAATATGTTTTCAGTAATAGTGTCAAAAGGTAATTTGAATTTGTACAAATGCTTCTTGATTGATTTTAATTCTATTAATAAATCTGGCGGCTCAATTATTGAATTGTGTAAGGTATTTAATTTTGAAAATGTTATTGCAACTTCAAGTTTTTCTAAAATGTCGTATATCGTCTGATATGCCAGTGATATCTGAGAGATTACCATATCTATTTCAAAATATCTGAAAACTTCTATAGTTTCTATACTGTTTGCTTTAATAACTTCTTCTACGTTTTTCAATCTAGCATCTAATACTTCCTCGTTATGGCTAAGTAAATCTGTAGTATTCTTAAATTTGGTAATAGATCTTTCCAAAAGGGTTATTTGTTCTTTTACAAGAGTCTTCAATTTTTGTTCATTTTGTGAAAGTGTAAATAAAGCTGAATCATATTTTTGTGCGTCTGTTTGATCCAAGTTTCCAGTTATTGTTTGTTTTTTAATTAAAGTGCCTAAGGGATCAAGTATGCCTCTTTTCTTTCTTATTATTGGGTTTATTTGATTAATTTGTGAAATAATTTTGTTTTCCAAAAGATTAATTAAGTTGTAGGAGTTATGAAATTCTTTTTTATAAGTAGATGAGTAATTAAAGTTATTCTTGAGTTCTGAAAACTTGCCATGAATAGTGTAAAATTGTTCAACTATTTTTGTTACATCAAAAGTTTGAATAAATGACCATTTATCAGTGGTGACTTTTGCATTTCCTAATTTTAAAGGTAGAAGTCCTGGATTTTCATTAAGGTTGTGAAATTTTGGCATTAAAGCTCCTGCTCCGATGACGAGCCTAAACCAGGAATTTTTAATTCTTTAATATGAACTACTAAAATTTTATTTTTCTTATTTTTTACTTTTACTTTATTATTTTCGAGAATTTCTAAAATTTCGTACGGTCCAATGAATTTATTTTCTTTTTTATTTCTTTGAATATTAGTTTTGTATACAGTCTGTCCTACTTTGAACTGGTACTGGTCTGGTCCCTGAGTGTTGTGTTTTCCAAGAACTTTTCTTTTGTGGTCTATAAGATCTTCGGAAACAGTTTCATAAAGATTTTTTAATTTATCTCTATGGGAACTTACGTAATCTGCATAAAACGAACTTTCTATTAGCAGTGAGGGGTCACGTGAATTTGTATGACCTAATGTTAATTCTAAAGGGGTGAACTTTGTTGAAGAATGAATAGAATTGTTATAGGCAATTATTGCGTAAGTCATTAGATTTGTTACATTTTCATTTGTATGTTTTTGTTGGAGTAAACGTAAATGTTCTATTAATGAAGAGTGAAAACGTTCAACAGGAGAGTTCGATTCATGGTGATTAGGGGTAGTAAAGTGAATTTGAATTTTGTGAGATTTTAGAAGTTCTTGTACTGTCTCGTTTTTAAATTCTCGTCCATTGTCCATTGTAATTTTTTCGGGTATGCCGTAAAATGAGAAATATTTAATCAAAGCGTTGCAAATTTCTATAGCTGTTTTTTCTTGAACTGGGAAAGCTTGTCCTAATTTTGAAAATGCGTCTATCACTGTAAGGAAGGTGTGATTATCATATTTGAATAAGTCGGCATGTAAAAGCTGAAAAGGTTTTCCGACGGTCTCGGTAAGCACGATAGGAACATATGGTTTATTTCTTGCATATTTTGCAGTTTGACAAAGGTTACAGTCATTTATGTAATTAGTCACGTCGCGTTTCATAGTAGGCCAGTAGTAATTTCTTTTAAGATGCTCTAAAGTTTCTGTTATTCCGCGGTGGTTGCATTTACCTTCGTGTTGAAATTTGATAACCATTAAGCGTTCGTCTTTTTCCTTAAGAGAATTTACTATTTTGGTGCATTTTATAAGTTTAAGAGTATTGGGATTAAAATTTGTGATATATACTTCATTAAATTCCTTATACATTGATTCATCGTGGAAATAAGTGTGATATGTCTTGTCAGAGGTTAAATAGTCTCTTAAAAATTCAAAGATAAGTTTTTTATTATTTTTTGGGAGAGATATATTTAAAACTTTTAAATGTTCAAAATTTTCGTGAACAACTTCTAATCTATTATAGGGGTTTGGATAAACTATTATCTGTTTATTTTTATTATTTATTATATCGTCGATTATGGGAATACCATCATTTAAACTAGATTGGTTACTAGTTGAATGAGGTGTAGGGAGTGTATCATCTACAGGAGTAAGTCGTCTTGGGAAATTTGGGGGTTTAATTTGAATGTCTTGTAAGATTCTAATTTTTGGGCTTGGTTTTGGCTTTTCTGCGATTAAAGAATTGGGATTCATGTCAGTAAAAGTGTCTTCGTCCTCGGTTAAGTCAATTGTTTCGAATTTTTTGTAAGCTTCGTCTGTTAAATCTTTTAAAAATTGTTCAATGTCTTGGTTTATTTCACCTGGATTATTAATTACACTTTCATTTTCTATGGCGTTAATTTTGATTCTAGATAAACAGTCAGCATTTGTGTTTTGTTTTCCTTTTTTATAAATTATGTCGTAGTCAAATTCTTCAAGTCTTAGTCTCCATCTAACTAATTTACTATTGGGTTCCTTGAGATTAAATAACCAGACAAGGGGACGGTGGTCAGTATAAATTTTGAATTTTCTACCAAAAAGATAGGGTCTAAAATATTTGCAACTCCACACAATTGACAAAAGTTCTTTCTCAATGGTGGAGTATTTTGTTTCACTGTCATTAAGAGTTCTGGATGCGTATGCAATTGGTCTGTCATTAGGAACGTCACCTTGTGATAGAACTGCACCTATGGCGTAGTTACTTGCGTCTGTCGTTAAAATGAATTGTTTTTCAAAATTTGGATACTGTAAAATAGGGGCATTGATAAGTAAATTTTTGCAATGTTCGAAAGATTTCATAAATTCGGGAGAGTGGACTACTTTAGAATTTTTCTTTAAACAAAGTGTCATTGGTTTTACAATTTTTGCAAAGTCTTTAATAAAACGTCTGTAATAGCCTAGTAAGCCTAAAAATGATTTAATGTCCTTCTGAGTATTGGGAATGGGAAAATTCTTTACAGCGGAAATTTTGTCTGGATTGGGTTTTACTCCGTCTGGGGTTATTACATGTCCTAAATATAAAACTTCTGTACGTAAAAATTCTGACTTGTCGAGTTGTAACTTAAAATTTGATTCTCTGAGTCTAGTAAAAACTTGTCTAAGTCTGCTAATGTGTTCTTGAAGTGAGGTACTAAATATGACTATATCATCTAGATAAACTAAGCAAATTTCGTTTTGGAGCCCTCGGAGGACATTGTCCATAACCCGCTGAAAACTAGAGGGCGCGTTTTTTAAACCGAAAGGCATTCGTTTGAATTCGTAGTGTCCGTTTTCCGTGGAAAAAGCAGTTTTTGGTATGTCGTCTGGGTCCATTTCAATTTGGTGAAAACCACTAGCCAAATCTAATGTCGAAAAATATTGACTTTTACCTAACTTGTCTAAAATGTCTGAGATATTGGGTAAGGGATATTTGTCATTAATAGTCCGTTCGTTAAGTTTCCTATAGTCTATAACCATTCGCCATTTGCGCTTTCCAGAAGCGTCCATTTTTTTTGGAACTATCCAAATGGGGCTAGACCATGGAGAAGTTGAGTCTTGGATGATACCTTGATCGAGTAATTTGGAAATTTGGGTTTTTACTTCATTTCTGTGAATTTCGGGATAACGATAACTTTTGTAAAAATTGGAGATTCATTAGTTACATTAATTTTATGACGAATTTTGTTTGTGAAAGTTAAAGGAACTTTTTCGCAGTAAAATATATCTCTAAATTCAAAACAGAGTTTTCGAATAGCGTCTCGTTCTTCTTTGTTGCAGTGATCGAGTCTTAATTCTTTTAAATTTGATTTTAAAATATTGTCTTGGTCGGGTTCAAGTATTTCGTCAGTTTCCATTTTCTCGCAAAAATTAACATCACATATGTTTATTGGTTCAATTTCGAAGGGTTCGTCTAGTACAATTTTAACAGGATTTTCGTTTATATTGGTAATAGTAGTGATAGCAAAGTTATTTTTTATGTTTACGATAGCGCGAGGCATTTCTGTACCTTTTCCGAATTTAAAATAATCTAATATTCCAAAAGAATTTCGAATATCGCAATCTACTGGTATTTTGACAATTTGTTTTGTTCTAGGGGGTATAATAATTTGATAGGATTGAAAGGGTTCTAAAAGTTGAGGTGTACTATCGGCGTCGTTATTTGAGTAAATTATTGGAATGTCTGAATTTGGAGTTTTTAATCTTCTGCGCCTTAGTTTAATATTGGCATCTAATCTATCAATTAGATTGGCTCCGATGAGGCCATCAAATTTTTCAGAAAAGTTAAATAAATAAAATTTATGATATCCCGGAGTATTAAAAATTTTAAAAATTGGAATAACGGCGACTTCGTCATGGAAGGTACTTGCGTGTGCTGTCTGAATATTAAATATCTCATTTCTAATGAATTCTTTGTAAAACGTTTGTGCTATTCTAGGATTTAGTATGCTACGTGAGCTACCGGTATCTATGAGAAAATATGAGTCAATTTCTGGGATGTAAATATGAGGTAAGTCTTGGCGGATGTTATTTAAGTCGATTAAGACGGGTTGTCTTTCAAGTTGTCCTTGGTAAAATTTACGTGTTGTCCAGAGTTCATATCAGAGTTCGAGGTACTTTGTGAAAAGTCAGCGGAAAGCATGGGATCGCAATGTGAAATTTGAGGTAGGTAAGTCTCGTATGGATTCTGGGAATAATCAGTGTCATAATCGTGGGAAAAAGAATAACTGTCGTACTCAGGCGAGTAAAAGTTTTCGTAGAAATAATCGGGATATTGATTTTCGTCAATTTCAGTGATTGATGCTTCGGATTGATCGGGATTAATTTCGTGATTGAAAAGTTCTTCAAATTTAGACACGTGTTTTGGATTATTGGTTCGAGATTGAGTGCTACTGGGTTATTGGGTCTTTGCTGAGGTTGAAAATAAGGTGTGAAACGAGGTTGAAAATTAGGTCTAGTAGGAATAGTTGGTCTAAATTGGGGTTGTGTAGTTGGTCTAAATTGGGGTTGTGTAACTTGAGGTTGAAATATTGGGGGTCTAGGAAATATTCTTTGATTTGGAAAAGTAGGAAGTTGTGTTGGTGGTCTATTATAGAAAATTGGTGAGGAGGAAAATTGGGGTCTAGAAAAATTAGGTTTGTTAACTAGAAAAGGATTAATTCTTGGTTGGGGTTTATATACAGGGTGAGTCAAATTTTGGTTTTGTCCGGTACTCAGATATTTGAAATTTTCTTTTTCTACTACTAAAGATAAGGCTTTTTCTAATGAATCAGGAGATTTAAGTCGAACAACAAGTTGAGTTTGATAGGGAAGGCCATTGATAAATGTTTTTAAAGCAAAATCATCGTAATGTTTTATGGTAATAACTTTTTCGTTTGCATTAATATTCGTTAAATTTAACTTGGGAAAAAGTAAACTTCGTGCATCCTGGATCCTCATTCCAAATTGTAAAGGAGTTTCATTTCTTTGGGGTTTCATTGAAATTAAATCTTGTATCAAACAGTCTATACTACGTTGATCGGAGAAAGTATTAATTAAAGCATTTTTTATATCTGCCCAAGAAGTTATTTCTGATCTAGAACCTATTAAATCAGCTGCGCGATCTCTTAGTTTACTTAAAATGGTATCTAATAGACAATTATTTACAACATTTTCGGCATTTCTAGTGTCAAAGAAATTTCTGAGGAGATTTTCGCAAGAAGAGATAAATCTATTAAGCAAATTTGGGTTTCCGTCAAACAAGGGAATATTATCTGCTTGGTAACGTAGAAGAGGAACATTAACATTATCGGCTGGCATATTGATTTCGTTCTCAATATTTAAATTTAAAAAGAAATCAGCTAAACTTTCAATAATACTATCGCTCATAAACTAAAAATAATTGGGAAAATGGCTTCTTAAAAATACGAAAATTACAACTAAAAAATCAACTGTACAAAAGGAAATTGGCAAAAAGGATTAAGCAACTTACAAAAGCAGTGTGATGAAGCTCGATGTTTTCATTTGTTTCTTCTTATACCTAGTGCCTATAAGTCCCGGCGATGCTTGTCCAGGTACTCAGGACTTCGTATCCTAAGGTCCTAAGAGGAGAGTTGTCGAAGTTGGACTTCTCCCTAGGCGTTCTCTCCGTGGTTCGTCTCGGTTGTGGGTCTCTCGGTGTCCTGCAGGCGATGCTGTCCTTGCTGGATCCGTGGGGCCCGGTGTTCGGATCGATACCAATTTAACCGTTGATACAGCGCGATCGAATCTGCAACAGACTAACGACCGATTGGCAGCGTCCTACCGACTGCGCCAATTACGATACGAGACCACGGCAATTGCTTTTTAAAAACAATTTATTAGAGAACGGAGTACAAGACTGGTTACATCTGGGGTTTTTACATCTTTTATAACATTAGAGAAGTGTTGAGTATACAAAATCATATTACACTTAATTTCTGGATTTGCTTCCTCTCGTGGGAACGTAACTCGCGTACAGTGGATTGTCAACTTTCCGTTTTTAGTCAATAATTCTGTAAAATCTCAACAGAATTCTAACAACGATACATTACTGTATTCGCAATAAAAAGGGCTTTAAAATGATGCGCCACAAGGGCGGTAGTTAAATTTTAAAGTTAGGGTTGCTAGGGATTAGGGGGATGAACACATCGGGTTGGCTTGATTATCAAAAAAGCTCCCCCCAAGAACAAAAATCGACGGGTCTCGGCAAATTTTCGAAAATATTTTTCGATTTTCTAATTTTTGGGGGGGGGTCAAGTTTTCGTTGGGAAACCCTGTATTATTTCGGTTTCCTGGTCATTGGGTTATTTGGGCCTTACTTCTAGTTTGGAGTATTGTGAGGGTGAGAATTATTATTATTATTATATATAAATGTGGAAATTTTGGTAATAATATTTGGCCAAATAAACTTACGGAGACCGTTTGCGAGGGAATGCAACTTTTTACAGACTTGTCAGTAAGTATGTCGTTTCCTGGATGCAATCACCAACGGACCTCCTAAATAAAGCTGGACTGCTATTCCTATTTGTTAAAAATGTCCGGAACAGGCTGCTGCCATGTTGTGCTGACAGCAGAGGGGAAGCCAATAAGAAAGATGCGTTTTTTGGCGGGTTATTTGAAATGAAGTGAAAAAGAGGAAGAAGAAGACTTGAACCTAAATGGTGCCAACATTTTCCCTAAAAATCGGCACATGATGGCGGCCAAAAACCAGCCTTCAGCGCCCTCTGGCGGTTGGACAAAAATTGGTTGAGGGGGAAAGCACCAATAGCAGTCCAGCTTTATTTAGGAGGTCCGTTCAATCACCGTAACCATGATACAATGAAAAGAAGGTATCCGTAAATTAATGTTGTACTAGGTAGCATGATTTAGAACATACGACTAATTTAAAAATAACATGATAATCAAGCTAAGAAAATTCTCAGTAGGGTAAGCATTTGTATTTTTTAACACAAAGACAATGCATCAACTGTAAGGACTTCCTTAGTGCAGGTAAATAACTCAAAGTTTATTTCTTCTTACAAAGGAAATAAAAATGATCGATAACAACGAAAATTTCCAAGGATTGCAAGAGAATACTAGAATAGCAATCGCCATAAGTAAAAAATAAATACCGATGATATAGTTTGTAATTATTGAAAAAATAAATAAAACATAGAAATTAAAAAAAAATAAAGTCAATTTTTAAGGCAACAATGTAAAATTTTTTATTTTAAAAAATTTAATACATATTTTATTACTTAAAATTATGATGTAATTTTTAACCTTTTCCGTTTTCTAATTATATCCTTATCTTGTAAAGCTTTGCTCAACTTTTTTATTCAAAAATACATCCTCGACTTAAAATTTTTTTTTTCATTTCTGCTGAACAATTTATCCTCAAAGAAGTATTCTATGAATTGCTTATGTAACCTTTGCTAATCAAGAAACTATCGGGGCATGGATTTAAAAATTGCCTCCAATTCTTCAATGTGGCTCATCATTTGCTGGGATGGTTTACTTAGTCCACCAAATTTGTTCGCCATCATTAAACTCTAAGCTTAAGCTAAGGTATCACTTGTTAGATTGTTAACATAGAAGCAAACTGTAATAAAACGCAAATATGGAAAAATATATATTTATTAAGTTTTGTTACACTTTTTTTAACCAAGAGGTCCAGACTGGGAATCCCTCAAAACTTATTTTGAAAATTTAAGAAAATCCTATAAAAATCTAAAGATAAACTGTTAAGAAAAAGTTTTTAACATGTTCCTTTTTCTATATAAGGTCATTTCTCCCAAATTCTTATTTAAATTTTTCATTCTAAAGTACATTCTTGACCTAAAAAAAGTTTTTTACTACAGTTTACCTTTGATGCTTGTTCTAGCAAATGTTAAATAATATCCTTTACAAATAATTCTAGTTCCTCTATGTTTTTCATCATTTCTTCTGATGGCTTGGCCAAACCCCCCTCAGACACATGATCAACCCAGGTGAAATTCTCCTGATTTGTTGATGCCATAGGTTCAGTGGTTCGTAATTTGCAGCATACAAAGCCCGTTAAATATTCTAAACCATCATAAACTAAAGAATCGATTTCTTCAGCTAACTCATTTCTGACAGCTCTATATCCATTTCTTTTCCTTTAGAAGTCAAATCAGCAAGGCATTCACTGCTTAAAAGTTTTTCGGCTCGTTTTTCTGGCAATGGGCAATGGCTGCAGTTTTGGGGTATTAACACAAATTAAACAACTTAAGATGTCCAACGAACCTGTCTTGAGGAATTTCATCCACAATTTTTGATGGATTTCTTTTATTTATTCGTTCACTTCTCGCCTTATAATATTTCACTGTTAACTTTTGATTTGCAAATTAAGTATCGGTATGGAGTCTGATGGCTTCAAAAGCCGGTGATTTTTTGCGAAATACCCTGGAAATTCATATTTTAAATTCCTCTCATAGCTTTCCTAACTAAAATGTGAGCAAACTAGCGGTATTCACATTAAATTTGTCCTTTCGTTTACAAGCAATCGTCCACTGTTTAATAAGATTTTCATCCTTTGGGAAACGGAAAAACATGAATTATACCGTAAATATCTTTGCTTCATTGTCTGCATTACAACTTGCTCCAGCACAACGCATTCTAAAACATAAATAATTATTTAAATTATGCAAATTAACGTCGTGACAAACTGACACTGACACCCCTAACCTAACCTAACCTATATATTTTGTGACTGCCACCGAAACCGCTCCGCGTGACGTCGCATAACTCGGCCCACAATGCGCAATATCATACCTTCTTTATTATTATATCATGCACCGTAACCAAGAAGCACTTGCTGTCAGTTAGTGACGCCGTCTCCAAACAAAAAACGGATACATCATAATCAAGCGCTTCCTTCGCTCG
Source organism: Pseudeuparius sepicola (assembly GCA_963920635.1). Classification (NCBI taxonomy): domain Eukaryota; kingdom Metazoa; phylum Arthropoda; class Insecta; order Coleoptera; family Anthribidae; genus Pseudeuparius; species Pseudeuparius sepicola. Next base: position 47,739,690 of record OY987298.1, read on the forward strand.
GCAACGGTGATAGCATCCATTGTCTTAGGATTTGAAATTGACTTTGAAAACAGCCTTCAAATGACTGCACTTATTACTATCAGCTGGCATTGTTATAATGTGATCATTAATTTTTTTTTCTTGAAAAACCACTAGGTGAAAGGCGACTAGTGGCTCGTTAGTGAAAACAACTTTGATGTTGCAAGTACCTAATGCAGAATCCGGATGCAAATCCACTGTTTAAAATTTCGATAGCCAACAATGTCATTGGATGATCTTATTAATGGCATTTAGATTGCAAAATCTGATTTACCTAATGTCTATGATAAAATCAAACATTGCGATGATTAAACCAAATTCCACAAAATAAATCATAGCAATGAATCCAAAGTCAAAGAGTATTTAATTATTAGGGTGCAGGTGGCGAAAATTTCTGTCTATACCATTGATTGGATCTAAGCAAGGTATCTAAATATAGAAATAATGATATAATTATTCATGCATGGGAACGTGGAAATTAAATGGATTTTAAATTAGGTGCATGGGCGGCGAATTATATTCACTATTTTCAGAGCCTTGCCTGGAATTCTCATTAATTTCATTGATTTCTACCGTTAACGACGGAAATAAAACGTCATCACCTCGCGACGACCTTCATTTGACCGTGTTCCTAACTAGGATAAATGTTGCTAAAACAGAAATTGGGCACTGGAGTGCAAAAATTGCGCAAGTGTCTGTAAGATGGCGCTGGAGTTGGAGAGCGGCCATTGGTACAGAGCGAGAATAAAAAGTAATGTTTCGCCTTGCTAAAATAAGTTTCCGTTCCTTATAACTTGTTTTGTTGCCCGGCAAGGTCGTTGGTCGGAACCAGGGGTCTAGGGGGAGGCAGGCGGACCGACCCCCTTTTTTATACAAATAACAGCACACCGCTCCCATCCTGGCGTATTTTGGGATTGAAACTGAATTGTTAAACACAAAATAATAATATGAATATTTACGCTCCTTTATTTTTCTATATTTTTTTCATAGTTATGAAGAATATTGTTGACTAAAATATTAAGTAAGAGGACTACCTACCGGCTGTCAAATCTACTGTCAATTCTCCCTCAAAACCGCACTATAGTTTTATCTTTTTATCATTCTATTAACTTTTCATTAAGTACTTAATATTGATAAACCGAAAGAAATTAAAATTCTGTTGTATTTGATCCAAAGTTGACGTAAAGTTGTGAATTTTGTTAGACACGTGAAATACCTACTATTTGCTGATATCTTAATATATTATGTATTATTTATTTATATACATTTAGAGTAATGGAAAATGTAATGTAAATAAATTTATAGGTACTACCATAGAAAAATTTACGTAGTAGATTCTTCTATGGTACTACCTAAATGCTTGCCGGTACATCAACTTTGTGTCAAACAGAATTTTAAAGCGTTAATATAATTTTCTTCTGAAAAAGACATATTCTTATCGATATTTTTTAGTAATAATAAAAAGTTAATAAAATTATAGAATGATACTCGTATATTATGTTGTATAGCTAGTGATAAAAAATAGTTTTTAGAAGTAATGACTTTTTAAAATTTTAAGAAATTTTATAAATAGGAAATAGGCGCTTATGTAACATTAAAATAGAAACGACTTTTTCAAGTTAAACGTTTTGAAATTGTAACAAATAAGCCAATTTTTAGGGATTTTATTTTTTAAATATAATTTTTGACAGATAGCGAAAGTCACGTGACCACGTTTGAGTCGGTTATTTTTCCTCGTTTTTAATCGAAAGGTAACCCCAAAGTTAACTGCATATGTGTTCTATTATTATCCGTTAATAAAAAAAATATGTTTAAATTAATAAAAAGATACATTTTGCACCATCTTCATTTTTTCCAAAAAGGTTTTTTGGTTATAACTTTTGTTTGACGTTCGATTGTTTTTTTCCAAACGACATTACATTGTTTGGAAAAAACTGCAACAAACTGGTTTTTAAATCATTAATTTGTCTCAAAAAATACGGAATGGTTAAAGCGAATGTTCCTATCACCTTCAGGCGGACACCCTGTATCTAATAAAAATATTATTAAACAAATAATATTACTTTTTGAAATTGAGCCCATGTGTTGACAAGTGGCCGTGATTACAGCCCAAAAGTAAAGTTACACACATTGTTTAATGTGCTTTTTGAACCTAACAAAAAAAAGTTTATCAAAATCGGTAAACAAATAAAGATATTTTACCAGGGTGGTAACTCCTTAACGGAGGTCACACTGTAGATGTTTAACATATAGGTACAGAAGATGTTCTTTCGCATCAATATATCGTTTTCTTTTTTCATTTTTTATTTTCGAGATATGTATTTATCTTAATTATTGCGTTACTTAAAATGTGTGTTTGAATGTAGTGTTAATGCAAACGAAGAAACACCTTATGTACACATAAAAGACCATGTTTCATTTCATTGAATAAACTAAACATAATTTTGTAGAACTTTTAAGCCAGCAATACCAGCGCAATACTATACCTACAGAAAATGTGCCGAATCACATTCTTTAACTAAAGATATGCCTTTAACAGTAAAAACACAGTAGACATTCAAGTGACTTTGAAAACGTCGTCTGCCTACAAGTGAAAACGTGCGTCTTACATTGCACCTCATAAGATGCTTCAACTTTTATGTGATTTTTTTGTGATTTTCGTTTTTGAGATATTTATAATAGCTGCATTTATTAAAATGGAACACCCGGTATAGCTAATTTTCGACATACCTATACATATAGAGACATAGACATGAATCCTTCCCTAATGTCAGTTTATATGCTAACGATTGTGTTTTCCTCACGAAAAATACATAACGGCGACATAACTATAAGAACATAACAGTACCCAACCCACGCGTATGTATAAATAATGCAAAATCAACTAAAGCAGTTTTTAGTGCCGCTGTGTACCTTTCAAGCTAAAAATCAATGAACCATTGCTAAAAAGAGAGGGGTTAAAATCACAAATCGGAGTCTTTGAGCAACGGGGGTCTCCCGAATATACCTTTTGAAGTTTTATATTATTTTAATATTAAAAATTCGCAATTCATAGTATATAATAATACGGAAGTAATACAAAAACATAAAAAAGTAATCAGACAGCTTAGTTGCTTGAATATTATATCGCCAAAACGTAAAATTGATCATATGAACATAATATATGTAATTATTAAACTGGACCTGTAACAACAGCGTCAACCGTTCATCCATCGTCTGTTTTTCGCGCCATCTGATAAACAATAGCTACACTTTTGGTATTCCCGCTGCATAATTTAAGGGTATTTTGCCTATGTTTTTTATTTACAACAAGACTGGATAATTACAATGTTTATTACCGTGTTTTCGTTCCGAGCATATTCCGAAACCTATACCAATCTTAACGAAGGTAAAATTACGGCTCAAGAGACAAAATAGACGAATTTATGCCGGCATAAAGTTTGAAATTCAAAAAAAAATCTCACCCATAACTTTTAAACTAGTGTCATTAGTATCTATGGATATTTTAAAACTACCCGTGTTTTTTGTAATCCTTTGAAATTCGCTACTTTTTCCAGCTAGTTGGAAATAAAAATACATTGATACAGGCAACCAAACATACAATGGCGAGGCCCCCCTTAACTTAACGGGTATTTTCGGTTCAAATTTTTGCCTTCTTGATTTTACGTAGGATTCAGCCAAGGTGTTCCCTGGTTAATAATTTCCATACCGTTTTAGAAATTAGTTGCGTTATTTATACAGGGTGACAGGGTGATTCTTTTGAATAATGGGGAAATAAATGAGAAACCAAATTTTCAAAAATTGCTGTTCGCTATAAATTTATTGATAACTTTTAAATATCTTAAATGAGATATGAAATTGAGGGTAGCGAGATAGCAATACCTGTTGCTTAGATTATGCTGACATTTCGAGTTCACTACATAAATCGAAATTCAGATAAGCCGCCAATACTTTTCAAAAATTGTTCCAATTTATTCATTTCCAGAACGCACGTTAAATTGGGTAGAAAATGTATATACCTAAACAGAAGTTTTATATTGTTTAAAGATCATGCTAAATTAGGTAAACAACTGAAAAACAAAGCCTGCATTATATCTGCTTTAGTATAAAAGCTGAGTGCGGAAACAAGGGATTCCTCTGGATGCATCTCCATTCCTCAGCGCTCCTCAAATATGCGGGCGCCACAACAAAGGGTACATTTCATCTGAAATGTACCCGGGGAGCTTTGTTTAATTAAACAGTCGTTTTGCATTCGCCCCGAAGGCTGCAAACATTCGTACTAAGTGCTCTGCCGGTGCCGTAGAAAATCGCAGTATTTACTGGGCGTGGACTAATGAAGTTGTGGAGTGGCGGAGAATGTTTGAAGGGTATAGAAACCGACATGAGATGTCCAACTGTAAATAAGAATTAGTAATAGACGGAACAATTTCATATACGATAAATTGAACATTCTGTGAGGTACGAGTAGGTATCTCAAAGCTGTTCAACATATTGTATTGTTTTCCAGGAGTCCCTTTAAAAAAAAGTTCTTGATTGGAGACCTCTACAGCTCTAATATGATGCTAAAGAGTTTATTACTACTGTACTGTATGCAGTCTGAATTATTTACTTGATAAGCAGGCGAGATGCGAAGTATATTAAACCCTGGCTTGATGCAGATACAACCCAGAGCTCATATTATAATTTATTTCCTTATCCATTGAAAAAGTTTGGTCTAACAATCAACGAGTTGAGCTTAATTTTTGGGGACACTTCTTGTTTTTCAACACTAGATGCCAGCAAATTTAATGCGTCGGTCATCCTCGACTTATTTTTCAAATATTTCGACAGTATAAAAATGTCTGTTTAGAACAAGTTCATTGCAGAACTGAAGAGTGCTTTTTATCTAAAGATTTACGTCTCAACCCAAATATTTGTTTCCTCTTTTTTAATGCAAAATCGTTTTTTTTTTTGAAACCTTTCAGTTACAAAGAAAAATAAATTCAAAATTTTAATATATTTTCAATACCCGCCACTGGCGCATAAGTCTAAATTCCTGGTTAATTTATTGGTTATAGGTAGAGTAACCCAAATATGCAACATGCATATTTTGCATATTTAGCATATTATATACATTTTTTTAAATATTTGCATAATATCCTTAAAATATGGCATATTTTATGGGCACTAATCCTGGTGATCTGAAAACGAATAAAGTAGGTATTTATACCTATTTAATAAAGTACAATAATTATTGAAAAGGACAGAATAAATTATAGATAGGTAAATATTTATATACGAAGGATAATCCATTTCTGCATTGTATCTGCTCATTTATTGATTGGAGTTCTTAGCGGCGAGATTTTACCAAAATGTTACCTCCTTGCTTCTAAAGAATTAGAAAAAACTAATGCATTGACAGTGACCAGATTTGTTCAAGAGGAATTATCAATTTTTTTTCTTTCTACACCTGTCCCTACCGATAATTTTTTGCTCGTTTTGTCAGATGCAGCACCGTACATGGCAAGAGCCGGGCAAAATTTGAAAATATTTTATCCGAAGTTGATACATGTAACTGCCTTGCTCATGCTTTATATAGGGTTGCTGAGGAAATTAGGAAACATTTTCCGCTAGTAAATAGTTTAATTTACCAAACACTCCTCTTCCACCTCAACCTGTTATTACAAGATGGGGCACTTGGTTGGAAGCTGCATTTTTTTATTGCGAGAATTTTTGCCAAATGAAGGATCTAATTTCAGAATTTTCGAACGAATCTTCCCAGTCTCTAACAGATGTTAAACAACTGTTCGAAAACAAGGAAATAAAGAAACAACTTTCCTTTCTAAAAGCAAATTATAGCTTTCTTTCTAAAACAATAACACAAATGGAGGAATCTAATTTGCCATTAACCCGAAGTGTAGAACTGGTAAAACAATCTGTGGTTGCTTTTAAAAATGTCACAGGTAAAATTGGGGAAAAAATATTTCAAAAATTTAGCAATGTGATGGAAAAAATAGTGGGTTTCAGTTTCTTAGCCAAGTAGCAAATATTTTAAAGGGAGATTTTACCGAATCCATCGATTTGGATCCTGTGATAGTGAGCAATTTTAAAAGCGCACCTCTTACATCGGTTGATGTGGAAAGGAGTTTCTCCATTTATAAATTTTTATATTGTGATAGAAGACAAAATCTTTTAATTGAGAATTTTGAGCAACATTTAGTGCCCTGTATGTAGAAGATTTAAAATAAAATATTGTTACTATTACTAATGCATTTAGAAATTTGTGTGTACATTATACACTGTGTCCCGGATAAGAATGAACAGCATGGGGATATTGCAAACGGTGAGAGGTAGGGCGACGGTTAAATGGGGAAAAAGTTGCGCAATTTTGAGGTCAATAAAATGACACAAACATATTTTTAATATCTTTTTTTCGTTTTTGAGTTATTTTGAAAAAAGTAAAATTTTGCGTTTTCGATTTTATTTTTTTCTGAAGTTGTCATCACAGATAGAGAAAAAAGAAAAACACTTTCTTATGGCACTTTTTAACGGGCCTTAAGATGGCGTTTTTAGATTTGTTCTACAACGTTTCGTTTTTGAGAAACCATTTTCAACTTTATTTTTTTAAATACGGACCTGGATTTTTTTTTGTAGATTTTAAAAGCACTTTTCATTGCAAATACCATAATGTATAACACTAAATATTTTTAAAATGTTTTGAGACAATTATACTGAAAATTCCTTTTTTTTTCATTCATTTTTGTCTAATGCGGCCCTGTATTTAATAATAAGGAGTCTAAATATTAATCAGTATTGACAACAATTTAACTTACAGTTTATTTTTACTTTGAGAACTTAATATTTTTAAATTTTACGGCCCCGCGTCTGGTAAAGTGTTTTCCTCTGTTGTTGTTGTACAGCAAACAGTGTCGCATTGTGTTTTGGAGTAAATTCTTCGCTTTTCCTAAGTGCGAGAAGAAAGCTTTAAGCGTTGACTGAAGGCTTTAAGCCAACGTAATCAATAACTTTTGCCATTTATTAATTGCAAAAATACATTCGTTCGGCCTCTACACTATTTCTGTGACACAAGATATAACATGCTGACATGTTAAATTTGTCGTCATTTGAAAAAGCACCCTCCATTTGTAATGAAATAAATTGTTAACTAAATGATAGAGTGGGAGTTATGACAAATGACAAGGGATTGGTTTCGTTGTTTCAAAGCCTTCTAGGTGGAGGATTTTTATTTATTTTTTTATTATCGTATGTGAGTAGAGATACTAAGAGAGCACCAGACCAGACTTGTCGAAACCTGTCTGGTCTGGTACTCTCCTAGGTTTTGACCGTCTCCCCACTCTCTGCCCACTCCTATTAAAACAGCTAAATAGGAGAGGTTCAACTAAGATCTCATCAGACACGCAGATCATTTACAACATGTCCTTCTTAAATAGTTTAAACAATTTGCTGGTGAAAAATCTGGTGAATGTTCGGGATTTGGAAGTAAATAAAAAATTTGAGATCCAGTGTTTTAAGAGAATAAATACCAAGTTTGGGGAAAAGGTAGTGGCGGAATTTGCCGACTTCAAGACTATCCTGCCTCAGCGTTTTACGGAGCAATTAACTCGAGAGCGAATTGACGAATTGAATGGTGACGACAAAAGGTATTTTTTAACAAGCTTGGGGCCCGTCGGCAAGACTACAAATATTATATTTTCTGAAGCATGAGCGAGAGACTGCGGCGATATATGGAGGCACTCGAAGAGCTGAGACGCTTGATTATTATGTATGAACTAACTAAAAAGTTTAGAAATGTAAAATTGTAAAAATAAAAAATATTATTTGTTTGTGTGTTTTTTATTTCTCTAAGAGGGTGTGATTGAATAAACTTGTGTCAATCCAATGCCGGTTGTTAGGCAATTTTGCTTCAATTATGTCCGGACACAAATATTCTGACAATTTAAACAGCAAAACATAAAAAATTGACTAGTGAATTATCCAGTGAGAAAATTTTCTACATAATATCCAATTGGGCAATTGCTCAAGTCGGTCCTCCAAATTTCTCGAATATGCGTTTTTCCAAAATATTGTTTGTGTTTTTTACTTTGGATTTGAGGGGTATATCGATTGGTTTGATGCCGAGGGGTGAGAAAATATTGTCTGTGTTTTTTACTTCGGATTTGAGGGGTATATCGATTGGTTTGATGCTGAGGAGTGAGAGGTTCGACCAACAGAGAAGTAAAAAATTCTAGAGTTTTAAGAGGATAAATATTAACACGTTGACTGCCATGTGTATATATATTATGCACAGATTGGTCTGGTGCTGCGGGTCGATCAACAGAGAAGTAAAAAATTCGAGAGTTTTAAGAGGATAAATATGAACACGTTGACTGCCATGTGTATATAATATTATGCATAGATTCGTCTGCTGCTGCGGTTCGATTAACAGAGAAGTAAAAAATTCGAGATTTTTAAGAGGATAAATATTAACACGCCTTGTGTATATATATTATGCACAGATTGGTCTGCTGCTGCGGTTCGATCAACAGAGGAGTAAAAAATTCGAGACTTTTAAGAGGATAAATATTAACACGTTGACTGCCATGTGTATATATATTATGCACAGATTGGTCTGGTGCTGCGGGTCGATCAACAGCGAAGTAAAAAATTCCAGAGTTTTAAGAGGATAACTATTAACACGCCTTGTGTATATTAAGCACGGGTCTGGTTCTGCGGTTCGACCAGGTAAAAAATTCGAGAGTCTTAAGAGGATAGTGGTTGTCGAATTTGCATGAAAAAAATTTGTGTGAAAATTATGTGTTTTTTACTACCCAATAATGGCTTTCAGGCTGCGGCCATGGAGGCAATGTCTGAGAAGCATGATTATGAGCGAAATAAAAAGTTTAAATTATGAAAATATTTGTTAATAATAGTTAAAATAGTCCTCAAGTTGTGTGAATTTCAGATGATAGAACTTGTCAGGAAAAAATCAATACTACGGCAGAGCGCCCATAATCGGCCGCCGTAGGGCTCCGCATCATAAACCCTCTAAAGGGGCCATTTACCGCAAAGGATTGCTTCAAGAATTTTGTCTGAAGTTTTAAACGTGGGAATATGTCGCGTATTTAGTTTTTCTACATAGATGATTTTAATTTGGTCTGTAGTACCATGATTGTTTAAATCTAAAAAATAACTTATTATTTGTTACATGAGTAGTACCATGATGGTTTAAATCTAAAAATAACTTGTTTATTATTAATGAGTAGCACCGTGATTAAATCTAAAAAATAACTTTATATAGCTAACGCCCTCTGGGTGCCAGCGTCTGCTTTACTAGTCGAGAAATTTTAACCGTTACTAATGGCGGGTGGCTTTCTATTGAGACTATTCGAGCGCCGGTATTTTGTATTCTTTTTTCTTCCTCGGTCCGCCAGATGGGTCTAGTGTGCAACTTCCCGACACGAGCTTGTTTGAAATAGATAAGTTCTTGTCCTGGACCTCTCAACGGTCGAGCTGGGGTTCAAAAGGTACAGCACTATTAGATATTAGTCAGTTATCAAGGAACCCCAATCAGCTCCCCGCCCCTTCTCCGTCACAATTCCGTCCGATCTGTACAGTTCCGGAAGGAATGGTCTGTCGGTTGGGGAACCGCCACCCTTTTTTTTTGGGTGGCGGTGGTGGTTATTAAAAGCTCGAACCCCCCGCGCGAGGCTCGGCAATAATGTATCTGCTAGATCCAGCTCTATGTTAAAAATGTTCGATCTAATGAAGTAAACATTTTTGCAGTCCTATTGGACTCTAAGTATATCCTGACTCGAAATATAACAGTCACATTCAAACAGAATTATGCAATAACTTTTTTGAATATCCATGTTTATCATCCGGTATATTGTCCGGATGCGGCACGTGCCAAGCAGAGGATATTACCTAGACCCATAGACCTTACTCTCCCTTCAAGATTTATGACTTGGCAATTATAGCTTCTTCGGTACAATAAGGTACGTAATAAATATTCTTGGCGATAAAAACCTTAACACGTTGAGTGTCGAACTTGCCCAACGCGCCATGTGCATATTCAGGCAGCGCTTTATGTCAGGCTGCGTAATGTACATATGTACCGTGCAGGAATCTGATGGTGCGGCATGGAATTAACACCATCTTAGTTGGTGATATCTTATTATTTTGATTTTTGTTAGATATTAGCTGTGGTAATATAAATAACTAAATACAGGGAAATAAATGAACTGCGGTGGTGGTTAAAAAAGCACGAACCCATCGCGCGAGGCTCGGCAATAATGTATCTGCTAGATCCAGCTCTATGTTAAAAATGTTCGATCTTATTATTTTGTCAGTTTAGAAATCCTACTCTCCATTCAATATTAAAAACTTGATTTTCAAACAAATTATAAAAGGAGCGTGCACGCTTAGATTCCCTGACTTAGAATAAAATTTAAAAGATTTGTTATACAATTTCGAATCTGACGCTGAACTTAATCTACTTGAAGTATTTTTTCAAAATATGAAGATAGTCAAATTCTAAACACATTTGCAAGTGATCATCACATGTTTGAATACACAATGTATTATTTCAAATGTTGGATCTAATATAATAAAGTAAAAATTTTGACAGTTTACCTAATAGCACAGAATAAATAGCTTTGCAACAGAAGCCTCCTTACGGACATGTATCAAAAATAAGCGAGTCTCCATTTCAATTTACAGAAAGACAAACAGTATATTAATCATAAATTTGGTTCTAATACAATCTCTTTGCTATGTAGATTAACGTAAAATCGAATAAAATGCAAATTATTCATGACTTTAGAAGATATTTCGCTAAAAAGCGAGTCTCCTTTTGACACATGTCGCTAAGAAATTGTCTGTATTACTCGTTAGTCTGTGCTAATAGGACCTCCCAACTCGATAATCCAGCTATAAAAGTCGCATTCAGGATTATGCTTTTTCAATATCCAGGTATATCATCGCGGCACGTGCCGCAGAGGGTATTAGACCTATAGACCTGTAATTATTATTCTCACTTCAAGATTTATGACTTAGCAATTACAGCTTCTTCGGTACAATAAGGTATAATAACGTATTCGAAGTTCTCGGATTGTAGCACCGTGTATGTTTAACATTAATAGGAAACTTAGCATAATAAAATACAGTAAAATTTTTTAATTATTTATTAATGAAAAATATTCTTATTCTAATTTTGTCTCATATACAAGAGGATTGAAGCAAACTTTAATTTTAGAATCTATGCAATTTGAGTTCAATGTTGTCGATATTTATAATCGAATTTAAATAATTACAACCTATTAAGTCTCACACATCACAAGTTTTACACAATTTGTATGCAAAACCTTGTATGAATGTATGCAAAACATTGAAAGTCGCAAAAATTGGACGCAACTCGCAAGCAACGCAAGATGTATGCAAATCCTTGAGAGACGCAAAAATTGGACTCGCAAGCTGTATATATAGTACGCAATTAAAAGACATTTGACCTACCTTGAAAGCTAATGGACATTTTTTCGACTTTTAAGTGTTAACTACTATAGTTACTTTTCGAAAGAGAGAGTACCTGCGAGCTATTTCAACAAACTGAGCGGTATAATACATGTAAAAAATTATAAGTTAAAGTTTAAGCTTAGGAATCATTCATAATATAGCAATTTTCCGATTATGAATTCATACTTGCAAAAACATCTTAGTTTGAGGGAAGAGTCGCGTATAAACATAATAAGTACCACATACCCACCAAATATTTCACCAAAATTGTCATATTTTCTCACCTGTTGTGTGGAGAAATAAACAAAACATCATAGCCTCAAGGGAGCCGAAGACCCTGTGTAATTTCTGAAACTAAGTGCCGTCAAAGTTTTCTTCTTCTTAAAATAAGCTACGTTTTTGCTAAATTTGTTTTTTATATTGTGCCGATTTGCAGCATCACTTAGCTGTCTACTGACACATCTTTACGTTTTAGGACGCAAAATCGAGGTACTAAAAAATCATCCTGTATAGAAAAGTTGATCGGTTAAAGTTACAAAAACAGATTCTAAAAACAATAATATGAATGTTACACATCCAGATCCTGACGTTTCAAAACTTAAACAGACGTTAAACAAAAATTGAAATGAGTTTCTATAGTCTACTTGTCTTGGAAATTTGTAAATAATAGTAAAATCTTTTTTCATCCTAGGCGTTTGTAAGGCAAAATACTAACCATACAGTAAGCGCAGGGAAAATGTGAGACCTGTCATACCTAGAATATATGTTTATGGTAGAATTGTGGTGTATTTAACTTATTCGTTTCCCAAAGCACCACATGTTTCATATAAGCTGGCGGTACAACTTTTTGATGCAGGTGAAAGCGACGTTAATCTAGAACGATCCAATTGCTATTGTATTATTTTTTGGACAAAATTTATGACGGCTTTACACTATCAGGTGAAGGGTACCCCTTCAGACGTATTGCCCACCATAAAGCATGTCACAAAAGTATATTGTCCGTTTTAGAAAGTCCAAACATCCCCAAAGCGAGCTGTTTAAATATTAAATCATTTAGAATATACAGGCAATTTGTAGATATACATGTATCCATTTTCCCTTAACTCGAGGTGCTTAGGTATAAACTTCAATAACTCTATGCAAAAAAACATGTATATTTGCTACATATGCAGCATTTCGTACTCTAACTCGAGGTAATTATAAGACATATTTTTATTAAGATAGAAATGAACCCTACAGAAAAATTTAGAACAAAATTCCTAAAATATAAACTAACCTCAGATGCTTTTAACAGAAAAAATCTTTGCTGTGTAGAAGAAGTTGTAACAAACAACATACTTATAAAATATACTCTCAATTCATACAAAACCATCTATTTTTTAACATGTTGACTGTCATGTGCATATATGCACAGACAACTTGCACGCCATTTGTATATTCACAGCGCTTTATGTCAGACCGCGTAATGTGCATACCGTGCATTTCTTATGGGGAATCTGTTGACATGTGATTAACACCATCTTAGTTGGTCTCGTGATATCTTACCATTTACGTTTTTGTTACAAATTTTAAACTTTTAATTTCAGTCTATAAGATATTTATTCTTGTAAATAACTAAATACAGGAAAATAAATGTACTGCAATATTCCCCTTTCAAGTTATATTTTCTGTCGACAAGTTTTATGCAAAAGTAAATAATGTTGGCAACAAAAAATGGCTTTTCTGGTAATAAAAAATGTTTTTCTACATAGATTGACATAGAAATATACCTACTGTATACAAACAAAAAGATTATTTTAATTTTGAATTGTGAACAGTAAAAACACATTCCACACAAATCGCTGGACTTTCTGAACAAGCTGGACGTACGTAGAGAGAACTTGCTTACTGTGAGCTATAGCGTATTTTCTGTCATGGTCTTTTGCATGCTTTTTAACAAAACTTACATCGGTGTCTATTTTCTGATGTCTGCATTTTATGATCTGTATTGTTTTCTTCTGGGATCGGTTGTTTATTACTCTCCAATAATAGCATGCAAAGTATTTCTCTAAAAGTTGTAATCTGCATAGATGAATTGTTAACAACTTTGTACAAATGCCAAGCATTTACCAGCGATATTTCTGTCAATACCTCTACGGCTATCTTACGAAACCATTTTACCGACCTATGCAATGAAGTAGAATATGAAGACATTTGGTCAGCCACATATATGTATGGTTTTGCAGAATTATAGGCACAAATAGCTGTTGCCTTCATTGGGATACCTTCTCTGGCAGGAGCTTCTGTTAATTCATCACCATTATTAGCTACTGGCATGCCATCTGTTTTCTCAAATCCACAATAAACTTTTAGATGATATGTGTAACCACCTTTTATGCACAATTTAAAAACTTTAAAGTTAAACTTGTGTCTCTTTCCTTTCACATATTGTTTGAAAGATATTGGATCACGGAACGGTACCATGCTTTCATCAATACAAACATTTTCTGCAGGAACCATACAAACTTTAATGTTTTTATTTATAACGTCGATAAGTGGTTGTATTTTATAAAGTCTGTCTGCAGGAGGACATTCTTTATTGTTTGAAAAATGCCACATTTGCAATAGTATTTCAAAACGATTTCTTGGTATCTGTTTCGAAATTTGATTTGCATAAAGAGCAGATCGACTCCAGTAATCTTTCAAAGTAGGTTTTCGGTCCAGTCCCATCCAAATAATTATTCCCAGAAACATTTTCATTTCAGCTGCATTCGTAGGTTCCTTTTTAAGATCTACAGGTATATCGACAGGTACATCAAATGCAAAATCTTAAAATTTTCTTTCAATGGGTCCCCAGCTGGCTACGTTCGGTATATCATCAATATCCTCGGTATCGGAGAGAGAACTTGAATCTGAGCTACTGCTACTTACTGTATTTGAAGTTAAAGGAACGGATTGCCTAATATCAACTTTCTGTTTCTTTCTTTCTTGGTACTTGTTGCCCTGACCACTACTTTCACTTTCTTGCACATATTCCGGATCGCCATCAGAGTCGGCGGCAAACGGCTCTTCATCACTTATGTCACAGTCCTTCAAACATTCTTCCATTAGTACTTCTAACCTTCTTATTTTCTTTTCTTGACTTGCGAGCGACATGACCACTACCAATAAGTTATTAGTAACTAATAACTGCCGATAGAACCAACAATACGACGATTTTACTGACAACAATACGACGATTTTACTGTCACGTGTAAACGTCAAACACACGTCTATACAGCTCACGCTAACAGCCCACTCTGACTTGGCGCAATCGTTGAAGGTCGTCAACGGTATTGACGACAGGGCTGTACTTTACCTGTTTACAAGGTGTATTTGAAATTTGAAATGATTTAATCAGGCGCCATGTGCATATATTTTATGCACACTTCTATTGCATACTATAAGTATAAATTTGTATTCAGTCTTAAACTATTTTGCTCCCAAAACGTAAAAATAAATAAAATTTTCAATAAAACTACGAGTACTTCGGCGCAGCGGACCCGATCACGAAATTCGCTTTGGCAGTCAACATGTTAAAAAATAATGGATGTGACTTTCTAAAACGGACAATAATATCAAAGTCTAGAGAATACTCTCTAGACTTTGATAATATGTCTACTTTTGTTAACTAGGCATGTTTTATGGGGGTCAATACGTCTGAAGCGATACCCCCCTTTTTACCTAATAGTGTAAAGCCGTCGGTATCATAGATTTTGTCCAAAAATAATACAATAGCAATTGGATCGTTCTAGATTAGCAAATGCCGCTTTCACCTACTTCAAAAAGTTGTAATATACAGGGTACCGCCAGCGTGTGACAAGAAATATGAATTTAAAACATGTGGTGCTTTGGAAAGCGATGGAAAATTACCGTGCTTAACAAGTGGGTCAATCTCACGAAAATACACCTTTTTAATTCTACCATAAAACATATATTCTAGGTATTTTACGATGGGTCTCACATTTTACCTGTTTTATTGCGGGTTACAAATACTTCTGTATGGTTAGAATTTTGCCGGATTTTACGAACAGCTAGGATGAAAAAATAAAGATTTTACAAGTATTATTTACAAAATTTCCATAATATGTTGTAAAAGAGAGACACATATAATTCAGTTGTTCTCTACAACAGTCTAAATAATGAAATAAAAATAAGCGGATCCACATTCATGTTCAAACAAAAACTTAAAAGACATCTTTTGAAAGCGCAAACCTCTTGGTTCTCACTACATCATTATCTATGCAGACACATTGAATTTATAACGAATTTACCTTTACTTAATTAATAAGAATGTTTCATAGTTTTATACCTGTTTAAGTTAATTTAATATTATCATGTATTGGGGTTAGACGTAAGAGTAGCATCATGCTAAATCTCATCCCCTAATCTAGTAAGTAGTTTATTATTATTATTAAGTAGACTATAGAAACTCGTTACAATTTTTGTTAAGGCCGCTCCGGCGGTTGGTCCTGTACTTAAAAAAGTATATTGGATTTATACACTGGGCTCGTCGAATGGCACACAAGTAGAAACTATCCGAACTGAATAACAATAGTCTGTACTATCTGTTAATGAATGCCATCTTCTATCTGAATGTGGTTCTTGATTCTGAAATAAAATGCATAGACAATAGATCTTTCTAGAGAAAAACATAAGTATAATTTGGGAACTATTAACAGAAATCTGTATACGGGAAAGAGCAATTCGTGGTAAATATGATAACTAATGCATAGTGAAACGTCAGGATCTGGATGTGTAACATTCATATTATTGTTTTTAGAATCTGTTTTTGTAACTTTAACCGATCAACTTTTCTATACAGGATGATTTTTTAGTACCTCGATTTTGCGTCCTAAAACGTAAAGATGTGTCAGTAGACAGCTAAGTGATGCTGCAAATCGGCACAATATAAAAAACAAATTTAGCAAAAACGTAGCTTATTTTAAGAAGAAGAAAACTTTGACGGCACTTAGTTTCAGAAATTACACAGGGTCTTCGGCTCCCTTGAGGCTATGATGTTTTGTTTATTTCTCCACACAACAGGTGAGAAAATATGACAATTTTGGTGAAATATTTGGTGGGTATGTGGTACTTATTATGTTTATACGCGACTCTTCCCTCAAACTAAGATGTTTTTGCAAGTATGAATTCATAATCGGAAAATTGCTATATTATGAATGATTCCTAAGCTTAAACTTTAACTTATAATTTTTTACATGTATTATACCGCTCAGTTTGTTGAAATAGCTCGCAGGTACTCTCTCTTTCGAAAAGTAACTATAGTAGTTAACACTTAAAAGTCGAAAAAATGTCCATTAGCTTTCAAGGTAGGTCAAATGTCTTTTAATTGCGTACTATATATACAGCTTGCGAGTCCAATTTTTGCGTCTCTCAAGGATTTGCATACATCTTGCGTTGCTTGCGAGTTGCGTCCAATTTTTGCGACTTTCAATGTTTTGCATACATTCATACAAGGTTTTGCATACAAATTGTGTAAAACTTGTGATGTGTGAGACTTAATAGGTTGTAATTATTTAAATTCGATTATAAATATCGACAACATCGAACTCAAATTGCATAGATTCTAAAATTAAAGTTTGCTTTAATCCTCTTGTATATGAGACAAAATTAGAATAAGAATATTTTTCATTAATAAATAATTAAAAAATTTTACTGTATTTTATTATGCTAAGTTTCCTATTAATGTTAAACATACACGGTGCTACAATCCGAGAACTTCGAATACGTTATTATACCTTATTGTACCGAAGAAGCTGTAATTGCTAAGTCATAAATCTTGAAGTGAGAATAATAATTACAGGTCTATAGGTCTAATACCCTCTGCGGCACGTGCCGCGATGATATACCTGGATATTGAAAAAGCATAATCCGGAATGCGACTTTTATAGCTGGATTATCGAGTTGGGAGGTCCTATTAGCACAGACTAACGAGTAATACAGACAATTTCTTAGCGACATGTGTCAAAAGGAGACTCGCTTTTTAGCGAAATATCTTCTAAAGTCATGAATAATTTGCATTTTATTCGATTTTACGTTAATCTACATAGCAAAGAGATTGTATTAGAACCAAATTTATGATTAATATACTGTTTGTCTTTCTGTAAATTGAAATGGAGACTCGCTTATTTTTGATACATGTCCGTAAGGAGGCTTCTGTTGCAAAGCTATTTATTCTGTGCTATTAGGTAAACTGTCAAAATTTTTACTTTATTATATTAGATCCAACATTTGAAATAATACATTGTGTATTCAAACATGTGATGATCACTTGCAAATGTGTTTAGAATTTGACTATCTTCATATTTTGAAAAAATACTTCAAGTAGATTAAGTTCAGCGTCAGATTCGAAATTGTATAACAAATCTTTTAAATTTTATTCTAAGTCAGGGAATCTAAGCGTGCACGCTCCTTTTATAATTTGTTTGAAAATCAAGTTTTTAATATTGAATGGAGAGTAGGATTTCTAAACTGACAAAATAATAAGATCGAACATTTTTAACATAGAGCTGGATCTAGCAGATACATTATTGCCGAGCCTCGCGCGATGGGTTCGTGCTTTTTTAACCACCACCGCAGTTCATTTATTTCCCTGTATTTAGTTATTTATATTACCACAGCTAATATCTAACAAAAATCAAAATAGTAAGATATCACCAACTAAGATGGTGTTAATTCCATGCCGCACCATCAGATTCCTGCACGGTACATATGTACATTACGCAGCCTGACATAAAGCGCTGCCTGAATATGCACATGGCGCGTTGGGCAAGTTCGACACTCAACGTGTTAAGGTTTTTATCGCCAAGAATATTTATTACGTACCTTATTGTACCGAAGAAGCTATAATTGCCAAGTCATAAATCTTGAAGGGAGAGTAAGGTCTATGGGTCTAGGTAATATCCTCTGCTTGGCACGTGCCGCATCCGGACAATATACCGGATGATAAACATGGATATTCAAAAAAGTTATTGCATAATTCTGTTTGAATGTGACTGTTATATTTCGAGTCAGGATATACTTAGAGTCCAATAGGACTGCAAAAATGTTTACTTCATTAGATCGAACATTTTTAACATAGAGCTGGATCTAGCAGATACATTATTGCCGAGCCTCGCGCGGGGGGTTCGAGCTTTTAATAACCACCACCGCCACCCAAAAAAAGGGTGGCGGTTCCCCAACCGACAGACCATTCCTTCCGGAACTGTACAGATCGGACGGAATTGTGACGGAGAAGGGGCGGGGAGCTGATTGGGGTTCCTTGATAACTGACTAATATCTAATAGTGCTGTACCTTTTGAACCCCAGCTCGACCGTTGAGAGGTCCAGGACAAGAACTTATCTATTTCAAACAAGCTCGTGTCGGGAAGTTGCACACTAGACCCATCTGGCGGACCGAGGAAGAAAAAAGAATACAAAATACCGGCGCTCGAATAGTCTCAATAGAAAGCCACCCGCCATTAGTAACGGTTAAAATTTCTCGACTAGTAAAGCAGACGCTGGCACCCAGAGGGCGTTAGCTATATAAAGTTATTTTTTAGATTTAATCACGGTGCTACTCATTAATAATAAACAAGTTATTTTTAGATTTAAACCATCATGGTACTACTCATGTAACAAATAATAAGTTATTTTTTAGATTTAAACAATCGTGGTACTACATACCAAATTAAAATCATCTATGTAGAAAAACTAAATACGCGACATATTCCCACGTTTAAAACTTCAGACAAAATTCTTGAAGCAATCCTTTGCGGTAAATGGCCCCTTTAGAGGGTTTATGATGCGGAGCCCTACGGCGGCCGATTATGGGCGCTCTGCCGTAGTATTGATTTTTTCCTGACAAGTTCTATCATCTGAAATTCACACAACTTGAGGACTATTTTAACTATTATTAACAAATATTTTCATAATTTAAACTTTTTATTTCGCTCATAATCATGCTTCTCAGACATTGCCTCCATGGCCGCAGCCTGAAAGCCATTATTGGGTAGTAAAAAACACATAATTTTCACACAAATTTTTTTCATGCAAATTCGACAACCACTATCCTCTTAAGACTCTCGAATTTTTTACCTGGTCGAACCGCAGAACCAGACCCGTGCATAATATACACAAGGCGTGTTAATAGTTATCCTCTTAAAACTCTGGAATTTTTTACTTCGCTGTTGATCGACCCGCAGCACCAGACCAATCTGTGCATAATATATATACACATGGCAGTCAACGTGTTAATATTTATCCTCTTAAAAGTCTCGAATTTTTTACTCCTCTGTTGATCGAACCGCAGCAGCAGACCAATCTGTGCATAATATATATACACAAGGCGTGTTAATATTTATCCTCTTAAAAATCTCGAATTTTTTACTTCTCTGTTAATCGAACCGCAGCAGCAGACGAATCTATGCATAATATTATATACACATGGCAGTCAACGTGTTCATATTTATCCTCTTAAAACTCTCGAATTTTTTACTTCTCTGTTGATCGACCCGCAGCACCAGACCAATCTGTGCATAATATATATACACATGGCAGTCAACGTGTTAATATTTATCCTCTTAAAACTCTAGAATTTTTTACTTCTCTGTTGGTCGAACCTCTCACCCCTCAGCATCAAACCAATCGATATACCCCTCAAATCCGAAGTAAAAAACACAGACAATATTTTCTCACCCCTCGGCATCAAACCAATCGATATACCCCTCAAATCCAAAGTAAAAAACACAAACAATATTTTGGAAAAACGCATATTCGAGAAATTTGGAGGACCGACTTGAGCAATTGCCCAATTGGATATTATGTAGAAAATTTTCTCACTGGATAATTCACTAGTCAATTTTTTATGTTTTGCTGTTTAAATTGTCAGAATATTTGTGTCCGGACATAATTGAAGCAAAATTGCCTAACAACCGGCATTGGATTGACACAAGTTTATTCAATCACACCCTCTTAGAGAAATAAAAAACACACAAACAAATAATATTTTTTATTTTTACAATTTTACATTTCTAAACTTTTTAGTTAGTTCATACATAATAATCAAGCGTCTCAGCTCTTCGAGTGCCTCCATATATCGCCGCAGTCTCTCGCTCATGCTTCAGAAAATATAATATTTGTAGTCTTGCCGACGGGCCCCAAGCTTGTTAAAAAATACCTTTTGTCGTCACCATTCAATTCGTCAATTCGCTCTCGAGTTAATTGCTCCGTAAAACGCTGAGGCAGGATAGTCTTGAAGTCGGCAAATTCCGCCACTACCTTTTCCCCAAACTTGGTATTTATTCTCTTAAAACACTGGATCTCAAATTTTTTATTTACTTCCAAATCCCGAACATTCACCAGATTTTTCACCAGCAAATTGTTTAAACTATTTAAGAAGGACATGTTGTAAATGATCTGCGTGTCTGATGAGATCTTAGTTGAACCTCTCCTATTTAGCTGTTTTAATAGGAGTGGGCAGAGAGTGGGGAGACGGTCAAAACCTAGGAGAGTACCAGACCAGACAGGTTTCGACAAGTCTGGTCTGGTGCTCTCTTAGTATCTCTACTTATGTGCTGTCCTTTTCTTAGTTCTCCAATTGAAAGATAAGTTGTAAGTTAAATTGTTGACAATACTGATTAATATTTAGACTTCTTATTATTAAATACAGGGCCGCATTAGAAAAAAAAATAATGGAAAAAAGGAATTTTCAGTATAATTGTCTCAAAACATTTTAAAAATATTTATTGTCATACATCTGGTATTTGCAATGAAAAGTGCTTTCAAAATCTGTAAAAAAAAATCCAGGTCCGTATTTAAAAAAATTAAGTTGAAGATGGTTTCTCAAAAACGAAATGTTGCAGAACAAATCGAAAAACGCCATCTTAAGGCCCGTTAAAAAAGTGCCATAAGAAAGTGCTTTTCTTTTTTCTCTATCTGTGATAGCAACTTCAGAAAAAAATAAAATCGAAAACGCAAAATTTTACTTTTTTCAAAATAACTCAAAAACGAAAAAAGATATTAAAAATCTGTTTGTGCCATTTTCTTCACCTCAAAATTGCGCAACTTTTTCCCCATTTAACCGTTGCCCTATCTCTCACCGTTTGCAATATCCCCATGCTGTTCATTCTTATCCGGGACACCACGGGCGTAGCCAGGATTTAGTTTTGGGGGGGGGGGGGGGTTAGTTTGAGAAGTAAATAAAACAACAAAAATATACTTACATGAAATTTAATATCTATATATTCATCCGAAAAACTACGACATATTTATAAAGTTCTTAACTTTAAATGAAATGGATAAATTAATTTCGTTCCTCTGCGCTAAATCTAAAACCATTAAAGAAGAAATCTTCGGCTTTTTCTTTTCAATATATCCACTACTTCATCTGCATGAATTTCTGTTCCATAGTGAATGTTCCATTAAGTCTGTTTTCACTTGTAGTGTTTCGTAAATAGTTTTTTTTCAGTCTCCTTAGGCTCGAGAAAGACCTTTCTGGGGTAGCAGTGGATACAGGAATGGTAGCCAAGATTTGTAGTAATGTGTAAATATTAGGATAAAGGTTTTTATCGCACATATCTAGGCATTCCAAACTAGATTTCGGGGTAGGCAGTCTTCTTATCAGCATGCAAGGTAGCTGAAGCTTTGATAGCTAAATCCAAATTTGTTTCTTTATTAGAAACCCCTTGACCTTGACTACACCACTTTTTCCAGCAGTCCATACCTTTAGGTTTATCACCCTTCCTTTTTTTCCCCTCCATTTTTCGACAGTAATAATGATTCACGTATCTATCCTTAACAAGGTCATCGAATAACAGTGCACTAAAATTACTCACTTACACGGTACACTTAATTCTCTTCACTATTCGTTCACCACTTTTCACTTTTATTCGCTTCGAGTTCGCATGGAACAATACTGCCGTAAGCGCGGTCACGCGCCGCGGCGCCGCTTATATAGCAGCCCAGTAGCCGTCCAGAAACATCCACGAACTTCCACAAAGTTCCGCTCATTTCTACCTAGGGGCGTGGCGAATAATCGAGAAACAACGCAAAGTGTCCCTACAATACAAAATAGTTCGGCTGCAACTGCGTCTGCCTCTCGTCAAAAGATGGCGTTAGGCGCTACTATTACTACATAATATATTCAAACGTAATAATAATTTAACTCTTCACTTTTCGTATTTTTTCGGTATAATATTAGGTAATATTTTGCTTATTTCGGGGAAGGTTCGAACCCTTGAACCCCCCCCTTGGCTACGCCCGTGCGGGACACAGTGTATAATATGTTTTCTTGAAATCGGCATTAAAATGTCCCAAAATCGTCATTAAAAGCACAGAAATCGTACAATAATGTAGCCCATTATTGTACGATTTTTTCAATAAGTAGGCCTTGGCGAGATGTAATCATCAAACGTCAGACGCGGAGAAATCGCCCGTCAAAATTGACCAAATATTCAAAACCCGGCCGATAAAGGCCCATTTAACTTTTCGTAGACATTGCGAAATTGTTTCCTATAAGCGCAATCCTTCAGTATACATATTTTAGTAAATTTGAAAATCAATAGATTTGTTGTGTAGGCTGCACAAGAAGCAGCAGTTTGGTTTTTCTGTCAGAAGGTGCCGTACATCATTATACTTGTCCTAGGTAGAGCGATCGGTAAAGTCAAGCAACGCCGCGCGTAGTCGGTTCGTGGACGGGTGATCCCTTATTATTATTTTCTTGCCTAATAAAACATTTTTTTCCGATTTCAAGAAAAATATAATATGTACCTCGGCACTGAAGTTATTTTTATGACTCATGTGGTTTATTTGCCTCGGCCAGAGGCCTCAGCAACTAAACTCCACATGAGTAATAAAAAGTTGAACTTCAGTGCCTTGGTACATAAATAACTATTATTTGTAAATGAAACAATAAATTTATATTTTTAAAGTATTTCTTAATTTCCATATTTTCAACATTTTCCTGCACATTTTGACTAAATTATTTGCATATTTTTGGGCATATTTTTAGGGTTTCGACTTGCATATTTAGGTTACTCTAGTTATAGGTAATACCTTAATGCATAATAATAATAATAAGCACAAACTTTGTGAGATTCTTTAAAAAAGGCGTCGAATTAGGTTGCCCCTATTAACTATTTCAAAATATTAATATAATAATAATTCTCAAAAGAAACCAAATGCTTGCGGAGGAGGGGTGGCAATTAGTATTATTTCGCCTTCGTTGCTATTTGTTGTTTTAAATAATTAAAATTTTCATAATTTTAACAAAAATATAAACGTTGTTTATTTAAAAAACCTTATTACATCCCAAAATTAAATTTCTTTAAAAAGTATGATACAGTTTTCTGCTGATGATATACTATGATTTTAAAATCGACCAACAGATGGCGCCACATTGTTCTTCGAGCCGACACGTGTTTATAGGTTATTTAAGAATTGGAATTGCAGGATGACTGGTTATAAATAAGAAATGTAATTGTCAAAAATTTTAAAAATTTGGGTGGCTGATTTGGCTGTAAAGATATTTTTAACGAAGTTTTTAACGTGTTTGACTACTCTCGTTAGTATAACATAAGGTAATTTTGAGTGTTGGGTATTCCTTTTTTGAAATTTGGTTTTCTAATGTTTGCGTGTCTGATTATGTGAACATTGTGGATCACGAAACTGGTCACACTTTTTCAGAAATAGAATTTTGGGATGTAATAAGGCTTTTTTAAAAGAAACCGTCCAACTCGATTCTGCCAAATGGATACGTCAGTTCAATATTATAAACGTTGTTCTTCCGTTGGGGCCGCGGTCGGTGCAGACCGCATGCCTATGTCTTTATAGAATTCGTTAATAGCGTTATCTGTGCAATTTACTAATTATCCCAACCGCATTGGGATTACTACGGTTTTTTTAGTTTTTTTTTTGTAGTACCTAGTACCTACCCAACGAATGCGATCCAGTGGCGGCTCGTGAGTATTTAAACGGGTGGGGCCAAATATCGGAAGACAAAAATCAATGTGCCTAACTAAACCGGTGTGAAGTAAGCAGCCGACTTTCTGGCAGCAAAAAATTTTCCTCGCCCTTCCTTATTCTATCTATACCTATAGATTTATTTTGATAAAACCTTCTAAGCAGATTAAACTGGAAATTAGAAATATTAACCAAAAAATAAACATTGACATTTTTGGCTGCCAGAAAATTGGCTGCTAAGTTTACACCGCCCCTAACTAATACATGAAAAAACTTACCAAAGTTTTCCACTTTGTTTTTGAATAAATAACTCGAGATACTCGTATAACACAAACTGCGAGACACAATTTTAAAAGTTCACCTCGGTTGTCATAAATGTTTGACTAAATGTTATTGAAAAAGTATATATGCACTTCACACGTCTAATTTTACATTTTTTTATAAACAAAATCCATTTCCAGTTCATTTTGAATAGTTTTCGAGGTCCCCTTAAAAACTGTAGACTTCTGTATATGTGTTCTTTAAGATTTGTATCTAATTCAGCGCTAAAGTTCACCAATTCTCGAAAAATGCCCTTAAGGGGGGGCTCGCCATTGTATGTTTGGTTGCCTGTATCAATGTATTTTCATTTCCAACTAGCTGTAAAAAGTAGCGAATTTCAAAGGATTACAAAAAACACGGGTATTTTTAAAATATCCATAGATACTAATGACACTAGTTTAAAAGTTATGGGCGAGATTTTTTTTTGAATTTCAAACTTTATGCCGGCATAAATTCGTCTATTTTGTCTCTTGAGCCGGAATTTTACCTTCGTTAAGATTGGCATAGATTTCGGAATATGCTCGGAACGAAAACACGGTAATAGACATTGTAATTATCCAGTCTTGTTGTAAATAAAAAACATAGGCAAAATGCCCCTTAAATTATGCAGCGGGAATGCAAAAGTGTGGCTATTATTTATCAGATGGCGCGAAAAACAGACGATCGATGAACGGTTGAGGCTGTTGTTACAGGTCCAGTTTAATAATTACATATATTATGTTCATATGATCAATTTTACGTTTTGGCGATATAATATTTAATCAACTAAGCTGTCTGATTACTTTTTTATATTTTTGTATTACTTCCATATTATTATATACTATGAATTGCGAATTTTTAATATTAAAATAATATAAAACTTCAAAAGGTATATTCGGGAGACCCTCGTAGCTCAAAGACTCCGATCTGTGATTTTAACCCCTCTCTTTTTAGCAATGGTTCATTGATTTTTAGCTTGAAAGGTACACGGCGGCACTAAAAACTGCTTTAGTTGACTTAGCATTATTTATACATACGTGTGGGTTGGGTACTGTTATGTTCTTATAGTTATGTCGCCGTTATGTATTTTTCGAGAGGAAAACGCCATCGTTAGCATATAAACTGACATTAGGGGAGGATTCATGTCTATGTCTCTATATGTATAGGTATGTCGAAAATTATCTATACCGGGTGTTCCATTTTAATAAATGCAGCTATTATAAATATCTCAAAAACGAAAATCACAAAAAAATCACATAAAAGTTGAAGCATATTATGAGGTGCAATGTAAGACGCACGTTTTCACTTGTAGGCAGACGATGTTTTCAAGGTCACTTGAATGTCTACTATGTTTTTTACTGTTAAAGGCATATCTTTAGTTAAAGAATGTGATTCGGCACATTTTCTGTAGGTATAGTATTGCGCTGGTATAAAAAATTATGTTTAGTTTTTTCAATGAAATGAAACATGGTCTTTTATGTGTACATAACGTGTTTCTTCGTTTGCATTAACACTACATTCAAACACACATTTTAAGTAACGCAATAATTAAGATAAATACATATCTCGAAAATAAAAAATTAAAAAAGAAAACGATATATTGATGCGAAAGAACATCTTCTGTACCTACTATATGTTAAACATCTACAGTGTGACCTCCGTTAAGGAGTTAACACCCTGGTAAAATATCTTTATTTGTTTACCGATTTTGATAAACTTTGAAAAAGTCGTTTCTATTTTAATGTTACATAAGCGCCTATTTCCTATTTATAAAATTTCTTAAAATTTTAAAAAGTCATTACTTCGTAAAAACTATTTTATATCACTAGCTATATACAACATAATATACGAGTATCATTCTATAATTTTATTAACTT
This sequence comes from Pseudeuparius sepicola, assembly GCA_963920635.1. Lineage (NCBI taxonomy): Eukaryota > Metazoa > Arthropoda > Insecta > Coleoptera > Anthribidae > Pseudeuparius > Pseudeuparius sepicola. The sequence continues at coordinate 47,766,353 of OY987298.1, forward strand.
TTTATTATTACTAAAAAATATCTATAAGAATATGTCTTTTTCAAAAGAAAATTATATTAACGCTTTAAAATTCTATTGTGTTTGACACAAAGTTGATGTACCGGCAAGCATTTAGGTAGTACCATAGAAGAATCTACTACGTAAATTCTTCTATGGTAGTACCTATAAATTTATTTACATTACATTTTCCATTACTCTAGATGTATGCCAAAATAATACATATATTAAGATATCAGCAAATAGTAGGTATTTCACGTATCTAACAAAATTCACAACTTTACGTCAACTTTGGATCAAATACAACTTTCTTTCGGTTTATCAATATTTTAATGAAAAGTTAATAGAACGATAAAAGATAAAACTATAGTGACATAAATTCTAAATGTCAGTTAGGGTAAGTATTGTGATCATTCATGCAGTTTTGAGGGAGAATTATTATGTCATGTCAGTAGATTTGACAGTCGGTAGGTAGTTCTCTTACATAATATTTTACTCAACAATATTCTTAAAAACTATGAAAAAATATATAAAAATAAAGGAGCGTAAATATTCATATTATTATTTTGTGTTTAACAATTATTCACAGTTTCCATCCCAAAATACGCCAGGATGGGAGCGATGTGCTGTTATTTGTATAAAAAGGGGGTCGGTCCGCCTGCCTCCCCCTAGACCCCTGGTTCCGACCAACGACCTTGCCGGGCAACAAAACAACTTATAAGGAACGGAAACTTATTTTAGCAATGCGAAACATTACTTTTTATTCTCGCTCTGTACCAATGGCCGCTCTCCAACTCCAGCGCCATCTTACAGACACTTGCGCAATTTTTGCACTCCAGTAGCCAATTTCTGTTTTAGCAACATTTATCCTAGTTAGGAACACGGTCAAATGAAGGTCGTCGCGAGGTGATGACGTTTTATTTCCGTCCTTAATTTCGGAAGCCTCTGCCTCATTGTCCTCTAAGTGCCAACTGGAAAGCCCCACAAAAACGAACACAGTTAATTATATGATTTAAAACGTACCGATTTTTATCAACCTGCTCATTAGGTTTTTTTTATCCAACATACTTTAATTAAAAATGTTATTCATTTGTACCTTCGATTTTTCACGTCCCTGAAGACAGACACAGATTCAGATATGAAAATCCCGTTTTTACAGTGGACCAGTCAAGTATTAAGTAGTCCTCGATATACATTTGATTAAAAAATAATTAAGATAAGGTTTTGTTCAAAAATAACTGTAGGGACATTTCTGATCAAGGAAAGAAGGTAATGCAAAAAAATCAGGACCGTAATAGCGAACAAGTTACAAGAAAAAAATTCAAAATTTTTAAATTGTTTGAGATGTTTTATAGACTACGCTCAATTTTGTTACATCACCAGATTTTTACCAAAAATCACTTGCAGCAAGAGAAACAACCTGTCATAGCGTATTTGAAAAAAATCAGGGGCGTACTATATTCTAAAATTCGTTAAATGATTTTCGAATTTATTTTTGGTGGAAGACGATTTGGTTACACCACCAGATTTTTACCAAAAGTCTTTTGTAGCGAGAGAAACAACCTGTCAGCAGATTTGAAAAAATCAGGGGCGTACTATGGGCTAAAATTTTCTCGAATTTCTTATGTTCGAAGGCGATTTTGTTACACAACCAGATTTTTACCAAAAGTCACTTGCAGCAAGAGAAACAACCTGTCATAGCGTATTTGAAAAAAATCAGGGGCGTACTATATTCTAAAATTCGTTAAATGATTTTCGAATTTATTTTTGGTGGAAGACGATTTGGTTACACCACCAGATTTTTACCAAAAGTCTTTTGTAGCGAGAGAAACAACCTGTCATAGCAGATTTGAAAAAAATCAGGGGCGTACTATATACAGGGTTAACTATCACTTAGTACAAAAATTTTTATGGCAGATAAAGAAAAATTAGACTTGCCAAAATAAATTTTCAAAAATTTTCTAACATTTGTCTTAAGCCTAAAAAAATTTTTTTTCAAATTGTATTAAACCCCTCAAAAAACGCCGCCTATGGACGCCCGCGCGACATGTCTAAAAATTTCGCGTATGTCAATAGCGCGGCGTTGCCACGTCTATCAATTTATCCGAGGATTCACCACAAAATTTCGATTTCCTTTTAAAAACGATTACTTTCTAAGGAACATGTAGAATGCCTATGAAACACCTACCTTACTGACATTTCCAGGATTGTTTGCACCATTTTCTGTTTTCTTGCTTTTTTACATTAAAAGTCACACAACACAACATTCACATTTTCTAAATCTGTTGGGGATCTCTTGGTTTCCCTCTGCTATTCCTTTTGTTTGAAGCGAGGTACTCAGCCTGACGACCACGACGAGGTAGATCCCCTCCGCCAGGAAAACCCCGAAGGGTAACCAAAAAATCACAACTGCACTAGCACACATTGCACATGCAAAGCACTACAGTAGCTGTTCAAAGAGGCCGCCGTTAACTTCGATGCACAAATTCACTCGGTTAACTAAAGAAGTCCGGATACGTGCAAAAAGTCCATGATTATTCCGGATTTGAACAGCTGCACCTTCAATTCGTTCACGTAACTGCTGCTCGTTGTCGATTTCCTGCTCGTACACAATCGCCTTCATGAATCCCCAAATACAAAAATCCATTGGATTCAAGTCTGGTGATCGCGGCGGCCATGCAATGGGCCCTCCTCTTCCGATCCAACGGTTGGGGCATTGGTCGTCTAAAAGTGCACGAACAGGTCTCGCAAAATGGGCTGGTGCACCATCGTGCATAAACCACATGTCATGCAGTACTTGTAGTGGCAAATTATCAAACAAAACATTTGTCAGAAAATACAAGTATCGTTCAGCGTTTAAATTTTCCGGTAGAATGTATGGTTCAATTAATCGATCTCCATAAACTCCTACCCAAACATTGATGGAAAACCGACGTTGGAAATTAAACCGCCGAACAGCATGTGGGTTCTCATCGGACCAAATATGGCTGTTGTGTCTAAAAAAAACAACAAAAATTAGAAATATTCACAATTTTGGCGAAGGCGTTAGGATTGACATAGCCAATTTTATAATAAATAAAAAAGATAATATGGAAGAGAGAAAGCTATAAGTAAGTAAAAATTTACATACGTGTAAACCCCAGCACGTGTGAAGCAGCATTCGTCTGTCCAAAGAATGTTGAAAACAAAGTTTGGGTCTTGGGCGATTCGATCACGAAGCCAAGTGCAGTAGGTCATTCTCACCGGAAAATCATTTGCTTCTAATGCTTGGACCTTTTGTATGTGATAAGGGTGAAGGCCGTTTTCCCTTAGAATCCTCCATGCCTGTAAATAATTTTATTGTTACATTTTAAATTTTATGTAGGTATTAGGTGCAAGCAAAGACAATCCCATCACATGGGATAGTCTTTGGTAGAAGTCAGTTTTATTGGTTTTATTTTACTTGCCTTGTTCTGAGATATTCCCAATCTCCTTGCAATAGCTGTAGTGCTTATGGAAGGTTGCTCGCCCACCCCTTCGAGCTTGCAAAACACCAGTGTTTCGCATACGTTGTACAATGTTCACGAAAGTACGTGGGTTAGGCATATTTGCCCTGTTAGGAAAACGAATACGGTATTCTGCTGCAGCTCGATGTGCACTTTCATCGCATCTCCCGTACATTATAACCATGTCCGTTAACTCGGCGTTCGAATACTCCGGCATTTTCACAAAGACGCTGAACGATTTCCCGCGAAAATCAAGACCAAACTGGGAAATAACGCCATGTTACATTCGCAAATGCCCTCCGTCGGCTACTAGCCAAACTTGAAAAGGTTTGCTCCAACAGGACCAATAACCGTGCTCAAGCACGTTCAGCGCATGCGCACTACCCCACTGGCTGTTCCAACTGAATTATGTACCTACCGACACGGGACGATACACGCACTGTTCCAGCCGATTTATGGATCATTTGTGTATCGTCCTTGTACGATAAAAACGGTCCCTGGTCTAAAGCAATAACCGCGTGTACTGACATGCGCAGTGTATAGTCATGTGACAGAGATAAACAATAACCTCATATTTTTGTTTTTACGTAGATGGTTTTAAATCGATGGCTGGGATCGTGTTTTTTATTTCTTGTTGGTTTTTGGCTTGTTGGGTAGGGCGGGGAATCGTTGAACAATAATTTTTTAGAGTAAAGAGTGAGGTTAGCCCACCGAACATTCGGTTAGCCACATATTAAACACGCAGGTTAGGTGCGGTCACAAAACGTGATTTGGTCGATTTGATTCACAATCCGTTCCATCTGAAATTTTCTTTGGGATCGCACATGAACGGTGCAAAACTAGCGCATGCGTTCTTTAAGGGTTATCATCTAGTTCATGTACAGTTCTGTGACGGTACGTAAATTCGAGTTGGAACAAATGATCCCAAAGAAAATTTCAGATGGAACGGATTGTGAATCAAATCGACCAAATCATATTTGTGACCGCACCTAACCTGCGTGTTTAATATGTGGCTAACCGAATGTTCGGTGGGCTAACCTCACTCTTCACTCTAAAAAATTGTTCAACGATTCCCCGCCCTACCCAACAAGAAATAAAAAACACGATCCCAGCCATCGATTTAAAACTATCTACGTAAAAACAAAAATATGAGGTTAATGTTTATCTCTGTCACACGACCATACACTGCGCATGTCAGTACACGCGGTTATTGCTTTAGACCAGGCACCGTTTTTATCGTACAAGGACGATACACAAATGATCCATAAATCGGCTGGAACAGTGCGTGTATCGTCCCGTGTCGGTAGGTACATAATTCAGTTGGAACAGCCAGTGGGGTAGTGCGCATGCGCTGAACGTGCTTGAGCACGGTTATTGGCCCTGTTGGAACAAACCTTGTATGTACAGTTAGTTGCCTAGCTAGGAAGTTATGAAATGACGAACGGGGCAACGCGGAGCAGTCGAAAAAACGTTTCATAGACTCGACCGGGCCGATACGTCGCTTAATTCATACCGCCGAGGCTTCAGAACAATAAATCCTTTATCTATGCTTCAGAAGAGGTTAGATGGTGGACAAGAATTCATCAGAGGAGCTCCGGGGGTATTAAGGGAGACGGCTTGTGGTGTCGCGGTAATGAGCTTTCCGCGAGAGTAGGAACCGGTCCGGATACTTGCTAAGGTAAGGGGAATCTAATAGCGCTGCATCTGTACAGATTCAAATCGATTGTTATTTATGTATTTTTTAAATTTGTTTGAGTAAAAAGGTATTTTCACCGTTCCTAAATCAACGGCAACACCGCGGAAAATCACTTCAGCTGTCAGTACCTTCAGAATCCAAATTGGATGACGTCATTAAAGGCGGGGATTTACAGGGAAAATAGGGGTCTTTACCCGTTTTTTTAAAGATCGTAAAAAAAATCTAAAAATATTTTTCTATGTTTTCTTAAGCCATCCTGCGCACGTGGTAAAATTTTTTGTACTAAGTCATAGTTAACCCTGTATATTCTAAAATTCGTTGAATGATTTTCGAATTTATATTTGTTGGAAGACGATTTTGTTACACCACCAGATTTTTACCAAAAGTCTTTTGTAGCGAGATAAACAACCTGTCATAGCAGATTTGAAATAAATCAGGGGCGTACTATATTCTAAAATTCGTTAAATGATTTTCGAATTTATTTTTGGTGGAAGGCAATTTTGTTACACCACCAGATTTTTACCAAAAGTCACTTGCAGCAAGAGATACCACCTGTCATGACAGATTTGAAAAATCAGGGGCGTACTATATTCTAAAATTCGTCAAATGATTTTTCGTGTCTTCATTTTATCCCAAATGTGCACAACATCGTTTGTTCCCTTTTTTGACCAAGTTCCGTTACCGCCGAACAAAACACATACAAAACAAAACAAGTTGTTTGTTTGTTCACATCTGCTCAACCAATTATTTTTTAAATAGACACTTTTGTTGAATTTACGTGATCGTGTTTTTTGTCCTACCTTTCGATTTTTCTCTATAGTTAAATCGGGTAACGGCCTGCCCAACTCTTTAATTATGGAATTTTGCTCAAATTCCATTGACGAAAATGAATTTCTTAATAAAAAACTTATACTGTTCATTTTGAAAACGTTACAAACACACTACACTAAACAGCGCGGTCTGTCAGCTCGCGAATGCAACAAAACATATGATCTGTGCCTGGCCCTGGCGCGGGAGAATTGCTGTTTATGGGCATTTAATAACTCAATGTACATTCCCAATTATTGTCAATCTCACTTTCGCCAGACCGCTTTCGTTCTCTCTCTAAAGAATTCGCAATGGCTCTCAAAATGTGCCTCGCCACAAAACTTTTGTCATCTGCCAGCGCGGCGCGCGCCGCTGCGCGGTGGCGATCTAGACTATCTCTCTGACGCGCTGCGTTGCCGCTTCCTCGCCGTTGCCAGTTCGCACGGTAAGTAAATAAGTAAATATCAGGAAGTTTAAAAATTCTTAAAATTAATTTGTGTGAACTAGGGTCGATGACGGGGCATGGTCGGTGGTAGAGCCATGGCACCGTGGCTCCACCGCACGAGCTATCCTAGTTCTATCGGGAAACATCGGCCCTAGACGCGAATGGAGAAGAAATAATATTGTAATTGCCACCCCTCCCCCGTGCAAATATTTGGTTGCTTTTGGGGTACCGTTTTTTTGGAGTATTGTGACGGTGACATTATTTTTGCAACTATCAATGGTCTTATTTTTTGCAAGGTCCCAAATACAAAAAAAATATTGCTATATTGTGGTGTAAAGCCAGTCTACTAGATAAAGATTGCTCACGGCTGTCACGTCTGACACATTGTTTGCCATCAGAGCCATCTGATTTCCAGGACATAAAACTATAGCCGTGAGAAGTCTTTATAAATACGTCAGTCAACGCTACTACACTACATACTGCTACTGCTAGTGCCAAAATAATTTGAAAGACTTGTTGTTTGCCGGGAAGTAATGTCGTACGATGTGCGCCTATTTGGGGTGAGATAATTCCAGAATCCTTATTATCGTAAAAGCCATCATCACTTAATTCGAACGCGTAAACACAATATTTAGTTGTTGTGTATAATATAGTGATTCCTCGATTCCCAGGCTTTACTTCGCTGTTTTTGCATCCATAAACAACTAGTTAGCGTATAAATACCGGACAAAATATCGATTGTATAAAAGAAATATTTGAAAAAGTTGTTGCTTTGCTTTTGCGCGTTTTTCTCTGAACCCCAAAAAATATGAACTTTTGTCAATATATCGAAAAATCGAAATTCCCGTGACATTTTGACACAAAAAATCAACATTTTGAGGTTGATTTCATGAAGAAAAAATGGAAAGCAAAAAAATCCACCATAGGATTTGGTGGACCTTCGATTTTGCGCGTTTTTTTTGCTAAACACAGTGGATACGTATATAAGTACGTAGGTATATTAGTTCTACATCAAGAACAATAATTATTATTGTTAACGGTGTGGTTTTTTCAGGTTTGCTTGGAGACTGTCTCCTGAGTGTCCAACCAAAAGATCACATTCGAACTCCTGATGGTACGAATTACGCTATAGGGTGGTTTCCTAAAAAATTTTTTAGAGCAAAATGATAATATAATAATAAAAGTTGTAGAGGACACAAAAAAAATGGTAAGAAAAAGTTTATCGGCAGTTCATCTTCTAAAACTTTTATAAAGGTAATTTTTTTGTAAAAAAATGTTTACAAAACCACCGCTCCATATAGCGTGCGGAATTTTTATCATATAAGTAATGCGCTGTAACTCGTTATGTATTAGAGATACAAAAACATTTTATGAGGAAAAGTTATTCATAATTTGATCCCCTACAACTTTTATTAAGGTCATTTTGCTCTAAAAAATGTTTGGGAAACCAAACCTATTGTTTAGGAAACCACCCTATAGCTCAATTTGTACCAAGAGTTCGAGTGTGATCTTTTGGTTGGACACTCAGGAGACAGTCCCCAAGCAACCCTTAAAAAATCACACTGTTTGGATTTTTTCGACCCCTATAAGCCGACCGCAACTTTATTGGGCTAAAATGACAATTTTATTTTTAAAATAGCTCACTAAACGCTGGTTACAACTTCAGTATTCTATTTTCCATTTCCAGCCGGTAGTTACAATTCTAAAGCTGCTTCTAAATTGCGACCATATATTTTAACGTAGTGCCGACACTAACCACAATGCTTCTTCTTTACAGGTAAGGAGAATCACATTTGCTCGATCTAATGCAGTAAGTATTCAAAAACTCATTATGGTTTACCCAGATGTGTTGTGTTGGGGCGTGGACGACATTGTCTCTGCGGGCTCGACTATGTAGAGTAACCAGCGAAAGTTACTCTTACTTCAAATATTTATTTATCATCTATGAATAAATGAAAAGTTATACAAGCTGGTCTAGAAGTATATTTTCGTCGTGTAGGTGCATTTTCAGAATTTTAACTTTGTTCTGTGTCCTCTCTTAGCAAAGCACCTAAGCTGTTCCATTACACCTACTATTCGAAACCAAAAGAAAAAACAGAGAAGGTATACTGGGAAAATTCCCCACTTATGTCGAAACTAGAATATTATATATGTAGGTAAAGTTTCTTTATATACGACTTTTACTAGTATATCTTTTTAGATCATATTTATAGTTTCCTTCCCAGTTTAAAATACATTTGTGGTTATTGTCAAGGCAACTGTTATTCTGTCCAGTAGTTAATGTACCTACAGATCATACAAAATTTGAAGGCGGAGAATTCTAGAAAGTAGTTTGTAAATAATACCCAGAAAACCCACCTGCACTGGTTCATTTCACACAGCAGCGTAACAACAATTGGAAAATACTGTGTTATGTTATCAAAACCGAAGACAAGTATTTACGAAATGAAATAAATATTGACATAATCACAGAACAGCTAATTATTACTAATTCCAAAAGTGACTCCTCCGATGACGATGTTAGTGAATATGCATCAGATTGACAAATATTACCTATCTATATTGTAATTGTACATTATTATACTTAATAGTTGTGTAATATAATAAATATATTACTTATTGCTAATAATTATTTAAATTACTTTTTAATAAAATCCATCACTCGTAATTTATTTCTGTGCAATTACTCTCCAAGCACGTCACTGAAATCTGTATTAATATTTACGATTTCCTACAAATCTATTCTAGGAATTCTCCGCCTTCAAATTTTGTATGATCTGTACATTATGATTCAGTTTGAAGTACTCTGGGGGACTTCAACAGGTAATATAAAAGCATGAAATAAGGCTCTGTTGTAGTGTTACTTCTTTTCCACAGCCATCTCCTTTGCGAGAAACAATAAGGTCTTTAAATTGTCAAAAATGTTAGCGTTTAATTTTTTAAATTTAAAAACAGTTAGATAAACAAAATTTGACATACAGCATGCAGTAATTAAGTAGATATACAAAATGTGATTACATTGAATTCCTCATGTATAGCCAGTGACTGATATACGGGGTATGCCACTTGCAAAAATGTCTTTGTCGTTTATTATTATTATCACAGAATTCTGCGACTTAAGAATTCCCCAGATACTATGTCGAAATTCCGAGTTAATAGTTCGTAGATAGTTTGATTGCATATTAAATTTTTCCTTTATTACATTCTTTAAAATACAAAAAAAGCAAAATTATTTTATTTGAAAATAATACATTTTTAAATGTGTGTGAAAGTACCTAATTAAACAAAACAATGGGCAACGGACGACTATTGTTTTGCCACCTATTTTTGTTTTGTAAAACAGAAAGTTACAACTTCGATAAATTACATAATAAATAAATATTAAATACGCAAAAGCAGTTTTCGGTATAGTTAAGTTTCTTGTACCCTCTGGTCATATAGAAATCTGAACGTGTTTTTTTAATGGAATAATTTTGTTTTCACATGTCAAAAAGGTGTAACGAGCGAAGAATAAAATTTGGCATGGCATAAAACTGTGATTTTAGTATTTGCATGATAAAATAAATTTGGTGTATACCCGCACATCTATTTGAGCCACTGGCTATTTGGGAACTTGGTATCACATTTTGCGTCACATGTATGTCGTCAATGTATGCCGCAAATGGCAACGAAGACAAAATAATAGTAATTGCCCCCCTCCCCCGCACAAGCATGTGGTTGCTTCTGGGGTACTCCCAGTTTGGAGTGTGAGGGTGAGAATTATTATTATTATTTTATACCGAATTTGGAAAAAACAACGGTAACATCTTAATTATGTAAACACCATTATATATCTCCAAAGCATGGCAGTTGTGGAATTAACAAAAATTTAATACAAAATAAAAACCAATGCACATCATCATGCGCGCCATTTGAGTAATTGCGTCACGAGACACAATGTTAATCAGAAATGTGGCAGAATTCGAGAAATGTTGCAATAGTAGGTAAAATAATAATAATAATAATAATAATTTTCTAATTCTCACCCTCACAATACTCCAAACTAGGATTACCCCAATAGAAACTGTGCAGAAAAGGGGGACAATTTTGTCTTCGTTACTATTATTATGCAGCTTGGGTCGACTTCTCCCAATAGAACTAGGAAAGAATTCGCTCAAGTACCTATTACGGAAAACTCTAGAAAACCGTAGTAATGCCAGTGAGTGTAGGACAATTATTAGTAAATCACGCTGATAAAGCTATTAAAGAGCAATACCGTAAATCCACAATTTGTCCAGCGCTCTTGCGGACATCGATTAATCAAAATATTAAGAAATTAATATTTGTTTATAGTATGTCAGCAACTTTATTTATGTAACTACTAAAAAATATAAAAAAAAACACTTAATCTGCATCAACCTTAGTAGAATCACTGCTATAGCGTTGTTAGTATTAATGATAATAGGAAGAATCTCTTGCCTATATTATATCCGTTTTCCTTCATACCATTTTATAATTTCTTCTTTAGTATGCCTGGCTGCGTTCTTCCACATTTCTGAAGTAATATTCTGAAGCGATTCATGCCACCTACTTAAACAACTTATTATTTTCTTTATTGCCATCTCGATCTATGTGTGTTGTAATAATTTTTTGCGGTTTCCCAAGTATGCGCAATTGGGTTAAAAATGCAACGGTATGGTGGGATACGCAACACCACAGACCTATAGGTCTGTGGTAACACTTTATGTCCACAGTGCCCCGCTAAGTCATCTACGAAATATCTTTTTGGTGGTTTGTTTCTGAAAGAAAATAAAGTGATATTATGACGGCCCATAAAAGTCTGTTACTACTGTTGGTCAGTGCGTTCAAAAATTACGGCCAAAAAACTAAATTTACGGGTCCTTGGGCCCTTAATTTTGAGCTTTCAACGAAAATGAACACGGGTCTCGGAATTTTTTGCTCTTATTACGACTATTTATAGTGTGGCATTCATTTTTGGAAAACTCTAGGTTGCACGACTCACCTTTTACCATCAACTTTTGTAGCTTTGACGCTTTCACACATCTTGCCAAGAACGACCACTGTGAAAAATTCAGGTCTCGTCAAGGAAAACAAACTCGTACAACGCTTCCCCTTTCTTTTTCATATAAAATATTATATAAATTAGAATCTCTGAAACTCTACCAATACGGGGAAGTTCCATAAGTCAGCGCTCTGGATCGTCCTTATTTGGAACCAATTTCTTTCATTAAATAACAGAGTGACATCCGACAACCATTAATTAATAAATTGTTTTTCTCGTAGTATGTTCCACAGCGAGGATAAAGTTACATGCTGTTCTGTAAATATGTTGCTAGCTACAGAATATAAATATAATATAATATAAACATAGGTATACATTATTTTAGAATCAATAAGTAGGTAATGGTTTTTGTACATGTCGTAAATTACATTGCGAATGGCACTTGCATCTAATGTTTGTTTATGCAGCTAGATACGTTTTTTTTCCGGAGAGATTTTAACACTTTTCCTTTTTGACTGCTTGTAAAATCATTCTAACAATCGATGCATTCAAATTTAAACCTGCCGCTACACTCTGCGAATAAGTAGGTTCTATTTAATGCTTCGGCATTTCAAAGACCCACTACTCGCAGTTTTATTCTCACTATTCTCACAACAAATTGCCAAAATATACGAAACGTCAACGGAATTTTGCCATAAATTTCAAATTTCCATACACAAAATAATTTTATATTTTCGAGAAATGTTGGTAACACAATTTTCGTCATTGATGACGTGCATCGGTTTTTATTTTGTATCGTAGTATTATTTTATGGTTTTTGTCCCTGTCGAAACGACTCACCATGTATATTTTCACAGCATACACTGTAGTAATAATAGCACAGATAATACAGGGCTTATATTGTCCAATATGTCAAATGGAGGCCAATTTTAAGCGGCAATTAATCTATTGTAGGTCACTCCATACGTCTTGTCCATACTTTTATATTGAAGACGTCATAGTTTGTATACAGTACACACAATGAATAAAGAACCCCAGGAAGGAGCACATTTCGGATTTACGCTGGACCGGTCCAGTCACTGCATATGGCGGCATGCCGTTTCCGGTTTTACAGTGGCGTACCTACTACTTTAAATGGTATAAATGAAATATTCAAATTTTAAATTACATTCTAAACTTAATACGTAGTAGGTAATATAATATATAATTATGTATTCTTAAGTAATGGATACATATATTTTTATAAATTCGGTCAATTGGTATTTTAATAAGCATATTATTTGACTCTCACTAATTTATTTATCTTTACCAAAACTTAAAAAAGAGGAAGATTTGGAAATTTAAGTTATAAACAGTTACAATAATTTTAAATTTGATCCTGTATCCTTATAAAAAAGCTAATGTAGAAAAATCCAAATGACACGAGAGAAAATTTAAATAACACCTTAAATAATCATAATAGAGCTAAATAAATAACACACTTGCAAATACTATAACATTTTATTGGCCCTTAAATAAAATATATGTAATTGAAATAACCTATTGGTATTTCCCAAGCTTTATTTAAGCAAACTACCATGAAGACCAACGCTTCTTTAGCTAACTCTATGATCTATCCCCATGTTATGCATTCCCACAATCTACATATACCTATAATATTTGTCATTAGTAGGTATGTTCTAAATTTCATCAGAAACGAGGGAACATAACAGAGCTTTTTTATCAAAATGTTCCAATTTTGATTTCAAACAAAATTAAACGCTTCTGTAGTGAACCCATGCTGAGCATTTACAGAGGAGTACCACTTTACTAACGTTTTTGGGCGAGGTAAACTATTATAAAATCTTTGCCTTACATCTTACATAGCTCTAGGAGAAAAGAAATGTAGAGTCACAGCAAAAGATCTTACAGAATGCTCAAATGTTTTTCTTACTCCCTCATTTTGTGTATTTTTAAAACAGTCTCTGAATTATGTCTATTTGTTTTAAAATTTTCTAATAAAATAGTTGAGAAAATTGAGTAAAAATGTACGTTTACTGTAGCAATGCACACAATTGCAAGCAACTGACAGCTAGTGACAGTTCCGCATTGTTCTGATTTTGGCATGGCTAACTTGATGTTAATAATTATTTTGATAAACATTGTCGATAGCATAATAGAAAACTTAATTTTTTTGTATTTTTTTCTTATGCGACCCGACCCCATTAAAATTGTATTGTATCGTATTCAGAATGTTCCAATGTATTAATTTTCACCAAAAAACGTATATGGTGCCATTTAAAAAAATTAAGTCGGTTACCATGGCAACCATATTTTTTGTGCTACGAAAGATTGCTTGACATCACTAAACAGGAAATAATTTCCCCTAACACTTTTATTAAAACATGTTTTTGATATGAGGAATATTTTAAGAAATATAAGCAATATTCCACAATTTCTACCCACACTGTATATCTTGAGCACAGACTTAGTCAGTGATTTTGTATATTTCGAACTTAATAAAAACTGAATTATGGGCATGTTCATAAAACTATACTTACATATTTTAATCGAGGCACATCGATAGTAGGCAAGGAAGTTAGCGATAGTCTACTTTTATCCAAGATGTTCGATCGAAATATTCTTCAGCAAAGTGACGTGAACATAGGAAACTAGGTATATTCTTTTGGTGTCCACCCTGGTCTGTTTGTAAACTTAATCCAAAAGTTTATTCTTTGTGCATCTTCAGGAAATCCAAAAAAATTTGGAATAAATATGCTCTAGATACAGTAGGTATATTAGTAGGTACCTACAAATTTTTTAGAATAACATAACAAATTATTATGAATCTTTAAAAATTTAGAATCTTCTCAAACAGGTAGATTGAGTTGTTTTAAGAAATAATCCTCATTTTCCGTGAAATCATTGCAATATAGGCCAAATATTATAAGGCATGTATCAATCTTTAATGTTTTCTTTGAGTTAAGGAATGATACTAATTTTAAATTTACACTTCTACCCAGGAAGAAGTAAGTACCTACACAAGGATACGCCTCTGGCGCTTGATGCATGACCTCTTGACCTCTAAAGTTAGTTTGAATAAAGTCAGAACACACTTTTATCCAAAAAGTAAATTAAATTACAAAAGTACTTACCCCCCAAACATTTTGTTCTGGTAGTCATGGAATAGCCGCAGGCTGCCCAGCTAATCATAATAGATCTCCAAAAAGTACTTATCGAAGAACTACGCAAATAATAGCCCAAACCACCGTGACAACTGTCAAATATAAAAATATTTTGTCAAAACTCAAAATTCAGTCTCTATACAGGGCGATTTTCGTCTCACGTATTTTATAATGCCCATTGAGCTTTGGCTCCTTCCTGGGGTTCTTTATTCATAGAGTACACATAATATCGGGAGTGTGAAAAATTAGGTAAAAGTTGGGCTTCATGTTTGGCACATTTGACTACAATATACAGTGTGTCCACGTTAAAGAGTTCCCACCCTTGTATATATTTTTTTTATTTTTGAACCGATTTTCAAAAACTTTTTTTTGTTGGATAGGTCTTCAAAATGCGTATTAGAGCGTTAGGCAGTTTTGTCCCATGGCCAACTACGACCATTTTTATGGGGCAATATTTCGAGAAGTCCTATTAGCGATTTTTTTTAGAAAAAAAGTGATTACGGATTCGTGTTTAGAATCACTTAAAACCACCTTGTACCAATTTTCATTGTCCTAATTTACAGGGTGTCGGAGAAAAAAGTATTATTTTTTTATATTGAGATACGAATTTATTTTATTGTTTTTAACATTATCTAATGAAAACATTACAGCAAGGTTACATTGCTTTAAATAAGAAAACGATTTCTTATTCGAAGTAGTCTTCTCGGATTAGGTATTTCGTCCAATTCAACTATTAGGAAAATTATAAGCTTCATCAGTGGACAAACATTTTTTTGAAATATTAATTAAGATGTTCGAAGCAGAATTACATTCTTATCTCAATTATTATTTAAAGACTTCAAGTGTATGAACAAATTTTGGCTAAAAAGTTTTTCTCCTCTTTTTTAAACATTTCCATATGATCTGACTTTTGAAATACAATTTAAGTTCCTACTAGCATCTTGTAGTGTGCTGTGACAACAAAATAATTCTTATTTATCTTAACAGCTGTCAAAGTAAAGTACTTTATTCCCTATTTCGTGCGTTATTCTACCAAAGGAAAAAAATTTAAAATACGAAAGAAATTGCAAGAAAAAATAGAAATAATAAGATTAGTAGGGGACGGAACTCGTACTTTTCGCGAAGCTGCTCAAGAATTTAATAGACGTCATCCGCAACACAATAAATCATAAAACCGTTGCAAAAATTAACAGATTTTTTAACCAACATGGAACTATTAAAAAACTTCCAAACCGGCATCGTGAACGCGGGGGCGAAGAGGAAATCAAGTAATTATTGATTATTTCACTAACAATCCAAACTCGAGCCTTAGAGATGCTGTAGGAACTTAAATATTTCTAAAAGTCAGATATGGAAATGTTTAAAAAAAGCGGAAAGAAACCTTTTAAGCCAAAATTTCTTCATACACTTGAAGCTGGAAATACTAATATAAGATTGGTATACTGTTTATGGCTCCAAGGCATGTACCTAGAGAATCCTAATTTTTAAAAAAATATTTTGTACATTGATTAAGCAACGTTTACCACAATGGTATTGTATCATCACAAAATGTCCGCCTGTGGAACGAAGATAATCCCCATTGGACAATTGAATGTAAACGACAATATTCGTCAAAAATAAGGAGGATTTACCACGAAATTTCGATTTCCTGTTGGAAACTATTACTTTCTAAGGAACATGTAGAATGCCTATGAAACACCGACCTTACTGACATTTCCAGGATTGAATATCGCCCCATTTTCTGTTGCTTTTTTACATTAAAAGTCACACAGCACAGCACTACACAACACAACATTCACATTTTCTAAATCTGTTGGGAACCTCTTGGTTCCCTTAAACCATTCCTTTTGTTTGAAGCGAGGTACTCAGCCTGGCGACGACGACGAGGTGGATCACCTCCGCCTCCGCCAGGAAGACCCCGAAGGGTAACCAAAAAACACAACTGCACAAGCACTACAGTAGCTGTTCACCTAACTGCTGCTCGTTGTCGATTTCCTGTTCGTACACAATCGCCTTTATGACATGATACATTGTATCCCCAAATACAAAAATCCATTGGATTCAAGTCTGGTGTGCCAGGTCCTAACTTTCCCATTTAATTAGTTATTAGTTGTACTGTTATTTCTAAGCGACCGTATTCCAATAAGGAATACGGTCGCATCTGCCCGCGCGCAGATGCTGTCACGTCAACGCTGTCAACGGTGACGCTTATTCGACAAAATTATCTACCTTTTTTGAATCGTTTATTGTGAGCTAGGCAACCACATATCCACCAAGGTGTCTCAAGGTGCCTACATTCTTGTTTTGGATTTAACTTGACCTGAAATTGGTAACTGGCGTATGAAAGTGAAAGTAATTTCAGAACTATTTTTTGGCCGCGCTTTTGTCGAAGTGACGTAGGTGTGCAGAAGAGTTTAATTTTCGTTCTCCTAGCTGGCGCTGGCATACCGTTTTCTGTGTATCGTTTGCTGATGTTGTAATTCAGGTAAAGGCACTGGGAAACCTTTGATTTAATATAGGCGATAGGGGAAATTCGTGAAGTGACTTGCGCGGGAGAGCCAAGAGGGGAGGATACTAATGGAGTAACGGCACACGTTGTAGCAGTTAACTTTCGCGGGTCCCGGGGTTTTTGGGACTAAAAAGGCGGAGAAAAAGGGAAGCTGGAGTGTAGTGAGAAGCCTCGAGCATCGCCAGAGACAGGAGAAGGAAAATTGTGGAGAATTTAGAGACGCCCTGTGCCCCGGATACAGGAAATCATGAAGTGTTGACACGGCGGACCGACCGGTACTCGACGCTTTGATAAAATTGTTAACTGTGTTTTGCATCGGGACAGCCGAGCTGTTGCACAATATGGAAGGACATTGGGTGAGCTTTTAATTGAAAATAAACTTGTTTCGGGTTCTGCACTGCGCCCTAAAAGAACGAACTATCAAAACGGGGTTTACGCCTTTATCTAGGGCTTAAGAGGTCAGGTGAATTTAGGTCAGTTAAATTTCAAAGTAAGGTAAGGCTGCACAGATTCAAATCGATTGTTATTTATGTATTTTTTTGATTTGTTTGAGTAAAAATATATTTTCATCCTTCCTAAAACAACGGCAACACCGCGAAAATAACTTCAAGCTGACAGTAGTACTTTCCGAAGCTATATTGGATGACGTATTAGAGGCGGAGATTTACAGGGAAAATAGGGATTTTTACCTTTTTTTTAAAGATCATAAAAAAATTCTAAAAATATTTTTCTATGTTTTCTTAAGCCACCCTGCGCACGTGGTAAAATTTTTTGTACTAGGTGATAGTTAAACCTGTATATGCAGGGTGTCCCTTAATGATATGCGAATATTGCAGGGTGTGATTCTACATGGAAAATTAATAATGGTTTGCTTTATAGAACTATGGCCCAAAAATGTTAAGTTACGAAAATACTGGGTGTTAAAGTTTTAGGAAAAAATAAATTTAATATTTCCGAAACTGCTTGAGATATTTAGTAGGTACATAGTGAGTTTTAATAAAGACGCGTGTTTTTCAGTACAAACAATTTTCATTTTCAATAATAGTTATATTTTTGTATCTACATATATATTTATGCCAATTGCGACTGACGTCAACATAGAAAAATTAAGAGGGAAGACTACAGGGCAATCTACAAGTGGACAGTGGGTTGAAAACGACACAAATAATGGAAATACGTAAATATAGTCAGTAAATATAGTAAAATCGAATAAAACGCATTTGAATGAAATATAATATGTTTAAAAAATCAAATTATTTTTTATAGTCCTGAAATCTAGTACAGCGGATAAAATTGAAAAGTGAATAAACTATACTTTTTGAGAAATAATGCAATATTCAGGAAAACAAATAAAAATGTAATATTTAAGCATAAAGAAAATTAGATGCGTATTATAATTGCTTTTGTGAACGTCATTTGTCATCGCTTTTTAATCGTTGACGCTCGGAGTCGTTGCGATTCGGGAGCAGCTGGATCATGGCAATGAATACGAATCGAAACCGCATCAAAATGCCACCTCTATAATAGTGTGCCTCTTGATTGACTCGGTATACCCACTATCATCCTACTTTGGCGGGGTCGACAACACTCGGCCGCGTCCTCGCCAGACATCGACCGAGTTATGGGTTCCGGTTACGGCCCCTCCGGGGGCAGTCGTCGGGAAAATTCCGCCGTGGCGGCGAACGACGGGAACGGCAAAAACCGCACGATGAGATAGTAGTGGCAGTTTCGAGGATATCTGCCCCAAGTTTTGGCTTTGTTCTGGGCGAAACCGAGCGCGATGCCGGGAATGGGACGATTGGCGGAGAACTGCACGCGGAGCTCCTTAGAAGCTACTTCGAAAACTTTGTAGCTAGATGTAGCTGCGAGTTGATTTTGATATGGTGGACAGTTATTTTGTGAAACAACTCGTGAACAAGCACCTACTAAGAACAATCGCAATTTGTAACGTCAGTCAGTAAACAGAAATACTATTAATATAGGTTACAACTGATACTAACGGATACAATAATAATTGCATAGTTGATGACTTTAGCAGAATATCCCTATGCCCCCAAGTAAAGGCCTTCAACTCTACAATAAAGACCCTTCAATAAATCTATTTAAAATGAATATTTTAATTATTGTTCAAATCTGAGCACAGCCTTTGATTCCTTTGAAATGGACGCGATAGCGTGTAAATACGTCCTTACAGAAAAATTCCGCAAATTGCCAAGAACCCTGGGCAAAACGTAAATTCTCCAATTCTCGGTATTGCACCAATATAGGTTTCATTACTGCTTGATTTAATGATTGTTTTACTCACTGGGAATTCTGCGACAGTATCCTATATGGACTCTCGAGAAAAATCGGCTCTATATAGCCGCAAATGGCAAAAATTCTAATTGTCACCACTCTCCTTGCATAAGCATGTGGCTGTTCCTATATGGGATACTCCTATATGGTTTGAAAAATTGGAAGGGAATTATTATTCCTACGAATGTGAGCTAATAAATTTCATAAATGAAAAAAACAAAATATATGTATACCTACCCATGGAACAACTAGGAGTGTGTCAGAATAATATTAATAGATAGATAATAGATAATAGATTTCCATGAAGAAAAACATCCCCATCTTAGCATTATGGACCTGATCCATCGACGCAACCGACACAAATTTCCACAACCTCAAGACCTCAAGTCAGGAACGACACAAATTGTATATAATCACTGGCCACTCTTGTTCAAGTATACGACTTGCCCTAGTAGTTTAGAGATTTACAAATCAAAAATCAAGTGTATAAGCTTAATAATGATATGAAAAGTAAAATTGGACACTATGATGACGAATACAAAAATTCATTTTCATATTTGTTTGCATTAGAAAAGCAGATCGGTTTACAATAAGGCTCCTTTAGGATCTAGCAGAGGAAAAAACTTACTAATAATACCTAGGTACCAAAATATCTATAATATACTTGATAGAATGGAAGTAGCAGTTTCTTTTGCAAAAATGAATACTTTATATAACTCAATCATAAATCCTAGGGACTTGTTATTAGAAATAAAAGAATCTGAAAAATATTTAAAATTAGGCAAAGTAGGTACCTACTTCTTTCACCAACTATTGATAATATTTTGAATTTCGAAAAATGTATTGAAATCAAAAGCTACTCAAAAGAGTTCAGCATCGCATTTATTTTAGAAATGCCCTTGGCTGAATCAGAGTTAGATATACCACCCTACCGCCCTACCAACCAATCCCAGAAAATAATGAATCCGAATTTTACTTTTACCACAGACTGCGAAACTATTTATTCTGTGCTTTTACCTACCTTATAAACCATTCCTTGCACTTAACAATGAAAACTATGCTTACATGGCCAAAATCTGCAGTAAAATTTAATAAACCAAGTACTTTTGTGAAGAAGTTAGTCCTACGCATGTTAATAACGACGCTCCTTGCAAGGTGCAGTTAATATCATTAAAAAATAATTTAACGAACTGTTGTCAAAAATGGCTAATAACTGTTCCGTCAAAACGAATAGCTGCTAGTTCCTGTAAGAACTCAGTACCAAATAACTCACCTCTACAAGGAAGTTACTTAGTTGAACTGTTTTTCGATTGCATTGTAAAATTAAAATAGATAGTATTATAAAGTTATAAAACCAGAAAACTACCCTTTATAAAAGTATCTTTAACTTCTATAAACTTTTCGAGTAAAAACTCCACTAGCATACCAAAGAAGCTAGGTCTGCCAGAACTAGGGCTGTTCGATCTCCGAATTTCAGTATCGGAAATCGATACTGAAAAAATATCGATAAAATCGATAGATCGATCTTATCGATAAAATCGATCTTATCGATATAATCGATCTTATCGATAAAATCGATCTTATCGATAAAATCAATCTTATCGATATAATTAATCTTATTGATAAAATCGATATAATCAATTTTTTTTAAGAAGCTAGACAAAAAAGGCCGATCGGCTTTCTGCGGGCGCGGTCTGGACGCAATGGGTGCAGCAATTTCCTTTATTCCTATCAAAAGATAGATATAATTGGAAAGATCGGTAAAATAAAAAATATCGATAAAATCGAAAAGATCGATAAAATCGAAAAGATCGATAAAATCAAAAATATCGATAAAATCGAAAAGATCGATAAAATCGAAAAGATCGATAAAATCGAAAAGATCGATAAAATCGAAAATATCGATAAAATCGAAAAGATCGATAAAATCGAAAAGATCGATAAAATCGAAAAGATCGATAAAATCGAAAAGATCGATAAAATCGAAAAGATCGATAAAATCGAAAAGATCGATAAAATCGGAAAGATCGAAAATATCGATAAAATCGATAATATCGATATTTCGATTTATCGAAATTGAATATCGAGTATCGATAAAATCGATAGTATCAATACTTTCGATTTTATCGATATTTTGTCTCAGGCCTAGCCAGAACTCAGCCTCAACAAAACCAACTTAGAAGAAACAAGAAGTATTCAAGACACCCTCGAAGAACACAAGAAGATTTTAGAAGATATTATGTCATCACCAACGGACGGAGTAAGCAAGTTGTTGCGTAACAAAAAATACTTGAGTGATTTGTTCTTGTGAACCTGGGTTACAACCGCTAATTTTAACAGGTCGGAAAAAACACCCTTGGGTACCGAATTATTTGGGATATTTGCTAAGGTAGGTGAAATAATACCAGAGTTCGCTTTTATTAATTGGAGGGGAACTTCATCAGCACCTGGTGGACTTTTTGTTATTGAGATTATTTGTTGTATCTTAAACATCTAGGTACTTACGTACATTAAGCTTTTAATTATAGTCAATTTTTATTAATATTCTTGTGAATAAAAGTTAAAGCAGATCGATTTGACAACGTTATGTACAGAAGATGATCTACGCTCCATAATTTCAAAGTTTCCCTTCTTTCTGCGACGATATTATCGTGTAGCAAATGCGGTGTTGCGAAGGTGGGACTGTTAAGATGTAGGCCTGTCAAAAATTGGGAGTGCTGGGATTTAGAAGTCGCGGCAGGTGGGCGTCGTGTAGCGGACTCAAAATAATAAACCTGTTTTGACTGGCGGAAGTTTAGCCACAGATGAGCACTTTATATTGTCACAAATAAAAATAATAATAATTCTTACCCTCACAATACTGCAAACTAGGAGTACCCCAGAAACGACTGAATGCGGAATAAATTAAATTAAAATAATTTATTGAACTCGATTGAGTTCAGGCACCGCTGGTAGCTTGCTTTTGGGTCAAAAAGATAATTTTTAAGAAATATAGCTTATGACGTCATCAAATATATTTTTCCCAAGACCATACCTGTTTCTCGTTACGTTTGGAAAGAACACGTTTTTCTGATAAACTTTTGTAAGTAATTTTTTTTATATCTTGTTTCATTTAAAAGTTATGTGGGTATTATTTGTAAAAATATGAAAAAGATGCTATGGTATTTTTTTAATGAAAATCGAGTTAGCCATAACTTCTGAAGGTATATTTTTGACAGAAACAATTGACAGATGCTCGGACAGATGTATTATGGAAAAAGTATTAAAATTTTATTATTAGTTATAAAAATATAATTGTATGAACGCCATTTAAAGAAAAACTGTTTTTATAAACACTTATTATGTATTACATTTAAAAGCTAACAAAAAGCAAAAACCAACAATATAAAAATAAATGCTAGGCAGGTTCTTACTTATAAATAATTTTCAATGTAACTATACCTTCTTCTAAATAAACATCAATGTGACTTTTTAAATAAACATAAGTTTAGACTGCGTCCAACTCCTGTCTTAGTGACCTCTCTTAATACATCTGGTGTTATTTGCCGACAGGCATCTTCTATTTTTTTCTATTAAATGATCAATATTCCAAGATTGAGTTTTGTATACAATGTTTTTCAGAAATCCCCATAAATGGAAATCTAATGGTGTTAAATCTGGCGACATTCCTGGCCATTTTATGGGACCATTTATTCCAATCCATTTGTTTCTAAACACATCATTTAGATATTCTTTTACAATGTTGGCCTTGTGTGCTGGAGCTCCGTCCTATTGAAACCATATGGTTATTTTTAACTGCACGGGCACATTTTTCATGAGAACTGGCAGTTGTTGTTGCAAAAATTGGAGGTATGTTACTCCAGTTAAAACACCGTAAAATATGGCCCAACTAAATTAATTTATTATTACCAATTACCACACCATACGTTAATGCCGAAGTGTCCCTGATTCGGAATTGGATTGACAATATGAGGATTTTCAGTGGACCAATAATGTTCGTTTTTACGTTTAGGTAAGCCATTACTAACAAAACGACTTTGGCCTGTCCAAAGTATATGTATGAGAATAAGCTTGTCAACAATCTCGGTCACCACTATGATTTCAGCAATATAATCAAGCCGTTTTTCTTTATTTTCCTCTCCCGAATCTTCTCGGTAATGTAATTTAAAGTAATGATATTTGCTTTCTTTCATAATTCGTCGTATGGGCGACTTCTTCAAATTTAATTCTATACTAGCTTCTATCTAATTTGGTTTCTCGGGTAATCTTCAAGATATTGTAACACTTGGACTGTTGCATCATTGTTGCGAACTATTCTTCTAATTGATTTGCTTTTGTGGGTAGAAAATGCATTTTGGTTCGCCCTTAATTTTTTTTTAATCGAATAAACATTTTGTGAGTTCAGGATATTTCTCCCTATAAATTCTAATGGCTCTTGTAGCATTTCTTCAGCTTCTCCATAGACTAATAACTAATAACATAACAACATAACAACTTTTCCATTATGTGTTACCATTATTGTAGATTTATGATACGTTCAGTCACTGGATATTTCTCATATTTTTACAAATAATATCAGAAATCAGAAAAATGTGCTCTTTCCTATACTTCACAAATTCCTAAAAACTATATTTTCGGCCCAAAAGCAAGCTTGAGTGTTCCTGCAAGAAACCCACAGGTCAAATTTTTACTGTCTCTTTTGGTTTTCCTATAATAACCCTGGGGCGTCGAGTTTGGGACACCCTGTACATTGTGCCGGTCGCTATATCTTGAAAATTAAGATATAAAGATGGAAGATTTTCAATGGTTTTTCCTGGTCTAGCGTCCACTTCCATATTTGCCAAGGGGACTCTTCACTGTGTATTCTGCCTTTTAAGATACGCGACAGTGGAGAGGTGGATCTTTGCCAAAAGAGCCCCGATATTGAAGTGTCGAGAAATAACTACTATTATAGGTACCGAGGTTTCTTAGGAAAATACTCCTCCCATTTGATACGATATTAGCTTAGAAAGCCTTTCAGAAAGGAAATGCCAAAATGACGATTAACGACTTGAAAAAATGAAAATCGAAACCATCTCACCGTAACACCGTTCTCACTGACTTGAATTTCATCGTGTTCTGAGGTAGGTACACGTCATATTAAGACAATTTAGTTTGCTATATTAAATAATTTATGCCTGGAGATCACAGATAAAATTTACTTGGTATTTGAGTACAATCAAATACATATGGGACAATAACAAATTCGCAATTGATAGTTTATAAAACACTTGAACAGTGGAACTATACTTTTGATTGCTTATTATCAAGGTAGAATTAGAAATATTTATTAAAGAAGGTTGCTTCTCTCTGAATATGTACTGAAAAATAGATCTATAGAGCAGAAACAATGGAAGTTGTGAGAGAACGATAGTGAGCCAATGAAGTAAAATAACGGGTATTTCAGCCAAAATCATGTGTTATTTATTCCTTACAATGAACCAAGCTTTCGGCCATATTTTTGGTCTTCGTCAGGGCTAAAATAGTGTTAGGTAAACTATATTATTGAGTAAGATTTATTTATATATAATATATACTTACTATTGAAATGAATATTGAAATGAAAAGTTATGATCCTAATGGATATAAACTTCCAAGAATGGAATAAATTGTTTTGTAAATATTTTGGTTGTTGTCTACTAAAATTTTGTAATAAATATTTATGGTTGTTATAGAAATTTGAAATAAAAGAAAATTGTCATATTATGTCATATGAAGTAAGTTATGAAAAAACAAATGATAGCAGATAGTAATGTTTTGAGGTTATAAACAATTTTTAGATTACCAAAAAGTTTGACAATAAACAAAAGAAATGTAAATTTTAGGTTATTTATCAAAGGGGTTAACAAATATTTGACAATAAAAATGTCAGTTGGAAACCGAAAACTTGGTAAATATATAGTGTAGTGTAGTACAATAATTTTACAGAAATTTTTTTATAAAGGGTTATAGTGAGTTATTTTGATTATTTTTTTATTTTTCTTGTTATAATTGTAATAAAAAATACATAGGCCAAACTTCCCAAAATTTATATACCTAATAGAATTTCAGGACACAAAATTGATATTAAAATAAATAAAATTTCCTCTGCTTTCTCTGAACATTTATCACAGGCCATCATGCAAATTTTAACAATGTTAAAATTTTACACAGAGAAAAGAATCTAACTAAGAAGTTATTCCTTGAGATATTTGAAATTAATAAAGAAAATTATCCAATGAACAAAAAAACTGATATAGAAGATTTAAGTTGCATTTATTCAGTTACATTTTTCTTTTAGAGGAAAAACAATCAAAATAACTCACTATAACCCTATATAAAAAAATTTCTATAAATTTATTGTATAGGGTGTCCATATTTGGCTGTAAATGCGGGGTATCTCGGTTATTTTTAGAGCCTAATATAGATAATAACTACATAGTGTTATATATTTTTGTAAAACTTACGACAATCTGAATATAACTAGTAGAAAATATACAGGGTGTTCTATTTAAAAAAAACCTAAGTTTTATCCATCTAACACTATCAATTTTAGTAAAAACTGAATACGGCACTAAATTCTACGTGAAAATGTCTATAAGATACAGTTTTTGCTATTTCAATATCATTAACCGTTCCCAAGATACGAAATATGCCCCAAAAGCGCAAATTTTCAATTTCGCCCTGTATCTTAAAAACGAAGGTGGCTATGAAAAATCTGTTTACGGTACCTTTCGTTTCACAAAAAAGTAGCGAAAACCGCAACTCCCTATCTCTGAAATAACCGAGATACCCCGCATTTACAACCAAATCTGGACACCATGTACACTAGGTACCTACCAAAGTTTACAGAATATATTTTTATTCTGTAAACTTTGACACTACCCTATATATTTGCCAAGTTTTCGGTTTCAAACTGACATTTTTATTGTCAAAAAATATTTTCTAACTCTTTTGACAAATAACCTAAAATTTATATTTCTTTTGTTTATTGTCAAACTTTTTGGTAACCTACAAATTTTTTATAACCTTAAAAAATGTTACTGTCTGCTCTCATTTGTTTTTTTCATAACTTACTTCATTCTATGAAAATTTTCTCTTATTTCAAATTTGTATAACAACCATAAAAATAGTTATTATAAAATTTTCAGTAGACAACAACAAAAATATTTACAAAACAATTTATTCCATTTTTGGAAGTTTATATCCATTAGGACTATAACTTTTCAATATTCATTTCAATAGTAAGTATATAAATAAATCTTACTCAATAATATATTTTACCTACTAATTTAGCCCTGACGATGGCCAAAAATATGACCGAAAGCTTGGTTCATTGTAAAGAATAAATAACACATAATTTTGGCTGAAATACCCGTTATTTTACTTCATTGATATATAAATACAGCCGTTATTAATGAAGATCTATATTACTAAGAAAATACGTTCACGTCTTAGACACCAGAACAAGTGCACGACTTTAGTGCCATTATTACAAAACGACGCAATGGGGATGTTCATAAAAATAATTTTCTGTTTAGATGTCATTAAAGGGCCGTAAATATAAACTCAAAATTAAACCATATACAAAAGAAAAATTGAAAGATTATTTTCTCTAGAAAAATAGCGAGAGGAATAGATACCTTCGCACGCGCGTTCCTCAAGCTGCTGTCCTTTGTGCATATTTCCGCAGTGTAAACTTAACTGTGGCAGCATAAATTATTTTATAATATTTTCTGTGTTCTTGCAACAGGCGCCTTAACCCTGGGGATGATACAGTCGTTTTACCTATATCCGCGCCAAATTCGCTGTTTCTGTTTTGCATTTATTTCGATAAGAATGTTTCTACAGACTTAGACCTATCAATTTTGTTTACAATATTGGAAATTAGAGAACACACCTATTACCAAACTCAAACTTTGTGTAACAAAAAAACGCCACCGTATACGTGCAGCCCAACAGCCCAACATGTGGTGGAGCTTTATTCGAGCCGGTCGAGGTACATTGAAGCGGTAATTAGCAAGCGGGTCGCCGGCCTGCATTCGCGATAGCCCCCGAATGGCCCGGCCCGCCGGCATATTTATATTAATTCGGCGGACCTTTGTGCAATTAGGGCGGACCGCTGCAAAGGAATCACGGTTGGTCGCGGCTGCATTCGCGTCCAACGGTTTAATACTGTTAAACCCGGCATAGGGATGCGGCGGCGCTGTGCCGGACCCCGCAAACACGTTGCGGCTAAAGTACGGGCGAACTGCGAAGGCGAAGTCCGCGATAAATCATGGGAGATAGGGGGATGTTTGCCACATGGCGAACAAAGGAATATTCAGCGTCCACGGATGGATGCGGGACTGCAGGTGTAAATGACGAAAAATATGTATCTCAAATTTTGGGAATAACTTGTGAGATATTTGGAACTGAATCAACATGACAAGAGGTGCCTAAAAAGTTGTATTCCACGTAAGCGAAAAGTTTGTAGTCAGAGTCGAAGCAGAGGACTACGGTGTTCGCAAGAATAAATTCGTGTTTAAACGCCACAAAATCTAAATAAAGAAAAACCAAACGATATTTTTGTAAAAAAAAATCCGACAAGTACCTGCATTCGTTTGAATTTGGGGAATGCTGTCTCATTAGCTTGACGTCAAGCTTAAAGCGCGCACACGCGTCTCTAGAGCTGCTGTCCTTCATGCATATTACCAAAGTAGAAACTTACAAATCTGTATTTTTGGAGATCGCCTAAACTTTTGTTTTGTTTGGAAAGCTTCCGTTGGGCATCCCACAATTTTCAAAATTCAAAGTCATGACCGGCTACGATTTTTTTATACACCCTATTTTCACGAAAACCATTTAACGACTTTTTATTTAAAATCTGACACCACAGGGTTAATCAGGACACCACACAAACCAAATTTGAACGAAAAATGTACAGGGAGTACCATTCGGAAGGTTGTTAGGGTTGAGCAAAATATAGAAATTTTAAAGGCATCTGGCAAGTCAAGTGTGTCATAGAATGCCCTTTAAACAGATGTGTGTTAAGATCCAATACAAAATATACATAGCGTTTTTCTTGTGCCATCTCAAAGTAGTGAATATTTTGAAGTTGAGATGAAGATATTTTCTTTGAAATTGAATAATTGTGGCTATACCTACCCCAATAAACAAGCGGCTGAACTGAAATTTGGGGTGTCCGCTCTCAATTCACCGAAAACAATTCGCCGAATACCAATTCATTTAACAACAGTTCATTGCATATTTTTCATCAAAAATTAAAAAAATAATGTTTCCATGAAGACTCAATGTACAGCATGTACGTGGTGATTCAACATTTTGACCCATAAAATGGCTTTTTTTGATCTGTAGGGAGCAACACGCATAATTTTAAACTTTTGGTCAATACAAATTTTAATACTCATATTTTGAGACAAAAATTATTTAAAAATATTTATCACAAAGGCAGTTATTAGGCTTATTGCGCAAATGATAATAACGGCCTTTGTTCAATCTTTTTAAATAATTTTTGTCTCAAAATGTGAGTAATTACTTAGATTAAAATTTGTATTGACCAAAAGTTTAAAATTATGCGTGTTACTCTCTACAGATCGAAAAAAGCCATTTTATGGGTCAAAATATTGAATCACCACGCACGTGCTGTACATTGAGCCTGAATTGACGTCGAGAGAGTACAGCAGAACTTGCAGATAACGAATAACTCAGTTGAAGGATGGCGTCAATGTTTTGAATAGCAGTTGTCAAAAAGCCATCCAAGTATTTGGAAATTTATATAGGTATGTATTGAGAAATAATAATGGAATAATTCAACAAGTTCTGTGAGGACAGGGGTACCTCACCAAAGAAGTAAAGGTACAAAGACTTCGCAAAACGCAAGACTCACAACAACAGATACCTAATGAAAATGTCAATATCATAATTAAATCTTAGTCATAATTCAATTTAAAAAAAGAACTTAAACAAAGGTTTTCTTACCGAGATAATTATCTACCTACAAATTTATCTAAATATTTCATATACCTAAGCATAGTTTATTTATTATTACCTACTTGTATCGCCAGATTCTTTGTGTATAAATAGCTTAATGGGCTCGTACACTTCGGCCAAAATTTTAATTTTTTTTATCTATCGGTAGAAAATGAGAAGAAAATCGACCCGTGTCTTTCATTTTTTTTCATATTTGCCTTAGATTTGCTGTAATTTTATAAATAATACTTTCCCGCCAAAGGTTGTGACGTAGTTGCCCTTCCTTATACAAGGGGTATTTCATAAATTTTACTGGAATTCTGATATAGTTTGTTAGCATATTATGGTATTATTAAATACCTTTTAATAACTTTCATTAAAAGAATTTATTATTGTTAATATCTTTCAAAATAATTTCAATGCAGATCATGGTAATTAACAAAAATATTATCATTAAATTAATACATTCTATACGACCCCGGTCGCCAGGTAAACGGCCATGCAAGTTTGGCAATACTGCTTATTTACGACGATTCATTTGACACTCAACGTTTGACGTGTGAGAACTTACTTATAGGTACAGTTCAAATTTGCACTGCAAGTTTGTGTTATTATTTTTGAATAGTATTTTACAGAGCAAATCGAACTTTTCAAAGTATGGAGCAAGGATTAGTGAAGGCGACATCGGACAATCTGCCATATTATGTGGAATTGGAAATGGTGTGTTCGTTTATTAAACTCGGGGGACCTCGGAGGATCGGCCATGCTGCGGCTTTGCCTCCGCGATGTTCGCCCGCTTCGCGGCCTCACGTCCGTCCCGCGCGGGATTCGCCGTCCAAATCGGAGCCGTGGGTTTACGTCCCTGCCCGCCTCTCCGGTCTCTCTGCTATGATTGTAGAACGTTTCTTCTTTTAGTGTTCTGAATATTTGTCATTAACAAAAAGAAAATATCACTTTAGACATGAATTATTATTCAAACTTTACTATAAAAAGGTAACCAGTTAGGGAAAGAATGAACACAACATAATTTACAGTTTATTGAGCAATAATTTACAATACAACTTAACTATTTAACTTAATATATTTCCTAGAATTAAAGGCCTCACCCAATAACCATTATGTGATCTAAAAGGCATATTAATTGATGGTTTACCCTCGAATGTATATTGAGCATTGCAAATTCTCGAATTCGTCTTATTATCCTCTCTACATGAATTGGAAGAGAAGCAATTCGTTTGCTTTTTATGTAGCACTGAGGCACAACTTCCTTTTTCAAGATAATCTTGCTTCCCACAGTTTTGAAGAACATCCAATTCTTACCATCAGGCTCAAGCTAAAAAAAAAGACATATTATTATGTATCTTATACTATTCTTATACAAAAATTATTGCAATAAAAGTTGCTCGATTAAAGAGTATGATAAATATGAAATAAAATTTTGAATTTATAATGAAAAGAATTGATTTACGAGTACAATAATATAAATTTAAATACTTAATATTATTATAAACTTTTAATCTCTATATGTAATAAAAATTATTAACAGGGGTTATTTTGAGGTTTATTACATTCAGGTAGATGTAGTCTTATAACCCCAAGACAGTAAGTATTAAAAAAAGGAGTAAAAGTGCTTCAAACTATCTATAACAGATAATATGTACTTACGTTGAAATGGTCTTCGCAACAATACAAAAACGTTTTCTTCATTGGAAGGCCAACTGTTTCCAACCACCGTTTTCGGCGAATTTCGTCGGTGTCGATAAAAACAATTTTCCAGAGTTTCTGCTGGAGTTTTCACAAGAGGGAACGAACAACCTCCATGACTATTATAACGACGCGCAAACTAGTAAATAACTAAAGATCACTTGCTTATTTTCTGCTAACGCATTGGGCAAAGGGCTGATACGCAGGTAGAAACGTTTTCAGACAACTATTGATAGTTTGATATAGGTTGCATTTATAAAGGGCCATGTCAGGTTATTTTATATATCAAGACAAAAAAAATAATAGTAATTGCCCCCCTCCCCCGCACAAGCATGTGGTTGCTTCTGGGGTACTCCTAGTATTGTGAGGGTGAGAATTATTATTATTATTATTATTATTATTTATTTTACGGAAGACGAAGAGGGGAAAAGGCGACGTTGCCGGTTCTTAAATTAATGCTAACTACGTCACAGCCATTTCATTACGTATTCAATTTTGCAACTAAAGTACCGCGAAAAAATTTTTTTCTTTAGTGTCTCCGGACGTTTAAAGGCGATATCTAGCCATTGCAAAAATAAAAAAATGTGGTATACGAGCCCATTATGGACTATCAAAACAACTTAAATGAAGTTGGATCGTATCAATATATTTTAATCATAGTTCTCACCCTCAAAACACCCCAGAAGCAACTGAATGTTTGTGCAGGGGAGGAGGGCAATTACTATTATTTTGTATTCGTTACCATCTAGTAATTGCGACATATATAACTGGGCCAACGGCGCCTTATATAATTACTATCAAACTTCAGATAAGTTCTTTTGATCGTCATCTAATTATATTTCAGGGTTCAGTCGTCGACATCATTTTGAATACCATGTAATTGTTGAAAGAAAGGGTTATCATAAGTCGTAAAATGCATAAATTATTTAATTGAAATAAGGTAACATTTTCAAATACGGATATATAAAAAAATGCGAATGCTTATATAGAAGACAAAATCATAGTAATTGCCCCCTTACCCGCACAAGCATTCAGTTTCTTCTGGGGTACTTTTATAGTTTGCAGTATAGGGATATTATTATTATTATCTCGACTTAGCCAAAAGGCATTCGCACTCCCTCTACGGGGAACATTCACTCAGATCCCGGGCATCCCGGATACCAAAAGGATCTGGCTCGGACGAGACCCTTGCCATGTAATCGGGCCTTAGGTGACATTGATGTTGTTGGACGATCCTGCATTCTCCATGAATTTCCTGACGGTTCGGGCTGTCGCAAGTAGTACCGCTTTCTGCATGGACCTGTAAAGACTATCAGTTAGATTCAGCTCCTTGATGTTTCTCAGCAAACTTTTTGGTATAACACCAGTTGTTGACATATTATTATTATTATTATTATCGACTTAGCCAAAAGGCATTCGCACTCCCTCTCTGGGGAACATTCACTCAGATCCCGGGTATCCCGGATACCATAAGGATCTGGCTCGGACGAGACCCTTGCCATGTTATCGGGCCTTAGGTGACACTGATGTTGTTGGACGTTCCTGCACTCCCCATGAATTTCCTGACGGTTCAAGCCGTCGCAAGTAGTACCGCTTTCTGCATGGACCTGTAAAGACTATCAGTTAGACCCAGCTCTTTGATGTTTCTCAGAAAACTTTTTGGTATGACACCAGTTGTTGACACGATGATTGGAATCGTCTGAACGTTGTCCATTTCCCATTGCCTTCTAATTCGTTCTTCTAAGTCTCTGTACTTCGCGATCTTCTCGACTTGCAGGTTGTTGTTGTTCGGGATGGCCACATCAATCAGAGTTGTCTTCCTAGAAATTTTATCAACTATTATAAGGTCCGGTCTGTTATGGGCAACTCGTTGATCTGTCAGAACTGTACGATCCCAGTACATCTTGTAGTTGCTGTTCTCAAGAACAGGCTCCGGTGTGTAGCTGTAATATGGGATCCTCTCTGCCTGCACAAGCAGAAGTTTTTCCGCCAGTTCCTGGTGCAAGATCTTGGCAACCGAATCGTGTCGTTCCTTATATTCCGTTGATGCGAACATCTGACATCCTCCTGTTACGTGCTGGATTGTTTCTGAAGTTGGGCACCCGTATCTGCATCTGTCATCCACTACCGATGCATCTCCTACAATGAATTTTAGGTAGTTGCGAGTTGGTATAACCTGATCTTGTATGGCCAGTAGGAAGCCTTCCGTCTCGGGGAACATTCGTCCCGAGGTCAGCCAATAGTTCGACGCTAACTTGTCGACATCTTCCTGGTTAACCTCATTAGGATGCCTCCCGTGCAGCGGCTTCCCCAACCACCTCTGTAGTTTATCGTTGTCGGTTCGGTGGTGATTTTGACGCTCGTGTTCCGTCAGACGTAGCGGTGTTGAGACGTCTGCTCCGCATATAGCCCTATGTAGTGTGGAGATGTTGGCCTGCCTGTAGAAATAATTACGCAGATTTAATATTTGTTGGTCCAATTGCTTGCTGAGATCTGCCAATCCTCTTCCTCCTAGTTGACGTGGCAGAGTTGTTCTTTCTACGGCGCTACGGGGATGATGTTTATGAGCTTTTGTCAGTAGTGTCCTAACTTTTCCTTGCAGGTTGTTGATGTCCGTGTTGGTCCAATTCACTATTCCGAACGAATAGCTGAGTACAGAGCACGCATACGTGTTCAGGGCCTTAAACAAATTCCTGCTGTTAAGATCAGTTCGCTCTACTTGTCTTACTCTCTTGATGAATTCATTCGTTAAATCAGTCTTCATTGTTCGATGGTCTATCCTTTGAGCTTGTTTCATCCCGAGATACTTGTATGTATCTCCCTTGCTCATTGCTTCGATCTCCTGGCCGTCCTGCATCTCGTGTGCGGTTTGTTCGAGCTTTCCCCGGATGATATTAAGGGTGCGGCACTTGTCCAGTCCAAACAGCATTCCGATGTCCCTGGAGAACTCCTCTACAATTTTAAGCATTTGCGTTAGTTGGTTTTTGGTTGCTGCGATCAGTTTTAAATCATCCATATATAATAGGTGATTCAACTTGATCGCTTCTGCGTTGTTGCTTTTGATAGCGAAGCCCTATTTTGTAGAGTTCAACCGATGTGATAGAGGGTTCATCGCCATGCAGAACCACAGTGGACTGAGTGAATCTCCTTGGAAAATCCCTCTTCGGATGTTGATTGTGTCGGTCTCGATGTTACTGTCTGCGTTTCTGAGTTGTATCTTAGTGCGCCAGGTTGTCAGAACGTGTTCTAAAAAGGAAACTGTATGATGATCTATTTTATACAGCTTTAAGATACCTGTGAGCCAGTCGTGAGGTACGGAATCAAATGCTTTTTTGTAGTCCACATAAGCCATGTGGAGGTTTCGTTGCTTGGAATGAGCCTGGTTGCAGATGACAGAGTCTATGATGAGTTGCTCTTTGCATCCTATTGCGCCCTTCGAGCAGCCCTTCTGCTGCATTGCAATGATGTTGTTCCGCTCGCAGTGAGCATATATTCGCTGCGTAAGGCAAGATGTGATTATCTTGTACAGCGTAGGCAAGCAGGTTATTGGGCGGTACTTGGCAGGGTTATCCGTATTCCGCTGGTCTTTTGGTAACAGGTAGGTTGCACCCTGTGTAAGAAACAATGGCATTTTTAGAGGATCGAGCAAGACTTCATTAATTAAGGTAGTTATTTGTTCATGCGTGCACCACAACTTCTTAATCCAATAATTTTGGAGATGATCTGGACCTGGTGCCTTCCAGTTGTGGGAATTCTTGATGACATTGGAGACCTCATCGGTTGTGAATTGCTCGTGTTGCATCTGGCTATAGTTTCGGCCCATCTCGCGTTCTTCACTGATCCAGCTTGCACTGACATTGCATGGACCTGGTGTAGCAAGCTGATTTCTCCAGAAACCGTCGACCTGTTCTGTGCTAGGGTAACTCGTATTTGTGGCATCGGCGCTAGAATTCAAAGTACGGTAGAAAACTTTTTCTGATCGGTCAAAAAGTTTGTTGTCTCGTTTCCTGTTGTTACTAGCCTTGTATCTCCTCAGACGCCCTGCGAAAACAGAAAGTTTTTGTTTTAATGTATCAAGACATTGTTGAGCAGTGATGTTCGCGGGGTCATGCCGAGAATGCATTTGGGTGCGGCTCATTATTGCCTGCACCGCCCTCTGGATCCTTCTAGTTCTAACTCCTCTGATATATTTCGTCACTTGTCCTATGTCTTTACGGAGACTCTCGATCTTCCGATTTAGTCGCATTTCCCATTGAGCCATTCGCGGTTCTGGTCTTGCACGATTTAACTCTTGAGCCGTCCGGATCTTGGCTCCCATTGCAGTGATGATGGCCGTTGCGGCGCAGTAGATTAACATGTGCATGTGTTCTAATGTGGGTGTTACTGAAACATAGTTGGGTAAAATTCTGGTGTTCATAATATCGAGCATGATTGCAAGCTTCCTGGAAGAATTCAATCTTGGTAGCGGTGGTCTGCTCAGTGGGTCTGGGCCTTCGTATCGCAATACCGCCCTTCTCAGCTGTGTGTCCAGGCTTTCAAAGTGTTCTCCGTTAACTGATTCCCGATTCTCATTTGTTGGTCCCGCCGTCTCGGCTTCTTGTTGTGGTCCAGGCACTTGAATTTCCCGATTCTCAGTTGTTCGCTCTGCCGTTCCGGCTTCTTGTTGTGGTCCAGGCACTTGAATTTCCCCGTTGTTGTTGTCTATGTCTATGTGTTCGCCATGGATCTCTAGCTCAACTTCCCGTTTTATAGCGTTAAGTCGCGTTTCTGGAATTCGGTTATTTTTTAGAATAGTTCGATACTGATCTGACACTCTTTGTTCAGACACTTGCATGTGTGGAAACTCCCTGCAGAACTCGGCATGCAGTTGTTGTCGGTAGCCGATCATCTCTTGTCCTAAGTTTGTCACCCTGTAAAAAATACGCATTATCGATTCATTTATGGACCCAGTCCATTTCATGCGTCGTCGTTGTAATCCCGCCTGAGTGAACGCTGGCTGAAGTTCCCGCGCAGCACCTTCGGTGGGTGGAACCCTAGTTCTCGTTTGGCTCCCATGTTGTAGATGTTCGTGTTGCTGGGCTGTAGCTGTTTGTGCAACAGGGGCCCGCCTCATTATTATTCTCCATTCCATAGTTTTCTCCCGTAACGTGGGAGTGACGGCCCTCGGTCGCCTTTTACGACTCGCGGAGCCACGATAGGAGTATTCTAACCCGCTACCCATACGGGTCAACTAGGATAACGCGGGATCGTTACTCCCGAGGATCTGCCCCTGTCACCGGCCAAACCCCTCCTTGCGTTAACTGGGAAACACGGGATCGTTACACCCGAGGATCTGCCCCTCTCACAGGCTAGACCCATCCCTGTGTAACTGGGAGTCGCGGGATTGTCACACCCGAGGATCAGCCCCCGTCACCGGCTAGACCCCTCCCTGCGCAACTGGATATCGCGGGATTGTCACACCCGTAGGTCTGCCCCTGTCCCAGGCCAAGCCTCTCCATGCGTAACTGCGAATCGCGGGATCGTTACACCCGTGAATCTGCCCCTCTCACAGGCCAGACCCATCCCTGCGTAACTGGGGAGCGCGGGATTTTCACACCCGTGGATCTGCCTCTCTCACAAGTCAGATCCCCCCTGCGTTATTATTATTATCTCGACTTAGCCAAAAGGCATTCGCACTCCCTCTACGGGGAACATTCACTCAGATCCCGGATACCAAAAGGATCTGGCTCGGACGAGACCCTTGCCATGTTATCGGGCCTTAGGTGACATTGATGTTGTTGGACGTTCCCGCACTCCCCATGAATTTCCTGACGGTTCGGGCTGTCGCAAGTAGTACCGCTTTCTGCATGGACCTGTAAAGACTATCAGTTAGACCCAGCTCCTTGATGTTTCTCAGCAAACTTTTTGGTATAACACCAGTTGTTGACATGATGATTGGAATCGTCTGGACGTTCTCCATTTCCCATTGCCTTCTAATTCGTTCTTCTAAATCTCTGTACTTCGCGATCTTCTCGACTTGCTTCACACGCAGGTTGTTGTTGTTCGGGATGGCCACATCAATCAGAGTTGTCTGCCTAGAAATTTTATCAACTATTATAAGGTCCGGTCTGTTATGGGCAACTCGTTGATCTGCCAGAACTGTACGATCCCAGTACATCTTGTAGTTGCTGTTCTCAAGAACAGGCTCAGGTGTGTAGTTGTAATATGGGACCCTCTCTGCCTGCACAAGCAGCAGCTTTTCCGCCAGTTCCTGGTGCAAGATCTTGGCAACCGAATCATGTCGTTCCTTATATTCCGTTGATGCGAACATCTGACATCCTCCTGTTATGTGCTGGATTGTTTCTGAAGTTGGGCACCCGTATTTGCATCTGTCATCCACTACCGATGCATCTCCTACAATGAATTTTAGGTAGTTGCGAGTTGGTATAACCTGATCTTGTATGGCCAGTAGGAAGCCTTCAGTCTCGGGGAACATTCGTCCCGAGGTCAGCCAATAGTTCGACGCTAACTTGTCGACATGTTCCTGGTTAACTTCATTAGGATGCCTCCCGTGCAGCGGCTTCCCCAACCACCTCCGTAGTTTATCGTTGTCGGTTCGGTGGTGATTTTGACGCTCCTGTTCCGTCAGACGTAGCGGTGTTGAGACGACTGCTCCGCATATAGCCCTATGTAGTGTGAAGCTGTTGGCCTGCCTGTAGAAATAATTACGCAGATTTAATATTTGTTGGTCCAATTGCTTGCTGAGATCTGCCAATCCTCTTCCTCCTAGTTGACGTGGCAGAGTTGTTCTTTCTACGGCGCTACGGGGATGATGTTTATGAGCTTTTGTCAGTAGTGTCCTAACTTTTCCTTGCAGGTTGTTGATGTCCGTGTTGGTCCAATTCACTATTCCGAACGAATAGCTGAGTACAGAGCACGCATACGTGTTCAGGGCTTTAAACAAATTCCTGCTGTTAAGATCAGTTCGCACTACTTGTCTTACTCTCTTGATGAATTCATTCGTTAAATCAGTCTTCATTGTTCGATGGTCTATCCTTTGAGCTTGTTTCATCCCGAGATACTTGTATGTATCTCCCTTGCTCATTGCTTGGATCTCCTGGCCGTCCTGCATCTCGTGTGCGCTTTGTTCGAGCTTTCCCCGGATGATATTAAGGGTGCGGCATTTGTCCCGTCCAAACAGCATTCCGATGTCCCTGGAGAACTCCTCTACAATTTTAAGCATTTGCGTTAGTTGGTTTTTGGTTGCGGCGATCAGTTTTAAATCATCTATATATAATAGGTGATTCAACTTGATCGCTTCTGCGTTGTTGCTTTTGATAGCGAAGCCCTATTTTGTAGAGTTCAACCGATGTGATAGAGGGTTCATCGCCATGCAGAACCACAGTGGACTGAGTGAATCTCCTTGGAAAATCCCTCTTCGGATGTTGATTGTGTCGGTCTCGATGTTACTGTCTGCGGTTCTGAGTTGTATCTTAGTGCGCCAGGTTGTCATAACGTGTTCTAAAAAGGAAACTGTATGATGATCTATTTTATACAGCTTTAAGATACCTGTGAGCCAGTTGTGTGGTACGGAATCAAATGCTTTTTTGTAGTCCACATAAGCCATGTGGAGGTTTCGTTGCTTGGAATGAGCCTGGTTGCAGATGACAGAGTCTATGATGAGTTGCTCTTTGCATCCCATTGCGCCCTTCGAGCAGCCCTTCTGCTGCATTGCAATGATGTTGTTCCGCTCGCAGTGAGCATATATTCGCTGCGTAAGGCAAGATGTGATTATCTTGTACAGCGTAGGCAAGCAGGTTATTGGGCGGTACTTGGCAGGGTTATCCGTATTCCGCTGGTCTTTTGGTAACAGGTAGGTTGCACCCTGTGTAAGAAACAATGGCATTTTCAGAGGATCGAGCAAGACTTCATAAATTAAGGTAGTTATCTGTTCATGCGTGCACCACAACTTCTTAATCCAATAATTTTGGAGATGATCTGGACCTGGTGCCTTCCAGTTGTGGGAATTCTTGATGACATCGGAGACCTCAGCGGTTGTGAATTGCTCGTGTTGCATCTGGCTATAGTTCCGGCCCATCTCGCGTTCTTCGCTGATCCAGCTTGCACTGACATTGTATGGACCTGGTGTGGCAAGTTGATTTCTCCAGAAACCGTCGACCTGTTCTCTGCTAGGGTAACTCGCATTTGTGGCATCGGCGCTAGAATTAAAAGCACGGTAGAAACCCTTTTCTGATCGTTCAAAGAGTTTGTTGTCTCGTTTCCTGTTGTTACTAGCCTTGTATCTCCTCAGACGCCCTGCGAAAACAGAAAGTTTTTGTTTTAATGTGTCAAGACATTGTTGAGCAGTGATGTTCGCGGGGTCATGCCGAGAATGCATTTGGGTGCGGCTCATTATTGCCTGCACCGCCCTCTGGATCCTTCTAGTTCTAACTCCTCTGATATATTCCGTCACTTGTACTATGTCTTTACGGAGACTCTCGATCTTCCGATTTAGTCGCATTTCCCATTGAGCCATTCGTGGTTCTGGTCTTGCACGATTCAACTCTTGTGCCGTTCGGATCTTGGCACCCATTACAGTGGTGACTGCCGTTGCGGCACAGTAGATTAACATGTGCATACGTTCTAATGTTGGTGTCACTGAAACATAGTTTGGTAAAATTCGTGTGTTCATAAGATCGAGCACGATCGCAAGTTTCCTGGAAGAATTTAATCTTGGTAGCGGTGGCCTGCTCAGTGGGTCTGTGCCTTCGTATCGCAATACTGCCTGTCTCATATGTGCGTTTAAGCCTTCAAAATGTTCTTCGTTAACCGATTTCAGACTCTCGGTTGTTGGTTCTACCGTTTCGGCTTCTAGTTGTTGTCCAGGCGCTTGAAGTTCCCCATTGTTGTTGTTGTCATCTATGTCTATGTGTTCGCCGTGGATCTCTAGCTCAACTTCCCGTTTGATAGCGTTAAGTCGCGTTTCTGGAATTCGGTTATTTCTTAGAATAGTTCGATACTGATCTGACACTCTTTGTTCAGACACTTGCATGTGTGGGAACTCCCTGCAGAACTCGGCATGCAGTTGTTGTCGGTAGCCGATCATCTCTTGTCCTAAGTTTGTCACCCTGTAAAAAATACGCATAATCAATTCATTCATGGACACAGTCCATTTCATGCGTCGTCGTTGTAATCCCGCCTCTGTGAACGCTGGCTGAAGTTCCCGCGCAGCACCTTCGGTGGGTGGAACCCTAGTTCTCGTTTGGCTCCCATGTTGTAGATGTTCGTGTAGTTGTTGGGCTGTAGCTGTTTGTGCAACAGGGGCCCGCCTCATCAGCGCCCTGTCACCGACGTCCCGCTCGCTGTCATGTCCAGCGCCGGCTCCAGACATGCCCTGGCGATCCCCAATTATTATTATTATTATTATTATCTCGACTTAGCCAAAAGGCATTCGCACTCCCTCTACGGGGAACATTCACTCAGATCCCGGGCATCCCGGATACCAAAAGGATCTGGCTCGGACGAGACCCTTGCCATGTTATCGGGCCTTAGGTGACATTGATGTTGTTGGACGATCCTGCACTCCCCATGAATTTCCTGACGGTTCGGGCTGACGCAAGTAGTACCGCTTTCTGCATGGACCTGTAAAGACTATCAGTTAGATTCAGCTCCTTGATGTTTCTCAGCAAACTTTTTGGTATAACACCAGTTGTTGACATGATGATTGGAATCGTCTGGACGTTCTCCATTTCCCATTGCCTTCTAATTCGTTCTTCTAAGTCTCTGTACTTCGCGATCTTCTCGACTTGCTTCACACGCAGGTTGTTGTTGTTCGGGATGGCCACATCAATCAGAGTTGTCTTCCTAGAAATTTTATCAACTATTATAAGGTCCGGTCTGTTATGGGCAACTCGTTGATCAGTCAGAACTGTACGATCCCAGTACATCTTGTAGTTGCTGTTCTCAAGAACAGGCTCAGGTGTGTAGTTGTAATATGGGACCCTCTCTGTCTGTACAAGCAGCAGCTTTTCCGCCAGTTCCCGGTGCAAGATCTTGGCAACCGAATCGTGTCGTTCCTTATATTCCGTTGATGCGAACATCTGACATCCTCCTGTTATGTGCTGGAT
The DNA here is from genome assembly GCA_963920635.1 of Pseudeuparius sepicola. Lineage (NCBI taxonomy): Eukaryota > Metazoa > Arthropoda > Insecta > Coleoptera > Anthribidae > Pseudeuparius > Pseudeuparius sepicola. The sequence goes on from OY987298.1 coordinate 47,807,553, forward strand.
TGTTTCTGAAGTTGGGCACCCGTATCTGCATCTGTCATCCACTACCGATGCATCTCCTACAATGAATTTTAGGTAGTTGCGAGTTGGTATAACCTGATCTTGTATGGACAGTAGGAAGCCTTCCGTCTCGGGGAACATTCGTCCAGAGGTCAGCCAATAGTTCGACGCTAACTTGTCGACATGTTCCTGGTTAACCTCATTAGGATGCCTCCCGTGCAGCGGCTTCCCCAACCACCTCTGTAGTTTATCGTTGTCGGTTCGGTGGTGATTTTGACGCTCGTGTTCCGTCAGACGTAGCGGTGTTGAGACGTCTGCTCCGCATATAGCCCTATGTAGTGTGGAGCTGTTGGCCTGCCTGTAGAAATAATTACGCAGATTTAATATTTGTTGGTCCAATTGCTTGCTGAGATCTGCCAATCCTCTTCCTCCTAGTTGACGTGGCAGAGTTGTTCTTTCTACGGCGCTACGGGGATGATGTTTATGAGCTTTTGTCAGTAGTGTCCTAACTTTTCGTTGCAGGTTGTTGATGTCCGTGTTGGTCCAATTCACTATTCCGAACGAATAGCTGAGTACAGAGCACGCATACGTGTTCAGCGCCTTAAACAAATTCCTGCTGTTAAGATCAGTTCGCACTACTTGTCTTACTCTCTTGATGAATTCATTCGTTAAATCAGTCTTCATTGTTCGATGGTCTATCCTTTGAGCTTGTTTCATCCCGAGATACTTGTATGTATCTCCCATGCTCATTGTTTCAATCTCCTGGCCGTCCTGCATCTCGTGTGCGCTTTGTTCGAGCTTTCCCCGGATGATATTAAGGGTGCGGCACTTGTCCAGTCCAAACAGCATTCCGATGTCCCTGGAGAACTCCTCTACAATTTTAAGCATTTGCGTTAGTTGGTTTTTGGTTGCGGCGATCAGTTTTAAATCATCCATATATAATAGGTGATTCAACTTGATCGCTTCTGCGTTGTTGCTTTTGATAGCGAAGCCATATTTTGTAGAGTTCAACCGATGTGATAGAGGGTTCATCGCCATGCAGAACCACAGTGGACTGAGTGAATCTCCTTGGAAAATCCCTCTTCGGATGTTGATTGTGTCGGTCTCGATGTTACTGTTTGCGGTTCTGAGTTGTATCTTAGTGCGCCAGGTTGTCATAACGTGTTCTAAAAAGGAAACTGTATGATGATCTATTTTATACAGCTTTAAGATACCTGTGAGCCAGTCGTGAGGTACGGAATCAAATGCTTTTTTGTAGTCCACATAAGCCATGTGGAGGTTTCGTTGCTTGGAATGAGCCTGGTTGCAGATGACAGAGTCTATGATGAGTTGCTCTTTGCATCCCATTGCGCCCTTCGAGCAGCCCTTCTGCTGCATTGCAATGATGTTGTTCCGCTCGCAGTGAGCATATATTCGCTGCGTAAGGCAAGATGTGATTATCTTGTACAGCGTAGGCAAGCAGGTTATTGGGCGGTACTTGGCAGGGTTATCCGTATTCCGCTGGTCTTTTGGTAACAGGTAGGTTGCACCCTGTGTAAGAAACAATGGCATTTTCAGAGGATCGAGCAAGACTTCATTATTTAAGGTAGTTATTTGTTCATGCGTGCACTACAACTTCTTAATCCAATAATTTTGGAGATGATCTGGACCTTATATTTATTATATTTATTATTATTATTATTATTAAGCAACGATGTCTACCTAGGATAATGTAATAATTGGACTTAATATGTTTATATAGATTACCACCCAATAACGTTGGAAATACATTTAATATAAATAAAAAATTATAATACTACCTAATTAAATTATATTCATAAAGTCGAGGAGGTAGTATGGAGGTACTTGGTATAGATAGGGTATCTTTAACCTGACTTAATAACGACTTTAATATTGAACGGTGTGTTCCTCTACGAGTTAATGAAAGGATGTAACAATTTGATGGTCTTAAACTACTGTCGGTCCTGGTTTACTACACCGAGTTTGCCGGTTTTGCTCGAGCGGTAGTAAGTTATGATACCTAATTAATCAAAATTCTTTAGACCGGTTTCTAGAAACCATATATTATATTTTGTCATTAGTAAAATAGTCTGCATTATATGACCTATTATCCGACTATTTTTCAAGTAAACCAATACCTTCATGACCTTAGGGCCCCAAGTAGGTACTCTCCTATGGAAGAGGTTTCGTCCTATAAGTACTTATAGCTTTTAAAACTTCCTTCGACTTTTCATCTACAGTGTCACATATAAATTCCATATAATATCAGAAAAATGTTTCTATTTTTCGATTTAAGAAAATGTTTATGTTCCCAGTTTTTTTTATAAAAAAATGATGTCAAGTAATGTGCAGTATCGGTAGCTTCCAACTGTCAGTTTGATCGATGCTCCTAATAGGTGAACTTAATTAAAAATGACCAAATTATATGTTGTAAAACGCATGTTGTAAAGCGCATGTTTCGCTATATCACTCTATTTTAGAGCCTGTGCTGCGCACTATCATCATATATGATGCAAATAGCCCATTAAATGGCGGTTTGATGTCACTTGTCTATTGTCACAAAACTCTTACATTCCGTTCGTATGGCACCGGGTGCATTTGGATATGAGTTACGGTGTACTTTTTGTATGGTTTCTTCCTTTATATGATCTCTAGCAACTTACAAGACACACTCTCGGAGTCTCGACATGTTTTTATCATGTCTCAGGCACTCCTGTGAGAAGGCAAAGGCGATTCGGCGGGGCACGTGTATATCCGGCACGCCCAGCGGCGCTTTCAAGCCGACCATATCGATCTGACGTCGTCTGCCTCCGCATAATACAGTGGTACAAAATTAGAATTTTGCACCCGAAAACACTTTTTTATTTCACTGAAAAATTTAACGCTCTCGTAGCTCTCAAAGTATAGAGGAATCAAATTGGTGCGGCCATAATCATTCGAGATCTGAATAATTGCCATAAATTATTAGTCAAAATTTTAACTTCAGTTAGCTTGTATTGTCTATATCTACTGTCGCATACAGCATACCTACTTATGCCGTGAGGACGCGTGGGTTGGAAAAAATTCAATAAAATCTCCATGGGGCGAAGGAAAAAAGCGCTCGGAGAAGTCAACCTTAATTTTGTAAGGAGCAAATTTTGTCATTAAGGCCATGGTTCGAATCATGTTCAAGCCGCTAACAGCACGCTCACAGTCGGTCCGAATTACATTTCCAGTGCTTACAAATTGTCACTTGAACCATAATATGACGTTCTCAACTTGGCTCTTAAGTTACCGACGGTCTCCAGTTTGAGCACCGTGAGCTTATAAACAATATAACTTCAATTTTAGTTTTAGTTTTGTCCCGTCAAAAAATGGCACAAAAGTGCAAAATTTTGCTTGAGAACACGAACGAAATAATTACATACTCTATGCTTGTTCCCAAGCGAATTAGAAAGAGTGTCTACATATACTTAATAATATTGTTATGAGTACACTTAGGGCGTGGGAAGAATGAAGAGGAGTGTTGCGTAATCTTGAACTACATTTTTTATTGAAGTTTAATTGCCAGGAACGGCTACAGAATTAGCACCGACATGGGTCGCCCACTCCTTCGATCACCTCGCAACTGCTGACGCTGACTTCATTTTTCAACATACAGAACGATGATTTTTTGTATTGGTCACATAACACTTTTTTTAGAGAAAATATTTAGTTTATTTTTAACAATTTATTTATTTGCAAATTTATTCAATTCCAACAAGAACAGTTAAACTAAATACGACAACAACTGGTTGCACTGATCACCCCAGCAAAAGATTCCATTGTGTGTTTTTTGTGAACTAAGATGTGACCAGAATTTGAAAATCGGCAGAAAGATAATGGTCAACAATTTGAACATTTGATTTGATGTGTATTCTTTTTATTTTCACCTGTATTAGTAATAATGTAAAATAGGCTTTTAGACATAGACTAATTTAAAACGTATCACCTTTGAAATAATTTAAGAGCAACCATGGAATCGCACTATACATACCAAACACTGTATTGTCAGCGTTTGTTTTCTTATATATCGTTTATTACACGTCCAGAAATAGATTTTTCCGTGCCTGTATGACATCCCGTGTACGGCTTCGCTTCGGAAGTAAGGTGGTCATAAGTTTCGATAATTTCGAATTTTTGGGGTTACTATGTTCAACACACAATATAAGATCTTTGTGTAAATCATGCAGGCATTCCGGATATTCTAAATATACAGAACGTTTGTCGGGAACGGTAGTTACATCGATATTTCAATCGACCCTCTCTAAGTCTCTATATGGCTCAACCATATAAATTGAGTTAATAGAGGAGATACTTTGAAATTTCCTTTGATTTAAAATTCTCCGTGTATTTGTTGTTTGCCCCAGCAAAGCGATTGACTCATTGGCTTATGCCTCCTCTTATAGATTTCTCAAAAACATCATTATATCTATATCATGAAAAGTTCAAGCCTACATTTTGTAGCAGTGCAATCCCAAGTATATCCTGGAACTGTGTAATAATGTGCAGGATTTAACCCGCAAGTCTCATGACATGTTTTAGGAAAATTTTCAAAAACGTATACTAAAAGCATAACATCAGTTTTAAGGTACAAATCCGAATGTTGACTTAAATTTTTAATTTTCAATTTTCTCAAAATATTTTGAATTTAAAAGTTATCAATTTTAGGCAAATACGTTTCCTCTAGTTTTTCAATTATGTCTACCTAGTCGTAAAGGAAAATACCTTTCCGGGTTAAGAGTTCAAATTTTTCTTTAGGTAAACCATGAAACATATTTCTAGTGTTTATTAAATTTCTTTCTATAAGGTTTGAGACTAGGCTAAAGTACACGAATCTAAAGGAATTAATAAAACGAAATGTAATATTGGTAATATTATCAAATATTGTGAAACTAATATACTGTTTTTTGTTTACGGGGAGCAATGACACGTTATTTCTCTTCGCCAAATCTCTGACTATAAAATGACTACCGTACCCAGAAAGGTTGTGAAAGATAAAGGGAATTACAAAAGAAATGGAAAATTTAGATTACAATGATTATGCGCATATAATATCCTCTGAAGTTACCTCTCAGGTGACAATGGTCTCGCACTATCGTAACGGTAAGCTGATTTTTTTTTATTACAAACATGACATGACTTTGTAGCGTCCTTGAGACTTAGAACTTGATTCATTGGTGTCACGGCACCTTCAGCCAATTGAATTGTGAACCAACTCATACAGTCTGTATTTCGATAACTTTTGTATTATGAGAGACTATCGTCATAACTACACTTAAAGAAATATCCTGCACTAAACGTTTCATGCATCTGATATTTTTCAGCCGTTAGCGTTCGTTGGAAATCATGATGTAGGTTTAAGATGAACTCAAAATCGGAGTACATTAAAAATAGAACGCTGCCTTTGTTAAGGTAGTTTTTAAATTCAATATACTTCTCCGTAGGGAAAATTATTTTATATTCACATACTTGTTCTCATTCATCGGTAGGCTCTTCCAACTTTTTTGTATTTGAATGTAATTTAAACATCTGTCACAGAGAAACTTTTTACATCGATGCTTATTTACTTATATTAATCTAGACAGTGATATTAGTGATATTTTATTTTATTTTTTTTATTTCAACATTTTCAATATTGTTTTTGTCCCAGTAATAATATTGTTTGGGGAAATATTTATTTTGAATTAGTAAAAGAATAACGTGTTTGTCTACTTCCTGTTTAGTTAGACGACCAGGAATAACAGAGAAATTATATTTTAAATCCTTCTCTAAACAAAAAAATATTAATTGTGACTGTTGACTTTTTTTGCAATTTGAGGAATACCTAGTCATTGGGCACTATATTCCAGCCGGAAACTGGATTGCAGGTTGTTGACCTGCTGCGTCAGGAAACCGGCATATAATTTCGCTAATCTTGCAGTTTGGAATATGAGAATATGTAGCGTCAGGAGATCAGCATATAATTTCATCGTTCTTGCAATTTGAAATGTGGATTGTTGACCTGATGCGTCAGGCGGAAAATCATAGTGTAGTTTCGCAGAATTTGCAGTTTGGCTTACTATAAAGTACTGCGCCAGTTAGAATTTTTTCTACTCAGTACATACAGGGTGGTGACAATTTCGATGCCCACCATTGGTATCTCGGCTGTGGTTGCTCGAAATTTAGGGGACCTAGAAAATTTCTGAAACCGGCATGGAGTTGGCCATGACCAAGAACATAAAACTATACCAATGTTCATTAAATTCGGGTAACCGATGTGGAAGATACAAAGTTTTGAAAAAATCTGATTTTGCCATTTTGTGAGTATAAATCACGAACGGATCAAGATATTTAAGATTTAATAACAGAATATTGTCGAGGGTATAATAGCGCAACTTTTGTCTAATTTGACCGATGTTGTATCTTTTACAGTTTCCGAGATACCAATGGTGGGCATCGAAATTTTCACCATATACCAATGCCAGTAGCATCTATCAGCTTTACGAAAAGTTAAAAATGAATACTCTACGCGACATTATTTTTAGGGACCAACTTGTAAAACTTGTAAGTACATTTTACATTTTACTATTTTATTCATTTTACATTTTACTATTTTATTCATTTAATTTAAGGATATTAATCGAATGTAGACAACAAGTTTATTTGAACAAAAATTTGAACCTGACCTTAAACACAAAATTTCTATAAGGCATATTGGCCTCAATCGACATATTTTGATCCTCCATTTCGGGATTTTCCACTCCCAATGAATCACCCTGTATAATGAAAGGTTTTCTGCCTCGGCACCCGTAGCACAGAATTAGGAATTCGTGTTCCAAGTTTATTAATAAAGATAGGGCGAACGAAATTTCTGGGTCAGCCCACACGATAAATTAAACCGGCGAAATCGCCTGCCGCGATTAACGCACAATGCCAGGCACAAAACGCGCGATTCGGCGCGGCCCAACGCAAACAAATCAAGATTTTATTTGACGGCGACTTCCCGCGGCCGCCGTCGACGCCGATTTCGTCCCGGGGTTACGACCGGGTTGCGTGCCGTGGCCCTAGACGTGTGCCAGGGGCGTAGGTAGGGGGGCAGCCCCTCATAAATTTGAAGACCCTTGTGTCGCACATGCAACAAAAAACAGTGAAACCTATAGTCGGGTGCAGAGACTTCAAAAATGCTATTTAAGGTTTATCTTTGGCATACGAAAATTTGACCCAGCCTATCACAAGCTCACAGATGCCAAATGGTTGAATATGGAGAAGAGAAGAATCTTACATTCCCTAGTTCTTTATAGAAAAATAATGGAAACATAATGTTCAAATAAGATTAAATATCGCAGTGATGTTGCTTTACTTACAATGTTTTTAAGCTTTACAACCAGTTTCATTTATTAAGACACCTTAAGGTTAATAATTATTGCAAATGCAAAGTTAAGAAATATCTATTGGATGACCAGCTTTCCTCAAAGTTTTGTACCTAGTAGATACTAGTTTTTTTTCTAAACTTACTTTTACTTTCTTTCGTTTTCTACACCACATTTTTTTCTCTCCCATTTGTTCATTTGTTCATTTACTCATTTATGTATAAATTTATTTATTACATTTGCCAATGGTATAGTAGCAACCTACCTATTATTTTTATGCGAGGGGTTACTTAGTTTTAATTATAATAATTTGTAAGAATGTAATTTTTGGGTCGAACTGGATCAGTTTTTAATTGTTTTCGGCTTCTTGTTTCCAAATTGTACGAGTAATCTTTAATTTCTTGACAATGTAAGATTTTGTTATTAGAAACTATGCAAAATAAACTTTATCGTTATTGCTATTATTATTATTATATAATGTAAGCGCTATTTTTTGATATTGCCAAATGAAAGAACTTAGTTAAGTTTATAGACACAAAATATTAGTATATTACATGTTACATAGGAAAATAAGCGAGAAAATTATTTTTTTGCTCATCACACTTTTCGTTATGAAATCTCTCTTGAACTAGACATTAGGTAGATATCCCCCAGATGATGAATTGACTTTTCACGAGTTTATTAAATTTTCACATTGTGTTATTCTTGCCAAAAGCGAAATATTTCTTGTGTGATAGGCAGGATATGTCTACCTAGTCTTAGTGTGCCTAAATCATCGAATTTATGCAATTAGTAAATATATTAAATTTTAAAAGTAGGTTTATCCGTTGTTCCAAAGACTGAAGTAGGTACAGGGTGTCTCTAATAAAGTGTGAAGTTCGATTACTTCCTTACATTTTCAGGCAAAAAGACCAACTAAAAATCAGGGTGATGCAGTTTTTCTCCGGGCAATGCGAATCAAGCTTCAGAACTGACATACATGATCTTGTAGAAAAGCTAAAACAAACACTTTTTTAATTGAGCATTTGTGACTAAGGACATAATAAAAACTGCTCATTTATAGTTTGAATATCACTTTTGGATTAAACGGAAGTAAATACATATTTTTGGAAGTATTTATTTTCCTGTAGATTAAAATGTCAGGAAATACCCAGTACTTAAAATTATCTTTTGAATGAAAGTATGAATGGTAGGAATGATTGCCCATAGCTCCTCCACTGGTTGCTTGGGAGTCAATTTTAACCAATCTTCTGCCATTTTATGCAGGTATATTTTACACAACATTTTATTGAAATATATGTATTTGTAAGAATGATAATATTGTTTGGAAAGTTAAACATACTTTTTTGTAATAAGAACTATACATCCAATGAAACAGTTTGCAGAAAGTGTGGCATGGATTTCCAACAATAGAAAAGATTTAAAAAATAATATTTAATTTCTTATTTTCCAACCGGTAAAGATATTCAGACAAAATTTGAAACACAGCATGCATTGATAATGTGTCATAAAATGTGACACTATTAGATTCCCCAGATAGCTAATGGCGGAGATATGGGTATTCACTACAATTGTTTTATCAAGAAAAATACTAATATGGCACTTTACACATTTTTTTATGCATTTGGATAACTTTTTTATCGTAAGCCAACACTGTCTTTTGACATTTTTTTGTACCTGCCACAGTTTTACGGGAAAATAAACATTTAGGTGTAGTTTATTGCTAAACAATAATATTATCCCTAGCCAACTAATTTTGCTACCTATTTTTTCTTTTAAAACTGAAAGTCAAATCGTCGATAAAATTACATATTTTTAATCTTGCACAAAAGTGGTTATTGATTTTCTCAACCATAACACATTGTTTAATATTCTCTGGCTAAATATAAAAATCTGAAGGTGTCATTTCTTCAAATTCAATAATTTTAAAAATCAAATTTGCTGTGAAGCTGAACAGATACAAAAAAATGCCGTGAGAAAATTTTTGCTTAGAATAAATTAAAACGATATTCAGGTCCATAAAAAAAATTGTGTACAAGGTCGCATTCGTAATTTTCTTGATAAAACAAATGTAGTGTATACTCATATCTCCGCCAATGGCTATTTGGGGAACTTTGTATTATACAATTTCGTTTAAATATCTTTAACGGTTGGAAAAGCAAAAAATTAAACGTTAAAATTGTTGATAATTTGAACACCCTGTTCCTCGAAAATGTGGCACCTCTGGATAAAGAGTTACCACAAAATAGTCAATTTTGCACTTGTCAAATCTATTTTAATAGCTGAGTTTAGTTAAAATGAGATAGATCTTATTAAAGTTATAGCATGGCCTGAAGATGGAGCACTTAACAAGACTCTTATTGTTTACCTTCGTTTATTCAAATTTAATGACGAACTCACATGGGGTGAGCTTGTATTATAAAGGTATGAAAATATCGGTGAATAAATTCCTTTTTCCATGCAACTCTTGATATTATATAGTCATATAATATATATATGTAACGTGGAATACTCAGCAGGCGGGTGGAGCAAACATATAACATATCATTGGGATCCGACGGACCAGTAAATTTAAAAAAATCCAAAAATATGCAGCATTAAAAAACAAAAGTTTATATTTTTTAATAATTATAATAATAAATTGTTCTTGGGTTTGAAATGGCGGTTCTAGGGGGGTTGAAAAACATACGGAAAAACCCTGTACACTTGGTTCAGTAATATTCTCGATTTATTCTGGAATATACGATTTTACTATAGTAAAATCGAGCAATCCGTACGCCTGGCGTAAATAAAACCACGTGTTCAATGACGATCCGCGATTGGTCGGTAGGCTATAAAATTTCACCCGACTCGGCAACAGGGACGTGCTCGATCGCAAAAGTGTAGATATTCGGTTTTATCTTGTTGTTTTCGGCTATTTAGACACTGCCACAAATAATTTTATCGATGTTTTGAACCACTTTAATTAAGCCAATAATTCTTGTCTGAAATATTTTGATGTACACAATTGTAAGACTAAAATTAAATAAAGGTCGTACCTCCGTGCGGCTATGGCGCATATTTCAACGCACGTGCTCTTGTTTACGCCAGGCGTAAGAGTTGCTCGATTTTAGTATAAGTCATTTCACAAATCAATAAATAACCACAACATATTCCCATGAATTCAAAACAATAGATGATAATAAAGGAAACTGACCTGCTAGAAGGCTTAAATTAGCACAGGTAGACTACCTACTGGATAATATTTGTACTAGGAGTGCCCTACGCCACACCTACCTACCGCGGGGTCTACTAGTCCTCGTGCATGCATACAAGTTTTTATTTATTAACTCACCGTTGAGACTTTGTATATGAGTTCTTCATGACCACTTGGACAATTTCTGATATAAGGAAATTCTCAGTGGCGGCGCGTTATTTTTTGGGACCCTTTCAAACTTTTAAGGGCGTCCGACAACGGAACTTCCCGAAAATTTTTGTCGGACAGGGTTACCACTTGATTTTAAATATTTTTATTATACGATCGTGAAAAAATCAGCTGGGACAGCAAGTTCCGTTGTCGGACGCCCTTAAAAGTTTGAAAGGGTCCAAAAAAACGCCGCGCCACTGGGAATTTTCTTATGTCAGAAATTGTCCAAGTGAACATAAATAACACATATACAAAGTCTTAACGGTGTGATAATAAAAAAAAATGTAGGCATACTTCTGATTATTACCATTAATTTGATTTTGAAGTTGGGGTGGGCAGTGCCATATGGGGTTGGAGGAGGGGCGTCACTTAATACACCATTTTGGTTCTCCTCCATACTACCGAAACGGGTTCAGACGATTTTTTATTTTTTATTTTCGACACTTTTCAAAAGATCACACTGCATTTTGTTGGTCTATATCTAACAAACTGGAATAAAAGGAACACTCGGTCACGGGCGTAGCCAGGATTTAGTTTTGGGGGGGGGGGGGTTAGTTTGAGAAGTAAATAAAACAACAAAAATATACTTACATGAAATTTAATATCTATATATTCATCCGAAAAACTACGACATATTTATAAAGTTCTTAACTTTAAATGAAATGGATAAATTAATTTCGTTCCTCTGCGCTAAATCTAAAACCATTAAAGAAGAAATCTTCGGCTTTTTCTTTTAAATATATCCACATGAATTTCTGTTCCATAGTGAATGTTCATTAACCATTAAGTCTGTTTTCACTTGTAGTGTTTCGTAAATAGTTTTTCAGTCTCCTTAGGCTCGAGAAAGACCTTTCTGGGGTAGCAGTGGATACAGGAATGGTAGCCAAGATTTGTAGTAATGTGTAAATATTAGGATAAAGGTTTTTATCGCACATATCTAGGCATTCCAAACTAAATTTCGGGGTAGGCAGTCTTCTTATCAGCATGCAAGGTAGCTGAAGCTTTGATAGCTAAATTCAAATTTGTTTCTTTATTAGAAACCCCTTGACCTTGACTACACCACTTTTTCCAGTAGTCCATACCTTTAGGTTTATCACCCTTCCTTTTCTTCCCCTCCATCTTTCGACAGTAATAATGATTCACGTATATATCCTTAACAAGGTCATCGAATAACAGTGCACTAAAATTACTCACTTACACGGTACACTTAATTCTCTTCACTATTCGTTCACCACTTTTCACTTTTATTCGCTTCGAGTTCGCATGGAACAATACTGCCGTAAGCGCGGTCACGCGCCGCGGCGCCGCTTATATAGCAGCTCAGTAGCCGTCCAGAAACTTCCACGAACTTTCACAAAGTTCCGCTCATTTCGACCGAGGTGCGTGGCGAATACTCGAGAAACAACGCAAAGTGTCCCTGCAATACAAAATAGTTCGGCTGCAACTGCGTCTGCCTCTCGTCAAAAGATGGCGCTAGGCGCTACTATTAGTACATATATTCAAACGTAATAATAATTTAACTCTTCACTCCTCGTATTTTTTCGGTATAATATTAGGTAATATTTTGCTTATTTCGGGGGGGGGGGGTTTGAACCCCCGAAACCCCCCCCCCCTTGGCTACGCCCGTGCACTCGGTTATAACTTATTTATAAGATAAGTCATTTTTCACCCGCCGGACCTCGGAACTATGTTATAACAAACTATCACTTGCTTTGATTTAGTCGGTGCCTAATAAGAGCTTAGAGAATTTATATGTAGATCTCATCAAAGATCAAATATTATGATCTTTGATATCATTAAACGTGCCTGTCGAAAATCAATTTCTTTGTGAGGTAAGTTCGATATACAATATACCTAGTTCGCAAGCTGTAAAATGGTTGTGCGAATGCTCTTTGCCGTGATTATCGACTCTGGCATTTGCCGAAGAAAAATGTTCAGTTAAGAAAATATTTTTCGCCGATCTTTTATGACGAACGCTCGCATATTACGAACAATTTTAGCGGTCCGTTAGAGGTTCGTTACAACCGAGTTTGACTGTACATGCATCTGTATGAGGATGTACTTTAAAAATCAATTTTAATGGAGTGCATAATATATTCATTCGTTTCGAGGACTAACCATAACAAAAAGGAAGAACAATAAACTGTTTTAAAAAGAATTAGTGTAAGGTGGGGCAAGTTGACGTGGTTAAGACAGAATGGGTTCTAACAAAGAATTATGCAATTTTTTAAACGAATTTGTAATTTTAAAGGTACACATGTTTGCTATCCATTACATAAAGAAAAAGAAGTAAATATTATTCGAGATATTATTGCTTTATAATATTTAAAAAATATTTTTTTATAATTTTGTCATATCGCCCCACCTATGGGGCAAGATGGAGAGCATATTGGGGCAAATGGACTATTATGTACAAATGTCACACTTAAATAGGCATTGTCCTTCATACCCTGTGCATGATTCATGGCGCACCACGATTCGCACCAATTGCACTCTATCCAGTCTACCACCTACTGGATGTGATTCTGATAGAAACAGGCAAACCTACCATTAAATTTTCTGAGAATCCTTATTTTAATCTAAAAGAATCTTAGAACATTATTCCTGTAAACACACTCAGTAACCAAACTCTTTCAGTACTGACTCTATAGCGAGTTATATCAACGCCAACTAGAAAACACTTGTTAAACAAGCAGTTCTTGTAATAATTGTAATGTAACACCTTTGTCAGCAGTAATGTTACTTTTTATGTTTTCACCCGTTCTTGTGTATTCAGTCTCGACATAGCCATTTCACGGTTCACATCTATTGTAGATTGTACCTTTTGAGAAAAATAAATCTTTTTAAAAACCAGTATCTGCGTTCACTGAATTTAAGTGGCGCAGTCGTACGGATTTTTCGTCGGAATCAATATCGATAACCGGTGCGTTTCAACGCTTTACGGAAAAAAAAAGTAACCTATCGTGTACGAAGTTGTTTTCGGGCTTGGACTTTTTCGGACTCCAACGTGGACATCCGTGAGCACCAACACCTACCAGAAGAACTTCAGGCACTAGATGGAAACAGAAAGGACGTGGATACTGTGAGTTAGTTTTTCTCTTTCATGTCAGACTCCTCTTTGTCCCGTAACGATTCCTTTTGTGATTACTCCGGCACTGAGTTAGGCTTAGTTTCTGAATTACTTGAAAATTTATCGATCGAATCTGATCAAATAAAATTAAAACAATCACAAATTAATTCAGTTTTTGAAAGTAGTGTTAAAATGGCACCAGCCTTAGATATTAAAAATATTAGTGTTATTCCATTGTTCGATGGAAACCCAAATAAGTTACATCGATTTATTTCCTCAGCAGAATCAATTTTAGTGTACTATTTTGACGCAGTGAACCTTCAAAATTTTCAAAATACTTTACTTTTAAATGGAATTTTAAACAAACTAGAGGGTAGAGCAGAGGAAGTTGTCGCTATTAATGGTTGTAAAACTTGGGACGATATAAAAAATACTCTCATTTTGAATTTTGGCGATCAAAGAGACGAAAATTGTCTAAATCAAGACCTTGTAAACTTAAGACAGAAACCTAACGAATCTCCTTACCAATTTCACGAAAAAGTTATGCATTTATTAAATACCATTTGTAACCATATAGATCTAAAATGTGATGAGGCAAGTCGACCGTCTAAACGCGATTTTTTCACAAAACAAGCATTAAAAACTTTTCTAGCAGGTTTAAGAGAACCCCTGGGACCTATAATTCGTGCTATGAGACCTACTACTCTAGCATCCGCTTTACAATTTATTACAGAAGAAGAAAATATAAAATATTATCAAAAATCTAATACACCCCAAACTCAAATTTTAAGAAAACCTACTCCTGCCCAATATTTTCCACCACAACCACAACATCGCTACTCTTTACCCCAAAATCAACCCCAAATAATGCAAAGATCGAACTGGACACAACCCCGACAATTTAATTCTCAATTTCCTCGCGGACCTATATCCAATATCCAAAGAAATCCAAATCCTCCTTCACAGAGATATCCCACAAACTCACAAGTATTTGGAAGACCCCAAAACCAATTTAAACCTACCAATAAACCACCCACTAACAGACCTACACCAATGTCTGGAATTAATCAAACTATTCCAAAACCAAATTCTAATGTTCGACCAAATTCTTACTTCCAAAATTACGGACAAAAACCCAATTTCGCATCTGAAGAACTATTTAATACCGAACATACCGATGAACTTGACTATGAAATACAATACAAAAAAGGAAAGACAAACACAAACGCAGACGCACTTTCACGTGTAGAAATACACACCAAAGAAATTTTTAATTACATAGAAGAATTTAACAAATCTCTCGAAAAATCAAAAGAAAAAGAAACTGACAATTTTTCGACTACAGGAAACATTGACGAGCAACCAGACTTAAATGACGTGAACGAACCATCTACAAGCACAACCCATGTACAAAACGAACCATCGACAAATAATGCACAAATTAATCAAGACCCAAATCAGGATCCTTCATCAGAAGAAACTATATCAGCCGAGGAAATCGACGATAACACGGTTCATACTAGCCATGAAAATCCAATACAAGAATTACCCTCGACTGACAGGTGTTTAAATTCTTTTGACCACCAAATTAAAATAAAATTTGTTTTACATTCCCCAGCGACGCCTAAACGCGAAAGCACTTTTCCTAATAAAAAACGTTTAAATGTCCAAATTTCCATAAATAATGTAGAAACCGACATAATTAACTTGTTTAAAAATTATTTAGATCCTAAATTCACTTATGCTATACAGGGTGTCCGGTAAGTTCGGGGAAATCTCTCGCCAGCGTGTTGGTGACGTCAAAATATACCTGGTGTTTCATATATTTTTTTCCCCTAAAGTACTCCGTAACAGAACTACAGGGTCCCAAAGGGGTACTCACTGCTTTACATTTTTTGATTTAACTTTTGAACGCCCTTGTATATTTTGATGAAATTTTGGAATTTTGCATAGACGGTAAAAACCAATTACCTCATATTTGAATCATGCTTGGACAATGCCGTGGAAGTCAGGAACGGACTTCACGCAATACCCATGGGCTCAAAATTTTGACTGGTATAAATTTAAAAAGCCGAAAACAAATTTTTTTAAAGCCTTGAACATTTCTCTTCAAAAAAGGTACTCTTTATTCGTTTCGAAAAAGTCAACCGTTTTCATGGAAAAATCGCTTTTTTGAAATCCGTAACTTAAGATGCAATAATGGAAACTACCAGAATTTAGTGTTTTCACCTGACGGATAACAACAATTACGTGTGACAAGATTTGTCAATAATTTTTATTAGCAATGGAGCATTTTTATACTTATGCCGAATATGCAGACATGCATTTAATTTATGGACAAGCACACTGCAATTCTCTGGAGGCAAGCAGAATTTATGCTCAAAGATTTCCAAATCGCAATTTGCCAAATCGAAAAACATTTGTGAGAGTTGATCGTCGTTTAAGAGAAACAGGTAGTAAACAAACCGAGTTTAGAATGTCTTAAATCAGTCTCCTAAAATTTACATTAGGTAGTTTTTTACCTCGTCGTGGTGGGGAAGGGCCGCAAAGGAGAGCAAGAAATCAAAACTTAGAAGAGCACATATTGGATGAAATATCCGAAAACCCTTCTAATAGCGTTCGTAAGCTTGCAGCTCAGTTAAATACCACAAAGGGGGTTGTTCATGAAACATTGCGAGAACAGCTACTTTATCCTTATCACGTCCAAAAAGTGCATGCAATGTCTCCGAATGATTATCGTCCACGGCTTAACTATGCAAACTGGTTTTTGCAACAATTTATAGGCGATCCGAGTTTCACAGAAATTGTTTTATTTAGCGACGAAGCTGGCTTCACGAGAGACGGTATTACCAACAGTCGAAATCTGCACATTTGGCATGACGAAAACCCTCACGCCATAGTTCAGATCAAGCACCAACAAAGATTTCTGGTTAATGTTTGGGCAGGGATAATTGGGAATAATTTGATTGGTCCTTTTGTTTTGGATGAACGTTTGAATGGAGCTCTGTATTTACATTTTTTACAAAATAATTTAAATGATTTACTGGAAAATGTGCCCTTACAAATAAGGAATCAAATGTGGTTTATGCACGATGGCGCTCCCCCACATTATTCCCGGGAGGTACGTCTCTACTTAACCCAGCACTTTGACAATCGTTGGATAGGCCGAGGAGGACCTGTTTTGTGGCCACCTAGGTCTCCTGACCTCAATCCGTTAGATTTTTTTTTCTGGGGTCATCTCAAGGGACTAGTATATTCAACTCCTGTAAATACCAGGGAAGAGTTATTGGAAAGAATATTTCACTATTCTGATCAAATTCGAAATGATCCTGAAATGCTGTTTAGGGTGCAGCAAGAAAAAATTCGCAGGATAAGAAAATGTATTCGGGTAGAAGGAGCTCACTTTGAACATTTGCCCGACTAAACGAAACATTTTCTTTATAACCAAACTTTATTAAACTATTTTTAAACAGTTTCATTGTTTTTTTTCATTTTCTCGATATTAATGCCTACTGAAAATTGCAGTGTGCTAATAAAAATTATTGACAAATCTTGTCACACGTAATTGTTGTTATCCGTCAGGTGAAAACACTAAATTCTGGTAGTTTCCATTATTGCATCTTAAGTTACGGATTTCAAAAAAGCGATTTTTCCATGAAAACGGTTGACTTTTTCGAAACGAATAAAGAGTACCTTTTTTGAAGAGAAATGTTCAAGGCTTTAAAAAAAATTGTTTTCGGCTTTTTAAATTTATACCAGTCAAAATTTTGAGCCCATGGGTATTGCGTGAAGTCCGTTCCTGACTTCCACGGCATTGTCCAAGCATGATTCAAATATGAGGTAATTGGTTTTTACCGTCTATGCAAAATTCCAAAATTTCATCAAAATATACAAGGGCGTTCAAAAGTTAAATCAAAAAATGTAAAGCAGTGAGTACCCCTTTGGGACCCTGTAGTTCTGTTACGGAGTACTTTAGGGGAAAAAAATATATGAAACACCAGGTATATTTTGACGTCACCAACACGCTGGCGAGAGATTTCCCCGAACTTACCGGACACCCTGTATATTTTGATAAAGAAGATTATGCTCCACGTATATGCGAGATTCTCAGGAAAACATTTAAAAATGCAGCTTACAAGTTAATGAAATGTAATACTTTCCTAGAAGATGTAACAGATGCAAATATGCAAACTCAGATTATTCAAAATTATCATGAAAGCAAGACGAACCACCGCGGAATCCTAGAAACTGAAACCCGAATAAAAAGAAAATATTACTGGCCCGGAATAAAAAACGACGTTGCTAACTACATAAATTTCTGCGAAATATGCCAACAAAATAAGTACGATCGAAATCCACCTAAACAAAAATTAATGCTTACTCCCACACCTTCGAAACCATTCGAAATTGTTCACGTAGATACCTTTCAAGCACACGGACAAAAATTCTTAACGATGATAGATACATTCTCTAAGTACAGTCAAGCATACCCCTTAAACGGGTTATCCGCAATAGAAATTGTAAAAGCTTTCGTTATTTTCATGACCCATCACGGCTTACCCTCTTTAGTTGTTATGGATAACGGTACAGAATTTAAAAATTCTATAATACAAGAATTTTTCAAAACTCACAAAATTAACTCTCACTATATCACTATAAATAGCCCTCAATCAAACGGAGACATAGAACGTTTTCATTCGACACTTCTTGAACATTTAAGAGTAATAATTCATAAAAACAAAGGAAAAATCGACATTCTAAATCAAATGCCTTATGCAATACTCGGATACAATAATTCAATACATTCTACAACCAAACAAAAACCTATCGACGTTATAAATGGACATTTAAATACGAAAGACCCTTTTGACATCGACATTAACCAGCAACTAATGAATAACTATATCGAAGAACACCGCGAAGCTACAAAACAAATTTATAAAAAATTAAACGAACAATTGACAGAACACAAAGGACAAACTATAGAGTATCATAATAAAAATCGAGAAGATCCTTTAACTTATCAACCAGACGATGACGTCTATCGAAAAGTAGTTTCTAACAACCGTAATAAATTATGCAAAAAGTACCAAAAAGGTAAAGTTGTTCGAAATAAAAGTATTCAGGTAAAAACCGCGAAAAAGACTCTTCACAAACAAAATATTAGACGACCAAAAGTAAAGCATAAAAAATTGTTGCAGGTTCCACCTAGTAGTACTACTGACAGTGCAGGTACAGACAGACATAACCATAACTAAACTCGACAAAAATCCAGGGATCCTTCCTTATAAACTTGGAACTGCCAAAGTTTACTCCCGAACCCATACCTTTATTCATTACATTGATCTTAACCCCATAAAAAATGAAATTGAACTCATTAAAAATCAGTACAGTGATATTTCCCTTGTTGCGAAAGATTTCTTTAAAAATGCTTTCGCCGTTGACCTAATTAATTTTGATAAAGCTTTAAAGTATCAGTTACATACAGCAGAAACAAAGTTCGACACACTCAATCCAGCTGGTAGAACAAAACGTGGTCTTATAAACGGATTAGGTTCCATAATAAAAACCATTACCGGAAATTTAGATGCAGACGATGCCTACTATTACGATCAAGCTATTAAGAATCTACAGGATAATCAAAAAATTGTTGTCAAAAAGTTAAACAAAGA
Organism: Pseudeuparius sepicola; assembly: GCA_963920635.1. Classification (NCBI taxonomy): domain Eukaryota; kingdom Metazoa; phylum Arthropoda; class Insecta; order Coleoptera; family Anthribidae; genus Pseudeuparius; species Pseudeuparius sepicola. The sequence continues at coordinate 47,827,068 of OY987298.1, forward strand.
AATCTCATTGACGACAAGAATTATCAATAATTTTAATAAAACAGTTTCATTAATTAAACATGATCAAGAACTTATAACAAAACGCTTAAATATCGTAATAGAAGATTTTGTTAATAAGTTTGAATCAGAATTCATAATTTATACAAAAATGAGAGATATTTTAGACCAAATTAATTTACTACTAAACGTGGTTTTACAGTTATTAAACGACATAGAAAATGCTGTGACATTTTCCCGACTAGGTAAAGTTCATAGTAGCATACTAAAAATTGATGATTTGCAACATATTATAAAAATTTTAGAAACTCTTTATTCACCTGAACAGTTAATTTTTCCCTTAAAAACAGACATTCATCGATATTACGATGTTCTAAATGTAGAATCTTACTATTCAGGATCGAAAATAATTTTCGTTGTTCACTTTCCAATCACTATGCCAGAATGCCAGAATCGTTTTCATACTATCACTTATTTTCTATTCCAACACAAAATTCCACCACAATAATTCCTAAAAATACATATCTGATCATGAATGAGAATTTCTACCAATATGTATCACTTCCCTGCACCAACACTAAAGCTACAAAATATTCGACTTGACGAAATACATAAGCTTCAAATGGACCAACAACGATTAACACCGGTAGAAGAATCACTAGATCCGCTGTCAACCAGTTTTTGGACATTACCAATTTATGGACTTATTCTGATTGCCTTATTGTACATTTTAATAATTCAAGTCAAGAAAAGAAGATGTACAGACGTAGCACCGGCCCAAGCGGAAGAAAATCCACAAGCCAACCCTCGGATATTTTTCAACCACTGAAAAATATACCTCGATTTGGGGATGGAGGAGTTATATCAACGCCAACTAGAAAACACTTGTTAAACAAGCAGTTCTTGTAATAATTGTAATGTAACACCTTTGTCAGCAGTAATGTTACTTTTTATGTTTTCACCCGTTCTTGTGTATTCAGTCTCGACATAGCCATTTCACGGTTCACATCTATTGTAGATTGTACCTTTTGAGAAAAATAAATCTTTTTAAAAACCAGTATCTGCGTTCACTGAATTTAAGTAGCGCCATCTCTTTGAGTAGGGAGTAGTAACGTGACATTTAGAATGTTATGGCCATTTCGGTGCAGATATATATTTTTTTCCTTTTTTAGTAAATGTTAATTAGTCATCTTGCCCCGTTCGCCAACTTTCCCCACCTTAACTTACTACAAGATGATACTCGTCATTGAGTAATCAACTTACCGTTTTCCGAAAGACGGGATAAGATTAGCTTTGCTATATAGTAATAAACCTATAAGTAAGTGTTGGGTTTTGGTTTGGCCGACCTATATCACCGTTCGTCCGCCCGATGAATATGTCAGTCGTTGGGAGGTAGGGCCGCCAAAGGTTTCTTTGAAGAAGGTCGCGTTGAAAAATGCATCCCGAGCGTTGACCCTTTCAAAAAGAAACGACTTGTTTAGTGACCGATGGAAGAATGTGCGAAATATCGTGGGATAAAAATTGATTTGTTCAACAAATTGAAAAATTACATTTGAAACCTAATTTGTAATTTGTTCCTTTTTTGTTTTTATCTACACACCCGCACCTGCATCTTAAATTATTACTTGAAAATTTTCTAAAACTGGGCATCTTACGAAAATTAGATATTAGGAATCATTTCGTACCACCAGGTTGTGCAGAAATCGTATAGGTATTCCGCCATCTTCGGGCGGCCGCCATACTCAATCCAGTATGATGTCACTAACATCTAAACGTTTTCTACTCTTCAAGTCCTTTCATTTGATACCCATGTTAAAGGAGGTTGGAAATAAAAAATATAATCCGCTCTCTTGGAGCGGCGGCCATATTGAATTTAGTATGATAAAGCTGAGCCGTAATAAGGTGATACTTGGCAGGAATGCGAAGAATGCAGTCCCCCTTCCTCTCTGAAAGTCTATTGGATATTAACGAACTCCTATATTTGCTGCGATGCCAGATGAGGGGTTTATTTTATAGCGCTCTTAAAAATATGTGGTGTAACCGGCGTTGCATCTGAGTGCGTGGCAACGCTGCATGCCCAGGATCCGCCCCGATGCCTGCCATCGTATGCTATCCACACGTTCTCTCCTTGTCTATGAGATTCGAAGTCCTCCCACAGGCCCCCTTTGCCCCTCAGACCGCAAGTATCTTCTAAATGCGTCCCCGCTTTATCACTAACTTTATTGTTTTCTACTCTTCACACCCATTTATTTGATACCCATATTAAAGGGGTTTGTAATCCGCCATCTTGGCGAGGCGGCCATATTGAATTTATTGTGATAAGCCCTTTTATTTGATACCCATATTGGGGTGGCGAGGGTCATTTCAAAAGTATTACAGTATTGCATATTGTACCTATATTGCATTGCGTATATATTGCATATTGTACCAGAACTAAAGATATGTACAAAATTTCAGCTCAATCGGATGTCAAGAAGTGGTTCTAACTCAGCTTGCAAGGTTCAACCCACACATACGTACGTCCATACTTAATTGCATACATACATACATACTAACATGGCAAGTTAGGTAAATAAAATCTTGTATCAAAATCGACAGGTAAACATTCAGCAGAGTTCTAATAAAGATCGTCAGTGGATACCGCTTCTTATAGCAACCACTCAATCACCAACTACCCCGGGTGGTCTGCTCGGTCAAAGGATAGGTACCGCTCGCTGGCAACCTTGCTCTGGTGGGGCCTCTGGGGGGGGGGGGGGGCTAACGACAACATCCTCCCTGGACGCGCGCTTGAAGACATTGGAGGTCAGTGGCGTGCGCTCTACGCTAAAGCTCCTGGGCTCCTCGAGAGGGTACTTCGGGAAGCGTCGGTACTCCCAAAGGTCACACAGTCCACAGTCGGTCCCCGCAAACCTGTGGGGATGCTAATCACGTTTCTGTGAGTTCGGATAAATAGGTACACGCTGTTTTGTATTAGCTATCTACTTGTCTCCTTGGAACGTGAATTCTCCAGTGCATCCATGTAGTGTCTACCTTGTTCAAGAAGATCCCGGCAAGCTCAAGTGTCAGCTGAAACCCGCGCGCACGCGCCACATCAGGTGTGAGAATATTTACTTATGCATGAGAAACAGTCGTATACGTACATGGCAAACAAAAATCCGTTTTTAATTTCCCACCCACCCGGCGCACAATGTAAGCCCCGATCGCACCATTATACGCAGTAATGGCAGCACAAAACCGGTCCTGCGTGTGTTCATTTCACGGCATATTAAATGTACTGAATAATGATCAAATATCGTGTCGCAATTATTGTATCGGTGCTTTTAATTCTGGTTTTAAGAATTTTATAGTAAGAGGTGCTATTTTCATTATAGGTAGCCCTGATTTTTTTACTCTTCAGCGGTGGAAATAAATAGTAAAAAGTCACATATAGTAAGTCATAGGTACCTACTCTGGAGTGACTAAAGCACAATTGAGCTTTGGAGTGCTACGTGTAGCTATAGGTTTCCACAGAATTTATTTAAAATAATTAGTAACAGGTTCGGTACTAACGCTACCTTCTAACCAAAAACGAGTAATCGGCCAATCTTCAAAATTTTACACAAACAATATAATTCAAGCTAATGCTAATTTTTGTGATGCCATGACCTGCTGTAACTGAGTGTCGAATTTTGTGGGTTGATGAACTTATAGGAAGTTCACATAACCGACAATTATTATGAATGGTAACCCTACACCCTGTAACCCCTTCTAGTAGTTGTAGAAGACGCCGAAGTCTCCTACATCTCACCGCTACTAACTAATATCAATTGGAATAAATAACACCTAGCCGATGGAACCCATATCTCCGGTAGCTTAGTTGGTTAAGTGCCTACGGCTACAGTAGGAGTCCCGGGTTCGAGTCTCGGCTGGACTGCATTTTTTTCAATTGATATTGATATCTTTTACCTGATCTGATATGCCACTAAAACATCCTTTATTAATATTCAACGTTCAAAGTGTAGGCGTGAAATTCAATGTTGGGAAAATTCATTGAAAGTATGGGGCGCCGTATAACGGAGAAATGTTAATTAAAGAGAATAATTAATTTCTAACTTATTATTTCTGTTATCTGAGTGTTTCTGTTTCTGCTAGGTTTGAACAAGATAATTAATTATCTCAATTTAGTCTCTTCCTCTTCACAAGACTGTTCTTCCGTTTTATGTTGATAGGATAGATTTATTATACGTTTATATATCTGATAGTTTAATTACCACAAAGTTGGTTTATTATTATACAAAGTGAACGTTAGTTAAATGTCAACATTTTTAACAATCCCTTTATAATACATATAATAATAATTACCAAATGCTTGTGTGGAAGAGGGGTGGTAGTTATTATTATTTCCGTCAGCCACAGCCATTTGCGGCTATGGCTGACTTTTCCTGATAAAACTGAGATAGCATTCGTTCAAGTATAGTAATCCCAGTGACATTTAGCAAATCACACAGGTAAAGCTGATAATACCATGAATCCACATTTTGCTCAGAGTTCTTGGCCATTAGCAGTCCAAATAGTTCGCAACGCTATGAACGTCGCCACAGAGGCTCCATTGGCAAAAATACAATAATTGAAATTACTATAAATGAAACATAATAAAATTAATAATTTTATATCGAAAGTACTATAATTACTAAACTGATTTATACATAGCATAATGTATAAATTATAGTAGTAACCTATATTAACGTAGTAAAGGGATAAATCCCTTTTCGTTTAATCTCGTGAATAACAATAATAATTAAATTAAAGCCCATGTCCCGATTACTGCATGGCAATTTTTAATTAACCCAGGACCAATATTTTTCCCGCACCAAATTTAATTTAGTCGAAATCTCGCCATCCGGCGGTTTGCAACATAATATTATTCCACCGCGCGAATCTGGAAATGTGCAACGCGAGATATTTTGAAGCGCGGAATTACGAGTTGTCATAATAAATTTCGCGAACTAAATCGGCAACAGCGCAGAGCGAGGGTTCGAAATATTACAAAATGCCTCCGTATTTAGGGCTAGAGAAACGACCGTTTGCTATATAGAACTAGTCAAACTTTTCTTTTTAATGAGGGTCAACGTACAAATAGTAAATATTCTATATCCATGTCTATGTCAAAGAATAAGATCCCCACCGACATCAGCCCGCCATACAGCCCCATATACTGGGCCCATCTGGTAGGCGTGCTATGTAGGAGAGGCTTTTTACAGTGTGACAATATGTATAAAGTAGTCAGAAAAAAAACCATTACCTAGCATTATTAAACATTTAAAAAAAAATTTCTTCGATCACCATGCCCCCAAAGCTTTGATATCTAGTAATCCCTCACTAATTTTTCGCCCACTTTTGGCTTAAACAACACACTTGATCTGGTTGAGAAATTAAACTACATTGTTTTACCCGAAGGTTGTTTGTTGGTTTCTTTTTATGTAACAAATTTGTTCACTACAGTTCCCAGAACTGAAGTCGTTGGTCTAGTAGGCGATTTACTTAGGGAAAATAATGTTGATAGTGACACCATCATCAATATCCTTTCGTTACTTAATTTTTGCCTGTCCCAAAATTTTTTTGCTTTCAATAATAAAACTTATAGACAGCCGGACGGACTGGCAATGGGTAGTTGTCTCTCTCCTTTTTTAGCAGAAGTCTTTATGGACTCACTCGAAACGAAACACATCGTATACAACAACAACGAGATTCTTCACTAGTTCAGGTACGTTGACGACTGTCTTTGTTTTTGAATTGCAATGAAGCCGATGCTCATTCACTCCTGTTGAAACTTAATAATGTACACCCCAATATTTCATTCACATTAGAAATCGAAAAGAACTCCTCCTTAAATTTTCTTGGCATTACTATTAATAAAAATACGAAGAAATTACAGTTTTCCATATATAGAGAACCAACGCAAACTGACCACACTATATCTAATTTTTCTAACCATCCTCATCAACATAAAATGGCAGCTTTCCATTGTTATATCCATCGTCTCCTCAATATACCAATGTCTAAAGAAAATTATAAAAAAGAAGTCAAAATTGCCTTTAACAATTTTTATGACCCTTCTATTGTATACTCTCTTATAAATAAAATCAAATATAAAAAATCAAAACGTGATAGTGTCAGTGTCCCTTACATCACAAAAGTTAACAATAATAACATTAAGTACTATTCATTACCTTTTATTCAGATCAAAATCAACAACCAAGTTTCCCAGTGCATTCACCAGGAATGCGAAAGTGTGTCAATAGGTTTAAAAACTAATAACCAGTTGGGCCATATTTTGGTTAATTCTAAAGACAGAGTTAATCACCTCTCTAAGAGTGGTATCTATAAGTTGTCTTGCAACTCTTGTAACAGCACTTACATAGGCAGAACTTGTCGCCCCTTAAAAGTCCGTATAAGTAAACATATCAGTAGGGATAACTCCACTTTTGGAGAACATATAAAAAAATTTCAACCATAATTTTAGTCCTCACTCAAATTCAAAAATAATACATAATGTTTGGTCTAAAAATTTCAATAGATTGGATTTTCTCAAGGACATTAAGATAAACAGAGAGTTGCTTACAAATCCAGACTGTCTTAATGTTAAAGTAAATCTCAATAGATCCTACATTCCTATACACAGAAGACTCACCCACTCACAAAGTATTTTTTATTTTTTATTTATCAAAAAATTTTTTGGCTTTCACCTATGCCGGCTCGAATAATAATTTTTGGCAGGCCTATGTTCGATTTCATACTTCGCGGTCTTTGTTGACACTGTCTGGTGTCTTCCGCCCGATTTAGTTTCTTTTCGAAAACCACTGTCTTCATTTCCTTCCACACTGCACTGCATGGCTATCGGCCTTCCAATTTTACTAGGATGAATTTTGTTTAAAATAATTTATACAACATGTGTTAAGCTTATGGCTGTGATGTTAATTTCAACATTTTAATGTGTGACATGGGATTTCCATCGTCTTTTTACACCTGCATTAAACTCAGTAGCTCCAATTTTCTGTACACACCTGACATGTGAGTATCACACAACCAAGAAGTTTAATTCCTCTTTTTCATATTAAAATCGTTGACTCTTCTCTATAAGTTATGACATACTCTCTTCTAGGTGGTACTGATGATGGCTATGTAGCCAAAAGCGCTTTACCATGCTAATTTTACAAATATAATTTGCACGAAAATACACCTCTTCTTCGTTATTAACATTTACGTGCACACAGCCGAAATCCATTCAATTTGTATAAAGTAGGTTAACGTTTCCCGTGACGTCAATTATTATCAGCATCACCTTGACGTCATTAAAATGCTCTCTCTCAATAAGAGACAACCTTCTTAATGTAGGGATCTTGCTTTACAACCATTTGAACTATTAGTGCAACTTCATACATATTTGTACAAAAATATATTTAATAGGTACTTACCGCTTATCTTATAATTAAGGCCCCCACTAGGCCCCTATATACAGTATGTCCACGGATACACATCCCAAGAGGACAAATGGACCAAAAATTTCATTGTACGGCAAAAAGTCATTCTTGATAAAAAAAAGTATGTTTGTCTTTAAAATATGATTGGCATGGGAAAAGTTAACATTATCTACTCATACTGGGTGACCAGAACATTGAAGAAACGTTAATTAGCATAAGAGTAAACTACCTCTATTTGTAGAGACATTGAAAAAAGTTATAAAGATAATTGGTTCAGCGTGGTGAGATACTTAAGTGTGCAAAATTTCAAAGCGTGCGAGGCCTATTTTGATTTTTTTTATTTTTTTCTTGTTTTTCTTCGAATAAATAATTTTCTGTAGGTAGTACGACAAAATTGTATAAACAAAAGTTACTTAGAGTAGTATGACGAAAAAAAATTGACAATCCTGGGCCTACTTTGAGTTCCCTCCGATATTTTCCAAAATGCAAAGTAGGCCTAGAATCGTTAAATTATGTCATCATGCGCAGTTTTTCATTCTGAGTAAGTTTTCTTAATACAGTTTTGTCGTACTATTTACAGAAAACCATTTATTTGAAAAAAATAGAATAAAATCCAAAAAGTCAAAGTAGGCATAATGCTTTGAAATTTTGCGCACGTAAGTATAGATTCATAACTTTTTTCAGTATCTCTACAAATAGAGGTAGTTTACTCTTATGCTAATTAACGTTTCTTCAATTTTCAGCGCACCCAGTATAAGTATTGTTAACTTTTTCCGTGCCAATCTTATTTTAAGGACAAGCAGACTTTTTTTACCAAGAATGACTTTTTGTCGTTAAATGAAATTTTTGGTCCATTTATCCTCTTGGGATGTCTATCCGTGGACATACTGTATACACTTTGACAGAGTACTCATCTATTGTCTGTTTTATTCCTGTGTTTGACAAGGGCCATATTATATGGCAATTATTTATGAAAGGAAGTTTACTAAGTGCCCTCTTTTACCCTTTCCTTAAAATTCGTATATCCTTATCCAGCATGGCTCCTTCCCGTAACCAATTAGAAGCCAGTGTGTATGCCGAATATCCAGGAATACCACATACTTTCGAGAAGAGGCGACCCTCTCATTCTTCCAAAATTTATATTCTGATTTTTTATATACTGAGACAGCAATAAGATGCAACAACTACATACACATTGAGATTTGCAACGCGACCCCGTATATCATAGAAAATATTTTATCGATACAGATCTCATCATCTATTTATTACTTAATAAAAAAATCAGTCAAAACCCACGTCAGTCAACGCCACGTCTCTATACTCATCGACTCATCCCGCACTATTCCTCATATTAGATATAAGATATAACAAATAATCGCCAACCTCCCTTTATTTAATAGAAGCCTTAAAAAAGTCAAATAGAACCAAATATTTGTTTGATAAATCAGTTACAGAAACTGTAGAATCTATAAAAGTTTAAATCTTCTTAATTTAATTAGATTTCCACTTCAAAAATTAGTTGCAGTTGATGGATAGGAAACATGGTTTTTGAATAATCACTTACTTAAAATTACCAATCCTTTTAATCTAATTTTAGCAACTCTTTTGTTTCCTTTGAACAAAGATTGCATCCTTTAAATCGGGTAATTTTATTTAGGTATGTCCGAGTTGAAGCAACATAGAACAGAACGGCTATAACAAAAATAGCTATCAGCCATTTTCACCCCTTAGGTTTTGAATTTGGAAAATTCTATGTTGTATAAAGAACCTACCATTTAAATTTTTTTGCAGGCTTCACATTTCCTGAGATTTCATGATAATTTCGCTTATAATAAAATTGTAGATTGTTATTTAGGTAAGAGACTATCGTAACAACTCGCCACTGATAACTGATGACAAATGCAATTCCAAATCTTGTTAATAAAATTGTCACGATTAATAATTATTCATCTTTAAAGCAATGCTATGGCAACTTCTTGAACTTGTTAGAGGATTGAGCACACATATCCGGCGGATGCTGCGCTTCTATTGGTCAGGTTATACGTGCCGAACACAGAGACGAACTCGCTCCGTGCAATTGTTTGCCGATAATGCTTATATACAGGGTGTTCCGTAACGATGTGAAAATATTTGCAGGAAGTGTTTTACATGTACCTACCTAGTTTAAGGGTATTTTCTTGTAAAAATTTTCGATTTAAGTTTCCCCTGCAGATTTATTCCAGAATTAAGGACAAAAAATTTGGTTTTGATTTTTTTCTCTAAAACATTTAATTTAGAAACTTCAATTTTTGGGGACCTTACCAGCAAGTCGGAAGACACTTTAAAATTATTTTTTGCACCTTATGCACCCTAAGGGTAGAAACCCGAAACGCCTATTCGTCTTTTTTATAGGAGTTTTTTTTGTTAGTTTAATTAAAAAAATCGTTTTCTGTAACCCAATTAAGTTAAGAAAATTTTTTGCTTATGCTATTCTATCATTAACTTAACAGTTAACAGTTTCTCGGGAAAAAATATAAAATGTTCCGGCTGATCCTTGCATTTAATAATTTTATTTTTCCAAAAATGTATTGGTACTATATCTTTATATTTTTCGTCAATATAGTAAAAGTTAACAAAGTTAAAATTCTCTTCGCTACTTCTTTTCGTTTTCGCGGATTAGTTAGCGAATCCACTAATAAACGGTTTCGATGTCGTATTCCCATTTGTACCTACCATTTTAAGAAGTTTAAATTATTTGAATTCCAGTTCGAACGACTTTTTTCATTAAGACTTCCGCAACTTAGATTGCTCTGTTCACCGCTCCACTAAATCATTCTCTTTTTATAAAAAAACGAAATGAAATTAAATTTTAAAAGGAAATTAAGGGGGAAGCAGGGAAGAATATTGTAACCTCGGCCAACGGAAGTGATGAATTAATAACATAATTCTCGCGTTACGCCGACTCTTTTTCGCTTGGTTATGAAAAAGTCATGTCTGGTCCTGGTCGCGATTCAGTAAAGAGTACAGGAGGAAAAGGATCAGAGTCACAAATTTTAATTTTTACAGAATAACAAAAATAAAGTGTACAGAATAATAAAGTGTTATTAATATTGCAGGAACACAAATCATTTTTTCATAACTTATTTGTGATTCAAAATACTTATGTCTTATACAAAGGTTTGTTCTGGACCAAATATACAATATTACAACAAATATTGATTAGCAAAAGTGATAATAGTCCGCAGAACCTTGATCACTTTTGCTGTTGGCGAACACGATAAACAATATTCTCTGGCATGATAGAAAATAACTCATCAGAATCTGCAATGTCAATGTTTGGAGAACCCAGTAAGTTATTTAAAAAAACCATGGTAATTGATTGAACAAAATTGCTTTAAGTTATTAATATCATTTAACTTTGGCAAAGCTATCAAATCTTGCAGATTTCATAAGGTTCATAATTTGCCTATTAAAACCTGATATTCTTTAATCGACCTGGATGGGAATTGACACGTTTACTTCTAATTAACATTTAGAGGGGTTGTTCAGCTTTTGAACATATGTTGTTTACAATCTATTTCTATAGAAGGTTCAGGCCTCTACCTGCTTCTACTTATTATGTTTCTCCAATCGTCGGTGGTTTCTTCCAAAGCTCTTTGGTTTTAACTCCATATTACGATCACACTCTAGGTAGGAATATCCTCGTATTGGGAAGTATACTTCAATAGTTTTAAATCGCCTCAGTACTGTAGCAAGTTAATACAGGAAACGAAAGACCAGTGTAATTTTTCTTCTGCCCAGCATATATGAGTCGCAAAAAATGATAAGATGTTGAGCTGAGCTGCTTAAAATGTTGCTTGAAAATGAAACAGCATAGAGCACACGTCGTTTGATGATCCTTTTTTTGCTACTGAACAAATGAATTTTTCATATCACATCAAATTTCCAGGATTCTCACAGTGTGCATAGTATGCCTCTTAATATTCAAGTCTTCAGACAAATATATTTTGCTATTTTTTTAAGACTACTTATAGTCCGGGAGGCAGCGACACGTTTGATGTAGTTATTCCTACAAAGCTGATTTTTTCTCATTTTGTAGCTTTGACATGGGAAGTAAACGGAACGGCAGTCTACCGCGCCAATATGGGGACAAACATTAATAGGTAACAATTTTTTAAACCTGTAAATAAATAGGACGGTAATGACTTATTCCTACAAGCATAAAACTTTTTTAGACTTGTCAGTGATACCTAAAAATGCAATATAATGATAGTCTACCGCGCCTGAGGGGAGGCCATCATAGGTCTACCACCCACGCAAGATGTTCAGAAATATATATTTTTTTACTTATTTCTACAAGGCTGGAATTTTTTTCTCAAAAACTTCAGTTCATAAGATAACTAAAAAAATTAGTCTACCGATCATATAAGGGGGCAAAGCGTTGATAGACGCAATGGAATTCACGATCTCCCGAGCGCAGCCGCCGCGCCGATCTGCAATAATATTGCATACTGGGATTAAATTAATATCTACAAGCTGCTTTTTTATCTATATCCATTTTACAATAACTGTTGGCAGTGGCGTAACCAAAATGTAAGGTTGGGGGGGGGGGGCTAATTATTTAAAAAATATATTCGGTAATATTTACGGCAAAAATATTGTTTCAAAATAAATTTTATTTAGAAATAAATACCAGGCGGCAGATCTTTGGGGGGGGGGGGGGCTAAAGCCCCCAAAGCCCCCACCTGGTTACGCCTCTGACTGTTGTCAACTAAACGTGTTCTACCTTCGATATAACGTGGCTAAAGCTTCGGTAGACGTGGGTTAAACTTTTGCGCGGAAATTTGCAAAAACCGTAACAAGCAATACAATTCCTAAGTTAAATGTTAATGATACTTTTTGGAGCTTACACCATTATTAAAAAGTATGATATAGTAATAATGAAAGTCGCTAGCGAGCGAGTTTTTTACTAGTAGATATAATAATAATATAATGAAAATTAAAAATACATTCTTTTAAATAACTTGAATTTTGTTCTTTTTTAAGGTTGAATAATTTATTTGAATTGAATATAATTTGAGTATAATGTATTAAAAATAAATATATTATATGCAATATTTTTTATTGTTCATTATCACTGGCATTTAATTCCTCATCGCCTTCCTCATCGTAATCTGCATCTTCATCATCTGCAAATAGCAATAAATCATTAAATATATTATATCTAGAGGGTATTTCAGAATTCAGTACAAAGATTTTAAGGGCGTATTTTTCAGGCAAAAATAGGACTTTTTTTTCTTATAAACATGTGCCCTAAAACGCACCCTCTCCGAGCTACAGCCATCGTAAATTGCGCGAAAAAATCGAATATTATGAACTGTGCCTACATTTTTATTCATCAAATCTCCTGAAAATTTGCAAACCCCTGTTTCTTTAGGCGCTCTATTCATTTTTTGCCTCAAAAATGACGTAAACCTAATTTTAGGGGGAGGGGGGATTTAGGATGTTTATACGAAGACAAAATAATAGTAATTGTCCCCCTCCCCCGTACAAGCATGTGGTTGCTTCTGAGGTACTCCTAGTTTGGAGTATTGTGAGGGTACGAATTATTATTATATTATTATATACAAAAAAATGTCTTAATTTTGCCTTATTTTTATACATTATACTCAATTATATTCAATTCAAATAAATTATTCAACCTTAAAAAAGAACAAAATTAAAGTTATTTAAAAGAATGTATTTTCAACTTTCATTATATTAATATTATACTAGTAAAAAACTCGCTCGCTAGCGACTTTCGTTATTACTATATATCATACTTTTTTATAATGGTGTAAGCTCCAAAAAGTATCATTAACATTTAAATTATGAATTGCATTGCTTGCTACGGTTTTTGCAAATTTCCGCGCAAAAGTTTAACCCACGTCTACCGAAGGTTTATCCACGTTATGTCGAAGGTAGAACACGTTTAGTTGACAACAGTCAGAGGCGTAACCAGGTGGGGGCATTGGGGGCTTTAGCCCCCCCCCCCCCCCAAAGATCTGCCGCCTGGTATTTATTTCTAAATAAAATTTATTTTGAAACAATATTTTTGCCGTAAATATTACCGAATATATTTTTTAAATAATTAGCCCCCCCCCCCAACCTTACATTTTGGTTACGCCACTGCCAACAGTTATTGTAAAATGGATATAGATAAAAAAGCAGCTTTGTAGATATTAATTTAATCCCGGTATGCATTATTATAGCAGATCGGCGCGGCGGCTGCGCTCGGGAGATCGTGAATTCCATTGCGTCTATCAACGCTTTGCCCCCTTATATGATCGGTAGACAAATTTTTTTAGTTCTCTAATGAATTGAAATATTTGAGAAAAAATTTTCAGCCTTGTAGAAATAAGTAAAAAAAAATTATTTCTGAACATCTTGCGTAAGTGGCCTCCCCTCAGGCCCGCGCGGTAGACTATCATTATATTGCATTTTTAGGTATCATTGACAAGTCTAAAAAAGTTTCATGCTTGTAGGAATAAGTCATTACCGTCCTATTTATTTACAGGCTTAAAAAATTGTTATTAATGTTTGCCCCCATATTGGCGCGGTAGACTGCCGTTCCGTTTATTTCCCATGTCAAAGCTACAAAATGAGAAAAAATCAGATTTGTAGGAATAACTGCATCAAAAGTGTCGCTGCCTCCCGTACTATTATAGTGAGCTGTTCTACCTTTCGGGGATCTGAAAAAGGCAAGTAGGTACATATTGTAATGTGTCAGAAGAATGTATCTTGGGGCGATTGCCATATTTTCCTCTGCGATCCGGTTGGGAAGCTCCACTAGTAAGCATAGACTTTTTAATTGTTTTAACTCTGCGATTGGTTATACTCCATGTAAAGACAGACTGTTATCTCAAGAGCTTTCTCATTTCTAACAATTTTGACGCGATATGAGTAAAAACTGTTGTTAAAACGTGCTCCGTTTTCTGGCGTCATAATACGTCGTCGCTGCACTGGTATTACAGAAATTAGTCTACACAGATATCTAACTATTTTGGTTATTATACGTATCTCATCTGCATTAAATTTATTAATCAGTAAATTTCTTTCGATCGGAGTAATGTTTTCAAAACAGGAAAAGCGTGAACATCCACAGTCTTTACTAACACTTCCAGTTAGTGCCCTTTTCTTATTTTTGCGGCACAGCTTTTACTTAGGCCTTCAATATCACTTTCACTAAATTCCATTGCTGCAAAATAGTAGAAAAATCGTAACCTTACAATCGCAACCGAAAGTGACGTTTCGCAGTTCTCGTACGACCGCGACTCTGATCGTTTTTCTCAAAAACAATCCGTCACCGTCAAAAAACTTGAGTTAAAATCTATACAATTAATGTTACACTCTGTATCCTGAAAAGTAAAACAATAAATGGGTTAGTTTATTAGAAAAAGTTACTTTATTTAAAGTAAGAAACACGTTTTTTTTTATTTTGAGTGTTACTTATGGGGCAAATTTTTTAGTTACTTTTTCCGAAATACTCTAAAATAATACAAAAAAATTAAATTTGCCAAAATCTACATAAAAAATTCAATACCTTTTATTACAATACAAGATGATTCATTTGTTTTTCTAAAAATAATTTTACCAATTACCCACTTCTCCGCCACTGGTTGTGCAAGATGTTTGATATTAACAGGTAATAAAGTCCACATCTTTTTTCCAACTTTAACACCCTGTAACTGTTATATAGGTTATACGAAAAAGTGCGGTTATTTTTTGAAGATCTATCACCTGTTAAAGTCCTGTTAAAAAAAACTGATTCACCCTGTATATCTTATAAAAGCATTACAAATTCTATCTTATAAATTATAATAATAATTAAAATTTTGGGGTACTCCTAGTTTAGAGTATTGTAAGGGTGGGAAATATTATTATTATGATTACCCCGCCCCCCTTTTGCTTTTTTTTTATTTTTTACCCTATCGAAAAATGGTAAAAAGAAAAAATTTTAGGAAAAGTTCTTCTCATCTTTATGCACTTATCAGAAAAACAATTGAATGTCGCGTTTGGGATGCATGTAACGTAACACCTCGTAATTTCCATTTGGGTGGATTATACATATGACATATTTATAATATCATTGGAAACGGAAATAAGTGTAGACTTCAAATATGTGAATATATACAAGGTGTTCCATTTAAAAAACAATAAGTTTGGCACAAATCGCACAAACGCGACATTCAATTGTTTTTGTGATACTTGCATAAAGATGAGAAGAACTTTTCCTAAAACTTTCCTATTTACCATTTTTCGATAGGGTAAAAATTTAAAAAGTTAAGAGGGTGCGGTAATCATAACTAAATACTCCTGTACAACATTATAGGCACCTATATTATATATAATATAATAATCCAAAGATATTTTAAGTGTCTTAATTGCATCGCCCTACGACCCTATTTAAGAATTCTATATGTGCCGCTATCTCGAACGAGGCAGTTTTCGGAAGAACTGTACCGCTGGATTTATATTTGCCTCTTTACCGCACATCTCCGAAGGTCAAAACTTACCATCGCTTTTGGCGTCTTATTAAATCGAATAAACATATCTGAGCTTCCAGCCTTAGATGAAGTGGGTATTGCCAGACGAGCATGTATGTACAGCTCGTCGGCGGCTTTGCCGCCACTCCACGAAAATACGGGACTAACAAACCAACGGTTTTCAGCCCTTTCTAAAGCCGGAGACCTTGTAGAGATTTTAATATCATTGGATTCTAAATTTTACATAATTTCATTAGTACATATAGCTTTCATATTTTATCATTGTTTTCTAGTCCACAATTTAAAAAGTGAAGGGGCGAGCAATGTTCAATTGATAGCCCTATACATTGTATACTGATTTCAAAAATTTATTAAGGCACAAATTTAATAAAGAACAATGTGCACCATTCCGTTGCCCGCAAACAATTCACCGAAGGATCGGCGCGAGGAAACCGCTTTATTAAATCAGATTTAGTTTTGAATGCGGCCGCTAACGCCGAGGCGGAGCCCGCTCTCGCCATTTACCAACGGCCGTTCGAGAAAAATATATTAGCATTAATTTTCCGGAAAGCCCAAGCCCGGAATACTAAACCCGCCCATAATTAACTGGCACAGAAACGAATTCGTGTTGCCTTTGTTATTTCTGGTAAAAATTGTATAATGTGACCCACTTTTAACCAGCCGCAGCGTTTAGGGTTGTGCAAATGAAGATTTTTGTCCTCGAGTCATCCATCATTCGCAACACGTCTCTGGTTTTATCCACCTATAGATAGGTATACTATTTACTGTTTTGGTAACTAGCCTCAGGTGTGGGGTGTCCTATCTTATTTGAGGGACAAAAATGCCAAAATAAATTTTCAAAAAGTTTCTAACAATTAATTTGTCTGAAGCCTAATTTTTTTCAAATTGTATAAAACCCCTCAAAAAACGCCGCCTATGGACGCCCGCGTGACATGTCTTAACATTTCGCATATGTCAATGGTAGTGACAGGTAGTGAAATAGCGCAGCGTTGCCACGTCCATAAATTTATCAGAGGATTCATAACAAAATTTCGAGTTCCTGTTGGAAACGATTACTTTCTAAGGGATATGTAGAATGCCTATGGAACACCTACCTTACTGACATTTCCAGGATCGAATTTTCTGTTTTCTTGCTTTTTTATATTAAAAGTCACACAACATTCATCACGTTTTCTAAATCTGTTGGGGACCTCTTATTTCCCTCCGCCATTCCTTTTGTTTGAAGCGAGGTACTCGGCCTGACGACCACGGAGGAGGATTCCCTCCGCCAGGAAAACGCCAAAGGGTAACCAAAAAACACGACTGCTAGCAGAGCATGCAGAGCACTACAGTAGCTGTTCAAAGAGGCCGCCGTTAAGCTCGATGCACAAATTCACTCGGTTAACTAAATTAAAAATGTTTGCATTTTTTACTTCAGGATCTTCTCTTCTACTTATTCTGGGCCAGGCCATATAAGTGGGTCAATCTGCTGGCAGTATATCGTACATGGTACTGCATCTAAAACCATATTATAATCCATTTACTAACAAATAATAACTATCAAATAAAAATATTACTTTGACCAAGCGAGGGTGCTTCGCAACTTAGCCGTTAAGTTTGCCTCAGTGGGAAAATGTTGGTCGCACGCCTAAAAACATGTTTCACAATTTCACATACCTACTTTCAAAACTAAATTTATTTTAGCCCTTCTAACCTGTAATGTTGCGGTCCTAGTGGACTGGTAAAAAGCCTGGCTTTCAATTAATTGCAAAATAGCTTTAAAACACACCAAAATACACAAATACGGGAAAATATCGCCGAAAATTCAGAGGGACACAGGGAAACGTCGAGTACACATCGGCCGAAATACGATGATTCACCCGCGCGTGCAGGCAAGCAGACCAGCGCAACAACTAGTTTGAAGTGTGACGCAGGCGTAGAGATGCGACGTCGAACAAAACTATGTATCGACTCGATACACGTCGACGTTCAGTCTTTAGTATTCAGTATTGCAAAGCGTTCAGTCCAATAGCGCCGGCAGTAGGAAATCACAGAATTCTTTTTGTTTAGTTCAGATAGACTTCCAATAAGTTTTCTTATGAACATTATTTTTTAGGAGACGCAATCAACTAATCTAACATTGACATGGATATCGATAATTATTACGCACCACCGCAACCTCTACTGTTTTGTGCGTTTGTGTCCAGTTTTTACGTCTGACAGTCCGCCATCACTACGAAATTTTTGTGGTTGCGCGAGGCGAGAAATGCGTATGTAACTTTGCAATTCCTTGGTGCTGCTATGTGAAAATGCAAAAAAAAACGCCTAGGCATTCAGGATTACCAGCTTCGGGACCGAGCTCGAGACGAACCTCGGGACTCGGGATTCATATCCTGTTTTTAAATTTCAAACTAAGGTAAGCTGAATCCAGGTGACTGTACAGATTCAAATCGATTGTTATTTTTGTATTTTTTTTATTTGTTTGAGTAAAAAGGTATTTTCATCTTTCCTAAAACAACGGCAACATCGCGGAAAATCACTTCCAGCTGACAGTACGTTCCGAAGCCATATTGAATGACGTAATTAGAGGTGGAGATTTACAGGGAAAATTGGGGTTTTTACCCTTTTTTTTTAAATCGTAAAAAAAAATTAAAAATATTTTTCTGTTTTCTTAAGCCACCCTGCGCACGTGGTAAAATTTTTTGTACTAATTGATAGTTAACCCTGTATCTGTGTTTGCTTTATAAGTAAAAAATTCGAGACAACGTTAGTGCTAGTAACTGACAGCAAGCGCATGCATGCTCTTTGGTATGAAGGCAGATGCAGCCATTGTGTATAGGTTCCAAGTAATATGATATTTGAATCGATGAGAATATCTACATTTCTCGAGCCAAAACCTATGTATTGTTTCCGTTTGTACTTAGACAAAAATATTAAATAACTTGTCAAAAATGATAGAATGTTAATTTAGGTATCCCTGATTTTATATCCACTTCTCACGCCACGACAACAAGGGAAATGGTATGTCTTTTTGCCAATCCTGGATAATAAAATTTTTACGGTTTTGAGAATATTGGAAGTGGTTTCGAGCTGACATGCCAGCGCAACCACTTATAAGAAACCCCACACCCGACACCATTTCTAATACGCTTAAAAGTCAATGTACAGCACGTTGTGCTATATGTGGTGATTCAACATTTTGAGGCATAAAATGGTTTTTTTCGATCTGTAGCGAGTACTCTCATGAAACTTCTCTAATTACAGTTATCTCGAGAGTAGTTTTTTTTTAATAATGAACTCTAAAGATCCGCCAATTGTATAGAGTCCATTTTTTTGGTGAAAAATTTTGACAAATTGAAGAAAAAGTCATTTTAGGAGAAAAGTTTCTATAAATATGGGTGTAACCATCCTTAATTTTCTAGATGTAGAGAGACAGGTCCTTAGTTTTTGAGATACAGAGTGTTAAAGAATAAAAAATTTTGCATTTTATTTTTTATCTCTGGAACGAAAAGATATAGAGTTAAAACTCGGTAGATATGCAAGGCTCACAGGTAGTGGAAGAATCGGTCATTAAGATTCATAAGTGGTGTGTCAGAAAGTAGAACAACGCTAAATAGACCATCTGGCTCATTTGGAATTCCACTTCCAGATATTATGCATGAAAATGATTTTTTTAATTTTCTCAAAAAGTAACACACCAACAAAAATTGTACAGAAAACTTTTTCTCTTGCAAAAAATGAGCATTAGAAATTAAAAAACAAAACATTTTTTTCAAAATCCACTGGCGTACAAATTATGTTAAAAAAGGGCACTAGTTACCCACACGATCGCCATTGGTGAATCAAAACGGGCACATCTGTTGCCCACCTGTTGGCCTTGAAGACTTATATAGACATACTAAGTTTGAAACTGCTATCTCTTTTCATTACAGAGAATAAAATTTGAGAATAATTATTGTCGCTTTCTTAAACAATCTCTATCTCGAAAACGGTTTATATATACTCATGTTTATACGAACTTTTTGCTTTAAAACACATTTTTCTACAAACTGTCCAAGTTTGGGTACAAAAACCGCGGACACCCTGCATTATTTAGCTGTGTTTTCCTACTACACTCAGTTGTCAAAATACTTATGTCTGTCGAGGTAAATGCCCCTTTACGAACATCCAAGAAAGTGCCATGATCACACATCTCTCCGTCTTTCTCCTAAACGCATTTTTGTTTATAGTGTTCATCGGCATTCCCCGGGGAACCGCAAAGAGTTGCGCTTCCCACAAGAATTTCTTTACAGAATCAGGCCGAGCGGTTCACAAAAGAATTCTCTGGATTCCAGAGAACAACGAGTATCACTCCGCTTCCTGAAAACCATTTCCCGTAAGATTGGGCAAAGAGGCCGCTTTATTAAATCAGACCCGGTTTTGAATACACTATGGTAAGGCGAGGGCCGCGTGCTATTTATACCAAGGGTCCTTCGAGAAAAATATATTAGGGTTAATTTTCCGGGAAGCGTACGCCCCGAATACTAAACCCTCCCATAATTAACTGCTATATGGAACAGAATTTGTGTTGCCATTATTCTGATTCTGATACAAATTGTGCTATTATAAAATGTAATACGCCTTTTGCTCATTTTGAAGGTTATGACATTAAGAGTTTTGCAAATAGATGCCCTTATAACCCGCATAAAGGTACCTCCTTAATTACCTATATACCTAAATGGGATACATTTAATATCTACATATTTTGACACATATCAAGGAATCGACGAAACAAGTCAATTTTAGATTATAAATGTCATTAGTTTCCATTAACATCCTGAGAATCGACCATCATTTATTTATTTATAAAGTTCACATAAATTAGGTACATTTACGCGTTTCGGCTGATAGCCATCATCAGAATTAAACTATATAATGAATCATGTATGAGTTCATGTCAATTTACAAAATTACAACTGCAAATTTTAGTTGAATCAAAATGATTAGAATTATTTTATTGTCAATTGCATAATATAGAGGAAATTAATACTTTTGGGCCGAGCTCCTTACTTACGCAAAAATAAGTTTTACAAAAAATATATTAACTACAAATAACCACGAATTACAAGAGATGTATAAAATGCAAAAAATCCTGTCACATAATTACACATATTTTAAATAATATGTCTTCATAATATTATTATAGATTATCGAGAAGCCTAGAATTTTTTCTACTCTAACATGGATATCATTTCTCGGTTTCTTCACAGTTCACATAACGGAAAAGTAGTCGATTTCAGTTAATTGAACGGATGCAACCAATCGCAGTTAAGCTTTCCCCGGCACGTGTTGGCCTGTTTGCAAAATCAACCAATCACGGTTAAACCTAAATTATGAAGCAATCCATGAATTTAATTTATTTCGAAACGTTAGTGCGTGTATTTTGCCAAATTATTTTCACCATTTATCCAAGTGCAACGCGAGTGCAATGTCGATATCGCCCTTGAACGATTGAACACTCCGCCTACGGGATCGTGCTCGATCCCATCATCATATCCACCCTCGTTGTACTACTATAGGTGGGTACTCTTAATGACTTGGCAAGACGATTTGAAATAGCTGAGTTTTTCAATTTCACACGCACTGTTTTTTTATCTAATATTTTTTATATTTTTGACAGCGGCATATATGATTTAGCCGCCATGATGTGTTCTATTCGTTTTGTTTGTTTGTACCGAGTATTTTTTATCGTTCACACTAAAACTTAATGGTCGTAGGTACTAAATTAATATTAGGTACTTATACCTAACAGGACTTTTAAACAGAATGGAAAGTTACGTAGGGAGCAGCGTAGCTGTTGGAGTTGCAACATGAGTGTTATGGGTGTTGTGTAGCCAAAGGTTGAATTAAATTGTTGCACTCAGATCCTTTCGATTTTAAATGGAAAACAGTGTTATATTTTTTAGATAGGTATTTCTAGGTTTTTTCCAGGCATCGAGTTAATAAATAAGCCTCTGTGCTTCGACGTAAAATAGCCTCGAGTAAGGCAGAAACGGCCGCGGCAGCCGCCAGTCTTCGAGAACAAATGATATTGGTTTGATAGACTGATAAATAGAGAAACTGGATACTTGGCAAGCTTACCTGTTATCTACTCTCATGTGTCCTACTGGCTAGCTAGTCTTCTCGAAATACTTCTTGTCAAGTCGAAGGGCACCAACGTATTCTAGCTGGAAACACTCTCGAGCTTGGAGTGATTCAACACCAAGAAATATAATTTTGTTTTCGGTACAAAAGGGAAAAGTTTAAGCTGCGCCTGTCATATATCCTGGCCAATCAGAGCATAGGACTCGCGTGTAGACACTAAGGCGCCTTCCAAGGATCCTTTCATAAGCGCGCGGGTTTTTTATTTAAAAGTGATGCAGTAATCAACAAACAATTTGGGCATATTTCTATAGTTAAATTACTCATTGCTTAAATTATATAATAGGGCTGTTCAAAATTTTTTCCTATTACCTTATCGGAAAATATAGGATCCAATTTGTATGTGTGCAAAATATTACATTTTTTGTGAAAGTCCTTCTATGATAAATAAATTATTGTATGTGCGCTTGGATTAATCGCGCCGCTCCTGAGACGTGACGTCACCAGTCCCTACGCCGAGGCCAACGATAAAGACAGGCCACGGCGCTAACGCATAATCGCGTAGTCACGTGATCAACTTAGTCCTATATAATGAAAGGCATTTTTGGAGATAAGTAGAAAAAACAAATTTCGTAACAATTTGGCAAGTTTTCTTTCATCTATTACATTATTGGTTTTGTGCATCCAAGCTTTCTCTAATGGGCTCGTATACTTCGGACAAAAGTATTAATTTTTTTTATCTATCCCTAAAAAATGAGAAAAAAATCGACCCGTGTCTTTCATTTTTTTCATATTTGCTATAGATTTGCTGTAATTTTATAAATAATACTTTCCCGCCAAAGGTTGTAAAATTTATTTTGGAACAATTTTTTTGGCCGTAAATATTACCGAATATATTTTTTTAAATAATTAGCCCCCCCCCCCAACCTTACATTCTGATTACGCCACTGACAACAGTAATTGTAAAATGGATATAGATAAAAAAGCAGCTTTGTAGATATTAATTTAATCCCGGTATGCATTATTATAGCAGATCGGCGCGGCGGCTGCGCTCGGGAGATCGTGAATTCCATTGCGTCTATCAACGCTTTGCCCCCTTATATGATCGGTAGACTAATTTTTTTAGTTCTCTTATGAACTGAAGTATTTGAGAAAAAATTTTCAGCCTTGTAGAAATAAGTAAAAAAATATATTTCTGAACATCTTGCGTGGGTGGTAGACCTATGATGGCCTCCCCTCAGGCGCGGTAGACTATCATTATATTGCATTTTTAGGTATCATTGACAAGTCTAAAAAAGTTTTATGCTTGTAGGAATAAGTCATTACCGTCCTATTTATTTACAGGTTTAAAAAATTGTTATTAATGTTTGCCCCCATATTGGCGCGGTAGACTGCCGTTCCGTTTACTTTATAGCGTGTCCCTGTGAGGGCGCTACTTTTTATAGCTTAGTTTTCGTTATAGCCTCTTTTATTTAAGAAAGGAAAAATCGGACTTTCGGTGAAACGGGTTGCTCCGGCGCCAGTTTTTTAGAGCGGTATGCTCCGCTTTATACCCATGATAGCATTCGTCAGAGAAAAATTAATTCCAGAGTTCAGTGGTGCGTCGAGGGTAAGGTACAAATAAGGAAGATTTGGCAAACTTTAACACGGTTTATTAAAGGTTCGATTAACAATAGCTATTATTGAAAAGTATTTGTTTAACAATTTCAAGTTACTGCCACGGCCGGTCCAGAGAGATCCACGTGAGTGTCTGGAAAAAGAAACGTGCAGGTTAAGCCTCTATCGCGGAAAGTCTGTTTTGTTTTTGACACGGTTTTGTCTACAGGCGGTAAGCAAGCTCAAAACTATTCAGGACAACTAATCGAAAATACGGCAAATTTAATAAGACGCGGGAAGAGTCATACACGCCCAGTCCAAGCGGTACTATTCGGCTAAGCTTGGTGCAGACGGTACTTAAATAATTTTCCAGTGTCGGTGGTAGATGATACTCGCGCCACCAACACGGTACCAAGCCTAGCTTCAGTTACCCTTGATCTGGGGGTGTAATGAACCGGTGTCGGCTGCGGATAAATGACTCACAACAGCAACACGGTTCGGGACAGTTTCTAAATCTTAACTTAATAATGCTCACCAGGAAATATGCCGGAAATCAGAGCGGAGAGAGAAGAAGAGAGCCTCCTCGGCAGCCGCAGCGTATTTATCGGGCTCGGTGGCGCCCCTCCCTTCGTGAGTGCGCCGGCCGTCCATTGGTCGGAGCAGTGGCGAGACATCCGGTGATCGTCCCCACTCTTCTGGTACCCAAAACGGCTGCCGGAGGCTATTATTATTATCTCGACTTAGCCAAAAGGCATTCGCACTCCCTCTACGGGGAACATTCACTCAGATCCCGGGCATCCCGGATACCAAAAGGATCTGGCTCGGACGAGACCCTTGCCATGTTATCGGGCCTTAGGTGACAATGATGTTGTTGGACCATTCTGCATTCCCCATGAATTTCCTGACGGTTCGGGCTGTCGCAAGTAGTACCGCTTTCTGCATGGACCTGTAAAGACTATCAGTTAGATTCAGCTCCTTGATGTTTCTCAGCAAACTTTTTGGTATAACACCAGTTGTTGACATGATGATTGGAATCGTCTGGACGTTCTCCATTTCCCATTGCCTTCTAATTCGTTCTTCTAAGTCTCTGTACTTCGCGATCTTCTCGACTTGCTTCACACGCAGGTTGTTGTTGTTCGGGATGGCCACATCAATCAGAGTTGTCTTCCTAGAAATTTTATCAACTATTATAAGGTCCGGTCTGTTATGGGCAACTCGTTGATCAGTCAGAACTGTACGATCCCAGTACATCTTGTAGTTGCTGTTCTCAAGAACAGGCTCAGGTGTGTAGTTGTAATATGGGACCCTCTCTGTCTGCACAAGCAGCAGCTTTTCCGCCAGTTCCTGGTGCAAGATCTTGGCAACCGAATCGTGTCGTTCCTTATATTCCGTTGATGCGAACATCTGACATCCTCCTGTTATGTGCTGGATTGTTTCTGAAGTTGGGCACCCGTATCTGCATCTGTCATCCACTACCGATGCATCTCCTACAATGAATTTTAGGTAGTTGCGAGTTGGTATAACCTGATCTTGTATGGCCAGTAGGAAGCCTTCCGTCTCGGGGAACATTCGTCCCGAGGTCAGCCAATAGTTCGACGCTAACTTGTCGACATGTTCCTGGTTAACCTCGTTAGGATGCCTCCCGTGCAGCGGCTTCCCCAACCACCTCTGTAGTTTATCGTTGTCGGTTCGGTGGTGATTTTGATGCTCGTGTTCCGTCAGACGTAGCGGTGTTGAGACGTCTGCTCCGCATATAGCCCTATGTAGTGTGGAGCTGTTGGCCTGCCTGTAGAAATAATTACGCAGCTTTAATATTTGTTGGTCCAATTGCTTGCTGAGATCTGCCAATCCTCTTCCTCCTAGTTGACGTGGCAGAGTTGTTCTTTCTACGGCGCTACGGGGATGATGTTTATGAGCTTTTGTCAGTAGTGTCCTAACTTTTCGTTGCAGGTTGTTGATGTCCGTGTTGGTCCAATTCACTATTCCGAACGAATAGCTGAGTACAGAGCACGCATACGTGTTCAGGGCCTTAAACAAATTCCTGCTGTTAAGATCAGTTCGCACTACTTGTCTTACTCTCTTGATGAATTCATTCGTTAAATCAGTCTTCATTGTTCGATGGTCTATCCTTTGAGCTTGTTTCATCCCGAGATACTTGTATGTATCTCCCTTGCTCATTGCTTCGATCTCCTGGCCGTCCTGCATCTCGTGTGCGCTTTGTGCGCCTTCCCCGGACGATATTAAGGGTGCGGCACTTGTCCAGTCCAAACAGCATTCCGATGTCCCTGGAGAACTCCTCTACAATTTTAAGCATTTGCGTTAGTTGGTTTTTGGTTGCGGCGATCAGTTTTAAATCATCCATGTATAATAGGTGATTCAACTTGATCGCTTCTGCGTTGTTGCTTTTGATAGCGAAGCCGTATTTTGTAGAGTTCAACCGATGTGAGAGAGGGTTCATCGCCATGCAGAACCACAGTGGACTGAGTGAATCTCCTTGGAAAATCCCTCTTCGGATGTTGATTGTGTCGGTCTCGATGTTACTGTCTGCGGTTCTGAGTTGTATCTTAGTGCGCCAGGTTGTCATAACGTGTTCTAAAAAGGAAACTGTATGATGATCTATTTTATACAGCTTTAAGATACCTGTGAGCCAGTCGTGAGGTACGGAATCAAATGCTTTTTTGTAGTCCACATAAGCCATGTGGAGGTTTCGGTGCTTGGAATGAGCCTGGTTGCAGATGACAGAGTCTATGATGAGTTGCTCTTTGCATCCCATTGCGCCCTTCGAGCAGCCCTTCTGCTGCATTGCAATGATGTTTTTCCGCTCGCAGTGAGCATATATTCGCTGCGTAAGGCAAGATGTGATTATCTTGTACAGCGTAGGCAAGCAGGTTATTAGGCGGTACTTGGCAGGGTTATCCGTATTCCGCTGGTCTTTTGGTAACAGGTAGGTTGCACCCTGTGTAAGAAACAATGGAATTTTAAGAGGATCGAGCAAGACTTCATTAAGTAAGGTAGTTATTTGTTCATGCGTGCACCACAACTTCTTAATCCAATAATTTTGGAGATGATCTGGACCTGGTGCCTTCCAGTTGTGGGAATTCTTGATGACATCGGAGACCTCAGCGGTTGTGAATTGCTCGTGTTGCATCTGGCTATAGTTCCGGCCCATCTCGCGTTCTTCGCTGATCCAGCTTGCACTGACATTGTATGGACCTGGTGTGGCAAGTTGATTTCTCCAGAAACCGTCGACCTGTTCTCTGCTAGGGTAACTCGCATTTGTGGCATCGGCGCTAGAATTAAAAGCACGGTAGAAACCCTTTTCTGATCGTTCAAAGAGTTTGTTGTCTCGTTTCCTGTTGTTACTAGCCTTGTATCTCCTCAGACGCCCTGCGAAAACAGAAAGTTTTTGTTTTAATGTGTCAAGACATTGTTGAGCAGTGATGTTCGCGGGGTCTTGCCGAGAATGCATTTGGGTGCGGCTCATTATTGCCTGCACCGCGGCTCATTATTATTATTATCTCGACTTAGCCAAAAGGCATTCGCACTCCCTCTACGGGGAACATTCACTCAGATCCCGGGCATCCCGGATACCAAAAGGATCTGGCTCGGACGAGACCCTTGCCATGTTATCGGGCCCTAGGTGACATTGATGTTCTTGGACGATCCTGCATTCCCCATGAATTTCCTGACGGTTCGGGCTGTCGCAAGTAGTACCGCTTTCTGCATGGACCTGTAAAGACTATCAGTTAGATTCAGCTCCTTGATGTTTCTCAGCAAACTTTTTGGTATAACACCAGTTGTTGACATGATGATTGGAATCGTCTGGACGTTCTCCATTTCCCATTGCCTTCTAATTCGTTCTTCTAAGTCTCTGTACTTCGCGATCTTCTCGACTTGCTTCACACGCAGGTTGTTGTTGTTCGGGATGGCCACATCAATCAGAGTTGTCTTCCTAGAAATTTTATCAACTATTATAAGGTCCGGTCTGTTATGGGCAACTCGTTGATCAGTCAGAACTGTACGATCCCAGTACATCTTGTAGTTGCTGTTCTCAAGAACAGGCTCAGGTGTGTAGTTGTAATATGGGACCCTTTCTGTCTGCACAAGCAGCAGCTTTTCCGCCAGTTCCCGGTGCAAGATCTTGGCAACCGAATCGTGTCGTTCCTTATATTCCGTTGATGCGAACATCTGACATCCTCCTGTTATGTGCTGGATTGTTTCTGAAGTTGGGCACCCGTATCTGCATCTGTCATCCACTACCGATGCATCTCCTACAATGAATTTTAGGTAGTTGCGAGTTGGTATAACCTGATCTTGTATGGCCAGTAGGAAGCCTTCCGTCTCGGGGAACATTCGTCCCGAGGTCAGCCAATAGTTCGACGCTAACTTGTCGACATGTTCCTGGTTAACCTCATTAGGATGTCTCCCGTGCAGCGGCTTCCCCAACCACCTCTGTAGTTTATCGTTGTCGGTTCGGTGGTGATTTTGACGCTCGTGTTCCGTCAGACGTAGCGGTGTTGAGACGTCTGCTCCGCATATAGCCCTATGTAGTGTGGAGCTGTTGGCCTGCCTGTAGAAATAATTACGCAGATTTAATATTTGTTGGTCCAATTGCTTGCTGAGATCTGCCAATCCTCTTCCTCCTAGTTGACGTGGCAGAGTTGTTCTTTCTACGGCGCTACGGGGATGATGTTTATGAGCTTTTGTCAGTAGTGTCCTAACTTTTCGTTGCAGGTTGTTGATGTCCGTGTTGGTCCAATTCACTATTCCGAACGAATAGCTGAGTACAGAGCACGCATACGTGTTCAGGGCCTTAAACAAATTCCTGCTGTTAAGATCAGTTCGCACTACTTGTCTTACTCTCTTGATGAATTCATTCGTTAAATCAGTCTTCATTGTTCGATGGTCTATCCTTTGAGCTTGTTTCATCCCGAGATACTTGTATGTATCTCCCTTGCTCATTGCTTCGATCTCCTGGCCGTCCTGCATCTCGTGTGCGCTTTGTTCGAGCTTTCCCCGGATGATATTAAGGGTGCGGCACTTGTCCAGTCCAAACAGCATTCCGATGTCCCTGGAGAACTCCTCTACAATTTTAAGCATTTGCGTTAGTTGGTTTTTGGTTGCGGCGATCAGTTTTAAATCATCCATATATAATAGGTGATTCAACTTGATCGCTTCTGCGTTGTTGCTTTTGATAGCGAAGCCATATTTTGTAGAGTTCAACCGATGTGATAGAGGGTTCATCGCCATGCAGAACCACAGTGGACTGAGTGAATCTCCTTGGAAAATCCCTCTTCGGATGTTGATTGTGTCGGTCTCGATGTTACTGTCTGCGGTTCTGAGTTGTATCTTAGTGCGCCAGGTTGTCATAACGTGTTCTAAAAAGGAAACTGTATGATGATCTATTTTATACAGCTTTAAGATACCTGTGAGCCAGTCGTGAGGTACGGAATCAAATGCTTTTTTGTAGTCCACATAAGCCATGTGGAGGTTTCGTTGCTTGGAATGAGCCTGGTTGCAGATGACAGAGTCTATGATGAGTTGCTCTTTGCATCCCATTGCGCCCTTCGAGCAGCCCTTCTGCTGCATTGCAATGATGTTGTTCCGCTCGCAGTGAGCATATATTCGCTGCGTAAGGCAAGATGTGATTATCTTGTAAAGCGTAGGCAAGCAGGTTATTGGGCGGTACTTGGCAGGGTTATCCGTATTCCGCTGGTCTTTTGGTAACAGGTAAGTTGCACCCTGTGTAAGAAACAATGGCATTTTCAGAGGATCGAGCAAGACTTCATTAATTAAGGTAGTTATTTGTTCATGCGTGCACCACAACTTCTTAATCCAATAATTTTGGAGATGATCTGGACCTGGTGCCTTCCAGTTGTGGGAATTCTTGATGACATCGGAGACCTCAGCGGTTGTGAATTGCTCGTGTTGCATCTGGCTATAGTTCCGGCCCATCTCGCGTTCTTCGCTGATCCAGCTTGCACTGACATTGTATGGACCTGGTGTGGCAAGTTGATTTCTCCAGAAACCGTCGACCTGTTCTCTGCTAGGGTAACTCGCATTTGTGGCATCGGCGCTAGAATTAAAAGCACTGTAGAAACCCTTTTCTGATCGTTCAAAGAGTTTATTGTCTCGTTTCCTGTTGTTACTAGCCTTGTATCTCCTCAGACGCCCTGCGAAAACAGAAAGTTTTTGTTTTAATGTGTCAAGACATTGTTGAGCAGTGATGTTCGCGGGGTCATGCCGAGAATGCATTTGGGTGCGGCTCATTACTGCCTGCACCGCCCTCTGGATCCTTCTAGTTCTAACTCCTCTGATATATTCCGTCACTTGTCCTATGTCTTTACGGAGACTCTCGATCTTCCGATTTAGTCGCATTTCCCATTGAGCCATTCGTGGTTCTGGTCTTGCACGATTCAACTCTTGGGCCGTTCGGATCTTGGCACCCATTACAGTGATGACTGCCGTTGCGGCACAGTAGATTAACATGTGCATACGTTCTAATGTTGGTGTCACTGAAACATAGCTTGGTAAAATTCTTGTGTTCATAAGATCGAGCACGATCGCAAGTTTCCTGGAAGAATTTAATCTTGGTAGCGGTGGCCTGCTAAGTGGGTCTGTGCCTTCGTATCGCAATACTGCCTGTCTCATATGTGTGTCCAAGCCTTCAAAATGTTCTTCGTTAACCCGTTCCAGACTCTCGGTTGTTGGTTCTACCGTTTCGGCTTCTAGTTGTTGTCCAGGCTCTTGAAGTTCCCCATTGTTGTTGTTGTCATCTATGTCTATGTGTTCGCCGTGGATCTCTAGCTCAACTTCCCGTTTGATAGTGTTAAGTCGCGTTTCTGGAATTCGGTTATTTCTTAGAATAGTTCGATACTGATCTGACACTCTTTGTTCAGACACTTGCATGTGTGGAAACTCCCTGCAGAACTCGGCATGCAGTTGTTGTCGGTAGCCGATAATCTCTTGTCCTAAGTTTGTCACCCTGTAGAAAATACGCATAATCGATTCATTCATGGACACAGTCCATTTCATGCGTCGTCGTTGTAATCCCGCCTCTGTGAACGCTGGCTGAAGTTCCCGCGCAGCACCTTCGGTGGGTGGAACCCTAGTTCTCGTTTGGCTCCCATGTTGTAGATGTTCGTGTTGTTGTTGTTGGGCTGTAGCTGTTTGTGCAACAGGGGCCCGCCTCATCAGCGCCCTGTCACCGACGTCCCGCTCGCTGTCATGCCCAGCGCCGGCTCCAGACATGCCCTGGCGATCCCCAGGCAGCGGCCCTATGACAATCATCCTATCATTCTCCATTCCATAGTTTTCTCCCGTAACGTGGGAGTGACGGCCCTCGGTCGCCTTTTACGACTCGCGGAGCCACGATAGGAGTATTCTAACCCGCTACCCATACGGGTCAACTAGGATAACGCGGGATCGTTACTCCCGAGGATCTGCCCCTGTCACCGGCCAAACCCCTCCTTGCGTTAACTGGGAAACACGGGATCGTTACACCCGAGGATCTGCCCCTCTCACAGGCTAGACCCATCCCTGTGTAACTGGGAGTCGCGGGATTGTCACCCCCGAGGATCAGCCCCCGTCACCGGCTAGACCCCTCCCTGCGCAACTGGATATCGCGGGATTGTCACACCCGTAGGTCTGCCCCTGTCACAGGCCAAGCCTCTCCATGCGTAACTGGGAATCGCGGGATCGTTACACCCGTGAATCTGCCCCTCTCACAGGCCAGACTCATCCCTGCGTAACTGGGGAGCGCGGGATTGTCACACCCGTGGATCTGCCTCTCTCACAAGTCAGATCCCCCCTGCTTATTATTATTATTATTATTATTATTATTGAAGGCCATTATGATATTATCTTCTCAGCTGTTGTTTTGACCAGTTCCGCATGTGCACCTGGTTTTCGTTAGTTTCTTAGATAGTCTTTACTTTTGGAGCCATAATTTCTACCACCCTTGTTTTGGCATAGGGTGGTATCTATCAATAATAATAATCTTGAGACCCGTAGGGACATCAAGATTATTATTCACATCTGATGATGTTGTTCGTCAAGTCAGTCCGTCGTTGTCCTTGTACTCGTAACGCCGCCACATACTCGGGTCCTACCGGTCAAAGACCCGCTACGGACCTCCGTCGGCGCGCGTGTCCTGTCACGTTGTGTCCATACAGTCGCTGCACGTCCAGTATACCCGGATTCCCAAAAAGAACGGCGGCTCTAGCTGTAATTTGAATTAATATCCCGGTTCTACCCCTAGTCGGTATCCCACAACCCTTATGGTAACATAAGCATCTATTATTCGGTGGCGGAAAGCCGGAAATGCAATAAAACTGGAATGTCGGCCTACTATGTAGAAAAAGTCATCGGTGTGGACATAAAAACTACCACGGCGGATAGCCGGCCGCTAAAAATAGCGCGGCGAGATAATAAGTAGGTGTTAAAAATAAAAATGAAAACGGGAAATTAGTAACTTCGTTACAACTTCCCATGTCAAAGCTACAAAATGAGGTAAAATCAGCTTTGTAGGAATAACTACATCAAAAGTGTCGCTGCCTCCCGGACTAAAAGGTTAACAAGCCATGTCAGGTTATTTTATTTGACGGAAGACGAAGAGGGGAGAAGGCGACGTTGTCGGTTCTTAAAATAATGCTTACTACGTCACAGCCATTTCATTACGTATTCAACTAAACTACCGCGAAAAAAATTTTTTCTTTAGTGTTTCCGGACGTTTAAAGGCGATATCTAGCCATTGCAAAAATAAAAAAATGTGGTATACGAGCCCATTGTTTTTTCAAAATTTTCAACCTGCCTCAGCTGTTTTAGGCTGAGAGTTAAACGGCACTGCACTCACAATATTTTGGCACATTCTCAAAAATTGTTCCTTTAGCTTAGGTGATATTCTCTATAGGTATTTTCCTCCCACAACACATTTGTCCACTTTAATTGTTTCACTTTCTTGAAAATGTGTTAGCCACACATACTTAAGGGTTTTTTAGAAATTAAATCTTAGTTGGAATTATTTGACGAATCCATTTTTGGCGGAAATTTTCATCCCGAGGCAAAACACTTTCTTCCTGTCTTTTGTAATATGTATAAATATAATATAAACAGACCCAATATTTGGTATTTAGGTTATTTTTCACGAAATAAAAATGAAAAAATAACCTCAGTAGGTATACTGTAAATATTGACGAGGTCTCAGTTGATCGGCAGCGTGAAAGACCGAATAGAAACCGTATCAGGGCGTGGGTCGACAACGAAAATCCTCGAGTACCTTACAACAATGATTTATTTCGCACAAGGTGAATGGTGAATACAATAAATACGCAAACCCGAACGTGGTCAACGGGAACGGCTTCCAGCCACCCGGACCGTCTGAACTCGCGGATCTCCCGTAAGCAGATCACCCCTCTGTGTCTCAGGCTCCACTGTCCAATGTCCAATATCAGAGCACAGAGCATATTATATGCTCTGCCAATACTGTCCATGTCCATAATAGTCCATTCCGGGTTCCCTATTCTGTGGTTCGGGGGAGAATTCCCCTTTACAGCGCTCACGCGTCGGTGCGAGCGGCACCAAACTCTTGGACGGCACGACTTCCACCCAAAGGCCATAATAACACCTGGGTGGTTCCCCTCCGCCAGGACACACGCGCACTAGACACAAACTTGTTTCTAAAATATAAACTAAGACGTTTAAAAACCCTTTAAACATTTAAAACTTCTCAAAACCCAAGCTGCCGCTTTCAGTTATGTGACACATGACATGTAACGTCGGACTAAGATGGTCACGTGATTTTTGTGCGCCAGGGCCTGTCTTTATAGTAGGCCTTGTCCCTACGCGCGGTGGCTGCTCCCAAAGTCTATGTATGAGAAGTTGGCTCACGCTCACTTTGTAACTGGCCGGCGGCGTTCGGCTGCGGTCGTAATGTGACGTCTTCCGTAGACCGAAAATGATCGGCGGCCGGATTGCAAGGCACGCTGGAATCGGGGCGACTAAAATCTTTATGGGATTATCTGTTTATTTTTAATAATTAAGTACCTTAGTACACGCGTAAATAGCATGTAAACTATCTACAATTACATAAACATTATTATTATTATTCTCATTGTTGCTGTTGCTATCATTACGTGTTTTCCTAGTACCTACCTAATAAATATAAAAAATACTTTAGTAACTTATGACCTGTAAATGAATCCATTAGTTTTAAAAATATGTATTAGATAATGTTTTTTATTGCAACTAAAGCCATAGAAAATAGGCATAGATGATTGGAAAAGAATCAAATGTATTATATCTTCAATGAGTGCAGGGTGTAGGGAAGTAAACGCATTTTAAACATGAACAATGGCTTTATGTAAAATGACAACTTTTATGTAAAAAAATTTCTTAGATTTTGTATACAGAGTGTAACTGAACTGATGGTCAAAAATGAAACCACGTATTCTTGGAGACAAAATAAGGGCACTTCTTCATATATTTTTTTCTTCTACGGGCCATAGTTTTTTTTATACAGAGCGTAGAAGTTTGGAGAAAAATACACATATTTCTTAGTATCTCTAGAAGTATACGAGATATTTTCTTCAAACTTGGCGTGTCACATGAGCAGATGAGCCGCCAAACTTAAGGTTGACATGAAGCTTCTGAGGCCCCCAGTTGTGGAGATACAGGGTGTTATTAGAATTAATTAGTTCAGAAAAATATGAATACCCTGTATAATCGCATTTTTTAAATTTGTTTGGGTGTACAAGCATTAGTACATCGAATTCATTTAACGTAAAAGATATATGGTAATGCTCGGGGGCACTTTTTGCCTTTACGTGACATACAGGGTGTCCAACTTTAAAATTGTACAAATCCGTAAAATCTTAATTGTTGGAGATAATTGCCTAAACTTTTTTTTGTTTGAAAGGCCTTCAAAAACCGCTTATTATGACCTTCCTGCCATTTTCAAAATGCAAATCCAGGGTCGGCTGCGATTTTTTTATAGGTACCCCCGATTTTCACGAAAACCATTTAGCGTTTTTTTATTTAAAATCTGACCCCACAGCGTTATTCAGAATACCCCAAAACCCCCATATACAAAATTTAAACAAAAAATATACAGTGAGTTCCATTCTGCAGGGTGCCAAAGTTGAGCAAAATAGGAATTTTAAAGGCATCTGCCAAGTCAAGTGTGCCATGGAATCCCCTCAAAACAGTTGAATGGTTAACAGGACCACTCAAACTCAAGGTGTTGGTGTGAAAAAGTCCAATACAAAATATACAGAGTGTTCTTATCTGTGCCATCTCAAATTACTGAATTTTTGAAACTTTATACAGCTCAAAAATCGAGTATCTATATCTAAACCGCTTCACACACTATAAACGAACTAAATCTAAAGAATACAGAAGCCTGCCAGTGAGTAAGTCCATATCAGTTAAGGTGGATGGTGTGCCACAACAGGAAACACACAGAAAATGTATATCATCTTAGACAGTGACTTTGTTGAGAAAGGTATAATAATTTAAATTGTTTTTATTTGTTGGTTGGCATTTTGTAAATAAATAAATTACTTTTGTGTTTATTAATATTTTTCCAATGATTCCAGAGCAGTCCTGACCAGTTTAAAGTTTAATAAAAATTCAGAATATTGAGATGGCTCAGAGAAAAATACCCTGTATATTTTTGTAGTAATTCTTTTCACGCCAACATTTTGAGTGGTACTGTTGACCACTTAACTGTTTTGAAGGGATTCCATGGCACACTTGACTCACCAGATGTCTTTAAAATTCCTATTTTGCTCAACTTTGACACCCTACAGAATAGAACTAACTGTATATTTTTTGTTCAAATTTTGTATATGGTTGTTTGAGGGTATTCTGATTAACGCTGTGAGGTCAGATTTTAAATAAAAAAATCACTAAATGGTTTTCGTGAAAATCGGGGGAATAAAAAAATCGCAGCCGGCCCTGGATTTGCATTTTGAAAATGGCAGGAAGGTCAAAAGAAGCGGTTTTTGAAGTCCTTTCAAATAAAAAAAAGTGTAGGCGATTATCTCCAAAAATGAAGATTTTACGGATTTGTACAGTTTTAAAGTTGGACACTCTGTATTATGTTGCTCTCTTTTCAACTGCACATATCCCACCGCATTATCTTTATAATCTTGCCTTCTAGACCTGTAAGATTTGAACATTTGTACAAAATGATAATATGAGATGGGCATCTATAATAATTATTAATAAATTCAATAAAATAAGAGATATGTTTTTCGTACAAATATACAAGATGCGCATATTTTGACAAGAAAATCGCAGTAAAAGATTGTCTCGGGATTTCCGCGATAGATGTCTAGTTTTTATTCTAAGTTTTAGACGTATTCTACTAAATTAAATAAAATCAAAATTTAACACCTCGCATCTCGACACTTATAAAATCTTTGTTATTATTGAAATAATCCATAACCATGACTATGTCTACCTGGGGTAGATTACTTGAATCTGCTTTAGAAAAGCTTTTCGCAATGGCCGGTTCCCTTCTTGCTCCGGCAGCGTAGGAACCCATGACGTCACCAGACGGATCCACGCGCCGAGCGCAGTCCCGTTTTGATTTAGAAATATTGGGAGTTTTACCGAAGCAATAAAATTGAAACTTTGTTAACATCATATATACACAAAATGCTATCGACTTGCATAAAAAAGACTCATTTTCAGATTGGTGCTGAACATCCCTATTGAATTAAAATAAAGACAAGCTATCTGAACATTGGTTCTACTATACTTACTTTTTTTTCAATGTGTTTGCTCTCCAATTTAAAAAAATCAACCATACAGGCCCTATTATATTTTTAACCCGGCTAATACATGCAGGTATCCACTGTCACGAACTAGCAATAAATTTCTACAGGGATAGGTTCCTTCTTTGCATTTCGTTTAGCCGAAATCCAATAATTTTGCACTCGGCTCGCTTGGAAAATTTATAGGTAATATATCGGGCCGATATTTTACATATATATGCGTAAAGCTTGCACGGCCGTAGAGTCAGCTTTTTTTATTTCGATTTCCAAAGGGGTGAAGGTTGCTGATTTATATTTAAGGGCAGTGTCAAATAAGCGAAATACGATTGAGTAATTAGTACAGATCGCAGATTACCAGAATGATGTATA
Source organism: Pseudeuparius sepicola (assembly GCA_963920635.1). Classification (NCBI taxonomy): domain Eukaryota; kingdom Metazoa; phylum Arthropoda; class Insecta; order Coleoptera; family Anthribidae; genus Pseudeuparius; species Pseudeuparius sepicola. The sequence continues at coordinate 47,863,893 of OY987298.1, forward strand.
GGATAAAGGAAATTCTAATTTTCATTTACAAATAATAATACGGTGTGTAGTCAGCTTTTATTAACAGTAATTCAAAGTTTTAAATTTATTAGGTACATGAATGATTGAGACAATTTGACAAAAAAATTACTTAAATGAATGCTTTGGGGAACAAGTGGGTACCTACGTTCAAAAATTATTTGAAGTGGGTCCCTTGAGTTCTGGAAAATATACGGCTACGGCGTGACCCAAATTTGGCTCCCTGATGGACTTATTATGATGGGCATATTGTTTTTGGATGGGCTGAAGCTAGTTCCATTCAGTAAAATCCAGCGATATTACTACTGATATGTGTTTATTCATAAAAAAAAAACTCTAATATACGACCAATACGAATTAGGTATACGTATTTTTTGCAATTAACCTGACAAAACTATTTTTACAATGATATAGGTATACAAATAATAGTAGTTCTATAAATAAGATTTTGCACCTATATATAAGAACTGAAATTGAAAATAGTTAGTATAAGGATGAATGGAATGCAAGTTCGGCATGACCCTAACGGAAGTTACAAAAAAAACGTACTTAGGCATTTATGAAATAAATACATCAGGCATTATTAAGACTCGGATTTCGGTAAGCCCAAGGTGGGATCCAAATTTACATGCCAAGCAGTATAAGGAGTAGGGGAACTCAGGTCCGGATGGCGTAGCTTGGCTCCCTGTGATTGGAGGCTAGTGAATGCTTGCAAAGAAGGAAGTAATCACAGTTGTAAGTTGTCTACAGCGGGTCCCACCCTCACTTCAACTCGCGACAGATCTCACGTGGTCCCTAACTATATTAGGCAAAGATTATTAGAAAACACCGGCGGTCCCGGCGTCCGGTCAGGTTTTTCTATTGTTTTTGTTTCTACTTTTACTTTTTAGATAATTTTATTAGTAAACACCCTCGGTACACCGTTTGGTAATTGGCATCGGTAATTTCGAAAGAGCTAAGTGATAGACTGTGAGTGTAAAGTGCGGAATGTTGTTATAGTGCGCACCAGTGTTTAGATGTTAGTTGGTCGAGCGGTATGTTCACAGGTGGCCTATAAGTAATTTATTTTGGTGTGAGTCTAAGAATTAACGGAAACAACAGGGGAATTTTAATACATATATTTAAAAATAAATATAGTACGCCTATGGTGTACAAAATATGGGTACATAAATATGGTAAAATAATCGTTGATAAAAAAAAGGTACAGTTGAATTATTAAAAATATTAAAGACTGAATTGACAATAAAAGTTTGAACAAAAATGTATTTACTAGTTGCCCTTGGTCCCCAAACCTAGGTGACAAACAAGAATAGCTTATTTCAAAAAAGAATTCGGCTGAGAATAAATGTAGCTTAAATTACTTCACATAAAGTTATAAGGTTTAGGTATACAAGTTAGTTAGCCTGATGTCACAAACGGTAATAACTACAAATTATGAAAAATGCTCAAAAATGAAAATATAGACACAAAACCATTACTAATTCGAACTTGGCACAAAACACAATCAAAATGCCCAAATTTAGCGTGAAATACTAGTATGGTGCATACACAGCACAGTTATGTTTCTAGTTACAGCAAAATACTCCAAGGCGCTTAAACTATTTACTATGTTTCAATAAAAATAAAAATAAAAATATTTAGATACTCAATAATAGGGCAGCTCGGGCGTCAAAATTAATAAAAATAAGATAGCTTACTTTTGGTCAGCTCAACGGACAGCATGCATGTACTAAGGTCGGTTCTTGGTGTGACTCTGGGCAGGCAAGGCAGCAGATTCTGGATGTTGTTTCGGCCAGGACTTCACCCTACAACTGGCAGTCGGAGACTTCTCTGACTTTTGGGAGTAAGGCCCGCCGCAAATTGAACCCAGCGCGTGCGTATCCCACGCATAGCCCACGTGTGGGAAATTCTGTAGAACACGGGTAGAGACGGAGTAGCGCATATTGAACCCATTCCACGCCCAGCACTGTCCTAACTGGTTTTCACGTGGAGAGAGTTGTGTCTCTGGCACAGTTTTCGTGGGTCGTGGGTACTCCATTTCGAATTTTTGCCTAGCGATATGGAGAAATTAATAGAACCGGTTCGAGATTATCCTTTATTATATGATACAAGTCATGAAGAATACATGAGAACTAATTTGAAGGATGAGCTGTTAATAATTTCATGAACTTCGTTAAACTGTATTCTATTTAATCGAAATGACTCTTTAAATACGCCGTCTGGAACTTCACTTGATAACTTATAAACTCTCCATGACTCTGTCTTTTTCGTAAATATGCCTTTGTTTGCCTTTTTTTCTTTTTTTTTATTCAGTAAATGCTCTAAAATAATTATTTCTTCGTTGTCAGATTCAGATTCTAAATCCAGAAGAAGTTGCTCGTTCGCAGTCATCGTGGAACTAGTTTGGGTCTGGGCTGTGTTGAATATGCGTTACTTTTAAAAAACGTGTACATGGGCTGTGTCTCGGTCAAGCATGGGCGGTGCGTGGGATACGCATGGGCTGGGTTCAATTTGCGGCGGGCTTAACCCCCTTTTTATAGCAGCTACGTTGTTTGTTCTCGCCTCGATTCCAGGATTTGCACGTGTGCTTGCGTGGGCGGATGGAATGTATAACAACATGATTTTAGCGTAAGTTTTTCCAAGAATACTAACACAGACATATATAGCTTCGCTACAGACAGTGCCTGGGGCCTGGGGACCCAATTGTTTGAGCTGGCACCAATCGAGGGCGCCGCATGCGGGAAATTCGAATAAAAATATAATCGGCGGGCCTGACGACAATAATTCAGTGGCCTTGAAAGCACCTATCCCATAAAAAACGCTGCAACGTTGTCAGTGCAAGAACATGTGGATAGAAGCTATATAGGTCTGTGATAGAAGGAATAGCGGGTATACGAGTATTAATAATACGGCAGCCACAATTTGAAATTATTAGATTTATTCCAGATGCGCCAATCCGCGATTGGAGAAAATTGTCTGCCAAAAACTACTCCCTGCATCCCTTTAGAGAAATAACTTCATGCCTCCAGTAGGGCGTTCAAAAAGTCTCAGAAAAAAAAACCGCGGGAAAAAACTACCCCTTCCCATCCACGAAGTTGTTTTTGGTCGGATCCTCGCCATTTTTAGCAAGGACGTTGAAAATTATTCCAGAAGCGCCAATCCGCGGTTGAAAAAAATTGCCGGACAAAACTACCCCCTGCATCTCTTTAGGGAAAAAAATGATAACTCCGTTGTTTCTGGTCCGATTTTCGCCATTTTCACAAGGATGTTGAAAAGGTCAGTCACAGAAATAAAAAAACTGCCGGCATAAACTACCCCTTCCCACCCCCGAAGTTCTTTTTGGTCGGATCCTCGCCATTTTTAGCAAGGACGTTCAAAATTATTCCAGAAGCACCAATCCGCGGTTGAAAAAAATTGCCGGACAGAACTACCCCCTGCATCTCTTTAGGGAAAAAATGATAACTCCGTTGTTTCTGGTCCGATTTTCGCCGTTTTCACAAGGATGTTAAAAAAGTCAAGTCTCAGAAATAAAAAAAAACTGCCGGAAAAAACTACCCCTTCCCACCTCCGAAGTTGTTTTTGGTCGGATCCTCGCCATTTGTAGCAAGGACGCTCAAAATTATTCCAGAAGCACCAATCCGCGGTTGAAAAAAATTGCCGGACAAAACTACCCCCTGCATCCTTTTAGGGAAAAAAATGATAACTCCATTGTTTCTGGTCCGATTTTCGCCGTTTTCACACGGATGTTAAAAAAGTCAGTCTCAGAACTAAAAAAAAAACTGCCGAAAAAACACTACCCCTTCCCACCCCTGAAGTTGTTTTTGGTCGGATAATCGCCATTTTTAGCAAGGACGTTCAAAATTATTCCAGAAGCAGGTTGAAAAAAATTTCCGGACAAAACTACCCCCTGCATCCCTTTACAGAAAAAATGATAACTCCATTGTTTCTGGTCCGATTTTCGCCGTTTTCACAAGGATGTTAAAAAAGTCAGTCTCAGAAATAAAAAAAAACTGCCGGAAAAAACTACCCCTTCCCACCCCCGAAGTTGTTTTTGGTCGGATCCTCGCCATTTTTAGCAAGGACGTTCAAAATTATTCCAGAAGCACCAATCCGCGGTTGAAAAAAATTGCCGGACAAAACTACCCCCTGCATCCCTTTAGGGAAAAAAAATGATAACTCCATTGTTTCTGGTCCGATTTTCGCCGTTTTCACAAGGATGTTAAAAAAGTCAGTCTTAGAAATAAAAAAAACTGCCGGAAAAAAACTACCCCTTCCCACCCCGAAGTTGTTTTTGGTCGGATCCTCGCCATTTTTAGCAAGGACGTTCAAAATTATTCCAGAAGCACCAATCCGCGGTTGAAAAAAATTGCCGGACAAAACTACCACCTGCATCCCTTTAGGGAAAAAAATGATAACTCCATTGTTTCTGGTCCGATTTTCGCCGTTTTCATAAGGATGTTGAAAAGTCAGTCTCAGAAATAAAAAAAAACTGCCGGAAAAAACTACCCCTTCCCACCCCCGAAGTTGTTTTTGGTCGGATCCTCGCCATTTTTACCAAGGACGTTCAAAATTATTCCAGAAGCACCAATCCGCGGTTGAAAAAAATTGCCGGACAAAACTACCCCCTGCATCCCTTTAGGACAACTTAGGGGGTGGGAAGGGGTAGTTTTTGTCAGGCAGTTTTTATGCTTCTGAGACTCTTTTGAACGTCCTTGTGAAAACGGCGAAAATAGGACCACAAACAATGGAGTTATCAATTTTTTTCCCTAAAGGGGTGCAGGGGGTAGTTTTGTCAGGTAATTTTTTTCAACCGCGGATTGGTGCGTATGGGTTAATTTTGATGGCCCTTGCTGAAAATGGCGAGGATTCGACCAAAAACAACTTCGGGGGTGGGAAGGGGTAGTTTTTTGTCAGGCAGTTTTTTTATTTCTGAGACTGACTTTTTTAACATCCTTGTAAAAACGGCGAAAATCGGACCAGAAACAACAGAGTTATCATTTTTTCTCTAAAGGGATGCAGGGGGTAGTTTTGTCCGGCAATTTTTTTCAACCGTGGATTGGTGCTTATGGAATAATTTTGAACGTCCTTGCTAAAAATGACGATTATCCGACCAAAAACAACTTCGGGGGTGGGAAGGGGTAGTTTTTCTCCGGCAGTTTTTTTATTTCTGAGACTGACTTTTTTAACATCCTTGTGAAAACGGCGAAAATCGGACCAGACACAATGAAGTTATCAATTTTTTTCCCTAAACGAGTGCAGGGGGTAGTTTTGTCAGGTAAATTTTTTCAAAAGCGTATTGGTGCGTATGGGTTAATTTTGATCGTCCTTGCTGAAAATGGCGAGGATTCGACCAAAAACAACTTCGGGGGTGGGAAGGGGTAGTTTTCGTCAGGCAGTTTTTTATGCTTCTGAGACTCTTTTGAACGTCCTTGTGAAAACGGCGAAAATCGGACCACAAACAATGGAGTTATCAATTTTTTTCCCTAAAGGGGTGCAGGGGGTAGTTTTGTCAGGTAATTTTTTTCAACCGCGGATTGGTGCGTATGGGTTAATTTTGATGGCCCTTGCTGAAAATGGCGAGGATTCGACCAAAAACAACTTCGGGGGTGGGAAGGGGTAGTTTTCGTCAGGCAGTTTTTTATGCTTCTGAGACTCTTTTGAACGTCCTTGTGAAAACGGCGAAAATCGGACCACAAACAATGGAGTTATCAATTTTTTTCCCTAAAGGGGTGCAGGGGGTAGTTTTGTCAGGTAAATTTTTTCAAAAGCGTATTGGTGCGTATGGGTTAATTTTGATCGTCCTTGCTGAAAATGGCGAGGATTCGACCAAAAACAACTTCGGGGGTGGGAAGGGGTAGTTTTCGTCAGGCAGTTTTTTATGCTTCTGAGACTCTTTTGAACGTCCTTGTGAAAACGGCGAAAATCGGACCACAAACAATGGAGTTATCAATTTTTTTCCCTAAAGGGGTGCAGGGGGTAGTTTTGTCAGGTAAATTTTTTCAAAAGCGTATTGGTGCGTATGGGTTAATTTTGATCGTCCTTGCTGAAAATGGCGAGGATTCGACCAAAAACAACTTCGGGGGTGGGAAGGGGTAGTTTTCGTCAGGCAGTTTTTTATGCTTCTGAGACTCTTTTGAACGTCCTTGTGAAAACGGCGAAAATCGGACCACAAACAATGGAGTTATCAATTTTTTTCCCTAAAGGGGTGCAGGGGGTAGTTTTGTCAGGTAATTTTTTTCAACCGCGGATTGGTGCGTATGGGTTAATTTTGATGGCCCTTGCTGAAAATGGCGAGGATTCGACCAAAAACAACTTCGGGGGTGGGAAGGGGTAGTTTTCGTCAGGCAGTTTTTTATGCTTCTGAGACTCTTTTGAACGTCCTTGTGAAAACGGCGAAAATCGGACCACAAACAATGGAGTTATCAATTTTTTTCCCTAAAGGGGTGCAGGGGGTAGTTTTGTCAGGTAAATTTTTTCAAAAGCGTATTGGTGCGTATGGGTTAATTTTGATCGTCCTTGCTGAAAATGGCGAGGATTCGACCAAAAACAACTTCGGGGGTGGGAAGGGGTAGTTTTCGTCAGGCAGTTTTTTATGCTTCTGAGACTCTTTTGAACGTCCTTGTGAAAACGGCGAAAATCGGACCACAAACAATGGAGTTATCAATTTTTTTCCCTAAAGGGGTGCAGGGGGTAGTTTTGTCAGGTAAATTTTTTCAAAAGCGTATTGGTGCGTATGGGTTAATTTTGATCGTCCTTGCTGAAAATGGCGAGGATTCGACCAAAAACAACTTCGGGGGTGGGAAGGGGTAGTTTTCGTCAGGCAGTTTTTTATGCTTCTGAGACTCTTTTGAACGTCCTTGTGAAAACGGCGAAAATCGGACCACAAACAATGGAGTTATCAATTTTTTTCCCTAAAGGGGTGCAGGGGGTAGTTTTGTCAGGTAATTTTTTTCAACCGCGGATTGGTGCGTATGGGTTAATTTTGATGGCCCTTGCTGAAAATGGCGAGGATTCGACCAAAAACAACTTCGGGGGTGGGAAGGGGTAGTTTTTTGTCAGGCAGTTTTTTTATTTCTGAGACTGACTTTTTTAACATCCTTGTAAAAACGGCGAAAATCGGACCAGAAACAACAGAGTTATCATTTTTTCTCTAAAGGGATGCAGGGGGTAGTTTTGTCCGGCAATTTTTTTCAACCGTGGATTGGTGCTTATGGAATAATTTTGAACGTCCTTGCTAAAAATGACGATTATCCGACCAAAAACAACTTCGGGGGTGGGAAGGGGTAGTTTTTCTCCGGCAGTTTTTTTATTTCTGAGACTGACTTTTTTAACATCCTTGTGAAAACGGCGAAAATCGGACCAGAAACAATGGAGTTATCAATTTTTTTCCCCAAAGGGATGCAGAGGGTAGTTTTGTTAGGTAAATTTTTTCAACCGCGGATTGGTGCGTCTGGGTAAATTTTGAACGTTCTGGCTGAAAATGGCGAGGATCCGACCAAAAACATTTCGGGGGTGGGGAGGGGTAGTTTTTTGTCGGGCAGTTTTTTACTTCTGAGACCAGAAACAGTGAAGTTATTGTTTTTCAGGGTGCAGTTTTCCCGGCAATTTTAAGTATACAAAAATCTCAACAATCCTTACCTACCAATTCCAGCTTCCTTGCCTCTTTTTAACTATAAACACAGACCTGTATCAGCAAAGATCATGATATGATCTTTGATACAAACACAGAGCGAAGCTATATATGTCTGTGATAATACCATCTGCTTGTATGGATAGTGGCAGATGTATTTTTATCCCTAAAATGGGCCTGATAGACGACATTTGGCAACGACGAGCGGAAAGATGTAGAACTCGGCGACCTCTATGGCACGGTAGTGGAAATATTTGTACGAATTCCCACAAAGGATGCCAACTCGAGGGACTTGGCATCCTTTTGGGTTCGCCTAAAAATATACGGCGAAGCACAGTCTGTAGCGAAGCTATATATGTCTGTGATACTAATAACCGTAGCGAACTTTTCTGGCGTTTTGATAATTATAAGATATAAACAACATGGATTTTAATTTAACGTTCCTAGTTTCCGGTGGTTCGACTCATAACCCGATGATTCCTCGCAGAAGAATTTCAAGGATTTTATTTAATATTGGCACGAGTTATTTGGTAAAATAAAATAAGATTTTTGGTTGGTATCTACGGGGCACCACATTGTATATAATATCATTTTCGAAAAATACGGGAACAAATAATATAATATTACGAAATATGTAATTAGCTAAGAGGTTCTGAGGTTAGAAGTAAATAACTCTGATATAGTAAGGCTACCTGCATATTGTTCATTCAAACAAAAATTGCACCATGGTCTGTAGGCGGGTATCTATTATAGGTAATAATTTATAAAAAAAAATTAAGTCAATATCAACATCAAAACTGCTTGATAGTTCAGTCAAACGGTAGTTTAAAGTGGACAGTTTTGGTGTAATTGTTTTCAGTGGTTTATTTTATGTTTTTTTGAGTGGTGAACACGAATCTTAAGTTTTCCAACGAAACTGTTCCCCGCAAATATGAGAAATCGCCAAAAACACACTAAAAATAATGTTTTTTAGTGACCTTAAAATAAAGATAATAAAATTATCTACAATTTACCTCTCCTAACATTTTTTTGTACATAGTATGGATTCCTTGCAAAAGAGCATTGAAACATCGAGGAACAGAGTAATTTTTGGAAAATAGCAAAAAACACTATTAATTTATATTTTTTATTTCATGTAGGTAAATATTATTGTATAGGCTAATAAATGACGTGAATTTCTGTTTCATACTTTCTTCAGGGCGGCCTCCCATTTCTTTTATGCCTGAAAAAAAAATAAAATTACTTAATTTCAAATACTTGACAATTTATTGAATACATATGAAAACCTATTTCGAAACATATCTTGAACACACAAATAAATAGTGAGTGAAGAAATAAAGGTGGGATATATCTTATTATGCATAGTTACTTCAAGTGATTCAGGGAACTCCGGATCATCCTCTGCTTCTTCTTCAATTTCTGCAACGGGCATGTTACTACAGCTGCTGTTCTCGCAGTTCGGACACATATTAGAACAGTTAAGGCCAGCTTTTTTGCATCCACAGTTGGTCTGACAGGTATTCATGCTTTTGCAAGAATTAAGTTTTAAAACTGTAGGGACGCCAAAAATAATATGCCATTCTAGGACGTAGGTATACTAGGGAGTTTGCACAACTTTTGAGTAAATAAGTTTGGTGAAAAATTTGAAAGTTTTGCAGACGGATCAAATAAGGTACATATTGTATAACGTGATTTTGTCGTAAAAAGTACCAAAGTTCCCCGTTGCAACAAAAATTGACCGATCCGAATTTTGAGGTTATTTTTTTGCGTAATATCAGGAAGTGACTATTATCTTAAATCAGTGAATAATGAATACATGACAAAGTAAGATTAATATTACGTCACCTGAACGGCATATATTTTGTTTCAGATGTTAAGAGGCAATTCCACCAGTGACGCATGTGAAGTTAGAGATCCATGCCAACATGGTGGTATATGCATATCGACGGACAGTGGCCCAATATGCGAATGTCGCAATTCGGATTTCGAAGGAGAGTTCTGCGAGAAAGGTAAAATATTTCTATACCATTAGTCAAATTAGACAATTTGTTTCCTGAACTATTCGAACATAAAAAAAAATTGCAGTAAATGTAGATAACATTGACACTTTCGCTTATTCCAAGAGCATTATTTCTAAACTACAAAATGAAATAGACTAATTTGGATAATATAATGATGAAGACATAATACGTATTATAATATGAAGATATTCCTATCTTACAATTTCAAAATGCCTGTAAATTGTTTTGTGAATACATCGCAAGTTTCATGACGTATATTTAGATTTTACATACCATATGGAATTTCCTGGGGACAAAAATAAGTGAGATATTATTTTTCAGTTCTGCGAGGATCTTTTTTACAAAAAGTTGTCTCTCATAATGAGGCCTGTTTACTTTTGATAAAAATTGAGTTATATGACACTCCCTTGGATACCGATGCACAATTTGAAATTATAATTTCATTTCACCAAGAAACAAAAGCATGATAAGCAATTTTTCCCGAAATTATCCCCGCTGCATAAACAAACACAGAATTATTTTTATTATATTAATATTACTATATCATTATTTCGACTAAACCAACCATGAACCACGCGTTTAGTTTAAAATAGAACAGTGTATAGAAGATATATTTCCCAAAATAATCAGCGATATAATAGTAGTCTATTTTCAACCAGGTATAAACAATAGTTTGGAAATAAACTCTCTTACAGTGGAAAAACCTCTGGCAATGGAATAATTACTTCCACATTACTTTTTAAATCCATAATTTAATATACACACGAAGCCTAATATACTATAACGAAGATATCAATACATTGATAGTAAAAACATAGAAAATACATCACGAGTTATTTTCGGTTTCATCCAATTGCAATTCTTATTACAGTATCTCGTATATTATGCGGAAAACCTTTCATTAGAGCCCATGAATAATATGTTAGAACCGAGACGCATAGCATCGAGGTCAGCCATTCCTGAGGTTGTAATGGTAATGAAACTTTCGCCGAGGTATGTGTACCACTTGATTCACAATCGTGTTCATCATGTTAAAACCGGAACACCTCCATAATAATTGTATTTATCATCCCATTTTGACCTACATAGTTTTTATTGATAGGGCATCAAATTAATAAGGCCTCTCTCTTAAAATGGGCGATTTAACTAATAGTAATAAATAAATAATAGGTGAACCAAAATACACAAACCTTAATGTAAATATTATGAGGTATGAAAAATTTATCAAAATAAATGGTGGATTAATAAAATAAAGAAATGAAATTTCATTTTTTCTTTAGGGTTTTTGTATTTAGGTACAGTTGGCATCAGATGAAACCAAACGACGTAAAGCTATTTTCTTGGCACTTTTGGAGTAATAGTACCCAAAATCCATTGAAAAAAGAACGGATTCAAGCTGAGACCGAGGGAGAAGCGGCCGACGATCGCGACGTTGCCAAATGTCAAAATAGAATCCAAATATCCGAAGGAAATGGGTTTTTAGGGTTCGGTTTTGTCTGATGCCAGCCGTACGTATACATATTTGTAATACAGCAAGTTACAGTTTGAATAATTCTTTTCAATTTCCAATAAACTTGATTTAGGCGAGTAGGTAGGTAAAATAGATAGGTAGTTGAAATGGCGATCTTCTTTGGTTTCTTGAATTTTTGTTTTTAGATATTTTTTTAACAAAATTTGGTACAGTGGTAGGTATGTAGTCAGAATTTTTATAAAAATTAGTCCAAGAGCCGGCCGCATGATTTCACCTCTCATAAGATTATAAAATAAGATGTATTATGAAGCACGTAGAGAGTATATTTCTTTACTTGAATCGAGTAGGTTGCCTCAATTAATATGGGCCCGATCATTGTTATTTAAAGAATTTGTGGTTAATTTTTAGGCAAATCTACTCTCATATCATTATAGAACAAAATAGGTACCATCGGAAAGAAGGCCCATGGAGCAACAATAAAAAAAGGTGACTACCTCCTCCTAAGCGGTTCCTTCGCATTGGCAGCCACCAAAAAAGTGGTGTTGTTTTGTTGACTTTCAACTCTCATAAGCTTATTAAATAAATTCGATGCCAAATGAAAGCTCGAATTTTTCTCTACAAGATAAGGTGAAGTTGCCTGTTATAGGGTGGGCCCAATAACCGGTAGCCAGCATTTTAGGACGCAGTGGGCGGTGGACCTCCGCCGTAGCCAGCGTCCAAGAGAAGGACAGAACACGCTGCTACGTGCGGTACACGCAAGGCCTACTATAAAGACAGGCCCTGGCGCACAAAAATCACGTGACCATCTTAGTCAGACGTTACATGTCATTTGTCACATAAGTGAAAGCGGCAGCTTGGGTTTTGAAAAGTTTTCAATGTTTAAAGTGTTTTTAAACGTCTTAGTTTATATTTTAGAAACAAGTTTGTGTCTAGTGCGCGTGTGTCCTGGCGGAGGGCAACCGCCCAGGTGTTATTATGGCCTCTGGGTGTCTGGGTGGGAGTCGTGCCGTCCAAGAGTATTGGTGCCGCTCGCACCGACGCGACGCGTGAGCGCTGTAAGGGGAATTCTCCCCCGAACCTAACCACAGAATAGGGAATCCTGAATGGACTATTATGGACATGGGACAGTATTAGTATTGGACAGTGGAGCCTGAGACACAGAGGGGTGAACTGCTTACGGGAGATCCGCGAGTTCAGACGGTCCGGGTGGCTGGAAGCCGTTCCCGTTGACCACGTTCGGGTTTGTGTATTTATTGTATTCACCATTCACCTTGTGCGAAATAAATCAGTGTTGTAACGTATTCGAGGATTTTCGTTGTCGACCCACGCCCTGATATGGTTTCTATTCGGTCTTTCACGCTGCCGATCAAGTGAGACCTCGTCAATATTTACAGTATACCTACCAAGGTTAGTTTTCATTTTTATTTCGTAAAAAATAACCTAAATACCAAATATTGGGTCTGTTTATATTATATTTATACATATTACAAAAGCCAGGAAGAAAGTGTCGCCATAACAAACATTTGTTTTGCCTCTGGATGAAAATTTCCGCCAAAAATGGATTCGTCAAATCCCAACTCAGATTTAATTTCTAAAAAACCCTTAAGTATGTGTGGCTAACACATTTTCAAGAAAGTGAAACAATAATTATTAAAGTGGACAAATGTGTTGTGGGAGGAAAATACCTATAGAGAATATCACCTAAGCTAAAGGAAGGTGATGTCCCAACAATTTTTGAGAATGTGCCAAAATATTGTGAGTGCAGTGCCGTTTAACTCTCAGCCTAAGACAGCTGAGGCAGGTTGAAAATTTTGAAAAAGAAAACAATTAGAGAAAGCTTTGATGCACAAAACCAATAATGTAATAGATGAAAGAGAACTTTCCAAATTGTTACGAAATTTGTTTTTTCTACTTATCTCCAAAAAATGGCTTTCATTATATAGAACTAAGTTGGTTACGTGACTATGCGATTATGCGTTAGCGCCGTGGTCTGTCTTTATCGTTGGCCTCGGGTACACGGGGATGACGCTTCGCTGGCAATTGAATGTGTGTATGTACCTACAGGGTGATAAAAATGGTTCACTTTTAGGGGGTTTCTCCTATTTTTAGACGAAATAGTCAAAAAGTAGCTAAGGTGTCTGGAACTCCATTTTCAAGAAAAGTTAAATGCCGCAAACCGCATCTCGATATCTTGATTAGTTTACGAGATACAGGGTGTTTCTCAAAATGTCACATTTTCTACAAAGTCCCATAACTTTTTTCATTTTCGCAAAAACATCCAGTATAGGGTACTTTTTTATATTTAATTTACTGAAGTAGACGGCAAGTTTTTACATATTTCCGTTTTCGAGTTATAACAACAAACATATTTTTTAAATGGGAAATCCTAATTAAAATTATTATAACTTTAAAACAGTTAACTACAGAAAACTGCCCTCTTCACTAGTGGATTCTACGAAAAAATGTTACCATTTTGGACCACCCCGTAGGTACCTACATACCTACATTCAATTGCCAGCGAAGAGTCATCCCCGTGTACCGACCGCACGTAGCAGCGTGATCTGTCCTTCTCTTGGATGCTGGCTACGGCGGACGTCCACCGCGCCTACTGCATCCTAAAATGCTGGCTGCCGGTTATTGGGTCCACCCTGTAGCAGACAACCTCACCTTATCTTGTAGAGAAAAATTCAAGCTTTCATTTGGCATCGAATTTATTTAATAAGCTTCCGAGAGTTGCAAGTCAACAAAACAACGCCAATTTACTGCTGGCTGTCAATGCGAATAAGGAACCGCCATTGAGTAAAGGAATATTCCTTTACTCAATGGAACCGCTTAGGAGGTGGCAACCCCTTTTTATTATTGCTCCATGGGCCCTCTTTCCTATTGGTACCTACCTATTTTGTTCTATAATCACCTGAGAGTAGATTTGCCTAAAAATTAACCACAACTTCTTCAATAACTATATGATCGGGACCATATTAATTGAGGCAACCTATTAGCTTCAAATAAAGAAATATACTCTCTACGTTTTACATAAATATCTTATTCTATTCTATAATCTTATGATAGTTGAAATCATGCGGCCGGCTCTCATACTAATATGATTTGTCAAATTTTGACCCAAAAAATATATCGTGTGGCGGGCCATCATTTTTTTTAATAAAATGTACCGTTTTGCCCTAAAGTACAGTTTTTGATGCCCTATCGTTAAACAAAAACTAGACCGGGGGGCCTTCTGTTGCTATAATGAAAGTTGCCGTCAGTTGCCACCTACGAATACTGACGCCAAAAACTAAAAAAATCCTAATTTTTAAACTGCTGTAGGTACCTTCTTTATTTCTAGAGGCACATAAAAAAATTTAACACTGCTTGCAACAACTAGCAAAATCCAAATATTACGTCACTTTTCAAATATTAGATATGATCAAATTTGGGCTCTTATAGGATCAAAATTTTAGAACAAGATTATTGGTAATATTTGTGATTCGCATAAGATCTAGTTACCAAATATTACCCATGGAAACAAAAATTAATCGTTAATTACGTTAAATTGAAATAGACATAGTAGGCTTTCAAAATTTGAAAATGGAATTGTTTAAATGCAATTCCTTAAATGCCAATAACATCTAGTAGGTAGATCTACTTTCGCAACAAGCAACACCACATATTTTAACATATATCATCTTTTAAGCTTCAGCATTTCGCATTGCAGCTGCTGCATACTTCAACTATTCTCATTTTTTTAACATTACCTGTTTAATTAACCCCAACTCCATATGAAAAATTCCATTGCATATGTCATTACTCCATTATTACAGCACTACACATTTATTTACAGAGGTAAGTAGATCTTATGTCAACCAAAGATATTACCAATAATGTTTTCTTAAATTTTTGTAGTAAATGCAGAACAAGTGTGACACATCAAATTGAATGGGATATATTGCTTTAGAAAACCTGAAACAATACTTTCATTCAGGTAGTGATGTAAGCCTCATATTTAGAAAATTGCTCGCTGTAAATTTCAAATTGCAACTTCCAGTGGCATTCCATTTAAAAACTTCCTGCAACAAGAATGTGCTAGTCAAAGCAAGGTTAATTTCTTTTAAATTATCTATAATTTTCAGTTATTGATGCAAGTTGTGTTCCGTTAAAATACTTTTATTCATTTTTTATCGCATTTTGTTTTAGGATTTTCATTTGCCTTAACGCTTTGTAGACTAGAAGCTTTCATGAAAATTGAATATTTCATATATTTCTGTATCCTAACCGTACATCACATTTACCCTTTGCCTTTAATATTTAAAAATCCTCCGAAGCTTTTGCTGGAAAAAGTCGGGACCGAAACAGGAAATCTCTCTCCTTTTAAACGGTTTAATGCGGCGTGGCCGATTTAGAGGTTTCACAAACGGGCCCTTTTTGCGACGCGAGAACAAAGAGCGGCGTAATCAATGCGGTAAACGGTAAAACCAGAAAATGGTTAAAGTCGATAGAACCGGCGCGCTGTTGAGAAATCGAGGACCTCGGAAAGGATTCACAATTGAACGTGTGCTTTAGTGCTTTTTAAAACAGTTCGAAACAATCGATGTTTCAACAACACACTTTAATACAAGAATAGATTTTGTGACTTCCTAATTTATAACATAAAAACAGAATAACTTTATAACCGAATTAAAAAAAAAAATCTTCATTCAGGGAAAAGAATAGTTATTTATGTACCAAGGCACTGAAGTTCAACTTTTTATGACTCATGTGGAATTTAGTTGCCGAGGCCTCTGGCCGAGGCATCAATGCAGCAAAAAATGCAACCGGGTCATAAGTGCAGGTCAGTAACGAGCCCATTTGCACAATGAATTATTACTACTAATAACACGAACAAGAACAACACAGATAACGGTAAAACTCACGAAACGTACAAAACCCGCGAATATTTTCACTGCCCAATGTTTGAACCCTTTTGAACGATCCGGAAAACCTTGACTGTCACTTTCACAACACCGAAATAAAATTTGCCTGAGTACGCACCATAGACGCTGTCGCAAGTAGGCGATTATACCAAAATACCAAAATGAAAGTGTTTTAATGACGTTTGAAATTATTATCAATGAGTTGTGGTCATAGTTATTTTTATTTGTAGTATAATCGCGATTGCATTAGGGTTTTTATTTTATTATGTTCTTTTTTCGTATCACTTGGGTATCTTTTCACAACATAAATCAATGAGTGACGTCATTAATTAGTTTAGACAAATATACCAATGTTATACCCATGGTTAACAAAAAATTCCTAGGGATTTTGTGGAGAATGTTATCTGACAAAATCGGGACTTCTTACAGTAATCGGGGTATACCTAGGTCAGGTATAATGACGTACGGCGCCCTCGAACAGAAAAACCAAACTGCTGCTTGTTGTGCAGCCTCCGTAATAAATTTATAAATAGATTGATAAATTTATTGATAGATCGCGCTGCTATAGGTAACAATTTCGCAATGTGTACGAATAGTTAAATGGGCCTTTATTGGCTGGGTTTTGAATATTTGTTCACTTTTGACGAACGACGGCTCCGCGTCTGACGTTTGATGTTTACATCTCGCCAAGGCCTACTTATGGAAAAAATCGTACAATAACGGATTACTTCAGTGCCGATTTCAGAGCTTTTAATGACGATTTTGGGACACTTTACTGCCGATTTCAAGAAAACACATTTTCTGCCATGTCTAAAGTTATATGTCTATACAGACCAAGTCAGTCCAGAAGTGTCCAGTGTTTAGCGTACAATATGTAAACAGTATGGTGCCCACCTTTGGTTTAGATGTTAGTTGGTCGAGCGGTATATATAAGGTGGTCCATAAATAATTTATTTTTGGTGTGAGTCTAAGGATTAATGGAAACAACGGGGAATTTTAATACATATATTATATTTAAGATGGATGATGTCTCGGGCAGTACTTCGCCCTGCAACTCGGGACCTTCTACGGCTTCTTCTCATGGCTGGCACGGCATCGGACGCTCGCTGGTCTCTCGGGCAGGACTTAGCCCTACAAGTGGTATTTTGATGGCATTTTTTGATTATGGGGCAACTCCCAAAAAGACAATGTGAAGTTGTGTAAGTTTTCAAAAATAGAAGAACGTCGTTGGAAGTAGATTGAAAACTGTGGTAACGGTATGCCGGTTTTTCAAATGAATAATAATTATTAGTCGAAGGTGAAGGTGTACCCATATTTATCGCATGATAATTATTGTAAAGTATCTACCTACTTAAAAATAACACAAACGGGCCTGGGATCTAGTTATTCATGGAGATTTTCCACTCCTAACAAAAATAATTCTCACATTTACAATATTCACAACTAGGAGTCATGTCATTTGCAGTTAGAGACAACTTTTTGTTGATTCCATTGCAGTTTTTCTTTAGATTAGTCAAATAAATAAAAAATCTGCACCACGCACGCTTGCCAGTTTAGCCGTAGATGACGTTATTTTTTGTTAAAATAATTTTTGTAGATTTAGCTCAGGCAAAAAACATTACTTCCGCTAAACTAAAAGTGATATTCAACCGTGAAATGCAAATTTTTTTATTCACTTTACTAGTCTATTGAAAAACTGCAACAAAATCGCCATCTTAATTTAAAAAAAAACGGATATTTGGAGGTAAATTTTGGTTTGAAATCCAACTGCATTTTTGGTCGCATTCAATTCTTGAGAAAAAGTAATCAAGTTTGGTATTTCAACCATCAATATTTATCTTAAAAATTATCGAAATATTGATTTTTCAATAAAATCGGCTATTTTGCAATAACTTCTTTCTTTGAAATTCTATTGTTGGCAGCATCCAGTTCTTTCAGAAAAAGTTTAGTTTTTGAACCACCAATTTATCTTAAAACTAACAGAGATAATCGCTCGTAACGTCTTAGTTGCGACATCCTCAGGGTGTCACCTGTACAGGGTTATCCATATAATAGTACCTCCTTAACCTTCTGGTTTTTTGAATTTAGAAAAAGTTGTAATTATGAAAATTCTTGGAAATGTTCTTGCAATTTCAGACATGTATTCAGAAAAATTGAATGTCGTGTTTTTGAGATAGAGGCCACACTTTTTTTAAAATCGTATAGACAAGGGAGAGGGCAACAAAACCTGATGGGTTAAAAGGTGATACACCATGGACTAAGGGTTGAAAAATATTAAAAACTATTAACAAATCTGAACCGCGTGTTAATTTCGCGTCAATTTGATTTATCAGCTGAGAGAAACCAAGAGGTCCCTAATGTTTGGAAAATCGCGCCGCTTCAAGGGAGCTGTGTTTGTATTTCAGTAAAAAAAACAAAGCAGTAGTGTTATACGTTCGCGGCCGTCGTGTAAAAACAGTGAAACTAGTTTGCTAGTGTTTTTTGTGATTTTCGAGAGGATTACGACACCGCAAGGAAAATCACCCAGTCATCTGAAAAGTAGTTTTTCGCACGCTGTTCGCTAAAAGAACCATTTAGGATTGGTCCAAAGATTAGTTTAAAGACGATTCCTCAAAAATACTGTGACTGGCAGTGGCAACACTGCACAGGAGTATTGAGGGGAAGGCGGCCGCGATGCCTGCTGATGTTGGGCACGGTCTTGGACGCCTGATTGTAGCGTCGGAATAAGGGGTTTTAATAGCGTTTCTAAAAAAAAATATTTCTGACGTTAATATGCACTTTAGAAAAATTTTAATTGCAGATTCGTAACAAGTGCATTTTTCCCTACCTGCCCTTAAAATGAATGTACTCATGACCGATAAACCCTGAATATGCTTATATCTTCGGTGACGGCTCGTGGGTTAATGCACAAGGGGGGTTACGTTTTGAAAAAATTATGGGGTTGATGTCCTAAAAAGCCCATAGGAGCTAGGCTCCGCTCACACAATTCCGACATTATATTATGAACTGTATTTAAACCGCATGAATAATACCGCCATAAATAATAACAATGTATCAATCCAAAAGCTTATTGAAACACCTATTGGGCATCCTCATTTTATATAAGTCAATAAGTATTTCTTGGAAGTTATCTTTTTGGTCTATTTACATTTAGCCAATTAAAAATTTAATTATCTCTACAGATGGTCACATGCAGTAGGCCTACCTGCCTTTTTGTTTTTCCCCGGAGCTTATATTGAAAGCCGAAATGAGCAAACTACCTCTCATTTAGATCCACGATATATTTCCAAATACGATTTCGCAATTTCGCCAAGGCAAATATTTCTCGGTAAATATTCCTTGAAGCAATTGGCTATTAATGAATCTGTCCAAAGGGAAATATTAATTCGGCCGAGTAAAATAATATACGGTTTCGGCAGCCAATTTAACACGTACGTCATACGTCCGTCCCTCAGTTGGCCAGTTCTGAAATTGGAAAATTAATTAAAATTACATAATATTCTAGTTCCGCCCTTCTCAGTTTAATTAAAATTCTAGCGTATTCGATCAGACTTTGTAATAAGTATGAGCTTTATTTATTTATATTTCAAATTACATGTACGTAAAAATTAACTAGGTACCTTTCCATTTTTTACATTTTTGTAATATTGGCTAAGAACGCGTTGCATGCTACGCCACTGGCCTGTCGTGCGATGTGGCAGTCGGTAACACGGCCACGAGCGCTTTTAGGCGTCCTCTCTCTTTTTTTCTGAGGGCTTTTGCATGCTTTACAGTAATGTCTTTAAACAAAATTTTAACACAATTTTGCAAACGTTAAAAAGCTATATACAGGGTGAGTCACATCTAAAGGCAGAGCCGAAAACACAAGGTAGAATTCGCTAAAATAAGCACATAATATGCTTAATAAACATTAGCTCAAAAACGCTTGGTTCTCCATATACAGAGTGTTGAAACTTTTCCAAATATTTTTTAATTTTTTTCTAGCCCGTTTAGGAATTATTTTATACATATTATGGGTAATTTGGCCCTGTTCAGATGAGCAGCGGTGTAGATACAAATAATTTTATTTTAAATGCCAGCATAATCACCTTGACACTAGTTTAAAAAATCCGAAATTACGAAGAACCTGTACCAGAAATAAAAAAATACCAAAAGGCACTTTTTGTTCCAAATTAAATGGGCTATCCAAATTTAATTAATTATTTATTAATTTATTCAAAAACTATTTTTTGGAAACTTTGAAGCTCCCATCTTTTTTGGAATAAACGTCATAGGTAAAGTTCGGCCCAGGGAAACAAGTTTTGCAAATTCCAAGCTCAACAAAGTAACTCGTAACAAGAAAAATCTGTTCGAAAGAGAAGATATTGTTTTTGAAGAAGACTGGAAGACATATGGACGGAGTTACACGATTATCTACAATAAAGGCGGAGTTACAAGATGTCAGTAAAGGCGGAATTGCACAACGCCAGTAAAGGCGGAGTTACACGATGCCAGTACTAGAATTTATAAATAGCATTCAAGAATTTATGGTGAAAACATTAAACATATTCGTTGATAACGGAAATCCCAATTAATTTTAATGCGTAATGATCATTATGCGATTGGCTGCAACTCAGACGGGTTGAAAAAATTAATAAACGATACCAATGCTTTTTTCAAGATCTATAAGTTTTGTTAAGTTTTTGGGTTTAAATTAGTTTTCCTATAAGTATCAAAATATTAAAAAACTGTCTTTTGGAAACTTGGGCGCCCTCTATATTTTAAATTGCAAGCTCAACAATTTTTGCCTGCAAACTTTTTTCCTCCGACTAATAAGAAACGAGATAGAGGAAGAGACCCAAATTTGAGACACTTTTTGTGTAAATTCGAAATAAAATTCACCGTTAATTTTTTTTAATAATTTTGTATTGGAATAGTTGCTTAGTGCATTGACAAAACAGTGATGCAAAGAAACTACATTAAAATAGCGATCTAGACAAATTATTCAACTTAAACTTTTTTTTTGTCAATTTTCCCATAAAATAAAAGGTTGCCTAATTTGAGACAGGCTGACTAATTTGAGACAGACAATTACGCATTTCCTTTACATCTTCTACCATAGTATGAGAGTCCCATTTCTTGTGTTTTTTGGCATCTGTAATAAAAAAAATGAAAATATTTTTTGGGTGCCTAATTTGAGATAGTCTCAATTACAGTACAAATTTGTTATCTCAAATTAGGAACTTTCAGTATAAAAAATTCACAACAGTATTTTAGGTTAGTTATGAAAAAATAGTGCCAGATTTCAATAAAATATCATTAAGCAACACCCCCTATACCAACTACCAAAAAAATTTTACCAGTCAAATTGCACCAAACGTGCTTTTGTACAGAAACAAACGAACTGAAGCGCTCAACTACCACTTTAACACTACACCCCAGTTTATTTTAATTAGTCTAGGCTATTTCTGTGAGATGGCGTTACATATCTTTTAATATAAGGAACTATCTCAAATTAGGCACCTATCTCAAATTTGGGTCTCTTCCTCTATATCGATTTAAAAAAATCAAAATGGTAGCGAAACGGAAAAAGTGTGGGGATACGCCAATTTTGGTTTCATCTTTCTGGCCATCAGTAACAATGTATGAAAAATTCGTCTGTTCCGGAATTTTTTCTGTCCCAGTCTCTAACGACAGACTATATACTATAAAGCTGCACTATACTATAAAGCATTTTGCATTTTCTAATGTAAGTAGTAAGTATTTTAAGAGCTCGTTAAGGTTTTCGCGGTTGTGTCTGGGTGTACACGACCTGCGCGCGCATAAAATGACTGTAAATCGTCGATGGAGGTCCTCAATCAACGCTGTAAATGTAGTTAGAGCGTAGTGTAACCGGCCTCAGTGCGAAAGATTTTTTTGGACCTTTTCGCAATTTTTTTATAAGTGCGTCATGACGTCCTACGTTGAAAACAAGGCTCTTCTTTTTCGATTTTCTTTTGGTCGATATAGGCGGATGTTTTTGTGGCATATGAGTAGTAGGTAAAGGATAATCTGAAAAATTCAGTACAGACCTAATTCTAACCCGGGACTCATACTAGGAGGCCACATTATTAAAAAACAAACACTCAGAATTTGTTTGTCTTTAGTTGAACAAATTATAGAATACCTTATCATTAAATGATAAGGTAAATTTTACCTGACGCTCCGCAGTGTAGCATGTATTTCTGGAACAACCAGTATATCATCTGGATCAGCTTTACCCGGTCTAGGTATTGGATTGGACAATGGTATTACTATTATTACATTGGGCGCGTGCCGCGATGCGGTCGGTCATAAATCACCGAATTACGGGGTGGGGGGTTCGTACACTCGGGGTACAGTCCGCGCCGCAAACATAAACCGCTCTATTAGTGCTAATGGCGCGGCATTGGGCATTGATTGGTCGGGCTGCCATCCCGCATGCAGCTCTAAGCTCCATGCAACATTGTTTTGTCACAATCCAACACAAATTGACCTTAGCGAATAATCTTAACGCTTATCTAAACAGGGTAATATTATACCATCGTTTTTTAAACGGCATGTAACTTCTTGAAGACTGGTCTTCGGACATGATTTAAAACTGAGCACGTACATTAGTAAGTACATCATGTACAGGGTGTCCGCGTTAAGTCTCCCACTACCTCTATACCTTTAATGAAGTTTTCTGGGATAGCAACGAATTTTATACAGGATGTTTCGCAAATGCCTGGCAAACCAAACTTATGTTTATTAAAATAGAACACACTACATATTTTTTCATTTTTGATATCTGCTGGTCAAGGCAATAAAAATGTTATAAAACTTTGTGCCAAACTATGTATCATTATCTTATTCCGTTTCAAATTTTGTACTACATCATTTATTTAACTGGAATTTGTAAATCTCCTGATAAGGATCAATGCAATAACAAAATATATTTGTTTTAACCAAGAGAATAACACAATAAAATTTAGAAAAATCTTAAATTATCATTTATTGTTATTGCATTAATAACCTAATTTTATCAGGAGATCCACAAATTCAAGTTAAATAAATTTACTAAAAAATTAAAATTGTATACCTAAAACTTTTTTCTATCATTAAAAGTTAGTAAGATACATTTAACGTGGACACCCTCTACATCATGTTGGCTATTAAGCCAACATGACCAAACCCTTTAAGTGTGTTTTATGTCCCCTAAATAAAAACAAAACGTGTCTGATGGCGCCTAGTTTTATGATAAAACTAGGCGCCAGCAGATAAAACTTTTAACTCAATTCAATTCTTTCTATTATAGTACAAGATCCCTAATAACCTCGACCTATCTGTATTCATAAAGAAAGGTATTTTTTTATAAAAGATAATGTATAATCAAATAAATTGCGCATGGGTTGCCTAATCGATCATATCCTTGCACAGCTACCTTTAATTAAAAATAATTTAACTATAACTATTGAAATTACTACAGAAAGGACACTTTGGTGGGTGGGTGGGTGGGTGGATGGATAAATGTATGGATGGATGGATGGGATGGATGGATGGATGGAGGGACGGAGGACGGACGGACCGACAGACAGACAGACAGACAGACAGACGGACAGACAGACAGACAGACGGACAGACGGACGGACGGACAGACGGACGGACAGACAGACAGACAGACAGACAGACAGACAGACAGACAGACAGACAGACAGACAGACAGACAGACAGATAGATAGAAGGTAAATATACATATTGCGGGAATATAACTAAAAAAGTAACTAAAATATCATAGTAATCCAACCAACTATTATTTTGCTACACAATACTTTTTCTTTTATAAACGAAAGTCAAAACGTCGAAAAAAATGCATAATTAAGCACACGCAAGTGTTTTTGCACAGGAAAGTTGTATAGAAATCATCAAGCAGCCGATTTTCATTTTTTTATAAATTTCGTAAAATATGATAAATTCACATCTTTGCATGGAATGCTAAAAATATATTGTTACAGATAACTATACAAAACTTATCACGTTTTTTTTTTAAATAAGCATTTAATTAACGGATTAAAATTTAAGGAATCATATTTAGTTTGACCTGCCTGAAGAACGTAGTAAAACACCGGCTAGCAGTTCGGGTTCGTATTATTAAAATTTATTTAAGCGCCACTGGTTTATGGGCTACCTAAACCAGAAAGTATTTCGTTGTTAGAAGAGAATCAAACCAATTAATCTAGTATGTTTAGTTTTGACTAAATAAAAGGTAAAGAGTTCAATTAACATACGCTATAATCGAAATTTCCCAAAAGTTAATACATATACATATTTATATGTGTAAATATATTTAAAAAAAAATTTCAGGTAAGATCTAAACTAGTACAGATGTACAGATAGCTATCAACAACAAGCTTTCGTACTCCGTAACGTGATCACGCTAAGGTTACATAATATTAAAAATAATGTACACCTTATAAACCTTAACAGGCAGTAAAACAATAATTTCTTTATAGCGGATTCGAAATATCAAAATAGAAAAACTATGCAAGTTTTATTTCCCGACATAAAAGTGGCCAAAAGCTTCCCAAAATGATAGTGTTCTTTTTTTACGTTAAACTAACTCTCTTATGTTCTACACATCCCACGAGACAACACAATTTGACATCAAACTTATCCAGTTTCCTCTGGTCCTTCGAAAGGCGGCAAATAGCCAACCCGTTGAATTTTCCGAACAACTCCCAGACAGCAACTCAGGAACTAACGGGTGGTTTCATCAGTAACGGGCTATAGTCGATTATCTTTGCAGCAGCAGCAACTAACAATACTTGGGCAAACTGGGACACAGGGTATACATTCACAGCTATACCAAAAAAACCCTAAAAGAAACATTGGCCTATTGTAAAATTGCGCCCAAAAACAAACATTGAAAATGATAGAAAAGGGTTAAATGTACCTCAGTCAGCAGGAGGGTGCCTTTACTCGTTATGGTCTTTGGTGGTAAAGATGACAGTCGACCAAGATATGATGAATCAGCACATACAAAAAAGGTGTTTCTCAAATCCCGAATAACGGTTCCGTTTGTGGATTTTCAACAACACATAATATGTCCAAGTATCAAACCATACTATTCCACAAAACGTTTTAACAATTTCGGCGAATACACTATCCCCTTCGGGTACAAACTATTTTTTTCTTCTACTCGCCAGAAATTTTCCAACACCTTCTAAGGCCGATAAAAATGATAAACTGAAAGAGGAAATGGCCGCGCGGGCGGCGGGCCTCATTTGCTTAGCACAAAAAACGGTACCAGACCATGGAGTGTCAATAACATGGAGACTTTCAAAATAACAAAAATGATGAATTCGCAAACTTCCACCTAGAAAACTACAATTACCTAGCCTAATCAATAGAGTACAAAAAATATCCAAACCTATCCAAAATGACTTTCTTAAAAGAAAAGGTAACTTATTTGAGATAATAAGTCTCTGCAAGGCATCCAACCAATATACCGTCGCTGGTACCAAATTTAAACTGTAATTTTGGGAAATGTATTGAAATTCAATGGCCTACCTATTTCAAAATTTTAAACGTAATAAACTCCCCCTTTTCTTTCGAAGGAAGTAAAGTCCAGAACGGAATTTACTGACTAATTTTACTATATTCGTATAGGAAACCAACTAAACTAATTAAGTATATCTATTTACTTATCTACAAAAAAAAAGAAAAAGAAATCTAACTATCATTACTATCTAGGGGATATCGTTTTAGATCTTGGACGTGCCATTTTCCAATTGATTTGGCAGATAAGTCCTTCAACTCATATGTACAAGAACCAATTTTTTTATGTACAACAAAGGGACCTACATATTTGGTAGCTAATCCAGCACTAAAATTAAAAGCCGCACTTGACAGACATTTATTTCTGTGGAGAACATGTTGACCTAGTGAATATTGCTTACCTTTTAGCTTTAGCACAGATAAATCTGTGCTTTTAGGAACAACGATGTCTTAAAAATTGCTTCGCACCTCATGTGAAAATCTTACACCCCTAACACCCGAAATCGGTTAGAAAACCCTTTATAATTGGAAGCAGCCGGAATGGAATTTAACGTCGTCCCGGCCGGCTCAGGTTTGCCTGCCGCCTGGAGCGGCAGCGGGCCTTCGGGGACTCATTAAATCCGGCCCTGGCCAGGGGGGAGGACGTGGCGGGGCGCTCCGAGTTAATCGCGTCAACGAGGGGTTGGACCGAGTGAAAACACGGCTCGCCGCCGCTGCTCCTGACTTTCTTGCCTCCCCCCGTTAATTATGTCTCCCGTTTTTGTTCGACACGATATTAATTGACGTATCGGACCTTTGATGCGAATTTCTTTGAACTTACTCTCACGATTTACAAATAGACGTTCCCAAGCTTTGATGTCGACATCAAGCGATAAAGTTTTGGATTCGTTATTTAAACTTATTTCTTTCGGTCGGGCACATTAATTCCTTACGTTTGTTTTAGTCAATGTAAATATTAAATCGTTGACTGATGTATCTAAAAGACTTCTCACGACTATATAGCTTCATATCGTGCAAAACATGCAGATGACGCTCATATTTTAGCCAACGACTAGTCGCACCGAAAGACTGCGTCCGAGGGGAAGTGTGGAAGCGCGGGGTACGCTTTGTTGCTATTGGCTGGCCGTAATAATGCGATGCAGCGCGCTTCCCTAGTCACAACTATTAGAACCACGCGTCGTTGAGAGGAGTGTACCTACAATACATAGCCAAGCGCAATATCATATTAAATTTTTTTATCAATTATTTCCGCATATGAAAGTATAAGTAAAATAACAATTTATTTACTTTGACAAAAAGTAATCTTTCCGCACGCCTAAGCTTCCTTCGATGCTAGTTCTGCCCAAGGGCGGATCTCCACCCCTCTTACTTACCTCACCGCAGACGCACTCTGTATTTTGCATTAAATTTGGTCTCCCGAAAGCGAATGGTGAGCTAAAACAGTGCTAGACGTGACAGCAGTGAGCAGTCTTTATTAATACATCAGTCAATGATTAAATGGTAAGATAAAGAAGTAGGTAGGTAACGCGCTATCTATTCCGTCATTTTAATGTAGTTTCCCTTTTTTAACCGTTGTGCTTTCAAGCGAAATATGATGATTTAATCCCACTTGCGAATACAGAGTCACACACTTTTAAAAGTCCCCAGGCTCGCAACTTTTTTACTTATCGTATCGGCCGATTTTAATGATCAACATGTCAAAATAAAGCTCTTTAGAAACTCTTTCAAATAGAGTTTACAAATTCAAAAACCGCCTTATAACTAAGTATCCAAAGCTTTGTATATTATATTTTTTTCCTCTCCGATATATCGCAAATTTTTTTTAGAGAAAGTTGGTAGAGATATTAAAAGTTACACCCTGCCAGTAAATTTCATAATATGAAGCCTGTTTTAAGTGTAAAGAAATAGGCAGTGAAACTATCTATTAGTGTAGATTTGTTTCTTTAAATTGGCGATGACGAGATTAAAGACCAAATGGCCCGTCGCCTATCAAACATGAGCTACTTTCAGGTGCAGTGTTTCAAGCTCCCAGTGTATGAAACACTAATCGAGTTAAGGAATAATGGGTAGTTTCATGCAACCGAACGCTCATTTTTTTACTGATCCACAATTTCTAATTTCATTGTAATTTTGAATAGGTACTATTTATTTTTATACAAGCATAGGATAACGAAAAAGTAAGCAAGCAATTCAAAAAATATAGTCTGATATACTACCCTGCGCAACTGGAAGCATAAATATCCATGACACGGCCCGTGCTAGAGGGAACAGGGGAGGAAAAGAAGTAGTTCTGGAATGCGAAGCAGTCAGGCACCCGAATTCCTAAAAGGGCAAGCAAAGTACTCTGAAGTTACTCGGG
This sequence comes from Pseudeuparius sepicola, assembly GCA_963920635.1. Lineage (NCBI taxonomy): Eukaryota > Metazoa > Arthropoda > Insecta > Coleoptera > Anthribidae > Pseudeuparius > Pseudeuparius sepicola. Next base: position 47,891,833 of record OY987298.1, read on the forward strand.
AGTACTCAAAGCCTCGCACCCGAAAGCGGTTCTGGTCAAACACTCAGAACCCGGCAGCTTTTGTCTTCGATAGAGGGCTGAATAGAATAGCTAACTATATATTGTTAGGGTTCACCGGTGGGCCTTGGCTTTTGGAAACATTTATTACTACTTAACTTCGAACTTTTCAAACTTATTGCGTAATGGGCCTGTTTCACCCTTTTTTTATTATTGATTATGAATCTTAATAGTAAATAAAACACGAAAATATTTTTTTTCGATTTTTTTTTTCGACCGGGGAATTGCAAAAAAATTTTGCAATTATTCTTAAAGCTAACTCTCGAATGTGTTTTCTATCATCTCCTAAAATGGCTATCAAAAGGTTTTCCGGATGACCAAAATATTCCTTTCTCCTTTCTCTCAATTCCGGGATCACTTTTTCCAGTTCTTCAGGGAGGTAACAATATATAATAATGCTAAATAAGTGCCTAGCGCCATCCTTGTTACAAGACCAATTAAATTTGATTTCAAATCAGCATACGGTATACACTTTAACTTTTAACTTTTGCAGGTTTTCAGACAAACATTTAGTTTCATTAGCTCAGTGTACATAAATTAAAGAATGTCAGAATGACATGACAGATTGATATATCGAATTTTTAGGGCTTCGATTACTAGTATAACCGGCAACGTGGCAAACGCAATTTCATTGCTCCAAATGAAGGCGCGCAGTTTAAATTTTTTATATATTTTTTTAGTTAATAACAATATTAGGTATCGACGAGAAAGATGCTGAGGGGGATTTTATTAAAGAGTTATGTGATTAATTTCATTCTAATAGTAAGAAATATCGAAATTCGATTGAGTGAACAAGGCCCATTGTTACCAACGAGAACGTAATCCACATTGGTTATAAAAAGTTGAACTTCCGAGTTCCTTGGTACAGAAATAGGTAAGGTAAGTAATCTAATTCAACGAACGTAACAATAAAGAGGAACAATAAACAAAAAAGCAAAATGTAAATTTAATTTTTTTATTTGAGTCGTTGATTTGAGAAGTTGACGTTGAGACACAAAAAAACTCGATTCTCGGGTCCAGCGCTTTAATTTCGGTTAACAGAAGATCATGAAACGACATTTCTACCCATTGTTGTTTCACTTGATAAACTAATTATGTGTACCAAATCCAAGATATAATAATAGATATACTTATATTGTTTCATCTCACTAAACGTCCTGTACCTATCCTTTTCATTAAGTTTTATTAACTTAATAGTTGGTCTGGAAAAAGTAAAATTACTTTTTCGTTCCGTGTTTAAAACAGTTATTGACACTCACGATTACATGCATTCAGAGATAAAAATTAGTTGATTAGGTATAGATAATTTTTTATTTTTCGAATTCTGGAATAAACAGGTGTTTTTGGGGAATATTTTGCCAATTTCAACGCAACCGGTTGATTTTATCGTTATGAAACAAGTACACATACATACACTTTGGTTGAAAACTAAAAAGATTAACTAAAATGACAAACCCTCAAGACCACAAAAATAACCTCAAAAAGTTATGACTACATGGACGATGCAAAAACTGTGAGATATGGAGAAATTGGCACCTTCGGCTTGTTCTCCAATCGAAAAACACAACAGTGTCATATTTCAGTTCAGCAGTTTGATTATTTTAGGGCATTTAGACGTAATTCAATAAAAATTTTAACGCCCTGTATATCAGTAACTATTGAGGTTTGCCGACAGTTCAAACGTAATATTTTGGCATAAAATAAAAATGTAGTTCCTCTGGGACACCATGTATATAGCAGCAAATAAAATCAATGGCAACTCAGATTTAAACTAAAATTCGACAAGTTAACAACCGCTTTTCCTGATGACGACTTTATGAGAGTTGATGGTAACTGTGAACTTATATGGCAATTTCTCTCAGGACTGCCTTTCCACTTTTTTATCTACTTAACACCCCCGCCTAGATCGTCTAAATTTGTCTCGTACATCCTGGGACTTGTCCAGTTTCTGGGTTCCCATGTAGGATTGACCTAGGTCGATAAATACCAACAAATAGCAAAGTTCTTTCTACCTTTAAGCATAGAGATCACAAGAGGACGTATTTCTGGCTTCTTTTTTGGACTTTTGTAAGAATATGAAAAATATCAATTGACTGGGGCGCCTCAGTAGTAGCTGTAACCCAGAACGCCCCGAACACAATCGGGTAACCGGGGCAGACCCGATCCCCTGGGCTATTATCGCCCCAATATCCTGCGCGGCCATCCGTCCATCAGCCTGGGGATTCCACCAGATTTAGCGAGGCCATTGTTGTTGTGGGGCTGGGGCGACATCGAGCCCTGCTCGCTGTCGACGACAATCGGACATTTGCTAAAATCCTGGGTCTGGTAAAGGGGTTGACCTAATTTTGGGTGGGAGGATTACTTGCTGTCTTCTTTATACGGCGCAACAAACGGTGGGAAGTTGCTTTGTGTAACTTTCTTTTTCGCAGTTTTGTTCATTTCTGAAGTAGGAAAGACCGTGCTAATTCTTGAAATTTATGATCTCAAGAAAAATTGCTCTAAATTGTAGCCCTTTCCCCAGGAGCATACTACTGAAGGAAATTGTTACAATATTGTATGGTGAAATAAATAGTACCTCTGTAAAACTGTTCTCTTACAAAAGATAAGTCACAATAATACATATAATATACCACCGCCAGTCACAATAATTGTGACTGCGTGTTATTCTTTGATATCATTGAGGCAGCAATGTAACTAGAGTTATGAGTGAGTCAACGATCTAAATAATAATATATCATATAAAGAAAAAGAGAAAGCAAAAAATAAAAGAGTGCATCACCTAAAAATATTTTTGGCCATACAGATAATTCACATTTAGGGTATTCCATCAAGGGGTAGTCAAAATTGGTTCTTCTTAAATGGATCACCCTGTACATGACTATATCTTTTAATAGAGTATGCCACCCGTACTACAACGATACCAAGTTTTTTTTAATTCGCATGTTGTGTTGACAAGTTATTCCAACTTATATGAAAAAAAAAGATAAGAATGCAGAGGGTTTGTTTATTAGCTTACTTGAGAAATTCTTAGTTATTAGTTATAATTTTAATTAACCCAAGGTCTCAATGCATTCCTTATAGGAAAATTTAATTTCATCCTACAGGGTGCTCACTGCTCACAGTAAAACAATAAACTGTGCGACTTTCAATAGACCAAACCTGTTTTTTTTTTTTCAAATAGAACACCCGGAACATTATAACTCTATTAGAATAATAGTAATAATAGTATAATAACTTATACTAAAAAAATATACTAATTAATATGTGGTTAGCTCCGCTAGTTTCTATGTTATTACAGGAAAACCAGTTTCTAACTATATTCTTGTAATTTTCAAACATTAATTTATTAGAGTTGAGTTGTGGTACTTAATATTCTACAAAGCTAGAATATAAAAACGTGGGCCGTATTACACTCATCTATCTCTTTGCAATAAACTAATTGTTCAAGTTGAAACTTCCGCTAAATGGATATTTGGATAAATGATGGTGAAAATTTCATACCTACCTTTTTTGACCAATCAGAGGCTCCTTTTTTGCTTCGTTGACGTGGCAACTCAAAAAATTTTCGGAAATATTCTCACTTGCTCTAGGCAGCAGGCGGTGATTACCTAGAGTGGAAATTTTTTGACAGATGTCAACAAAAGTTTGATAATAATAATTGCCTTTAATTTTCGCGTAGGTATGGAATTTTCTTACCGAATCCCCCACGTTCTTGAATTAATATCCGGAAATTTTTCTCTAATACGATTTTTTTTGAGAAAATTCCATATCTACCTACCTTTTTTGCCCAATCAGAGGCTCGTTTTTTGCTTCGTTGTCATGGCAACTCGAAAAATTTCCGGAAATATTCTCACTTGCTCTAGGCAATGTGACATTGTAACATACAGCTTGTCCCGCTCTGATGTCCGGAAGAGGGAAAAGTTTTTTGTTCGTGGGTTTACGACAATAAGCCACTTTTTATAAAAACTCCTGCTTGTTCCAAAACGTCCAAAAAACTGTTAAAATATTTTTGATTTTTTATACAGGGTATTCAGTATTTCGAAAAATTTATAAAAATTTTGTTAGTAGTGGCCAAGAGTAAAGGAACGTTCTTTCTGACAATATCGAAAAATATTATCAAGGATGTCATTTAGAATCCACAGGGGGTTACAAATTTGAGGTTTCAGCAATTTATGTTGAATTTTTTTTAACAAGGCCTGAAACAAAAAGTTTATGCTGAACCTTGATAATAATGTGGACACTTTAAGAAAACAGTTGGAGGTAATAAATTTGAGTAAAAATTTATTTTTGTAAATTTCAATAATATTATTGCTTGCTTAAGTAAATTTTCCATATTGTTAGCAATAAATTAACGTATAATAGCATTGAAGAAATTGATTATTGTAGAAATTCTGCAAATATCAAATAAAGCGGCACAAACAAATTACCTGCCCGCCTTGTTAAAAAAAAATAACATACATTGCTGAAACCTCAAATTTGTAACCCCCTGTGGATTCTAAGTGACATCCTTGATAATATTTATTCTTGGCAACTATAACAAAATTGTTCTAAATTTTTCGAAATACTGAACACCCTGTATAAAAAATCAAAAATATTTTAACAGTTTTGGGCGTTTTGGAACAAGCAGGAGTTTTTATAAAAAGTAGCTTTTTGTCGTAAACCCACGAATAAAAAACTTTTCCCTCTTCCGGACATCGGAGCTGAAACGTACATGGCGCGTGCACCTACACCTACGTAGTAATGATCGGTTTTCATTGGTCGGTGCCGAATAACAGTACTGATTGCCGATAAGGTGCTGATCGCGGGTATGTTTAGCTCTCAATGCTCTCAATTGAAATTCTTGTAACTCCATATTGTTTTAAAATATATTTGTACTAATTAAACTATAGTAAAATCGAGCAACTCTTACGCTTAGAGTAAACAAGAGCACGTGGGTTGAAATATCTGCCATAGCCGCACGGAGGTACGACCTTTATTTAATTTTAGTCTTACAATTGTGAACATCAAAATATTTCAGACAAGAATTATTGGCGTGGCAGTGTCTAAATAGCTGAAAACAACAAGATAAAACCGAATATCTACACTTCTGCGATCGAGCACGTCCCTGTTGCCGAGTCGGGTGAAATTTTATAGCCTACCGACCAATCGCGGATCGTCATTGAACACGTGGTTTTATTTACACCAGGCGTACGGATTGCTCGATTTTAGTATAGTTTGCATCAAAAATATCGATTACCGATAAAATCACAAAGCTAAATCAACGAATTTTTATTTCATTTTTGTAGATATTAAAAATCACAATAGACTGAAGTGAGCAACTTTTTAAAATGTCCGCGTTGATATTTATTTTTGGCAAACGACGCACACGAAAGTTTCGTCGTCACGGAACTACCCGAATTTCTCAATGCGCATTTTGTGATTGCAGGCTATGATTGGCGAAAAAAGGTCGAAACACAAAAGGTCGAAATTTTAAAAATTGTCGAAAACAGAAAAGGTCATTTTCGACTATTTTTAAATGTGCGTCTTTTGTGTTTCGACCTTTTTTCCGCCTATCAAAAATTAGAATTAAATTTTAATCACTTCGACCTTTTGTGATTCGGTCTTGTGTAGTTTCGGTCTTTTGTGCTTCGACCTTTTGTTTTTTTTATCTTTTCATTATTCTACCTATCCTGTTTTCGACATTTTTTAAAGTTTTATCTTTTGTATTTCGAACTTTTTTCCGCCAATCCAAATAGACGTGCTCGGTACTATTCTTTCTTTGTACTCGTATCAGTTTTCTAACTTTCTTGGTTTTGTGTTATTTGCAATAAACAATTCGGTAGTTCAGACATTATTTTAATTGCTTACATCCTCGCACCTTTCCACAACGCGGACAATTTAAAAAGTTGCTCACTTCAGTCTATTGTGATTTTAATTAATTGAGAGCATCAACTTGGAGAGCATTGAGAGCAAAACGTGCGCGCGATCAGCACCTTATGGACAATCCGTAGATACTGTTATTCGGCGCCGACCAATAAAAACCTTTCATTACTGCGTAGGTGCTGAGCGCCCAGCGGATAATAAACCAGCACTGCCTCCCTGACGTAATTGTAAAAACGAGACAGAAAAATGAACAAACATTTTTGGGCCTATAAAACACGTTCAAAAATTAGAGCAAAATTACGCCTGCAGTTAGTGATAATTCACATACTCCGAGGTAAATACTAAATAATTTAAACTTTGGGTTTGTTTCTAGAACAACCCCGTGGTCCATTTTGTAGCTTAGCTCAACAACTAGAAAACAACCGAATATTTACATTTCTTCGGTCTGCTGATTACTCTTACGCACTAGTAACTTTTGCACTATTTAACGGCGTTGCTGCCCAGAACCTCAAGTGTGTTTCGCTACTATGGAGGTTTGGAGCAGTAACAACTATATTATGTAACTTTCTAATACCGGTGTAAAAAATTATGTTATAATTAGATAAGAATATAACGTGCTAGACCGAACGTCACCTCGGGAAACTTGATAGGCGTTGCAGAGCGATGGCGTTATTCCTCAGAGAAATTACCAAGGATAGAGGGAGCAACAGCATCAAAATACACACGTTCGTAGTCAACCAACATCTTATGCAAATTTACCGAAGTAAACACACATTGGGCCCTTGTGTGCAACGTTTACCTGTGATAGGTTATATCCTGAGAAATATCAATTTGGCCACACACCACACACTTTCAGTGTCCCATTGTATACAAAATCAGTCACTATATCCTAAGTACTAATTAATAGCCTATAAATTAACAGAAAAACAATTGAAAACAAAAAAAATGCATACGTAAACAATCGGAAAATTTGACTTGCTGGGCAAACCCAAAACAAATACCGCCAAGTATAAAGAACGCGGAGCCCGCGGCGGCAACAGCAGCGTTGCCATGTTGGGCGGTTTAATGTGTATCTGTTGACGATTTTATTAAAGAGATAATTAGCTACTATAATTACATGGCAATTTATTTTTAGTTTAAAATTGGTACATACAAGAAATTAATAACGACATTTGTTAATTTAGCGTTATGGGAGGTGTGCCTTCATTTAATCCCATTATTAAACCCTTCTACTTTGAAATGAAATGCTGTAAACCATGGAGTACGTGGCCTCACTCAGAAAGATGTTGGCTCTGTTTACTTTTTGTTCTTACTCCCTCTGTCCTTGGTTATTTCTCTGAGCGTTATTCGAAACCCATAGTTTGTTCCAAGTTTAATTCAAAGTGAAATGACAAATTGCCGGTAGCAAAAAAAATTATATGCACTACACGATTCGTAGGTAAGCCCTACTTGATGGCGTGCAAGCATCCGACTACACTACCAGCAGTGATTGATACGAAACTCGTCAATGTTTAATATTTTATGTTTTTATTGAATAACGCTAAAACTACCGCCTACAGCAAAAAAAGATTTTATCACCACCACGATGAAAGCAGGCCACAGTTTTTTTAGTGCGTACTGAACCGAAAAGTCACCCATAGATAATTCACAATCATCATTCCCTTTTATATGTACCTAATTGTAAATTTTTTCCAATGCTGCTGAAATTTGTTTATCCTGAGGATGTCTCCTTTTTCTGTTTGAAGTTTGAAGTTTTCAAAATTTGTAATCTATAACTTTCGGTTGACTAAGTAATAACATACGTAACAAGAAAGAAGCACAAAGAATGGGTACGAATTATGTTGTCATATTCCTACTTATTATTTCAAAATACCTAATCTGTGTTAAATTAAGTGAGAAAGGATCAAAATTGAACAAACTGTCACACTTTGCCTTAACAAAAATGTCAATATTGTTATTATTCAACTATCAACTGTCGTAGTTTCCTAAAGACCCCAGTTGCAAAAACTTTTGACACAAAACCAGTCTACTAATGCTATCTAATTTTTCTATGTATAAAACATATCAAGCAACACGTATTAACGTAAGGACCCCTCAGACCAACGCGGGACAGCGGGGACGGAAGCGGGAGCGGGGACGGAAGCGGGAGCGGGAGCGGAATTTGTTGTCCCGCTTTCTACGTACACACCGATGCGGTGGCGGGATTCTTTTTTAATTAATTAATTCAATTTAAATTCTTTTGTATGGTTTTTATTACAAATGTCCTCAGATCACAGAAAATATACGCTACGCGTAGCCTATATTTTCTGTGCCTCAGATGAAGATGAAGTGTTCTTATTAGTAGCTCTTGCTGAAGATGAGAGAAACAGGTACTTATTAAGTTTAAATTTTTTCCAGTCCCCTCCCACACCTTATCTTTCTTTCAACAATTTTTGTAATCGTCGTTAGATAAGTCAAACATGATAGCATATTTCTTCACTATTAACTTCTCGGTCAAAGACATGGTTCTAATGTACTACACGTGGTCGCGGGTCGCGGGAAAAACTGTGCTTACTGCGTTCCAAAATAAAACGCTGCCTGTGCGGGCTAGTCGCGGGATTCATTTCACGGCAGTGTGGACAGCCTGGTATCCCGCCACGTTACTTCGTCCTGCACTTTGCCCGCTCCCGCTTTCCCGCGTTGGTCTGAGGGGTCCTTTTTTCTTTGTAAATTCCCGCATTGTCACAATATATTCGTCACCCGCACCTCACCCCGAACGCCTATGAAGGCAAATATTTATAAATAACTCGTACCTGGACGATAGCAAGTAAGCAAAAAAATATGAATATAGTGAATCATCGATCGCCATGCTTTAAACAGTGTCCAAACATGTAGGTACCTACATAACAAACGCTCTGCAACGTAATCCGTATTAAATCCGTTTAGTATCGAAATAAATGTTCAGTGCTCAACATGGAAGTCACTGAACTTAATTATTTCATTTCCAATCTCAATCCATAGGCATAATTTGTTTTTATTTTGTTATCTGAAGAATATCCCATGTTCTACACCTCTGTCAACTCCATATTATTTTTTGACAAAGGAAGATTTTTAGTTCCTATTATTAGGTATACATTATAAATAATAAAGGATGTTTTAGTGGCATAGAAGGTAAAGTACCTATATCAATTGAAAAAGAATGCACTCCAGCCGGGATTCGAACTGACTCCTGCTGTGGCCGTAGGCACTTAACCAACTAAGCTACCGGAGATACGGGACACGAGTCCCATCGGCTAGGTGTTATTTACTCCAATTGATATTAGTTAGCAGCGGTGAAATGTAGGAGATTTTGGCGTCTTCTACAGCTACTATAGACGGGGTTATGCAAATGATGTTACGATATTGGAAAAATGGCGAATAAAAATAGTTTTCAAAAAAAAATTAAAAAAGTTGTTGCTTTTGATGAGTTAAATATGTGGCGAAAAGGTTGACACTTCTGGGAATCATTGTCTAAGTTTCCTTATATACAGTGTGTCCCACTTAAGGACTGACCACCCCTGTAAAATTTTTATTTCTAGCTCGATTTTCATAAACTTTTTTTTGTTGGATAGAGCTTGAAAAATGGCATCAAACACATAATTGAGGTGCCTTGTGCGTTAAAGTCATGGCCCACTGAGACGGTGTTTTTGGGCTGAAATTTCGAGAAGTACTATTAGGGATTTTTTTAGAGGAAAATTAATGTCAGACTCTTATTTAGCATTGTTCTAAACCCAAACGTACCAATTTGCATTGCCGTAGCTCTACAGGGAGTTTCAAAATTTTTATTGCCACACTTAAAGGCTGACCACCCCGTAAAATTTTTATTTATAGCTCAATTTTCATAAACTTTTTTTTTGTTGGGTAGAGCTTTAAAAATGGCATTAAATGCATAATTTAGGTGCCTCGTGCGTTAAATTCATGGCCCAATGAGACGGTGTTTTAGTGCTGAAATTTCGAGAAGTACTATTAGGGATTTTTTAGAAGAAAATTAATGCCGGTTCCTTGTTCAGCGTTGTTGGAAACCCAAACGTACCAATTTGCATTACCATAGCTCTACAGGGTGTTTCAAAATTTTTAGTGTCCCACTTAATTAGTGACCACCCTGTAAAATTTTTATTTATAGCTCAATTTTCATAAACTTTTTTTTGTTGGGTAGAGCTTTAAAAATGGCATTAAATGCATAATTCAGGTGCCTCGTGCGTTAAATTCATGGCCCACTGAGACGGGGTTAATTTTCTTAATTTCTGGTAACTTGGTCACTAAAATATTCATGAGGAACTCATATTCTTTCAAAAATTTATTAGCGAACAAATTTTTTATTTAATTTAATATCATCAAATACATGAATAAACAACACAACATAACATAAACTCTAATTTCAGTCATTTCAATTAGTCCTTCATTTTCTAATGCAAATTGGTACGTTTGGGTTTCGAACAACGCTGAATATGAATCCGGCATTGATTTTCCTCTAAAAAAATTCCTAATAGTACTTTTCGAAATTTCAGTACTAAAACAACGTCTCAGTGGGCCATGAATTTAAGGCACGAGGTACCTGAATTATACATTTAATGCCATTTTTGAAGCTCTATCCAACAAAAAAAAGTTTATGGAAATCGAGCCATAAATAAAAATTTTACAGGGGTGGTCAGTCCTTAAGTGGGACACACTGTATACGTCAATTTTTTGTATATACTTATAGCCAGGAATTCGAGAAAGAACAAACTTCCGTTGGTATATTAATGTTACCTATTTTTTATATCTATAATTTGTCAATGTCATCTATTTCGTGCAAAACAATGCAATTCAACAACGCATCTCTCGCTTAAACACACAAACCTTGATTTCCAAATCGGGTCGGCCTTTTCGTTTGGATTTCAGCCCGACTATCATCGACATGGTGGGGTCGATGCGGTGCCGACCTAATAACAGTAATGGCCCTGCGCCGATTGACGGACTGGCGGCCGGATATTGGCGCGATAATATTCCGGGGCCAGAGGGGTCCGGGGCTACCGGATTGTGTTCGTCGGGAGGGCATTCACCAGTGCACTATTGGTTTTCTGCTAGCCATAGCCGCGGAGGTACTGGATAATGAAACTTCACGTAAACAACGACCCTCCGGCGTGTTTAATGCAGGGTACACATTCCACCGATGAGAACAAACATCCAGAGCTCGCTGCTACAGTTGCCATCTAGTGACGATGCCTTCCAACCACCGCAGACGCTTGCTCATTCAGCTACGGATTTTTCAATTGGATTGCCCAGTGCGGTGCAGATTTTTTTATTCAATTTAGGTACTAATCTAACGAAAAATTCAACGAAATCGCCATACCTAATAATTTTTTAAAAAATCGGTTATTTGGCGATAACTTTTTTGTTTAAAATGCAACTGCATTTTTCCTGATGGCATGGCATTCAGTTCTTTGGAAAAAACTACACAATTTTGATATTTCAACCATCAATTTGTCATACAAATTATCGTATGTAATATCACAAGTGTGTACCGGAAATTTTATCGCTAATTTTTTCGAAAGCGCTATTTTGCCTAGAAAGATCACGAGTATAGATTGGTCTTTTATCTCTGAAAATAAAAGCCCAATTTATACGAGTGGTCTTGCTAATGGGCAAAATAGGGCTTGAGAATAAAATTATCTAGAAAAATTTCCGGCACGAGTGGTATTTGTCGAGATTATTTCTCGAATACGATTTAATAATTTCTGTATTAATTTTTTCTATGTTTACATTTCCAAAACGATTCATTTTGAACGAGTTTATTGACAGCTTCGACTGTAGCGTTCGAGTAAACAAACATGAGGCTTGGATATCCAAGGAAAATGCGATTATACCTACACCCTGTCAGCGTTGGTTTATTTTCTGAATGTGTCATAAATTTAAACGGAGACGGAGATCCAATAACCAAAATTTAGCAATGTAAAAGTTATACAGGGTTGTGCGAAAATCTGGAAAAAAATCATATCTTTTTTCTAGTTTTTTTTTCTTACAAAACGCAAAAACAGGTCAATTTTCTTTCGCTATTCCCCATTTTTTAGCGATATAAAAAAATTTTTTTCCTCAACCCTTTAGCTGGAAGCCACCCCTCCATTTTTTTTTTCAAATGAGAACATATGGCTTGTGTGGGCTCGTTGAAAAGCTCGTGAAAAACTGAATACGATTATACCATTTTTTTATTTTATTTAGGTATGCTGTTATTACAAAATAAAAACAAAATCTATATCGGTAAAAAATTCCTGTGAATGAGTTATTATTTTACATTGAAGGAATAAAAAACAAGCAAAGATAGTGTTGGAGGCAAAAAAGTTACTCCTTTTTTGTATGGTTAAGGAAACACGTAGTATTGTTGTAATTTTCTTGTAAATTGAATCGAAACGTCCACTTTAATAATTTGGAGTGCGAAAGTGTTGTCATTAATAGCAATTGCTACGTTAAAATTACTGCCAAATAATTTAATGACAACATTTTGGCACTACCAAATTATTAAAGTGGACGTTCCGATTCAATTTACAAGAAAATTACTAAATACTACGTGTTTCCTTAACCATACAAAAAAGGAGTAACTTTTTTGCCTCCAACACTATCTTTGCTTGTTTTTTATTCCGTCAATGTAAAATAATAACTCATTCACAGGAATTTTTTACCGATATAGATTTTGTTTTTATTTTGTAATAACAACATAAATAAAATAAAAAAATGGTATAATCGTATTCAGTTTTTCACGAGCTTTTCAACGAGCCCACACAAGCCATATGTTCTCATTTGAAAAAAAAGGAGGGGTGGCTTCCAGCTAAAGGGTTGAAGGAAAAAATTTTTTTATATTGCTAAAAAATGGGGAATAGCGAAAGAAAATTGACCTGTTTTTGCGTTTTGTAAGAAAAAAAAAACTAGAAGAAAGATATGATTTTTTTCCAGACTTTCGCCCAACCCTGTATAACTTCATTGATACAATGCTTAATAGTACCGCAACATAATTTATAAGCTGCATAATTTAGAACAGTGTGAAACACACAAACTTTAAGAAGTAGGTACGTGTTTATATCCAACAGATTCGCGGTTGCTAAGCAATTAGCGCGATTATTTCCCTCATACTGCTTGCAGCCAATAAGGTAGCTCCTTCCATAAAAATCCAACCAATGATATGCCTCTGCTAGCGATAATTTGCACTAGTGCAATTACCGGTAATTGCACTTGGGCAAATTATCACTTCGTTGCTTAGCAACCGCGAATCTGTTGGATACAAACACGTACCTACTTCTGAAAGTTTGTGTGTTTCACACTGTTCTAAATTATGCAGCTTATAAATTATGTTGCGGTATTATTAAGCATTATATCAATGAATTTATATAACTTTTACATTGCTAAATTCTTGTTATTTAGACCTCCGCCTCCGTTTAAATTTATGACACATTCAGAAAATAAACCAACGCCGACAGGGTGTAGGTATAATCGCATTTGCCTTGGATACCCAAACGCCCAAACGTCATGTTTGTTTACCCGAACGCTACAGTCGAAGCTGTCAATAAACTCGTTCAAAATGAATCGTTTTGGAAATGTAAACATAGAAAAAATTAATTCAGAAATTATTAAATCGTATTCGTGAAATAATCTCGACAAATACCACTCGTGCAGGAAATTTTTCTAGATAATTTTATTCTCAAGCCCTATCTTGCCCATTAGCAAAACCATTCGTACAAATTGGGCTTTTATTTTCAGAGATAAAATCCCTCGAGCTTCGCTCTCGGGCTCGACCTTCGCTCTCGGGATTTTATCGGAAAATAAAAGCCCAATTTATACTCGTGATCTTTCTAGGCAAAATAGCGCTTTCGAAAAAATTATCGATAAAATTTCCTGCACTAGTGATATTACATTCGATAATTTGCACAAGTGCAATTAATTTTATTTTTTTTTCATTTTTATGGAAGGAGCTACCTTATTGGATGCAAGCGGCATGAGGGAAATAATCGAAATAATCACACGTAACGTCTTAGAGGAAAAGAAAAACGCCCCTTCCGGCCAAACCGGAAGTGGTATTCAAGTGTGCGGTGCAGATTTTTTAGCCACTTTACCAGACTAATACAAAAATGCGAAGAAATCGACATCTTGTTTTTTTAATGAGTTACCTATTTTGCGACGACTTTTTGTTTGAAATTCAGTTGATTTTTCCTTGGCATTCAATTCTTTGGAAAAAACTACACGAGTCTAGTATTTTAACCATAAATTTATCTTAAAAATTAGGGAGGTAATTGTGGACTACCTCCGTGATCTCAAAGAAAAACTGTCCTAAATCAACTAGTACACATTTTGTTGTTTATGCAAGATAGGCGCCATAGTCTTTTAAATAGTGTTACAAAATATATAAAACAGTTATTTATATACCAAGGCACTGAAGTTCAACTTTTTATGGTTCATGTGTGGTCTGCAGTTGCCGAGGCCTCTGGCCGAGGCAAATAAACCACATGAGTCATCAAAAGAACTTCAGTTCCGAGGTACCTACATATTATTATTTTTTTGAAATCAGGTAAAAAGTGTTTTATTAGGCGAAAGAATAATCATAAGGGATCGCACCCGTCCATGAACCGACTATGCCGTGGCGTTGCTTCACTTTGACGATTACTCTACCTAGGTCAAGTATGACGAGACACGGCAATTTCTGACAGAAAATCCAAACTGCTGCCTGTTGTGCAGCCTCCATGTAAAATAGATTAATGTTCAAACCTACTAAAATATTTATACTGAAAGATTGCGCTGCTATATAAGTAACAATTTCGCAATGTATACGGAAAGTTAAATGGGATTTATTGGCCGGGTTTTGAATATTTGGTCACTTTTGACGGGCGATGGCTCCGCGTCTGACATTTGATGTTTACATCTCGCCAAGGCCTACTTATTGAAAAAATGACGTGACGATTTTGAGACACTTTACTGCCGCTTTCAAGAAAAAGGTAGGTTTTTCAAAAATGTAAAATATAAAAAAAAACATTTAGAGAATGAAAAAAATAGCTGAAAATCTTTTAAGTAGAATTTAATTTTGCATGTTTTCCATTTTTTCGTAATGTGGAACTCTGTGGAACTTTTCTAAAAATTTAAATTTATACAGATTGCCCAGAAAAGAAGGCCAACCTATTAACCTTAAGTTCTTACCTTCAAAATATGGAGATTTAGCAACACTTATCTGTATTCAAGAATACTTCTCTGAAATGATACATACTACAATAAAATTATTGATTGTCAAAAATGTTTTTTTTTTTATTTTTGTCCATTTTAGTAGCGGTTGGTACAAGTTAATACTATTTATGTCAAAGTTAACCATTTGGTTATCATTGTTTTAACTCAAAAACAAATATAAATCGCAGGGAGACATGATTTTTAATTCCCCAACTTTTTGAGGTACGTCTATGGAGCTTGTGGATTTTTTTTGGTGTCGAATTAATTCCTCATTTTTTGTACGTGAGGCGGAAATCACCCAAAGTAGTAACAAAGTCAGAATGTGTTATTTAGATACATTTTCGAGTTACTATGCTTAGCTGTGCGGCTTGTGGCACTTTCCTGACCGCCAAAACTAAAATGTTTGAGGACAAAATAATCCATCGGTAAGTAATTTTGTAATTTAAATTCACTTTTGAGGCCGAGCACCAAAGTGGCAAAAGCGTTTGTGTAGGTAACTACTTCTTCATAATTGGAAATTTAAAATTAGAATCGCTGTGTTATCAAGGATTCCTAAACTTAAAGACATAAAGGTGGCTTATAATTTTTTCCTGTATTGTTGGTTCGGACTTCTGACGAAAAATGAAGGTTTCTACCTCGAGTAATTTGTCGAAATAACTCAAAGGTATGCGCCACTGTAAAAATTGAAACGGCATCCCGCCGTTTGCAGAGACTGCCCGGTTGAACGTAAAGCCCAAATTTGCTCCCTTCTTCCGATTAAAAAAAAACGATGTCTCCCTCGGCACTGAAGTTCCTTTTCCACGATCGTTATAAAAAGTTGAGCATTAGTGCCTTGGCACACAAACTAAAATTTTTTATAAAAAATAGGTAATACCTATAATTTTGTTTATAAAGCTGCGAGTTGACAACTGGTTGGGGCAGCTGTCGGCTCGTGCCAAAAACAGTTTACTTTTAAGAAATATTGCAAGAGTCGAAAGTACGAAATCTCTGCAATGAGGGGGCCCTATAACTAACTTAAAGTGTCTAGAGAACGGCCTTGTTAAGTCGCTACCAAAAGTTACAACGAGCCTCTAACTGTGTTTAGTTATATGGAGAAATTCGTGAATATTAGAAGTTGGCGGGCAAGGCAAGCTACAAAATAGATCACACGGTTGTCTGAGAACCGGCCAGACTTCCAAGTAAGACCACGTAAACTTCGTTTGGTGAAATGCAGCTTGAAATTGTAGATATGTAAATGCCTATTATAATGTTAAACTACATTGGCTTAATTATGTTCATAGATGGAGTCTCTCCTAAACTCAGTATCCAAGTTAATGTGGTATCAATACAAGGTACCTATCCCACGTCAAAAGAGCTTATAGAAAAATAGACAGATACATAGAAGTAGTAGGTAATACATTTTTACATATGCAGGTTTGTACGCTCTTAAACTATGCTAGTAAAACTTCTTAGTTTAAGAACAGAGAAAAATGAGAATAATGGAAATAATTACCAGTGCGTTGTTGGAAAAAAGTTTTAAAATTAAAGCTGAGCCGCAATAAGGTGATACTGGGCAGAAATGCGGGGAATGCAGTCCCCCTTCATCTCTGAAAGTCTATTGGATATTAACGAACTTGTATATTTGCTGCGATGCCGCGGGCGAGGGGTTTATTTTATAGCGGATATCTCCAGCACTCTTAAAAATATGAGGTAACCGGCGTTGCATCTGAGTGCGTTGCAACGCTGCATGCCCAGGGTCCGCCCGATGTCCGCCATCGTATGCTAGCCACACGTGCTCTCCTTGTTTATGAGATTCGAACTCCTCCCACAGGCCCCCTTTGCTCCTCAGACCGAAAGTATCTTTTAAATGCGTCCCCGCTTTACTACAACTTTGTCCCGACAATATGGACCTTTGCTTACTTGCGATCTGGATCTTTGGACGTATCATATTGACTTCTATAACTTGTCATGCTAGACGGCACTATTTATTTCACTTCGCGGTACATTCGGTCTTCGGTCGGGAATGGGTTCACCGTGCAACCGGAGTTTGGATAAACTGATTTGAATTCAGAAGCGGGCTTCCATTTATGCAGCTATAATGCGTCATAATCGAGAGCAAACAGAGAAACACACAGACAGCTGCACTCGTTAATCAAATAATTTACATCACCTCTAGTTTTCGTTGATTCTTAGACAGAGGCAGCGGAGGCGGTGACCTTCTTGTAGGCGGCGACGGCTGAAGAATTTTGGGAGTGGAAATGAGTGGGAATCCAAGTGGAGGATCTCGGCTGCGACTCATTTAAAAATATAATTACAATGGGAGCTGAACGAAATTTATAGTGCAACCAAAAATGCCTCTAAAGTTGATTTATCGCGCTTTTAATGAACACATTTCCACTGTTTCCTTACCTATTCAAAGATTTGGCAAATTCATTTTACGTTTTTGTATTCTACTTACAGTTTTATGGTTTGCAAACATGTTGCCCTGAGGCCCCCAGGGCACCATTTTTAATTGTTTTCCCTGAAGAGTTTCCATAGATTTTATAGAACTTTATGATTTGTAAATCTACTATTGGCCAGGAATATTCTAGAAGAGTCGGCAATCTTCCACTTGAGTATATTGTGCCCTGGGAATTGTGAATGGAAGTGAAGTTAGAACGCGATTTTTGTGCAAATTTTGGAGCTGAGGAATACTCTTGGTCGATGACAGGTCTGACAAGTAATATTTTGTGAAGGCTACAATAAAGGTGGTAACCAAGGAAAAGGAAACGCGTTTAGACTGTTATTGTTGAAATCAGGTACATTATGCAAAGAATTTACTTTGTATTATGGAACATTATAGGGTTCCTGATTGAGAGAGTTAGGACAATGTCACTTTTTAATAGAAAAAATAAATTTTCAAGTCACATCAATTTTGTGGATGAAATATAATTTCTAACCACAGAACTCCCTATATGTATTAAAATTGGTCCGTGATACACGCACCCAAATTGCGGGCTATTTGAAAAGCTCCTTCTATTCATTTAATTACTATTATTTCTGTTACTAAATCGTATTTGTTGGCAAAATACACAGTTTAATTACGAAAAAATGAAAAGTGTACCTAATTAATGAAGGTCACCATTAAACTGCAAGCCAACAAATACCACTTAGTATGTGGTTGCGTACTAGGAGTTTGAGTTAATTTTTAATCTAAAATACGAGATAAAATACATCTTATTATAATTATTATGCAGATATTTATCTAATTATCATAATACATTTATTCTATAGGACATCTTCTTTGCTCTTTTCTCTGGTGTTTTTTGTAATAATAATTCTGCAGAACATTTTGTGATACTGGAGTCATTTGAAATAATTACTAGAGCTTTTACGCTTCTTGCTAGCATGCGCTAATTAAACCATATTGTTTTCTCCATGCTAGGTATTTGGTTATTTCTAATAATCGGCCAGCTGCAACTAGTGCTTGAAAACTAATGGCCAATATTTTACTTTTTTTTAATTAATTTAAAATTGAAATGACTGTTTAATCTACAATTAAATCATTTAATTATAATTCAGGTCACATAGAAACGCAAAGTACTGACGCTGCAGAACAGCACGCATGACGCACGTAGTATGTGCGTCAATACACATAAAATATAAACAAATATCTTGTATAAATACAGCTCCACAAAATGAAATAAATCATATCCAACTCGTTTGTGTTGTTTCTCATACCTATTGCTATGCAGAAGCCATCTTGGCCCTAGCAGAGAGTGAGGCTGCTCTCTGGTAGCGATATAGATCCCTTCACACAAACCTTTCCAACACCGTCCTTCTGTTGCTACAAGTGCCTCGTCTGGTAGCAAATAAATACCGTCCTTCTGTTGCTACAAGTGCCTCGTCTGGTAGTAACTAAATACCTTTCAACCTTCTGTCTGCCACAAGTGCCTCGTCTGGTGGCAGATTAAACCTCTCAGTCATTCCTTACCTGAGAGAACGCAGAATAATTGGAAGTATTCCACTGCCGCAAAGGCAGAAGTGAGTTCCGGGCAGCAGTGCCAGAACATTGGTCCTTCGAGCCATCGAACCAGAGTCTTCGTTCCCAGAGGACCCCCAGAGCCATCCAGAGTCTTCGTTCTCAGAGTACCCCAAGAGCCATCCAGAGTCTTCACTCCCAGAGGACCCCAGAGCCACCCAGAGTCTTCACTTCGAGAGGACTACCCAAGTCTTCAATTCCAGAGGACTATCCGAGTCTTCGCTTCCAGACCACCAGAGTCTTCGCTTCCAGACCATCCAAAGTCGTCACTTCCAGATCATCCAAGTCTTCAATTCCAGAGGACTATCCAAGTCTTCAATTCCAGAGGACCATCCGAGTCTTCGCTTCCAGACCATCCAGAGTCTTCACTTCCAGAGGACCATCCGAGTCTTCGCTTCCAGTCCATCCAAGTCTTCAATTCCAGAGGACGATCCGAGTCTTCGCAAATACAGCAAGTGTCATTATTTTAGTGTCATTTTCTTGCTGCTATTTTTGTCAACTCAAACCTGAAACTATTCGATAATGTTATTCATATTCATGCTTAATAACTTTTCTTAATCACAGCAACCAGACATACACTGTCTCAGTTTACTGTAAAAAAAAACAATCTGTCCATGACTTCCCATAATTTTTCTGTAACTTGACATAAATCATAAATTAAATGCAAAAAACCTCTAATTTCACATACAGTTGATATCTAAAATTTTTAGGAGAGCAAGAGATAGAAAATAATCTAGCTATCTCTATAATGCCCAAAATCGGCGAATAATGACACTGATACTGATGACTTTATTTTCCCAACTCTCCATATCCAGGAACCATAGGTACAATATCATTTGTAAAATATATAGGTATATATATATAAAGTGTCTAGTTTTTTCGTGTTAACACCCCTAAAAATCTAAGTATAGGCTGCGGGAATTGAACAGGACAATCTTTCTATAGATATATCACTGAAAGGCCATCGAAGTACTGGTTTGGCATTGCCACGGAAGCCTGGCTTTCTGCGATTTTTTAAAGGGGTGCGTTTTTTAAAGGGGTTAATAATTTAAATTCTAGGATGCAATGAGATGAAACTTTTTTTAATTTAATTTGAATTTTATTTACTTCAACGAAATATTGTTTTTTTAATAAGTATATAGGTACATTTTCTAGTTTTCTGTCTTATTATTTGTCAAGTTCAACTCATAATAACTTGAAAACTACAATTCGTGGAGCACTTCTATAATTTTGGCACTCATCAAAAAAGGTATGCATGCATTGAAAAACATTTCTGATAGTTCCTTCAAGCATTCAAGTAGGTATATACAGTTTAGTTTAAACAAAACATGTCAGAACAGCGGCGAAATCTTCAATTTTCTGGGAAGAGAAGATTTATTGTTAGCTAAATTACAGTAATTCTAGGAGCATATAGATTTGAGTCCTTGTTGACGATTAGCTTACAAAATGGATCACGAAGCTGTCGGAGCATCCGCGGCAAACTTGACATAACTCCTTAATGAGATGCAACTTGGGACTCTAGGTGTCTAAATGCCTAAGTAGGATTAGGTATAGTTGGTTTAGTCGTCTTAAACGCATCTTCCATGAAATTAATAAAGTTCCATGTGTATATCTGCGTCATTAAAGATTTTTAAGAAAATTTTTTTAACGTATTTGACAACCTCTGGTTATTGTAATAAAAGGTAATTTTGAGTATTGGGTATTCCTTTTCTAAAGTTTGGTTTTATAGTGTTTGCTTGTCTGATGATGTGAAATTGTAATTCACGAAACCGGTCACACTTTTTACAAAAAAAAGTTGTTGGGAAGTAATAAGGCTTCCGGCGTTAATGAGATAGAATTGACACCATCGCATATTGTGGAAACTGCAAATGTGACGGCAGAAAATATAATTCCAGAAATAAATGTATGAAGTTTTTTTTGTAGGTGTCTGAATCTTTTATTGTTCAAAATCTACAGGGTCAAATATCTAAAAAACATGGAATTTTTTCTAATCATTTTCCGAAATCTTGCTAGCCATGGAAAGAGTTGATATTCAGAAATTATTTAAGAGTATGTTAAGGTGCCTTGCGCACCCATAAATTTGTTAAACTGGAATATTTTTAAAATTTTTGAATTGTACTTTTACTAACTTGTTTGCTATTATTGTTTGTTACAAAGTTTTGAGAACCCCTTTTCGAAATTTTATTTTGAGTTTTCGTGTTCCCGCTGTAGGCCTGGGACGTCTAGTTTCGCTCACCCTGTACATAGGTATGTCATTTTGTTAAAGATATAACAAAATTAATACCTCCCAAATTATATTAGCTTAATTTTATTGGATTCCTTACATGTTTCTGCATATAGGGTGTCCCAATCGAAAAAAGTACATCGTAAAAAAAAATATGGCGACTTCACCTAAATACAAAAATGCCATTTCCGTTACATGGGATGAAGTTCATTTCAAATGAATACCATTCAGTGTTAATAATAATAAGAATCAGTTTTCCTATAATTTATTTTTAAAAAGAGGTCTTAACACCTATCTAGAAACACAAATGACGTCACCTACTTATAAACATCACTAGGAGACATTCAATAGGTTATAAATCTGTCATTACTGATGGAATATCTGTCAAATCTGTTTACTTTTAGGCTGTATTACTGCCATCATCAAATCAAATCAGTGACGTCAGAGGTGTTTTTAAATGGGGTTAACAATAAAACAAACAAAAAAACAAGCAATGTTAGTACATATCTGACAAAAGAATGTAGCTTCAAGCTACTTTTAAAAATGGTCAAATAAATATAGTTCACTACCCAACCAAAATGAAAACCACACAGCAGCATACGAATCGAACACTGGCTTACTTCCAGTTACCCTTTAGAATTCTCAAACATCGATACCGAACCCAACGTATAAACATAGATATTTTCCTCTCCAGCTTGGGATTTGTGTGTCCTTTCTGCGCACCTGACACGAAAATATTCCCATTTGGAATATCATCTGTATTCGTAGCGGCGCGGAGCGTCTGACAATAAGTCAACGGCGGAATCAAAATAAATGTCAAAGTTTGTGGCGGGTCCTATAGGTCGGCAGTTTACTTCCGTTTAACTGATACGGAAAGGTATAAATAGAATTGGCAATGTTCCCTCACCATTACGCAGCCTAACCAATTCTGAGGTTTGCTTCAATACGAAAGGAAATATTTTTTGATAAGATAATAATTGGTGGCACCTAACAATAGTAGAGGAAAGTACCCTAATATGAGACCACATTACATTTTGTTCTGTATTTTGTGCTATAATATATTAGAATACGCAAACTTCCATCGAACACGTTTAATATACTCTCTATTTTCACTGCAGTTTATGTAGGATTGCCAAATATTAACAGTTTTCGCGTAAATGAGAATTATGAAAAAAAGTCAAATCTTCAATTTTTAAAATTGGATGCCTAATATGAGACAGTCTCATATCCAGGTTTAACAAAAACACTACATGGCACAAAAATTTTATTTCAAAAACTTTAAAATAACATCAAATTAACTTAGTACACAACAATTTAGTTACATAACACTTGACACACTTAACAGGTTCCTAATATGAGACAGTCTCATATTAAGGTTTTATAAAAATACTACTTACCACAAAATAATTTTTATTTCAAAAACATTAAATGAATATCAAGTTAACACAGTATACAACTCTTTAATTATAATATATAAAAATTGACACTATTAAAATTATTAGCAATCTAAATTGGATAAAGCGAGTCTCCTTATATGAGATATCTCATAATAGGAACACTGGGGTCTCATATTAGAAATCCGATGTACATATCAAAGATTTTTTTGCCATCGTTAACAAATGTTATTAAATGCTTTATATAGCTACTCTAATTATAAAATAACTTTCATTCAATGCAACAAGCTACGAAAATATATTAAACACTTACCACGTTATTCAGAATTACACGGTAACCGAAGCCCTTTAAAAGTTTGTGCACGTACGGTTGAAGTAAACAATGCCGTCTTAACCTAAAAATTTAGAAGAGCTAGACACTGCACTACATATGGCGACTTATACCATTAGTGATTATTTGAAACATTGTCAGCTAGATGGAGACTCTTACTTTAGGAGTTAGTTAATGTGGGGTCTCATATTGGGAACTGTCTCATATTAGGGTACTTTATCCTTCTTCTCATGTCTCATTTATGATAAATACAGGGTGATTCAGTCATCTTCTAAAATATGTTAACCACAGAGTGAGGAGACCTACTAACAAGGAAAATGCGAACAAAATCTTTTCTCGAAATTTTAAACGTGGGGCAAATCAATCTTAGCACCGGAGTGAAATAGGTTGAAGGGTATGAAGAAATAAGAAATACTTGTCTCATAGATGTAGGTATATCGAAGTAATACTTGTCTCTTCCCATCTGCAGCAGGCAACCTTTACTGATGTGGAAAATTAGTTTCTTCATAATTTACAAGGTAAACGTGATTTTTCGAAATTAAAATTATGTCACAACTTAGTTTCAAACCAAGCTGGGCTCATCCCCAGAAGCTCAAATTTTAACTCGAAATTTTTTTTGTTATTCACACCTTATGTGAACTCACTCCTGGAACACGGGACACACTGTATAGGACGGAAGTAAGTTATAGACCAACCTGGTTTTATACTCTTTAAATGGAGAATTATCTTGTCAGTTCACCATTTCCATCATTTTATTCTATTTTCTTCTAGTTATAGACATGCCGTCTTTTATATGGATAGTTATTTATATGGGTAGATATTTATATACAGGGTGTTTCATCTTAAGTGCGAACACCCCAGTAAAATTTGTATTCTCCATCCGACATTAGCCGCGTTTTTTTCTAAAAATAGGCCATAAAAAACTCTACGTTGGTGCAAAATTTCAGGTCTTAATGTCAATTTCCAAGGCCTACTACAAATTTTTTTTCTAGTAAAAAATGACGAAAACCATTTAGCGATTTTTTTATTTAAAATCTGACACCACAGCGTTAATCAGAGCAACCTAAAACCCCCGTACACCAAATTTAAACAAAAAATATACAGGGAGCTCCATTCTGCAGGGTGTCAAAATTGAACAAAAATAGGAATTTTAAAGGCATCTGAAGAGTCAAGTGTGCCATTGAATCCCGTCAAAACAGATGAATGATCAACAGGAATACACAAAGTGGTCTTTTTCTCTGGGCGATGTCAAAATGCTGAATTTTTATTAAACTTTATATTGGTCAGGGAGTGCTCTGGAATCATTGAATAAATATTAATAAATACAAAAGCAATTTATTTCTTTACATCATCCAACCAACAAATAAATACAATTCAAATTGTTGGACCTTTATCAATAAAGTCACTGTCTAAGATGATACATTTTCAGTGCGTTTCCTGTTGTGGCACACCAGCCACTTTAACTCATATGGACTTACTGTCTGGCAGGCTTCTGTATTTTTTAGACTTAGTTCGTTTGTAATGTCTGGGGTGGTTTTGATATACTCGATTTTTGACCTGTATAAAGTTTAAAAACTTCAGCATTTCGAGTTGCTACAGAGGAGAACGCCTTGTATATTTTTTATTGGATCTTTGCACATCGACACTGTGAGTGGTCCTGTCCATCATCAAACTGTTTAGATGTAATTCCATGGCACACTTGACTCGCCAGATGAGTTTAAAATTCCTACTTTGCTCAACTTTCACAGCCTCCAGAATGAAACTCCCTGTATATTTTTTGTTCAAATTTGGTATACGGGGGTTTTAGGTTGTTCTGATTAACGCCGTGGTGTCAGATTTTAAATAAAAAAATCGCTAAATGGTTTGTAGTAGCCCTTGAAAATTGACATTGAAATTTTGCACCAACGTAGAGTTTTTTGTGACCCATTTTTAGAAAAAAAAACGAGGCTAAAATCGGATGGTGAATACAAATTTTACGGAGGTGTTCGCACTTAAGATGAAACACCCTGTAGGTAGATATTTTATCGTTTCTGTGGTATCAAAGAAACTTTGTTTAATAGAGTATCTATCTTAGTATATTATAATATAATTACGTGTATTATCTTGCCCATAATAGCAGATGTCTAATTTTAAAGAGATTCTGTTTATACAGTACAATTTATTGTTGTTTTAGGTCGACGAAAATCACAATTATTTTGGTGCAATAAAATCAGCGTATAATATAGCATAAATATGTGTAAAATAAATATAAACAAAGACTTTCCCGTGCCCCTCCAATTTCTCTAGAAACAAACCGACTTGTGCTTAGCCCCACCCAGTGGTTAAGCCTATTACCCGGCTCGCAGGTAAGACGAGGTGAGGCAACGCCACCCTTGACTACTGTATGCCTCCACGGCACCAAAGGCATAAGGAGCGCGAGGCTCTATATGAGGCCACAAATTCAAAAGTAAGACTCAACACGAATGATGAGAGATCCTGTCTAACTAATATCTACTCTTTTGTATGCTCTTAACTAAGAATAAAGAGGAAGAGGTGTATTTTCGTGCAAATTATATTTGTAAAATCATCAGTACCACCTAAAAGAGAGCATGACACAACTTAGAGAAAAGTCGACGACTTATATGAACAACAGGAACTAAATTTCTTTGGTTATGTGATACTCACATGTCAGGTGTGTACAGAAAATTAGAGCAACTGAGTCTTATACAGGTATAAAAAGACGATGGAAAACCCATGTCACATATTAAAATGTATAAGCTAACACATACAGGGTTAACTATGACTTAGTACAAAAAATTTTACCACGTGCGCAGGATGGCTTAAGAAAACAGAAAAATATTTTTAGATTTTTTTTACGATCTTTAAAAAAACGGGTAAAGGCCCCTATTTTCCCTGTAAATCCCCGCCTTTAATGACGTCAACCAATTTGGCTTCTGAAGGTACTGACAGCTGAAGTGATTTTCCGCGGTGTTGCCGTTGATTTAGGAACGGTGAAAATACCTTTTTACTCAAACAAATTTAAAAAATACATAAATAACAATCGATTTGAATCTGTACAGATGCAGCGCTATTAGATTCCCCTTACCTTAGCTCGTATCCGGACCGGTTCCTAGTCTCGCGGAAAGCTCATTACCGCGACACCACAAGCCGTCTCCCTTAATACCCCCGGAGCTCCTCTGATGAATTCTTGTCCACCATCTAACCTCTTCTGAAGCATAGATAAAGGATTTATTGTTCTGAAGCCTCGGCGGTATGAATTAAGCGACGTATCGGCCCGGTCGAGTCTATGAAACGTTTTTTCGACTGCTCCGCGTTGCCCCGTTCGTCATTTCATAACTTCCTAGCTAGGCAACTAACTGTACATACAAGGTTTGTTCCAACAGGGCCAATAACCGTGCTCAAGCACGTTCAGCGCATGCGCACTCCCCCACTGGCTGTTCCAACTGAATTTTGTACCTACCGACACGGGACGATACACGCACTGTTCCAGCCGATTTATGGATCATTTGTGTATCGTCCTTGTACGATAAAAACGGTGCCTGGTCTAAAGCAATAACCGCGTGTACTGACATGCGCAGTGTATGGTCGTGTGACAGAGATAAACATTAACCTCATATTTTTGTTTCTACGTAGATAGTTTTAAATCGATGGCTGGGATCGTGTTTTTTATTTCTTGTTGGTTTTTGGCTTGTTGGGTAGGGCGGGGAATCGTTGAACAATTTTTTAGAGTGAAGAGTGAGGTTAGCCCACCGAACATTCGGTTAGCCACATATTAAACACGCAGGTTAGGTGCGGTCACAAATATGATTTGGTCGATTTGATTCACAATCCGTTCTATCTGAAATTTTCTTTGGGATCATTTGTTCCAACTCGAATTTACGTACCGTCACAGAACTGTACATGAACTAGATGATAACCCTTAAAGAACGCATGCGCTAGTTTTGCACCGTTCATGTGCGATCCCAAAGAAAATTTCAGATGGAACGGATTGTGAATCAAATCGACCAAATCACGTTTTGTGACCGCACCTAACCTGCGTGTTTAATATGTGGCTAACCGAATGTTCCGTGGGCTAACCTCACTCTTCACTCTAAAAAATTATTGTTCAACGATTCCCCGCCCTACCCAACAAGCCAAAAACCAACAAGAAATAAAAAACACGATCCCAGCCATCGATTTAAAACCATCTACGTAAAAACAAAAATATGAGGTTATTGTTTATCTCTGTCACATGACTATACACTGCGCATGTCAGTACACGCGGTTATTGCTTTAGACCAGGGACCGTTTTTATCGTACAAGGACGATACACAAATGATCCATAAATCGGCTGGAACAGTGCGTGTATCGTCCCGTGTCGGTAGGTACATAATTCAGTTGGAACAGCCAGTGGGGTAGTGCGCATGCGCTGAACGTGCTTGAGCACGGTTATTGGCCCTGTTGGAACAAACCTTTTCAAGTTTGGCTAGTAGCCGACGGAGGGCATTTGCGAATGTAACATGGCGTTATTTCCCAGTTTGGTCTTGATTTTCGCGGCAAATCGTTCAGCGTCTTTGTGAAAATGCCGGAGTATTCGAACGCCGAGTTAACGAACATGGTTATAATGTACGGGAGATGCGATGAAAGTGCACATCGAGCTGCAGCAGAATACCGTATTCGTTTTCCTAACAGGGCAAATATGCCTAACCCACGTACTTTCATGAACATTGTACAACGTATGCGAAACACTGGTGTTTTGCAAGCTCGAAGGGGTGGGCGAGCAACCTTCCATAAGCACTACAGCTATTGCAAGGAGATTGGGAATATCTCAGAACAAGGCAAGTAAAATAAAACCAATAAAACTGACTTCTACCAAAGACTATCCCATGTGATGGGATTGTCTTTGCTTGCACCTAATACCTACATAAAATTTAAAATGTAACAATAAAATTATTTACAGGCATGGAGGATTCTAAGGGAAAATGGCCTTCACCCTTATCACATACAAAAGGTCCAAGCATTAGAAGCAAATGATTTTCCGGTGAGAATGACCTACTGCACTTGGCTTCGTGATCGAATCGCCCAAGACCCAAACTTTGTTTTCAACATTCTTTGGACAGACGAATGCTGCTTCACACGTGCTGGGGTTTACACGTATGTAAATTTTTACTTACTTATAGCTTTCTCTCTTCCATATTATCTTTTTTATTTATTATAAAATTGGCTATGTCAATCCTAACGCCTTCGCCAAAATTGTGAATATTTCTAATTTTTGTTTTTTTTTAGACACAACAGCCATATTTGGTCCGATGAGAACCCACATTCTGTTCGGCGGTTTAATTTCCAACGTCGGTTTTCCATCAATGTTTGGGCAGGAGTTTATGGAGATCGATTAATTGGACCATACATTCTACCGGAAAATTTAAACGCTGAACAATACTTGTATTTTCTGACAAATGTTTTGTTTGATAATTTGCCACTACAAGTACTGCATGACATGTGGTTTATGCACGATGGTGCACCAGCCCACTTTGCGAGACCTGTTCGTGCACTTTTAGACGACCAATGCCCCAACCGTTGGATCGGACGAGAAGAGCCAATTGCATGGCCGCCGCGATCACCAGACTTGAATCCAATGGATTTTTGTATTTGGGGATTCATGAAGGCGATTGTGTACGAGCAGGAAATCGACAACGAGCAGCAGTTACGTGAACGAATTGAAGGTGCAGCTGTTCAAATCCGGAAGAATCATGGACTTTTTGCACGTATCCGGACTTCTTTAGTTAACCGAGTGAATTTGTGCATCGAAGTTAACGGCGGCCTCTTTGAACAGCTACTGTAGTGCTTTGCATGTGCATTTGTGCAATGTGTGCTAGTGCAGTTGTGATTTTTTGGTTACCCTTCGGGGTTTTCCTGGCGGAGGGGATCTACCTCGTCGTGGTCGTCAGGCTGAGTACCTCGCTTCAAACAAAAGGAATAGCAGAGGGAAACCAAGAGATCCCCAACAGATTTAGAAAATGTGAATGTTGTGTTGTGTGACTTTTAATGTAAAAAAGCAAGAAAACAGAAAATGGTGCAAACAATCCTGGAAATGTCAGTAAGGTAGGTGTTTCATAGGCATTCTACATGTTCCTTAGAAAGTAATCGTTTTTAAAAGGAAATCGAAATTTTGTGGTGAATCCTCGGATAAATTGATAGACGTGGCAACGCCGCGCTATTGACATACGCGAAATTTTTAGACATGTCGCGCGGGCGTCCATAGGCGGCGTTTTTTGAGGGATTTAATACAATTTGAAAAAAAATTTTTTTAGGCTTAAGGCGCTACGATACCCCCCATTTTCAAGGGTTTCGTAGTTTACATCTCCTACTTGCATTTCTTAATATTTTCACTTGATTTTTTTGTGTGGCTTAGATAAAACTACGAAGAATCGTCGTTGTGTATCACGAACTGTGCAGGACTAATGCGACACTGTGAAAAAAAATGCCAAACATACCCGAAATTCGACTATATTCGGTTAAGAATTTCGAGTATTTCCACCGCTCAAAAATAATTCGAAGGACACAACGACGATTGAGGCATTCTATAACATTATTTTAAGACTACTTTCAAGTCGATACGTTTGTTCGTTTGGCTATGATTTGAAAACTACGAACCCATTGCCCGGCAATAAAATGATCCGTGAATTGGCCATTCGAGCAGGAATTAGACGTACGGAGATAGGCGGGCGGGCGGGCGTTCGCTGGAACTCGTGGTTCCCCTACTTCCCCCTACTTCGGCGTACCTCACCGGGCTCGGAAACCACGTCAGGGGAACTTTCAATCGATATCAGATGGTTCATTTTTCATTTTATTAGTCTCAGTCTCCCTTATTTGTGTTTCGCTTGTTTTGAATGTTAGTATGTTAGCAAGTATTTATATTTCCGAGTACCCGAAGAAAATATTTTCTACCGCGACATTATGTATGTCGACTGGCATATAATAATACTCATTATTATTATTCCTCCAGGAATTATAAATAAATAATTAATAATCCATTGCGCCACAAATAAATTTTAGAAAATAAATAATTATTATTCACAAAGTACCTACTTTTTGCTTTTGTGTAAAATGGTTTAATCCCTAGGGCATGAAATGGCCTGGTCGTGCAAAAAGAGTAAATTTAAATTCTAGACCAAATTGTGCGCTTGATTTTTACTTTAAAAATGTGATAGGTACAAGTAATAATTTTGCCAAATAAATGGGTCATGTGAAGCATTTTTTGAAAACGAATTCCTATGTAAATCGCTGCATGATAAAAGCTAATTTATATACTTTCCAGAGGGAACGGTAATAATTCTGACATCCAGTCAGTTTTAGAAACTTCTTCGTTAGAAGATTGTTCGAAAGTCATTGGAGTTGAAAATCGGGCAAAATAAAAATAGTACATTTTATTGTTCCAGTCTGTCGAATTTATGACATTTTAATACATTTTCTAGGATGTTCGATAATTCAGATTTGTCAGAATAAGGGGCAGTCAGGGCAAGAATACCTATAATGTTTGATAATGATGTCACAACAGTCACATGTAGTGAAACCAATAGGAGTAATTTGTGGGCTTGAGTGCTTTTATTCCCGTAGGTACCTAATATGGTTTCCAGAATTTGAGAGAGGGGTACCTACATATTTTGCATTTTGCACACTTATTCGGATTTAGGTATAAGTAGTACTGCAGGTGCATAGGGTTTGGGAAACAAACTTTATGGGAAAAACAGGGCTTTGAATGGAACATTTACAAGGGATTAGAAATTAATAGCTCCTATTATCTCACAACTATTACTTTATTTAAAAAGGGAGACCAGTTTCGTAACTCTATAAATTAGTCCTTGAGGATGTAATTTTATAGATTAACGAAACCGTTGTGATATAATATGGCCTATTCACTCTAATCCCTCTAAAGTGAACTCTTACAGTGTAGAAAGTTTTTAGTTAGATTTATTTATTATTACACAAATGTAAATATGGAATACCTACTAGTTATATAAAACATTTTGAAGAAGTAGACTTTAGACGCACTTTTTTAGTCGTAGCAACACTATTATGCAGAACAATTATCCAATCAAACATTAATAGATGTTCAACTGACCCTAATGTGGTTCAAGAAGAATTCGGTAATCGAATCGTTAATTTAGATTTTATAATTGAGCAATTACAGAAGTTTTTTTTATACACGAACCCTTCATAGCATGCACCTTTGCTGATATGAAAAATAATAGTAAAATTGCTTCGACGCCAAAAAGCTATGCAGTGTGTTGCCAACGAAAAGTGAACGCCCTGAAAAATATCATTTTTGCAATAAAGCAAACAGGCCACCGCCGTTTTTTAAATATATATTCGCGCTTCTTCGTCGGCATCGGCGAGACTCGTGTGACCCCGGCGGCCGTCGGCGGCGGCCGGCACGAGTTATTATTTCATATTATCTACACGTCTACACAGGAAAAAAAGACTGTTGTGATTTTAGTGAGTTCGTGTATATAGTCACTTTTCCATTACCTACTTTAAATATACAAGCAAATCCATGTGGTCCCAACAATATAATCTATACTTTTGACGTAATTGCAGATGAACCAATAAGTTTAAAATAGTTTGAATTTCCGTTAAGAAGACGTATTGTCACTTCGATACTAAAATTGGCATACTACAATGAAAGCATAACCTCTGTTTTAAAATATCTTATGTTTTATTTAAACAATTAAATTTATTTTATTTGTATAAGAGTACCCCAGAAGCAACTGAAAAAACATTATAATTCATTGGATGAACAAAAAACTTAATTGCAACTTTTATATTCATCAATGTAAGTAATCATAGTCCAAGCAAATTGTCATTTTTTTATAGAGGTAGAAAAAAAAATGATTCTTAACAGGTAGATATTTTCAGGGTTGGTTGTGGGTAGCGTCCTGAGTATAACCCCAAAAAATCACCGTCGAAGTCGTGTTACGAACCCCGCAATAGGAGTGGTTTTGCAAACATTTTTTTGCAATTTTTTTTCTTCTCATGTGTACAATTTTTTTTCTTCTTATGTATACATTATTACGTTCTCTACAACTTTCCCTCATGAAGTTTTTTTTTTAACTTCAATACTTCACGAGATATAGGTAAAAGATCACCACTATCTAAAGTGCTTTATAAGGGTAAAAAAAAATTCTTTAAAACAAGCTGATTTTTTCAGGGTTAACTGGGGGTTAACTTAGGAGTGCACACAGTGACCGCAAATTAAAGGTTTTGAATCAACCCTACACTCTATATCGTTCGTAGTCATAATGAACACTGCAAGTGAATGGCTATAATTGATATTAGTACCCACAATTAAGTATTATAAATCCAGCAAAAATTCAGTGAAAATAGTTGTAATTTCAGTATAATGAACAGTTAAATGTATCCCTATTCAATTCAACACCATGAAACGTTATGTTGTTCTGACAAAAGGATGTGCTTAGAAAAGAAGTATTATAGAATCAATTCCAGAACACGCTATTTATTGAAATAAAATATTACATTTAAATTATTCATTAGAATTCAATATCAATTGTAATTGAATTGATTATTGTTAGTTACAAAAAAGCTTCTGCTTGAGTTTGAGGAATAATATCTCATATTGAATTAAACAGGGTTTTTTTACAAAGTGACAGATTTTTCTCAGTGTAGTACCCACGGCCGGCCTGCCCCTCAATCGTAGCACTATGAAGGGGCAGGCTGGAGTGGGGAGTCGTGGGGACTAGAGGAAGGAAAAGGATAGGCATATCTAATCGAGCGACGTTTGTCCTGAATTGAGTCGGGCACTTTGGGCGGATTTCATAAGTATCGTAGCCTCTTAAGACAAATGTTAGAAAATTTTTGAAAATTTATTTTGGCAAGTCTAATTTTTCTTTATCTGCCATAAAAATTTTTGTACTAAGTGATAGTTAACCCTGTATATTATGTAAATTATTTTAAACAAAATTTATCATGATAAAATGGAACGACCGATTGCCATGCAATGCAGTGTGGAAGGCGATGAAAACAGTGACTTTCGAGAAGTAACGAAATCGGGCGGAAGACCCCAGACAGTGTCAACAAAGACTGCGAAGTATGAAATTGGGCATAGGCGTGCCAAAGAATATTCCAACCGGCAAAGATGAAAGCCAAAAAATTATTTTATGTAAATATAAAAAAATTTTGAGGAGGAAAAAGGATTACCCGAATGGGGGAGGCCGTAGGTATCATCATTGAGTAAGTCTTCTGTGTATAGCAATGTAGGATCTATTAATTCATAATTAATATTAATTCCTATACACAGAAGACTCACTCAATGAATGAATGTAGGATCCCAAAATTGTGATTTTCGTGGACCTAAAACAAACAATGAACTATAATCTATAAACAGAATCTCTTTAAAATTAGACATCTGCTATTATGGGCAAGATAATACACCTGAATATATTATAATATACTAAGATAGATACTCTATTAAACAAAGTTTCTTTGATACCACAGAAACGATAAAATATCTACCTAGATACCTTGCTAATTATACAAATATAATTTGCACAAAAATACACCTCTCCCTCTTTATTAACATTTACCTGCACGCAGCCGAAACCTATTCAATTTCTTAACTAAGAAGGTACGTTTCCGCTCAATTCAAAATGTACACATTTCATGCTCTCGGAGCAACTAGATCAGCTTCAGTTATGACACGGAGTTTCAATGTGTCGGAAATAGGAAACATCGATTTCGCGTCGACATACAAACAGAGACACAAATTTCACATCAACTGTACATTGTAATAACGGTAAATACTTGACGTCTAAATTTTGCTACGCTGCATCCACCCGCTGTTAATTTGTTGCAGGAAATGCGTGAAAAGCAGAACGTAAAAGGGTTGCACATAAATTTTGCATACTCATAAAGTTTTATCACTTTACAAAAAAGTTAGTAAATAAAAGAAAGAAAGTAGAACTTTTCACATAAACATTGTTATTATTGTTGTTCATTTTGACATAAACCCTTTCAAGAGATCTGGATACTTTCAATAAAACTTTAGTTAGTAGGTAGGTACAGAAAAATGTGGTCAATAGGCATCTCCTAGACCTTTTACTAACTAAAAATATTAATTTCTTGTTATATGGAGACAAACATTATTATGAAAACATGATAGTATTGAACGTAGCGCCATTCTTGTTTGATTTTATTTGAGAAATTTCTTATTCTATTTTGCTAACTTTTGCGTAAAAATTATGTGCCTCAATTGGGATATCCTCTGCTTTGAAATTTTTGTCGACATCTTTTATTTCTTTACTTTGATGTGAGAAATACCTACTCCTCTTTTTTATATATATTTTAAAATTACTTTTTATATCTATGCCAAAGTTCTCTTCTTTCAAACTATAATATATCTGATGTAAAAGGGCGGAATGAGTTTCAAAGACTAACCAACCACAAAGACAAAAATGTGTCCTTTCACTGGAGTTGTGTGTATATTCCGTTGACTGCCTTTGCTCTTTGAAATAAAATATTTTAAACTCTTGGCCTAAAAGACCTTGTATACATGACTGAAATAAAATAAGAAGGGGAATATTATTTATGTTACCTATGTATTCGCTTAGAACCTACATAATAAAATATTACTATACTCGAGTCAAAATTATTGTATTTAATAAACTTGTAAAAATAGTGAAATATTTGAATTAAAAAGTAACGCGTACAGGGTTCTCTCTACAGGGTGTTTCACAACTTATCGAAAATTCAATTCAAAAAAATATTTTTTTAAATTTTAAATTAACGACTTGCCTCAATAATATATCAATAAAAAGCAAATGGAGAATTCTATAGTGATAATAAAAAATAGATTTCCATTTGAAAAAATTGTGAAATCTCAGTTTCATTTTTTATGAAATAAAGAATTATCTTATCTAGTCACTACATTTATGTTTATTGTACCAAGGCCCCTGGAATGACAGGTAAGGGAAGAGTTGTCCTCAGAAAATTTGATGTTATGCTACGATATTGACATTATTTTGTTTTATTTTTTTAAGGTTATGTATTACGTTTGCCTCTGCATTTGTGGCGAGTCGAATGCAAATTCTTAGATATGACTGGTGAATTTTGTAGATTGTATTAAGAATCTTGTATCTAGCCTCTGACAGATAATATGAGCAGGAAATCGGAATGATTTGTAAAACTGCATTCATTCCTTGTGTACAAACAATGGTTCAAATTCAAAATGCGTTTGGATTGCAGTGTGACAATAAACATTGCAGTAGGTACTTACTGGTGCTAAAACTGAGAAGATTCACGTGCATTTATCACCACTATACAACTGCGGGCGTACCATCGGAAGCACTTTCATCAAACAGGTAGGTAAAATCCGATATTTAGCCTAATTTCCCGACTCCCGATTTTCAAGTTTCGAGAAACTCGACGGCTGTAGAATTAGCAAAATTGACGGGAAAGTCTGAGGAACCGCTCTTATAAATTGCGTGTTTTTTCTCACTTTTTATTTTTCGGGGGCACCGAAAACATCTGCACCTCACCTAAAGACTTGAGGGAAGCTTTAAAAATGCCAACCCCGCAGAGCCCCGAGCCGAAATAACTTAGTTGTAGCTCGGCGAAAAAGGGCAATTTCGGCAGTTTACGGACTTTGGCTTTTAGGTGACGGGAAATGCCGACCAATCACGTAAAAAAGATGCGTCCCACCTGTGTTGTTCGTTTTTTTTTTTGCCGAAAATCCTTAATAACTCGAAAACGAGAAATAATTTACCTGAAAAAGTTTCGTTAAATATGTTGACCCGTTCTCCGGCCATCTCGCCGTCATTATCTCCCGAAAAACGCGTTTAAATTTTTTTTTCCTATGCATCAAGCGGTTTATGGCACTGGCTGTATAGCAGGACTTCGCACACAACTCGCGTCCCCGAGGTCCAGACTTGCCGTCTTTCGCGCCGTATATAACAGCGGAGGATTTTCGGGGCCGCGAAAATACGCCATATAAATTGAGGCAACCTACTCGCTTTAAGTAAAGAAATATACTGTCTATATTTTACACAACATCTTATCCTATAAGCTTATGAGAGTTGAAATCATGCAGCCGGCTCCCCTACTAATATGACAGGAAAATTTTAACATATACGTATAATAATACCCAACTAATTCACAATGTTCAATATATATTTTTGTAGTTCAGTATAAATATTGGCTGTACGATAGGTTCTACAAATATCAGTAGGTATAGTTTTTCTAAAGTCACTGGAAACAACATAAAAACTCTATAATTGGCGTCACAAAATGAAT
This sequence comes from Pseudeuparius sepicola, assembly GCA_963920635.1. NCBI lineage: Eukaryota > Metazoa > Arthropoda > Insecta > Coleoptera > Anthribidae > Pseudeuparius > Pseudeuparius sepicola. The sequence goes on from OY987298.1 coordinate 47,928,183, forward strand.
ATAAGACATAAGCGTCACGCAGTTTTCAAAAATATACCTACATATTCTACAAGCAACATAATATTTCACTTTTAAGGTTTTTTTAAGGTTGTCTTCAAACACAGCGTAAAGGTTAATGCACCATATAAAATTCTCAAAAGGTCTCTAAAAAGCCATATCGAATATAACTATTTACGCAAGTAGGTATATCCTAAGATCTGTGAAATTATGGCACGTCTATCCACCGCATTTCGTTGCACAAGTGGCCAGCCGTCGAACAGTGTAACCCATGCAAGTATTGGTGATATTATATTAGGCGAGCATGCAGTCACTTGTTTTTACTACAATATCTATCGTCTCTGTCTCCTTCATCTCTTTTTACTGCTAATATCAGGTGCGGTTTAATATGGGCAAAAAGTTTTTTGTCTCGTATTCTTATTGCCGAAGCGCCTGTTCTCGAGCTGCCCTGCTAAAATATAAATGAACTCACTTGATACACAGTGATATACGGGGCGCGATCAATTTCATAGCATTTACCACGATCTACTACTGGTAAAAATACCAGACTTATCAGCAGAAATTACCAGTATAAAATTTAAAGGTTTTTATGCTGTTCCAAGTAACTTCATTTAAACATACCTACTTATTAAATTTTCTCTTTATTCTTCCAACGGTAGAACAAAATTATTGCTTGTCATCGCAGTTATTGGGAGAAGCTTTTTCAACAGGAATATATGTACACATAAATATAGAAAGTTGAAAGTTTTTCTTTACAGGACATTAAAATCTATAACAAACCAAGACATATGATTGAAAATTTTAAGTGGATAGAACGTACCTACCTACCGACCTATAAAAAGCGTTTGTTTCTTTGCATGCAATGAAATCTAAGTACTATAGGTACCAAAAGTTGTACCCACTTAATGCAAACAAAAATTCTCTCTTTTCTCATTGACTCTTTGAAGATTTCTAAAACATATTTTTATTTTGGGAATGTAATTGTGCAGAAATGTACTTTTTATTCCCTCCGGTAGCCTTTGTTATTCTCTGTGATGTAGATACTTATTAAATAGGTTCGGTTTAACAAAGATTATTTTTCATTTGGATGACGTACAAAATATACAGATCAAAATTTATAGTCGAAAATATTCTCTTTATAATATAGGCCCCAAATAAATAAATCTGTATGGCAGTTCTCTGCTGACACATAGAAAATCAAGGTTAAGTATCTGACATCAGTCAATATACCACTTAATATTATCAAGTAGGTAGGTCGAAATAAACCATTTAAACATTTCCATAGCCACCTGGTAGGATCTTATTTTACCGAATACCATCCTAGTCCATTGATTAAAATTGAGTTAGGAACCCATAATGGAGGTTTTGATGTATTTTGTTATCCCAGTAAATATGCGGGATACCTATAATTTTTAATCTGATAAAATTTAAGTCGCTTTTATTTCATATAGTTGTCGAGTAAATGCACGTTTTTGGTTTATTTATTGTAATATGGCACGACTTTACGTATCGTATCATTTATTTATACTAAGTAGTAATCTTCCGGTTTTCATTGTGGCGAAAATAGGAGAAAAAGTTGTGATAATGAAAATTAAACAAAATAATAGTTATTTATGTACCAAGGCACTGAAGTTCAACTTTTTATGACTCATGTGGAGTTTAGTTGCTGAGGCCTCTGGCCGAGGCAAATAAACCACATGAGTCATTAAAAGAACTTCAGTGCCGAGGTACATATTATATTTTTCTTGAAATCGGAAAAAAAAAGTTTTATTAGGCAAGAAAATAATAATAAGGGATCACCCGTCCACGAACCGACTACGCGCGGCGTTGCTTGACTTTACCGATCGCTCTACCTAGGACAAGCATAATGATGTACGGCACCTTCTGACAGAAAAACCAAACTGCTGCTTCTTCAAGGGCGCCCATAGAAAATATTTTAGGGAGGGGCAAAATTAAAAAAGTTTGGGTAAGGGTAACAAATAAACTATTTTTAATGACAACCAACCTAAAAAAGATACAAGAAAAAATTAAAACAATAAAACAAAACTATAGTTAGGCTAACTCTGAATCGATAATTGGTTTATGTGATTGTGGCCCAGTTAAATTTTATATATACAGGGTGAGTTTTTTTCGATGCCCACTATTTGGATCTCGGAAACTAACAGAGCTAGAACAAAGGTTAAATGTGGAAAGAATTGCAGTTTTGAATGCTCAGTCTAATGCCCCTTTTGGATTTTTAAAAAAGTTCACGGCTCACTAGATATTTTGAAAAAAGTGATTTTTTGCTATTTATTCAGATCTCTGTAACTCCATTATTTCTGATTATACAGAAAAACTGTAGAGACAAAAATTGTAGATAATTTTGGGCTTAATAAGATAATCTTATCCAATTTTTTATGTTGCTTGTGATTTTTGAGATATGTCATAAACTTTTGTTTTTTTTTTTAATGTAAATCATAGTTGGCTGTGGCCTTATAAAATCGGCCATTTTTTGAGCTTTCCAAATATACAGGGTGTCCGGAAATAAATGCACCAACTTGAAAAATTAAAAAGAAAAATGGAAAATATGACGAAAAGTTCTTATGAACATGGGTCCGCAGATGTTTGGTTTTCGAGATGCAGGGTGTTGAAATTTAAATTTTATTTTCGATTTTTTTAAATAACTTTTTGAGACGACAAAATTTTCCTGCAAAATTTGGTAGTCGGGGCTTTTTTGGGATGAGAAATCATAATTTGGTATTATTTTTGGTGCAATACGTAGAGGGCGCTGCGTACGCTATCATTATTTAATTTAATTTGTCCTAACTTTTTTGACAGTAAACTTTTACGATATTTTGTGAATGTATCCTCTTCCCACACGTTTTCTAAACAAAAAAGGTTTACTTGGTGCATAACGCCAAAGGTGACCGTTTTCGAGAAATTTTCAAATTTCTGCAACGATGCAGGTGCATATCGACACTCGTATGATTGTATGTATGTTGTTAGATTATCTTTTCTACTTTTTTCTGAAAAAATGGTGATATTACCCATGCAAGAAAAGGTTCAAATGCACCTGATGTATGGAGAGGCCCGTGGAAATTCACGTCTCGCGCGGAGACTGTACTCTGACCGATTTCCCCAACGAATACTTCCATATCATTCAATGTTTTCACGTGTGCACCGGCAACTTATGGAAACGGGTTCTGTAAATGTAACAAAATCTAATGCAGGAGGACGTCGTTTGTTAACAGTGCAACAAGATAGATGTTCAGTCAATTGCTGGGCTGGAATCGTCGGAGATTACATCATTGGTCCACATTTCTTGCCCCCTCGGTTAAATGCTGAAACTTACCGGTATCTTTTGGAACATGAACTACCAATTCTTATGGAAGATATTCCCCTTGATATTAGACAAAGTTTATGCATGATGGTGCCCCACCACACCGAGGGCAGATCGTAACCGAATGGCTGAATGAAAATTATCCAAGACGTTGGATTGGTAACAATTCCCCCAACGCAGCATGGCCTCCCCGTTCTGCGGACTTAAACGCTATGGACTTTTCTTTCTGGGGGGCCATGAAGGATCGCGTCTATGCCGTGCCAATTAGAAATCGCGATCACTTACAACAACGAATCCTTGCCGCGGCTGAAGATATTAAACAGATACCAAACATTCATTGGAAAATACGTCAAAATTTTGTAAAACGTCTGCGGGTTTGTGTTCAACAAAACGGTTCCCACTTTGAACACGTTTTACGAAATTGACTAATTTCACTTACCTAATAAAATTCAATTGTAAGAATCGAACTCTTAATAAAAGTTTCATGAAAATAATTTGTAACATTCATGGTTTCTTGTTTGCAATTTTCTATGAAATGCAGGTAAGTTTCCGAGTTTAGACAGGGGACATGAAACATGGTATGATAATGCCATCTTCCGATGATTCTAACCGAATTAATGTAGCAATTTTTTTTGTTCACCTTTTGGCGTAAGTTTAAATGTGTTTGTTGATTGTGAACGCCAGGCACCTATGATTAACGCCTAGAATTTAATTGCATACGAGTGTCGATATGCACCTGCATCGTTGCAGAAATTTGAAAATTTCTCGAAAACGGTCACCTTTGGCGTTATGCACCAAGTATACCTTTTTTGCTTAGAAAACGTGTGGGAAGAGGATACATTCACAAAATGTCGTAAAAGTTTACTGTCAAAAAAGTTAGGGCAAATTAAATTAAATAATGATAGCGTACGCAGCGCCCTCTACGTATTGCACCAAAAATAATACCAAATTATGATTTCTCATCCCAAAAAAAACATGACTACCAAATTTTGCACGAAAATTTTGTCGTCTCAAAAAGTTATTTAAAAAAATCGAAAATAAAATTTAAATTTCAACACCCTGCATCTCGAAAACCAAACATCTGCGGATCCATGTTCATATGAACTTTTCGTCATATTTTCCATTTTTCTTTTTAATTTTTCAAGTTGGTGCATTTATTTCCGGACACCCTGTATAATACTCGGCATAGTTATTACAAAAAATAAAAGAGCTATGGCTAATTTTCTGATTTTTTTTTTAATTTTCACATAGTCGGCCATGGAATATTTTCATAATTATACGTTCTATTGTATAATAAGACATAATTCAAATTTTCAAATATTTTATTTTTAGCTGGTGACAAAATGTAACAAAATTAAAGAAAAAGTATCATGAAGGAGCTCCACCACATAATTACTTGCCCGTAAGAAATTACCTAGATCAGCTCTATCCAAGTAGTTGGATAGGGAGAAATGGACCTATTTCCTGGCAGTTCCGATCCCCCGATTTGTCTGTTTTGGATTTCTTTTTGTGGGGAACAGTACAAAATAAAGTATGAGACAATTGTTAAAATAATAGCAGCTGTTTTAGAACCAATTGCCAGTATTGACAGGCGCTCTCTAAGAAAGGCGACAAATTCAGCTTTAAAAAGATGCAATATTTGCATAAATAATAATCGTGGATTGTTTGAACACCTTTTTTATTTTAAAAGGTGACCTTTTAAAATAATAATAATTTGAATTTGAGTATTTTAATTTTTGTTTTATTTTCTTACATTTTGTTAACAGCTAAAAACAAAATATTAGAAAGTTTAATTAAGTATAAAGTCTAATTATAAAATAGAACGTAATTATGAAAATATTCCATGGCTGACTGTGAAAATTTAAAAAAAAATCAGAAAATTATCCACAGCTCTTTCATTTTTTGTAATAACTATGCCGAGTATTATATCTTTGGAAAGCTCAAAAAATGGCCGATTTTATAAGGCCACAGCCAACTATGATTTACATTTTAAAAAAACACAAGTTTATTACATATCTCAAAAATCACAAACAACATAAAAAATTGGATAAGATTATCTTATTAAGACCAAAATTATCTACAATTTTTGTCTCTACAGTTTTTCTGTATAATCAGAAATAACGGAGCTACAGAGATCTGAAGAAATAGCAAAAAATCACTTTTTTCAAAATATCTAGTGAGCCGTGAACTTTTTTAAAAATCCAAAAGGGGCATTAGATTGAGCATTCAAAACTGCAATTCTCTCCCCATTTAACCTTTGTTCTAGCTCTGCTAGTTTCCGAGATCCCCATAGTGGGCATCGAAAAAAACTCACCCTGAATATTTTTATATACCTATATATATATAAAATATTTCAGGGATTTGTTTTATATACCTGGAGGAATATGAAAATAATCTTTTCCTCAACTATAATAATGTAAAATATAACGCGAAGAGATTTTGAGAATCTCCAGGGGGGGCACGTGCCCCCCCTTGCCCCCCCCCCCCCTATGGGCGCCCATGTGCTTCTTGTGCAGCCTACACAACAAATCTATTGATTTTCAAATTTACTAAAATATGTATACTGAAGGATTGCGCTTCTATAGGAAACAATTTCGCAATGTGCACGAAAAGTTAAATGAGCCTTTATCGGCCGGGTTTTGAATATTTGGTCACTTTTGACGGGCGATTTCTCCGCGTCTGACGTTTGATGTTTACATCTCGCCAAGGCCTACTTATTGAAAAAATCGTACAATAATGGGCTACATTATTGTACGATTTCTGTGCTTTTAATGACGATTTTGGGACATTTTAATGCCGATGTCAAGGAAAATAATATATTTTCTTAGGTAGAATAAGTAAATTTCGACATTCCCGTTAGATCGGCTGTAGGTATCCTTCTCGATCGTACGCCAAATAATAATACTAATAACATAAAATGTTTTCAGTTTGCTTGCAAGGCCTACTCGTAAGATTATATTGCTTTATGCTTTCAGCCTTCAGTTAAACCCGCCTCAACTTTTACGAACAATAAACAGTTTACTGCCGGAGGGAATATAGCCGTCAGTTAAAAGATTTAACTATAAGCATTGATAAACTGACCCCGAAAGTAATGTAATGTTAGGTGAAGTTCTCGTGATAAAATGCTTTCATAGCTTTTGTAACACACCTCGTATTTTCCTCTCCAGAGCTTCGGGCTTGAGACAGTTTCTGTGCACCTGACACATAAATTTTCCAGTTCGGAATTTCATCTATTCCCGACAGGATTTATTTGGGAAGGGTGAACGACTGCGAATATAAGTCGTCGGGGAATAAGAATAAGGGAATAAGAATGGGGTGGTACGAGTTCAGTAGGGGATCTGCAGTCCGCCGTTTAGTACATATTTCCGACGCTGGAGAATATAAAAACATGGATTCGTCTACACAGGGTAGATAGGTATAAACGATCAAAGCCGTTTCAACGAAATTGATCATGTGATTCATTTGAAGAAGTGGCAATACTTTAATTTTTATTAGAAAGCTATAGGATTGATTAAATCTTATTTGTAGCAGAGAGATCCGTTTGTGTGCTAAATAGTTTTGGATGACCTCAATATGTGGCTACGTCCGGTGTACCATAAGAATATAATTTGGGTCCTTTATTATTTCTGCTTTTATCAACAATAATTTCAAAATTACTAAAGTATGTTAAAACAGAATATAAAACGAGTATAATAAAAATAAGGAAGATGGAGAAAACATGCAAGACAAAAAAATTGTATTTTCAATTATATAATCCTACGATAATATCAAACTTATAAAGAAACAATTTTGTATATCAAACAAAATTAAGAAACCAGAAAGTTTAATCGAAATAATTTTTTATTAATGACCAAACCGAAATTAATTTCTATCCTTTATTGTATTGATAATTTTAATTATTTTCAATATTTATTACATATAAAAGAACTGTTTTTCCCTCTTTAGCATAATCAGCTTATAAACACTTCTCAAAAGGGGCTCTCCTACCTATCTATCTTTGTTAATTACCTACCTAATGACAATGACAACATTATTATTTACTAAACATTAACATGCCTTAGTGAATTGATTTAGCTGAATGAGTAAGTATTTCAGAGGTTCAAGTGGATTACATTGATAGTTATTTTTGTTACCTATAAAATGAAGATTTCAAGACGAATCATTGCTGTTTCCGGACGAGGAGCTTGAGTAATGATTGAATTGAGAGAACTTGACGAATGGTTCGCTTGGCGGCGACTATCCCATAATTTTGAGAGAGGAGATAATAATTTATAGTTTTAGGTCCAGGGTGAAGATACAGTTTGTGTGTGTATTCAATGAGGAGAGTTGCAAATATGCGATTACTCGGCAAAAGTGAGGGATATTTTTTTATTAGAAGCTCAATAGCGTAAAGCGTAAACGACCACCAATCCTGAGAATTTCATTTAGTGGAGTCAACGTAGACGAAAAATGGTGTTAATTAGGAATTAATTAGGGAAGTCATGGATTTGAATAAAACCTTTTGAAATACCTTCAAATATACTTTTATTTAAAAGTCCGCAGATTGAAAAAGCGCGCTTTTTATTTTAAAAATAAAAAAAATCAAAAAATCGATCTTTCACCGAAATTTCTCAAAAATCGTCTACAATTAATTGTAGAATTATTATTTTTCAATGAACATGTATATTTTTATGTTTTTTGAGATGCTGATTATGAATATGAAGTAAAAAAAATGAAAAATAAAATGACGCCTAGTAAAAATAAAGTTGAATGCAAGAATAATAAAATTTTAATTTTTTTTTCCGAGATAATCTCATCAATACGAGAGGTAAGGTAAGTAAATTAGAAATACGTTTAAGGGAATAAAAAGTGAAAATCTAGCTATTTACGACAAGCTCAAGCAGATTTTTATTTATTTCATGGCATGCCTGACCACGAAAATCTTTGAAAACAAATACCTACCTTCTTCTTCAAATAACATGTTAATAATTATTCTTTTGGCGATAACTCCGAAACTAATAAAGATATCAAAATACCAAAGTATTTTTTATTGTAAATGTAATATACTTTTCGATTATAACAGAATAAATGTCATTGAATTTAAAATTTCGGAGAAAATTGTAATAAAAGGGAAATTTTTCGAATTGCGCCCTCTACCACGGTGACCACGAAATTCGAAATGATCTTACTGGACAATCATTTGATAGAAAATTCAACCAATTCGATTAAACCAAACCGGAGTTAGCATCATTTTTTCAAGTCAATGTTTATCCGCCCTTCTCACCTCTATTTGAAGAGCAAGAGCAAAAAATCCTTAACGAAAATTGTTCAGTATTTGCTGAAAAGTGCAATAAAATTATTTTTGATATTTATTAGATATTTTTTTAAGAAAACTCATTTTTCAAAGCTGAGAACACATGAAGAGAGTTTTTTTCCAAAAGCTGATAATCACGAGCGGAAATTATGTAGAAAAAATCTTTTGACTAGGAAATCGGAAGTTTAAAACGTGTACTTTCACTTAGGATTGGTCTCATCCCAGTAAGAAACCTCCTTCAGCTTGATTCTTGGATTTAAAAATAAGAAAAATTGAGTTCTGCGTTTTGGGAAATCAAGTATAACGCGGTTTACTGCAAAAATAAACGAGAAAAAAGAGAAATACATTAAAATAACTTATGCTATCAAAAAGCAAACGTTTTAAGCTTCAAAAAAGTTACTTATTAAGTTTCAATATCTAATTTTATGCGGATATTATGAGGGTTTGAAATAAATATTAAATATACGATAGCAAGAATTTATGAAAAATCTCTATGTTCAAAGTGAAAAAAAAAAACGAGGTTTGCTATCGTAACCTTATATTGCTCAATATTGCTCATTCAAAACTATATACATTTAGTAGAAACATTCTGTAATATTGCTCAAAAATATTACAATTTGACCATGTAACGTCAATTATTGTCAAAATGCATGAAATTTTGAGCAAGGTCAACTTTACCATAATATGACAGGCATATCCCTTCATTGAAATTAATGCTACAAGATTTTTTAAATTGCTTACGGTGTCACTTTCCAATAAATTTTGTTGCATATAAATTAGTTGTGTGTGTAAAAAGTTATTACTGTTTAACTGTCTCGCGCTCCACGCGCCGCTCTCAATTTCGGCTGCCTCTTAAATACGAGGAAGCATGAAAACGTACACCCAGTATATCATGTTTGGATTGCATCTTCGTGGGGAATTAGCCGCCTTCTATCTATTCCGGCTTCGATTATTGACGACAAGGTTGTCAATTATATACGACACCGCTCATTTGAATTCATACCATAGACATGTGAATAAAGACGATTCTGATACATTTGGCAGCGGTGCCCGGCTCGTGGTTTGTTGTCGTCTTTGTTCAAAGAGAAGTAGCGCAGAGCGTGAAGTTTATAAAGCTGTGGCGTGAAGGTTACGGCTATGAATGTTAACAGCCGGAATACGCGGAAAAGGGGGATGAGAGTGGGACACGGCGGAGCGAAGGGGGCATGGAATGGGCGCGAGGGGGACATGGAGTGGGCGCGATTGGACCAAGGCAGTTGCTTAATCTGGGGCCGATAGTTTTGTTGCCCAACAAAGTAAGTATTTTAGTTCTGCCTGTTCCCATTCCCGCGCGGTTTGGTCTCTAGTCCCGAATGGTGCCTCACATGTACTACTTGTAATAAATAAACAATATGAAAAATAGTGTGCAAGACATTGTGAAAGGTAACTTTTTAGGTCTTTCATTGGTTTTCATTCAAAGAAGAAAATTCTGCATTCTTTGTGTAAATGAATCTTAATTTCAAAGACATTTGTGGAGAACTCAAAGGAAATGTTGGAGTATAGAAAAAACCTGTATCGGTGCCGTAACAAACGACAGTGGTGTCGCAAAAGAATCTTAAGGAAGACAATTCTGAAACTTTTTGTGCAAATCAATATCAAAGATTTGTTGAAGTTGAAGTTAAACTTGCGAAATTCGGAACGGAAAATACTCGCTAGGTGTGAGTAGATCCGCATCTCGATTCGTACTGTCCTTATGGCCTTGGTAGGGGGGCAGCGCAACCTTTTCAATACGCGCGCTTGGTATGTCACCCACAAGGAAAAGGATAGGAGGATCATGGGAAAAAGAGAGCTAAGTAGATGCGGCAATGAGATTGAGGTTGAAGACTGTAACGAAAATTTTATCTAATTTCCGTTACAGCGTTTAAATGCATTATTTAATTCTTATTAATTCATCACACCCCGTATAAACGTACCATTTTTAAAAAATGTTGCCCTGCTATCTGCAACCACCTATACAAGCTGATGCATACTAAGTTGCCTACCTTGGTGTTCTTAAACAAACCATTTTAAAGGGTATGCGCCGGTGGCAAAAGTGTTTACATTTCATTCATCGATTGAAGGTATGTATTACTAAAACAGTTACATTGTTGTAATCACTGTCTGACGTTAATTATAAAGATAATATTATAAAGATAATATTCACTTTATTCAGTTTGCGATTGACTAAGCGCCACGGGGATTCCGTGTACTAACGTCATTCTTTGTGTTCGACGCTTCTAAGGTACTAGTCTAATATCAGTGGTAATAGTTTGGCAGAATTGACAGAGTGACCTGTCATCTGGATTGTCACTCGTGGCCAATAACGTCATGACGTCATTGCTCGTGGCACTTCCAGGTTTTTCTAAATAGATTTAGCTTTTCAAACCTTCTAAAGTGTTCTGGAAACGGAAGTCGTCATCATTTGTAAGGAAGGTTATAAATAGAACCGGCGACAGCAATCAGACAACTGCCCTATCGACGACTCGTGGTGATCTCACGTCAGGTGAAAGTTCCGTTTTGATTTTCTGTCTAGAAGATTTCCGTGTGTAAACTCTTTCCAAAGCCTAACTTTCAGCCTTACGGACGGCTTAAGTGGTTCTGTACGTGGTGTGGACTTATTTTCGCTGTGCTAATTTGTTTTTTTCTGTTTTTATTACATATGCAGAGACCACGTGTATTGAGGTGTGGAAGTGGACGATTTACACGCATTTTTCGAGTTCTACCAGGGAACTGCAGCAGGTGGACCATAGAGAGGACACCGGGAGCACAGTCTAGGTGAGTAGTTGCTCAATTTTTCATAGTTTCGTATTAATAGCGTCATTTTGACGACTTCCTGAGCTACTCTCACCTAGGCCTGTTCCTCATTTTCTCTGTGGGCTGCACGCTGCAAGCTGTGGCCTTAATTTGGTTGTAAATTTGGTTATTAGCACAGATCTGGTGAAAACGAACCGCTACGTGAACTTTACCACAGTTCATTTTTTTGGTTATCTAGCTTTCGGGCTGTTATATTTTTTTTCGTCTTGTGTTTCGAGATCGAATGGGGAAGTCACTAAACCTTTTGTATTTTATTAACGTTATCTTTTATCTTGTAAATATTGTACAGTAACTTATAAGGCAGGTTTAGTCAAGATAATTGATTTCTTTTGGGTTAATAAATTTGTAATATATTTTATAGTCAGGTTCAGGGTTCAATAATTCAGGGTTACATGCTTTAATCTATCTTGGGTTGTTAGTTAAGGTTTACCAATTACAATTGCAAAAATCTGTACAGATTTAATTTGTTTCAAACTTTTCTTTTTTAAATTTAAGAAATTTAACGTTCATTTGTAAACGCGTCGAAACTTCGACTGCAGGTTTCGGAGACTGTTCGTTGTGTTTTCTTTTACATGCACTCTGGTACGTGAGCAAAACACCATCGGAGCACGGACATACACAACATCCTACGACACAGGTCTGACAGTGGTCGCACCTCGGGTAGGCCCAACTTGAATCGTACACGACCCCACTCTGCTTTGAGTCTCGAGTCTAGCCGAGGTCCTCACTACCACGATAAGAAGTTTGGAGCAACGGTGGCGACTCACCAGTGTCAACGACCCAGAACATTTAAGGTACTCTGTTGAAATTAGTAGTCCAAATTTTCAAAGTGCTCGTAATCAAGACTTTAAATGCTCACGTGAACTTTTCGTGCTATTAGTGTTGTCGAACATCTCTGGTTTTGTATTTGTAAGATCGAACATTTTTCACAGTATTTTCTTTACTTTTCAACAGTAATAAATCCTAATTGTAAACAATAAAATTCACTGCTCAATTACCAACTTTATTGTAAACATTTCAATGTACAAATTCCAACTTGTAAATATATTGTAAATAGAAAAATGTGCTTTTTATTTAACCATTAAATAGTTCAAGCTTCTGGCGCTCAAAGATAACCATTTTGGTTATAAGACGTAGCAGTTAGGTAATTATTACTTTTTTATTTTCATTATTTAATCTAAAGAGAACTTCCGTTAATATACTTTTTATTGTCATGTAAATGGCTCTCTAATTTATGTGAGGAAATGTCTTGTAAAACTGCGATCATACAATGTATGTATTAAAAAAAATAAAACAGCCAGAATTTCCTTATTTATCTAATCATTCATATCTTCGTGTGTGCAAGGAGTTCTTCCAAATTTAAAATTAAAAAAAAACAACAACACAGAATAACTCCAGAGATACAGAAGTGTCAAGATGAAATGCTCATCACACTATATATATATATATATATATATATATATATATATATATATATATATATATATATATATATATATATATATATATATATATCCATAAAATATGTTCATTAGTTTCAGAACAAATTGTTTTAATCTTCCCTTATGTGTGTTTAGATTAGAATATGTCAGCGTTTCCAGGATGAACGGAATGTTCCCGAGTTCTAATTTCTGGTCTAAATCGGGATAGTGACATGCCGACCTCAAACCCGCAATTGCAAGCGAGCCTCGGATGCAATTTGGGCTTGTGAATGGAATAATTATTAATTATTAAAATAGTTTTCACTGGAAGTGTATCGAAGTCGGATGACGCCATCATCAAATTCTGGGATGGTTTAAGAAAGCTTGCAGTCGGCAGTCGGTGATTAACTGCTGTATAGGTGTTAATGATAAAAAAAATTAAGTAAAAATTTAATAATGGGGGATTCACGCCTACTTTATTAGAAAGTAGTTTGAGCCACGATTTCACCTTTCGGAAATCAAGGAGGCCTTGAGATGAGCCAAAAATTTATTTGTGCGGTTTAATAAAGGGCCTGTATATACTATTGAACATAAAAAATATCATTTCTATAGGCGAAGTATTTCTTCTACTTTTTTAAGACATGCGCTTGCAAAATAAATGAAATAGGAACCCGAAATATGGAATTTTGACATTTGCCACAATATTGTTAAGATGATTCAAAGCTAAAAAATACTGATAACAGAAAACCTCTAACAATTCAAATTTGACAAACTATTATATCCATTAGATCTTGGATGTTATCGTAATACCAGATTCTGAAATATTTGATCCCACAAAACCACTAACTTTTCATTTTTATAGGTATACGTATTTTATTTTCTTAAAACTACTTGTTATTGTTATGACAACTAGGTATATTAATATACAGGGTGTTATTTAAGTACGTAGCCAAACTTCAAGGGGTGATTCTTTGAATGATTTTAAGAGGAAAAGTTTATATAAACATAGGTCCGTTATCGCTTCGTTTTCAAGATACAGGGTGTCAAACTTAAAAAAAAAATCTTTTTTTCAACAACATCTTAATAATCCTTTAGCCGATTTTGCTGAAATCTGGCAGTGTTATTTACAGTACAGAGGGGTTAATTTAGCCCTAAGTAGATTCAAATTATTAAATCCAGTGACGTCCCGGGGGGGCACCGTGACCAATATTTTTGAAGAAAAAATGTACGCCACTGGCTTTTTTAAAACTTTTATGTTTTTCGCATTAAGGAACTAAGAATACAACTTTTTGGTCTCTTGAATTTTTTTCGTATCTGGCTTCTTTTCGAGAGAAAAAATAAAAACCACTTCATTGCACGTCATTGCTTTGTTGTGGCATTGCTGCTTTCTCGAAAACGAAGCAAGATACGAACAAAATTTAAGAGACAAAAAAGTTGTATTCTTGGTTGCTCAATGCGAAAAAAATATGAAAGTTTTAAAAAAGTCAGTGGCGCACATTTTCTTTTACTCAAAATATTGGTTAAGGGACGCCACTGGACTTGATAATAATTGTAATCGACTTTTATATATTTTTTTCACATTAAGCAAATAAGAATACAACTTTTTTGTCTCTTGAATTTTTTTCGTGTCTTCGTTAGTTTTCGAGAAAAAAATAATAACCACTTTATTGCATGTCATTGCTTTGTTGTTGCATTGCTGCTTTCTCGAAAACGAAGCAAGATACGAACATGATTCAAGAGGCCAAAAAGTTGTATTCTTGGTTGCTTAATGTGAAAAAAATATAAAAGTAGATTACAATTATTATCAAGTCTAGTGGCGTCAATTAACAAAAATTTTTGAGAAAAAGAAAATGTGCGCCACTGGCTTTTTTAAAACTTTTATATTTTTTTCGCATTAAACAACTAAAAATACAACTTTTTGGTCTCTTGAATCTTGTTCGTATCTTGCTTCGTTTTCGAGAAAGCAGCAATGCAACAATAAAACAATGACGTGCAATAAAGTGGTTTTTATTTTTTCTCTGGAAAACGAAGCCAGACACGAAAAAAATTCAAGAAACCAAAAAGTTGTACTCTTAGTTCCTTAATGCGAAAAACATATAAAAGTTTTAAAAAAGTCAGTGTCGTACTTTTTTTTTCAAAAATATTGGTCACGGTGCCCCCCCGAGACGCCACTGGATTTAATAATTTGGATCTACTTAGGGCTAAATTAACCCCTCCCTACCGTAAATAACACTGCCAGATTTCAGCAAAATCGGCTAAAGGATTATTAAGATGTTGTTGAAAAAAGATTTTTTTTAAAAAGTTTGACACCCTGTATCTTGAAAACGAAGCGATAACGGACTTATGTTTATATAAACTTTTCATCTTAAAATCACTCAAAGAATCATCCCTTGAAGTTTGGCTACGTACTTAAATAACACCCTGTATAGATAAGTTATTCCGTATATTTACCTCCATATTATAAACATATCACTTAAAAATCCTGCAATTTCACCCGATTAGCAACTAAACGAGGAGGTGAGCAATTCCGCCACCGAGATAGACCGCCGCCAAATCGACCGGAAACTGATGCGGCCCTTATGTGAACGCTCGGCGGATCTGCAGGTCTCAACTGGTCATTAGCACTTGGGCCGATCGATTGGATCGCGACACAACAACGCCGCCTCACTGGCGTGTGCAACTTTTGCACAACCACTGTTGCCCTCTTACCCTTACGAAACTTGACACTTCAAATAAAAATCCCCGGCATATTTGGAGTATAATAAAGTATAGTCCAAGTTTTATGAGAAGTCCTTACTAAGACTATTAACTAGTAATTTAGACGTTTGGGTCGGTAGGTATATTACGGAAGCGCAGAGAGGCCACCTGAGACAAAAAAAATTCTCGGAATTATTCGGACTTGTAACTCGGAGCGAGGCCGCGTTACAAGTCCGAGTTACAAGTCGGAATAATTCCGAGTTACAAGTCAGAATTCCGAGATACATGTAGGAATTAGGTATTCCGAGTTATAAGTCGAAATAATTCCGAGTTACCTACAAGTCGAAATAATTCCGAGTTACAAGTCGGAATTCCGAGTTGTAAGTCAGAATTCCGAGTTAAAAGTCAGAATTAGTCCGAGTTACAAGTCGGAATAATTCCGAGTTACAAATCGGAATTCCGACTTACAAGTCGGAATAAAAGGTCACAGGTGGCCTCTCTGCGCTTCCATAAGATCGTCGATATTTTTAATTCGGAATTTATTATAACTTTTACCTTTACCATCGATTATTGAGAAGCATATTTATGAACAAATAATACATTGGAAAGATATGTAAAATCTATCAAAAATATCTAATCTATTATTGAAGAAAAAACACAGTAGGTAATATATTTTTATCGTCTAAACATTTTAATCAAATACTTAGGCACTCAAAAATATTAAAAACTGTTAATAAGCCAGTTATGGCAGAAGTCTTAGTTGGCTGGAGATGGGAGACTCACAAAAGTTGTAAGCGGCATTTTTCTCTAGAGGAAGTCTCTTCAGTTGAACCATTATTTTCTTGCCTAATAAAACATTTTTTTCCGATTTCAATAAAAATATATAATATGTAGGTACCTCGGCACTGAAGTATTTTTTATGACTCATGTGGTTTATTTGCCTCGACCAGAAGCCACGGCACCTAAATTCCACATGAGTCATAAAAAGTTGAACTTCAGTGCCTTGGTACATACATAAATAACTATTTCTATCTCCTGTGAAAGTTTGTCCTATACGAACCGTAACTCCCTGTATATAATCGAGTAAGTACCTACCTAAATAAGGGTACGTTGATTAAATGTTCTGGCTAATTTTTATCCGGAACTGCATATTATAAGTCGCGAATATATAAGAAAGTACGTGTATGTACAGTGTATCTATACATCATACGTACGTTTGTCATCATTTTTGTTCACCATGGGTTGCACTTTCCCCCAATTTCAATCGATACTTGTAATTCAATGAGTCCAAGAAGCTAAAAGTGTAATTTTCATTAAATTATCAATTAATAAAAAACAGGAGAAAACATCATTGCACGAACATTTACGTTAACCAAACTACGAAGTATAGGCCAAAGCACGAAAGAAAACGTTTCTAAAGAATGCGGACAGCGTTGCGAGATTTCCTATAAGAGTAGTCGTTATTTATTGGCGAATACAAGTTTTATCATATTGAAGCCGAATTTCTGAACTCCGTTATACCGAAAAAATAAAGCTCGCATCACGGGACCACTTACCCATTTTTGTTTATCGTTTATTTTTAACGCGGTGTGATAAAACACCTATTATAACATCGTCGCGTCTACCATCGCCTTTGAAATACGGCAACACAGGACTTCTGCGAAGGAGTCGACTGACACAACCAGTTAGCCAACGCGTTTTGTGCCTGTTTCTATAGTACGTAAAGTTAACTGTATATTTGGGCTACTATACAGACCTCATTTTTTAGGCCGCTGGCAAGTTTTTTCCGCCGGCTCAGAGAGCTCAGTGGCGCTTCGTATGTTCGGGAGTTAACGTGTGCAAAATGAGTAAACAGGGAAGAACGTTGCATTCTCAAGCACGAGAAATAATTGCCAATGTTATAAGGGTTTGCCTTCCTCCATAGTCTAAGGCATCACCGTTAAGAATAATATTAACAATAAATTAAATAACAATTATATGAAAATTAAGTCAGTGAGTTACACAAAATTGAGATACGCCCCTGAACTGTGACTAATTCTATAATATTTGCAAGTTCATCCCCCTTACGTCGCACGCATTCTGCCGTAAGGAGGACTATACGTGGCATGCGTAATAAAAACCGCCATTGGCAACGGTATCAGCCCATGCATCCAAATGTAAATATTTGTTTTAATTCGGTGTTGTATAATAAAATGATTGATTACAATGACATTTGTTGTTATTGATCTAGTCATACTTCGTCCAGGGATAATAACATATATTCTTTGGGGTAAATAATGGGCTTCGATTAAGACACATCTCAGTGCGGAGAAACCAATGACATAAAAGCAATTTCAGGTAGACTGTTCGTTTTCTTATCGCTTCATTTTTGTTACAGATAAAGCACCGTCGGAAGCAGTGTTTCGTGGTGAGGAGTTCCTGTCGTATGACTTGACTCAGACGGGCGGCGAGCCCATCGTCAGCGCACAGGACACGGTGACGTTTTATTTTAAGACACGTCAGCCCAACGGGCTTCTATTCTACACAGGTAGGTCTTTTGATAAGGTCAATTAAATTTATCCGAATCTCCAACAACAGATCACCAACTTGCGTCCATTACACCCGCAGCCAAAGAAATAAGAGGCAGTCTAATTAAGGCGTTATTGTAATCTCAAAGATAAGAATGCAAGGATATATGATGATTATATGACTCGCACATACCTACCTATTTTCTGCTCGCCTACATTTTCTATACCTCATGCATAGATACTTGTATTTTGAGAGAAAAAAGTTTATTTTTAGATTTGTTGCCAACAGTTTGACGAAGAAGCCGTATATTATAGTCTGTACCATAGACAAACCCAAAGAGAAGACATCCGGAATCCCTAGTGTGAAGTTGGCACAATAGGCGCCAGTGGCGCCGCCGCTAGCATCTGGGTGAACTATTTCTAGGGAGGCGGGAATTTTAAATATTTTTTGAGAGACTGGTTGATTTATGAGCCTTTATTTTAGAGTTTTACCTTCTTTAAAAATTTAAAACAAAAACAAATGGGTCGTTCACCACAAAACAGTATTAATAGTTTTACGAATAAACGACACATTAGTTTTTCTTTAAAAACCTTTAAAAGTTAAGGCAAAACTTTAAAATAAAAGATAACTAGGTACTTAAACTAAAGAGGAAAACAAAATTGTAGCTTCTGAACACTTTAATACATTCAATAAAATAAACAAAAAAAATGAACTCTTGTAAAAATAAACTTTTGTAAACAAAATCTCTTAAAAATAAAAAAAGTGGCTGGTTCAAAAGAAACCGGGGATTGCTGTATTTCTATAATTGTTTCTACGACAGTATCAATATTTATGTTTGAATCCTGAAAACTTAAGTTAGATTTAGAATGAATTATTTCTGCATAAGAATGTTCATTATGAGAGGATGCCGATGCTAGTAAATCTACGTTTTCAAAAAATGGTTTTGCAAATCTAACCAGTCTCACCTGGAGTCTTACTTTATCAGAGCTGGTAAAACTTTCCATATGGAAATGTTCTTCACAGACATAAATTTTTTTATTAGAATAGTTTAAATGCATGATATCACACCACAGCCTCCTCCTATCTGTATTAGCCGGAAAAGTGAAAAATCTTTTATTTCTGTAAGATATGTTTGTCACTGGCCAATAGTAAATGTTTTTACAATGTAAAGCTGCACATCTGTACTTATATGCCCCTGGGGAAGACATATTGGGCCACACATTTACAGCGTTTTATAAAATCTTAGGTACATGACTAGGGGTGCAAATCTATTAGGTATCTACTTGCATCACTAGGTCGATATCACAGTAGGGTTGAGGTGAGCACAGGTAACAGTTCTCCTATCGGCATTCGCCCTATGGTACAATATTATATTGTTAATGATCCAAAAAAATACCTAAAAATATAAAAACTTAGGTACATGACTAGGGGTGCCAATCTATTAGGTATCTACTTGCATCACTAGGTCGATATCACAGTTGGGTTGAGGTGAGCACAGGTAACAGTTCTCCTATAGGCATTCGCCCTATGGTACAATATTGTTAATGATCCAAAAAATACCTAAAAATATAAAATCTTAGGTACAAGACTAGGGGTGCAAATCTATTAGGTATCTACTTGCATCACTAGGTCGATATCACAGTTGGGTTGAGGTGAGCACAGGTAACAGTTCTCCTATCGGCATTCGCCCTATGGTACAATATTGTTAATGATCCAAAAAATACCTAAAAATGTACACAATAATGCACATAATGAATTGCTTAAAACTTGCAACAACCATTGCTTACAGGGGCTTTCGAGTTGATACCTGAAAGGCTCGGTAAGATAGGAAAACAATAACTTCCTATAAAAAGGATTTGACTTGAATGCTTTGTTGAAGGTTTATTGCAGAGGTAGGTACTCACCGTTAGTATACAAATGATACTAATATTATTTAGCAGTGACAGCTACATCTTGCTATGCATCTATTGCGATCTCTGGATTAAGTGGAACCTCGAATTATTAACCTCGTCTTGAGTTAACCCGGTATTTGGGACATCGAGTTGCCCATCACATATAAGCTAAAAAAAGTTATAAAGTATTAAGTATTAAACTATGCAAGTAATTCCTGGGCTTTCAGCAAGTGCAAGTACAAGAGCAGGCACAATCAATGTTATTAAGTTAGTATTTTACATTAATATACCTACCTATTATCTGTTGCAAAATCCTTATTAATTTCAGTTTCAGTCTCTCTCTGTGTGTTTTAATGCGGGTTTCACGTCGGGAACACCATTCTGCTTCACTCACAGATTAAAACACAGAATGCAGAGATTAAAATTAGAATTATTTGGAGCCTACGACAAGTAAACAGAAATCAACTTCTATTTCTGTGCAAGGAAAAGTCAGATGACATCGTTGACATTAACAAGAATGACAATATTTATCTGGGTTGCGCACTAACATGCTTCCCTAATTCCAGGGTCTTTCGGAGCGTCTTTTATTTGGGTTTGTCTATGGTCTGTACCTTCATATTTTTTAAATGTCTGCTTTGTCCTGAGTGGGATGCGTTCTAACAATAATTAAGGCCTACAGAGATTTTTCCTTACGTTTTGGAATGCCATATTATAGTATAAAAGTGTTGACTGACGTATTACTTACGTCAGTCAACGCTAAAAGATGACACGAAAATGTACTCGTACATAAATAAATCAATCTGTATTAATTACCAACCAACTCAAGTTATCACAGCTTGGCATATGAAAACAATGGTTCTTGTATTATTTTTACTGAATGTCGTCTAAAATCCTCAGCTTGATTGCATTAGATTGTTAACGCGCAAAACAATTTTGGGTAACGAATCACACAGGCGTTCCACCTTGATTTATTGGTGGGAAAAACACAATATTATTTATTCACAACCATAATCGATCATTTACTACCAGAGCCTATAAGAGAGTTTATAACTTTTCTGGTAAAAAAATTACGGCCGCATTGTCAGCAATTTGTATAATTTCGAGAGCCTAGTAAACATACAGTGCCATTCATAAAGTTCGCACCAATTGGGAAACGTTGATATTATTGGATTTTTGGGAATCTGATCTCGGAATAGTTTGATGTATGTTTTGGGTATACTATTACGCCTAAAGAGGGTCGTGACATCATAGCCCATTCAAATTTTACATTTAAAATAAAAAAATTTGAAAAAATTGGGTTTGCTTGGAAATATCGCAAAAAGCTATTAAAAAGAAATGTGTTCATATTGTATTATTGTGCCCCTATGCCAATTTTCAGAAAAATAGCAAGACATTCGTTTTTTTCTCAATAATTTATTATTTCTCTTCAAATCGGTACTCAATTTATTTTTTTCCTGCAAGTAACCACTCATTTACCGGTTAATAACTCTCGCCCTCACAATACTCCATCCAAACTTCCAAACTACGAGTATCCCAAAAGAGACCAAATGCTTGTGCGGAGGCGGACTGGCAATTAGTATCTATTATTTCGCCTTCGTTGCCATTATTTGATGGACTTAGTTAGATAGGATCAAAAATAATTATTAAAACTCTCATAATTTTTACTTAACAAAAATATTATTTATTTATTTATTATTCCGTTGGGGCCGTGGTAGCGACGTTCGCAGCATCGCGAACTATTTGGACTCTGTTTTTATGTCTTCGCTTGACCTTGGTTCGATTCGAGGTCGGAGCAGACCGCATGCATATGGCTCACCACTAATGGCCAAGAGCGCTGTTCAAAATATAGATTCACGGTATTGCTCCTTAATAACTTTATCTGTATAACTTACTAATTGTCCTAAACTCACTGAGATTACCACGGTTTCCTAGGATATTCCGTACTATTTGTGAAAAATTAAAAAAAATCTGAAAAAAATATTTTGGGGAAAACAATAAAAAATCGGAAGAAATATAAAACATTAGTATGACAGTCGGCCCTCTAGATAATTGGGCTGTATATAAATGGGACAGCTCGTACTAAATATATCCTTACGTTTTTTCTTTCTTTTATTTCTGCAATCCTACATTTTTTAGTTATTGTATTTTAGGAAAAAATAAAAGACTGATTGCTAAAAGACTGAGACGGCCGGTATGCATGCTATTTTTGTACCAACAAAGTAAAGAACCCTGCAATTTTTTTCCAAAAGGGTGAACTGAGACAACCAGTATGCATAAAGTGATATAAAATGGGACAGCCGCATTATTACTTTTTTGCCTTGCATATTTTTTAAAATGCCTGTATCATTATTCCCCAAAGTGTTTTTTTTGAGTATCACGGCGACTTAAGTCTCTTTTTTGTCTAAAATAAAACTGGTATCCATTAAATTTTGAAAAGCAAAGAAACTCTAGTCCAGTTTTTCAATTTTTTCTTGCCCCTTACCTATAATATCTTGCAATGGAGCAACCACATTATCATTATCTTTTAATAATTTCCTACGACTAGGAAGAACAATAATTTTTTCAATCTTTTGAAATTTTTTTCTAAAAGTGTGTTGTTACTATTATTTTTACATTGCATATTACATCAGGGTTCGTCTCCACGTGGCTTATTCCCGATTTCAAAATTACATACTCTCGTAACATGTCAAAACAAATCTGTGGCCCGGAATTCACTTTACACGTTTTCCTGGTCTTATGGAGATTAACATGGGGCAGTTGTTCTTACCGGAGTAACTTATTATTTTACTTCCACATCATCACGAAGTGACTGGAAGTGGAAGTATTTTTCGGCAAAAATTTCAAAAACTTTTTATTTATAAAATCGGTTTAAAATAAAATCAATTTAAAACGTGGAAATCCAAAGTTCCAAAAAACAAAAAGAAACAGTTCTGTAACGGTTCTGATCGATGTAGAACAAGACTTTTTCTTTGCCTGGACTCTTCAAAATATTTTTTCTTGTATCTACGTTTAAATATCGAAGATATTTAAAAAAAAGGTACTTTTCAAAAATGATCTAGTATTGTGTTAAAGCTCTAAGATAATTTTTGGGGTCTAAAAACTTTGTTAAAAAAAGTTGGTATGTAAGATGCTGGTAAAAAATTAAAGATCTTAGATCTCAATGTGAAATAACAGATGAAAGTGCTCTGTGACTATAATCTAACCACACTTTAGAGTATTTCCGATAACAGCTAATATTAGGAGATCAGCGCCCGGCTGTTTCAAATTTATGTCTCCATCAAACCGAAGCAGCCATAAAACGAGATAAAACCGGTTTATTTCGGGCCGCAGTCTCCCGATAGATATAATGGGGAGGGCTATATTGTTTCATTCTGGCGGATAGTGGGCAATAACGGGATGAGATTATGGTGTATCCTAACTAGGCGTCCCGGCTCTGTTCCAGGCGACGGCAGCGATTACCTGAATGTGGCAATAAAAGACGGATGCCTCAGCCTGACAATGGGCCTGGCCAACGGCAAGCAGGAGATGCAGATAAAGCCGAACAAGGTTCGCTTCGACGACAACCAGTGGCACAAGGTTAGCGTCCACAGGCGGATACAAGAGGTAAGTCGATATTCGAAACCGCAGTATAATCATGTGATTATCTGTATAAGTATAATCACGTGATTAGCTGTGTTCATTTGAAAACTAGTCACTAGTCATTATGTAATTGACTCACTCGTCTATCTCCTATCACCCTTAACTTTGAAATTTTAAACGGGACTATCATGCTTGGGATAAGTACCTACCTCAATTTAAAAATAATTTTGCCAGGAATGCAGGACCTTTTTTTAATCTACACCAGCATGACTTCCAAGATGTATGGTGGTACAACTGTATCTAATGTCAAGGTTGTGTCTATTAGTCTGGTGTGTTTGGGAGGAAATTGGAGAGTATTTTCTGTGGTATGGCGCGAACGAAGGCTTCTCCGTTCAGCTACTATACAAACGGACCGACTTAATTTCAACGGTTCAGCGTAGTGTAGTGGTAGAACGTTCGCCTAGCAAGCATTCTGAACGATCCACTAAGCCTCAAATTAATGATACGTCCAATGTCGGATATATGTGTTTGATATCAACTATCTAGAAAGGGTTTTTCTGTCCCCCCTGGGGGACCTTAAGTAATCTAAACTATACCATTTCACATACCTACCTTCAGCCTAAGTTCAAAACTAGAGAACAATTCGCTGTGCGAGTTCGTGCCCGACCCTATCTGTCAGATGTGCCCCTAGTGGGCGGGAGCTACTACTATACCATAAGACCTTACCTTTGTAAATATTGTATGTATGTGTAAATAAAAATTGTTCGAATCCGAATCCGAATCCGTTCGCCTAGCAAGCGAGAGGTCCCGGGTTCGACCCCCGGCGCTGACAGAAATATTTTTAATTTTTCTGAAATGATGTCCGATTTTCTTTCTTTTTTCAATCTGTTGAAAAATAAAAAAATTCGCCATAAAGACTAATTTTTGCAGTAAGTACTTGGATCTAAACAACTCAATAAGACACGAAGGGTATGGTATAACTTACCGTACGTGTTATGTTGGTGCATCTACTGCAAATTTAGAACGATTTTAGTGCAATTAAAAATATTCTCAAGTACCCCATTACTCATAAATTTTCCTGAAAATTCGCACCCTTAGGCGCTCCATTCATTTTTTACCTCAACAATGCCGTAAATCTAATTTTGAGGGAGGTTGAGGGGGTCTATGCATTTGATGGCCGAAATCCTATTTTAACACAGATAATAAAGGTTTAAATTAAACAACATCTAGTCAGGCATGAAAAATACAGGGTGTTTCAAAATTCGGTACAAAGATTTTAGGGGCGTATTTTTGAGGCAAAAATAAGACTTTTTCTCTATAAACGTGTGTCCTAAAATGCACCCTCTGCGAGCTACAGCAATCGTAATTTGCGCGAAGAAATCGATTATTTCGAACTGTGCTTACATTTACTCATCAAATCTCCCGAAAATTTGCAAACATCTGTGTCTTTAGGCGCTGTATATTCATTGTTTGTCTCAAAAATGACGCAACCTTAATTTTTAGGGGATTTATGAGGGGGGGGGGGTTACACTTTTTTTTTTAGCTCGGAGGGGGTGCATTTTAGGACACATGTTTATAGAAAAAAACGCGCGTGTTGCTAACCATGTTAGCATCATCAGGAGATGATTAAGTCTTAATCATCTCCCGATGATGCTAACATGGTTAGCGAAACGAGCGTCGAGTGCAAAAAAACAAGTTTTGGTGTGTGGCGTTAAGCAAAAGAAGTATGCTTTAGGTATCTACCTACTAACGTATTAAAGGTTAGACTATACCTACTAACGTACCTACTCATGCACGTTTTCTGTTTCAGATATCGGCTATTACGAGCTTCTGTAGGGTAAGTACACATCATGGTCCCTAATTCCGGGATATTGCAGAATATTAGATATAATTATTACATTGCCATATAGAAATGGTTGTAAAAAAAAACAAATTTGAAGTTTTAAGTTCCAACTATTTTTGCACGGATAATTTGAGAAAAGATACTTAAATGTAATCTCAGTAATTGAAAAAAACTAAAGATTTTTTTATCGTATTTTAATGAGTTCGAATTATGATCAGCATGTACAGGGTGTTCCCGTATATTTTGACCCACCAGTAGAGCCTTTATTTTTTGAGTTAGAAAAAAATTACTTAAACGAAAGTTGTAGGGTTTTTTCTGAACCGCTAGGGTCTGTTACTAGATAAAACAAATGAGCGTCGCAAATTTATGAAAAATATAAACTTCCTTTTTTTAATGGAACACCCTGTATATTTGTGGATTTTTGTATTGTAATATAAATATGTTATATGTTTGCTCTATCAATTCGCATGATATTCCAAATTGCAGATAAATACGATCTTTATATTTAATCAAGGTTTCCATGGAAAAACATTTCAACTTGGACAAGAGCATTCCTATCAATCCCTTATTTTTGGGACAATACGCACCTTGGTACCCTACAACTTTCATTTAAGCATTTTTTTCTAACTCTAAAAATAAAGACTCTAGGGGTGGGCCAAAATATACGGGAACACCCTGTACATAAAATATTGTAGATGCAGCGTGTCTCACATTTCACCTTGACATCCCTGGTTATCTCTGAAATTCTTCTGCCATTTTATTTCAAATTTGAGTTGTAGACAAATCTTGAACTCTATTATAAAAATGTTTACGGTTCATGCTTGGAAAGAAATTAAATCGGAACAAAAATGTAGTCATATTAATTTGTATTTATCGCCCTCTGAAACCCCTGTAGATACATACCTACAAAAAATGTTAGGCAAACAAAAATGTCATAAAGTAGCAGAGAAAAATTTTGTTGGATTTTGCGATTTTTGCATTTTTAAAATATATTTTGGCTGCACCCAAACTTGGGTGGCCAGCACATTGTGCTTTAGACGTTATTCAAAATAAATAACAATTCTCCGGCTTCGAACCTATATGTTCTCTACATTTCGGTCTTGCGTTCTTGATGATCTGGTATAAGACAGTCTGGGTCGCTTCCTCAAACATAGAACCCGGAGCTCAATAAAAAATTCGAAACTCCAATGAGCATTATTATATTTATTTATTTACTTTGGTCACAGCCGGCTATTTTCTCTTTTTTGTAGTACAGTTTGTACCGCAAAAAACGAACAAAAACTTTTAATGTCTGATCTTTTAAAATACACCCAGGTAATTTTTAATGAACTTTTCCGAGCAAACTCTAATAAAGCAAACAATAAGGCCCCGCTGCTAGTAAACGAGGAAGCGAATAAAAGTGTAGGAGTTAATTATGTTACCTGGGTAGGACTTTTTGTTGGTTTTGCTTCAAAAAAACTCTGTGGCCCGACGTTAAGCGCCTTACACAATATAAATTCGAATGGCCGTCAACTTTAATTAGGGACTCCTTTAACAAACAACTTCACACAAATCAGCTTACAAAGAATCGCCATTGGAGACCCTCGATTCAGACGAACGAAGAGTTAATTGAGAAACGCCTTGTCGTGGTCGCTAAAGTCTCCAAAGGCCTTTCGATTACGCCACCGGAATTCCAAATTGAAAGTCTGTTTGTTGCACGATTCCTTGAAAATAATAATAATAATAACAGTTCACTATAGTGACCCAGACTATACAATGAAGTGCATTGGAATTATCGTCATTTTGTATACCCATAACACTTAACTCATAACACAATAATTTAGACTTAGAAGGCGCAAGACAACACGCGGTAAACACATTTTAAAATATTCTAAGTAATAAATTCTTGGCAAATCAACAAGAAACGTAATATAAAAATGGAATAATTAATAATATGAAATCTATTACTTTCTAAATGTAGAAATGTGAAAAGTTGTTGGAATTTATCACACAAATGCATTGGTAGGTGTCTATTTTTGGCTGCTCTAAGCTCTAATTGAGATCAATATTTCAGTTGCCTATTTACGTGATGAATTTAATTTTAAAACGTTCTTTTTTTTGTTTAGATAATTGTAGTTTTGGGCAGACTTTTGTGATCCTCCCTTAGTTGCATCCACAGTTTGTATGGTGGGAAAATAAATACTCACTGGAGACTATTGTATATATTTTCAAAGGCGTCCGAGAAATCACAAACGTGCCTATTTGAATCAGATTTCATAACATTGTGTTTCTGGTTCATTTTTGGACTAGAAATAAGTTATCAGTTGATGTTTAGTTGTTACCGTGGATTCACAATGTTCTGCATGAAATGCAAGAAATGATTGGGCTTCATACGGATCTAAAAAATGCGAAGAAGCTTTTACATTAAGACTGTGAGATTACATTCAGTGGGTTAGTAAAAGTTTTTTTTATCAAATGAACCATATTTGTCAGCGTTTGTCAGAGAACAATCAGAACAAATTAGTTATCTTATCCGTACTACAATGTTTTAAAGTCCTTCTTCGGTTTCCAAAATAAGACATGCTTTAGAAACGGTTGACTACAGCAGCAACCAAACCCCACCAAAAAAACTTTTGCGACTGGATAGAAATCTAGAAGGTACCTACTTAGGATAAATATGGATTGTCAATACTGGAAGCAGAAATATTGGAACATGAAGAGTCGGTCTCATCTACAAGTAAACGCGTGATGATAATTTAGAAGAAACTGTAGAACCAATAAAATATTAAAAATAAAATTATTTTCTTTAACGCCTGTCTCGCGTTTTGGATAAATATACCATTTTAAAATACCTTTTGCTTCATTTAGGGCTCAAAATGGCATTAAAATATTCCCCAGTGGGACGTCTGTTGAGGTATAGGTTGGCTATTGGTATATAATATCTTCTATTTCTTAAACTGCGTTGTTTTCCCTTATTTTATATATTTACTCTAATATAATCACTTTCACTATCCAAATCTTGAATACCTGCGTCTGTGTAACATTTGTATCTTTTAATTACATCTTATTTCTTTTAATGTAGGATCTGGCTTCGGGATTCTCTCGAGCTTTATTTGTACTGGGTGAGCCAGTTTTTTCGTAGGACGAGTTTAATATTTAGTTTAGTTTAATCTTAAAACAAAAGTTTCGTATCAATATAGATAAACAATTTTTTCAATTGGAGCTCTTTTTAGCCTTACACATACATTATACAAAAACCCAAGAAAGAGTTTTTGTTTGGAATTAAATTTTGCATCAAAATTTATAATAGGTACGTTTAAATTTGTTAAGTTAATAATTAAATATTGTTTTATTGAATTAATATCTCAACTCTTTTCTTTCGCCACTGGTTGCATGAAAATAAAGAACTGTATCTTGAAAACGAAGCGTTTGCTTGCCTATATTGATATAAAATTTTTGTTTTCAAATATTTTTCTATTCAATGTAAAAGTCCTGCTGCAAAAAAACAGGTTCTCCCTGTATATCACTCATGAGTACCGTATTTTCTGTCCTTCATTTAATGATATAAGATATTGCAGTATTTTGTAGTTTTTAGAGTTTCTAAATAATTCTAGCTTGATCGTTTTCTCAATGTCTTCAGGAGCATGAACACCTGTGTCTTGGAAACTGATGGTTCAATTTTGGGCTTTGTGCAAAACGCAAAACAACCTCTACTAAAAACCTGCAATTTATTTCCTGAGTCGTCGTTCATGCTTTTAGACTTAAAAGGTAAATGAATTACTGAAACAACTGCTTTTGTGTCCGAGCCAAGCAGATGTGAATAATTGAAATAATAGGCTTTCGTTCCGCGCCCTCCGTTTCTTGCCTGTACATTTAATTTAAAAAAGCTTTTAAATTTCATTTAAAGTCTTTAAGCCCTCTCTAATTGTGTACAAACAACGAGTTCGGAATAGTTCTAGTGGGAACCACCCTTCGGCGTCGAGTTTTCATTAAAAAAAAACATAAAACGTGAAAGGCCTGCAGCATTTTGTATGTGAGGGCTTTGTTACTTGGCTAATGGTTTCACCTAGGACACTCGAAATCCAGCGAAATACATTTCGAGTTCATTAAAAAAGAAAGTTAATAATTCAAGGGTTTATCGTGTATAACCACAGTTGCCTACAAGTACTTGCGTGACGAGCTGAGATGAATATTTATGTATTAAATGAATATTTGGCACAGCAATTTTGTTAATAACAGTTATGTTGGATACAGACGTAGATGATTTTAATTCACGTCACAATTTTAGGAAATGCACCTCGGTAAATAATTAATAATTAATAATCGAGTAGTTTAGAACAACTATACAGCCTGCTTTGTATACTCGAGATATCGAGTTAAGATTTCTATTTATTATGTCCAATTCAACTTCTTGGTTCGTACTTTTGTAACTCAAAAAGTTTTTGGTGTGGCATTCCCAAGTAGCACAAATTGTTTTTTAAAAGCTGTAACAGTATCTATGTTACGGGCGACGTGAAGACGAAGACTTTTTTAAAAAACTGTTATTCGAGTAACGCGAGTTACAGAGTTTCGGCTTAGACTACAGACAAGACTAGAATTCTCACTCTTACTTTACTAGGTCCTATTTATACAGATCTGTTATGCTGAGGTGTTGTGGTTCTCATGGGAAACGAATATAAAGACAAAGGGAAGATCAAATTCTGCAATTCTTGCAGTAAGCAAGTTTTAACAATACTCAAAAGGAATATGATATGTTCTAGTAATCATTCTAGAACAATATACAATGGAAAATGATATCTGTGTAGTAAGCATCTTGAACAATAGAGAATGAGAACATAATATCCAACAGTAAACAGAATCAAGGGTAAAAACAAGGTTATGATCAAGGTGATGCTTGAGGTCGGATATAACACCTTCCCCCTTATATTAAAAATTTGTGTTAACAAATTTTGACATTAAATTAGGCATATGTTTTAGTATTAGAATTTAGTTCAATTTCTTCTTCTTCGCGAGGTTCGTCCAATCTATACGAAGGTCTTCTTTTGACAGTAACAAATTTTCTTAAATTTTGAAAAACGCGATTTCGTGTTCTAGGAGGTTGTGGAGGATCGTCTCCGTTATTAGTAGTAATAATGCCTATTTTAATGTTCCTAGACTTTTTACATTTAAAATAAAAGTACACAATAATTAAAAGTATGATTAAAGCAATGGATAGATATGTCAATATTGGCGTATACTTATTTACAGTTGGTTCGTTAATAATACTATCAAGATCCTTTGCATATTCGTCTAATTTATGCTTTGCGACATTTAAATCGTCATAATTAAATTTATTTAGTTGTAAAGGTTTTAAGTCAGGATATTTTAGTTTATTTGGAGTTTCTTTGCAACATTCAAATGGTATATTAATTGGGTGAAATTTATAGGTTTGATTAGATTTATTTAAATTTTTCGTTTGAATTTTAGTACTTCCAATATAAGCAATGCATTCGGATTTTAACGTTAAAATTGAAGTTTTGTCTAGCATTATAGTCAAAGGATTTTGATTTTTGCACTTAATAGTTATAGGAAATATTTCACTTAAAATTATTAACCATTGATTCTCTTGAATCAATTGTACATTGTAACTTTCAATTGAAATTGTGACTATGTCACAAGTATTAGGTAAATGGGTTTTTACCTCTAATAATTGAGCTTCACATCTTGAATGTGAGTCAATAGGAGTAGGATATAAATCTTTGCA
The DNA here is from genome assembly GCA_963920635.1 of Pseudeuparius sepicola. NCBI lineage: Eukaryota > Metazoa > Arthropoda > Insecta > Coleoptera > Anthribidae > Pseudeuparius > Pseudeuparius sepicola. Next base: position 47,959,286 of record OY987298.1, read on the forward strand.
CATTATTAAATCAAATGCTAGTTCTTTACAATTTTTTATATCATAGAGAATTACATAGAGAGTTGGGTCATCGCTTTTTGCTACAAATTTAGTATCAGTGGATACCATGTGATAAAATCCAGTTTTATTGTCGAAAATTGGAATAGGATAAATTCTATAAAGAGTATACCATTGAGGTTCTACTAAAGGAATGTCTAATATAAAAACAAGTCTATTTTCTGTTTGAAAAACCTTTAGTTCTATAAAATCAAGATAAGTTGCAACATTTAGAAGTTGAGGAGTTAAGGGCAAATTATTTTTGTTTAAAGTTTGAGCGATTATTTGCAAATGATGAACCAGGTCTTCAGGAGTTATAACTGACGTGTGAATAATATGTAACTTTGCAAAAGTAATAGAGTTTAGAATGTCATTTCAATTGCTTTCGATAAAGGTATAGGATTCTAGGAGTCTTTCGGCCATCTCTAAAACTAATTTTCGATTTGTTTTATGTCATTATTAAAAGTAATTTCATCAATTTGTAATTTGTTGCTAAAATTTGTTTTTTCATTAATTTTTCTAATTCGTGTTCGTCTCTGTTAATTTTGTCGATACAATCGTTATAATACTGTCCGTCTGAAGCGTCTAAATTTCCGGTAATAAATTTCCAAACTGACCCTAAACCATTAATTAAACCTCTTTTATATCTTCTTACATCAATAGCTAATTCTTCAAATTTGAGCGCAATGTTTTCGGAAAGTTGATTTAGTAAAGTGAGATGTGACTTAACTTCGCTTAGAAAGGCGGCCATTCGTACGTCTTTTGGTTGAATTATAAATTGCATATTTTCTAAAATTTTATTATTATTTTCGAATGTTGTTTTTAGAGATGAAATGTCTTTATATACCAATAAACTCCACTTGTCATTAGAAATTTTGAGTCCGGATTGCTCTTGATAGAACACGCCTATGGTGTTATTAATTGGTCGCAGTGTATATTGTGCCATAGCGGTAGCGAACAAAGAAAATCTGTAACGAAGTTTCAGAATTAGGAACTTGGTTCGATATAACAAATTATTTTAATATCAGTATTTTTGAAAATATATTTGATCATAGGGAGAACTGTGTCCCAATCTAATTTGTCTAATCCACAAGCTAACTTGGGTATAGCTATAATTTTATCTTTTTCATCAGTGCTCTCGAGACAATTTGTTCGTAATTCCTTCAAGCAATTAAATAAATTAGCATAAGTTGGTTTATAATAGAAAAATTCTTTAGTTATTAAATAATAAATATTTCTTGTCGGAAGTTGAAGTACTGCTATTTCACCAATTGACTTATTTTGATTTTTTAGTTCATCTACGTGTCCAAATTTATTCTTAAATTCTTTTGCAATTCCTGCATTCATTTCTAAATCTTTAGATACACAGTGAGCTAATGAAATATTTTCAGGGGCATCAAATAAGTTGCCCAGTTCAATGGAAACGTTATTATTTTCAATAGGGATTTTTCGATCTAGAGTATAAAAGAATTCTTTAACCGTTAGTTCTTCTTCCTCCAATTCGTGACATTTCTTTAGCATATCAAAATTCATTTTTGTGGTTTGGTTAGTAATTGGGTTATGTAGCAAAGCTGAATTCGTATAAATTTCTTTAATTTTATAGGGTCCATTAAATTTGTTAGCTAGTTTATTTTTTATTTGGGACTCCTTGACATAAACCTTTTCTCCTACGCGAAATTGTCGCTGCTCCGAAACGTGTGTATCAAATCGCTGTTTCGCCTTTTGTTTGCGCATATCCGTACGCTTTCTTGCCACTTCATAATAATGCTTTATTTTATTGTTTAAATCGCGAACGTACTTAGAGATTAATTCTTGCTGATTATACAAAACTTCTGGAGGTCGAGACGAGGTGTGACCGAATAGCAATTCGTAAGGAGTAAAGCCGTGTGTTTTATTTATAGAGTTGTTATATGCTATACAAGCGTAAGGAAGCATTTGAAATGGGTGTTCGTTAGGATTTTCTGTACTACATGCGCGTATCATTTCAGTTAAGGTGGCATGAAATCTTTCTAAGGAGCCATTTGATTGCGGATGACTAACACTAGAGAAAGTTAATTTTATATTGTATAATTTACAAAGATCTTTCATTAATTGATTATTAAATTCTTTACCTACATCGCAATGGATTCTTAAGGGAGTTCCAAAATGTTGAAAATAGAGTAACAGAGCGTCTACTACAGATCTCGCTGTTTTATTAGGAAGTGCATAAGCTTGGGTAAATTTTGTTAGTTCGTCTCTTATGGTAAGGATATTATTTTTTACTGGGATTTCTAGGATATCGATATTTATTCTTTCGAAAGGAGTTTTAGGAGTTTCGGTAATAACTAAGGGACTGTCCAAGTTTTGTCTACAAATTTTTGTCTTTTGGCAGATTTCGCACTGCCGAATAAATGTTTCGACGTCTTTAGTTAGTCCTGTCCAATTATATTTTTGTTTGATGCGTCTAATTGTTTCGTTTATTCCTCGATGTAAGTTTGTCTTGCCTGAATGAAATTGATCTATTATTATAGGTATTTGGTCTTCGTCTGGTATAGTCACAATGTTCTGACAAATTGTTAGTTGAAAATTTTTATCTGAGAACAAAAAATTAAACATTTCTAAAATTGGAAAATCTGGATTGTTTTCAATGTAATAAGTTTTATTTTCTTCGAATATATCTTTACTGTAATAAAGAGATATGAAGAGTACTTGTATTGCGGTTTCAAAATTAAAAGGAACAGGAATTATATAATATTTTCTTTTAGCTACGGTTTGACTGGAAAGAACATTTGCTTTATTATAGTTAAAATCAGGATTTAGCTCAAGTAAATCATCAATAACTTTTTCGTGAAGGTCTGTTAATTTGTCTTGTTGAAAAATTAGTACAATGTCCTTGTGTGTTTTGTCTAAAAGTTGATTATTTGTATATTGGATTTTAGAATAGTCGATCATTGAAGTCGTCTTGTATAGATCAAAAAATCTGTCAAATTCATTACAGATTATAGCAATTTCGTCAGTCTCATTATTGTCAATAGGCGGGTCAATGTCTTGAGGATTATCATGGGAAGTAGATGGTTCGTCTAGGGAAGTATGAAAGGAAACAGCTTCTTTTATATGATTGATTTTGATTCGAGATAAAGCGTCGGCATTTCGATTAATTTTTCCAGGTTTATAAATTATTTGATAATTATATTCTTCTAATTTAAGTCGCCAACGTGCTAAACGACTACCGGGATCTTTTATTGAGAAAAGCCAGGTTAAAGGTCTATGATCTGTAACCAATAAGAATTTTCGTCCGAAAAGATAAGGTCTATAGTTTTTTACGGCAGCAATTATTGCCAAAAGTTCTTTCTCTATAACGCTATATTTCATTTCTGCTGGACTTAAGGTTCTTGAAAAGTATGCTATGGGAAGATCATTTCCAACAGGTCCTTGCGAAAGTACCGCGCCTACAGCAAAAGCGCTTGCATCTGTAGTTAAAACAAATTCCTTTTCAAAATTAGGATATATTAGAATTGGTGAAGTTATTAATGCATTTTTAAGTTGTTCGAAAGATTCACGACAATCTTTATCAAAAATAAATGGTACGTCTTTTCTTAAAAGTCGAGTTAAAGGCTTTGTCATTTTTGCGAAGTTTGGAATAAACTTCCTGTAGTAACCAGTAAGACCCAAAAATTGTTTAATTTGTTTAGTATTGACAGGTTGAGTACCTTTTGTGGATTTGGTTTAACCCCTTCAGGTGTAATAACATGTCCTAAATAAATTACTTCTTTTCGTAAGAATTCACACTTATCTGGCTGTATTTTTAGATTTTAATTTCTTAATCTTTGAAAAACTTCAGTAATACGAGAGATATGTTCATTAATTGTGGAAGAATAAATAATAATGTCGTCCATGTAAACTAAGCACTTTTCGTTTTGTATTCCCATTAGTATATTATCCATAACCCTCTGAAAGGTTGAGGGCGCATTACGAAGGCCAAAGGGCATACGTAAATATTCGAAATGTCCATTTTCAACGGAAAAAGCAGTTTTCGAAATGTCTTCTGGATTCATTTCAATTTGTTGAAAACCAGAAGCCAAATCTAAAGTAGTAAAATAATGGCAGTTACCCAACTGATCTAATATATCTGAAATATTAGGCAGTGGATACCTGTCATTAACTGTTAATTCATTTAATTTCCGATAATCAATTACGATTCTCCATTTTTGTTTGCCTGAAGCGTCTAATTTTTTTGGAACGACCCATACTGGGGACGACCATGGTGAAACAGAAGGTCTAATTATTCCTTGAGAAAGCATTTCATTAATTTGTGTTTTTACTTCTTCCTTGTGAACTTGTGGATATCGATAAGATTTAGTAAAAATTGGCTTAGCGTCGCCTGTATCGATAGTATGTTTTATTTCATTAGTAAAACTTAAAAAATCTCCGTCAAAGTAAAATATATCTTCAAAATTCAAGCATAAATTAGTAATTAATTCTTTTTCTTCTTCGTTTAAATGTTCTAGCCTTAATGATTCTTTTATTTCTTCTACTCTGCTTTTCGTTTTATTAAAATTACAAATAATATTACTACTAGCGTTCGTTTCTTTAATGTAAGGCTCAAATGCCCAAATTCAAATTCTTCGAAACAAATATCCTTTGTTATGGCATTAGCGTTTAATATCGTCGTATAAAAATTACCGTCTTCGTTTATTTTTACTATAGCATTTGGCACGTATACCTTTTCTACTCGTTGTGCGCATAAAATCATTTCTTTATTCGTATATTTATTTGTATGAAACTTGCATATTTTCTCGCAACGCGGTTCTATCGTAACCTGATTTATATTATAACTCGTATTTTCGCTTTCAAAATTATTTATATTTTCCGTGTAATCGTTATTATTATTATTATTTCGTTCATAAGCGTTTATATGAAGGCTATCGTATCTTTCGTCAACATTAACTTGTCTTTTATAAACAACTCGATTATTATTATCATTATTATTCGTTAACTCGTTTAATTCATCTCCGTCTTTGAGTAATTCGTGTACCTTATAGTACGTAATTAATTGTTTATTCCTAAAATCTACTACTGCACCGTACCTTTCTAAAAAGTCAGCGCCTAAAATTCCGTCGAATCCTATATCTAGATCGCAAATATAAACTTTATGGGGAGAAAGAGGACCCGTAAAAGAAACAAATACCGCTTCAGTAATAGGAATTGATTGGCCAGAAATACCTTTAATTTGAAAATTTTCTGGACATCGATTTAAAAATTGCTGAACCGTCTCTGGTTTGAAAATTGAAATACCAGCTCCTGTGTCAATTAAAATTTTGTACTTATCGGTATTATCTTTAATATAATATAGATTGCTATTGTCAACGGTATTTATGCAAACGTTTGGTCCGTCTTGGTCATACCAAGATTCTTGAAGTTGGGAATAGGATTCTGGTCCGAGGCTGTTAATTGAAAATTTTCGCTTTGGCCCAGATAATGTTGTTGGGGAGTTCTATTTTGGTTATTTGGATTTGAATTTGGGAATCTAGGAGTAAAATTTTGATTAGAAGGCTGGAAACCTGAATTATTATTAAAAGTTCTTGGGAAATTGTTTCTAGGAATATTATTAGAAAAATTTCTAGGAGGTTGATTTCTTGGTTGGAAGTTTTGAGGGTGATTCCTAGGTTGGAAAGAAGGAGTTTGAAAATTATTTTGCTGAGGAAAAGATGGTCTTTGATGGAACCTATTTTGGGAGAAATTATTTCTTTGGGAGTTGTTTTGGAAATTGTTATAGTAGCTAGAAGGATTTGGACCATTTCTGTAATAATTATTTTGATTTTTAGTTCGACATTCATTGATAGTATGTCCATTTCTTTTGCAATAATTACAAAATTTTGGAAAATTATTACTGGTTCTTTTGACATTATTATTGAAGACTGGTACACGATTTTGCCTCTGAAATTTTTGATTTTCAAAATAAGAAAGTTGCAATTCTCTCTTAATTAAAGCTATAGCATCCATCATGTTGGGTGGATTGCTAGCACGAATTAGTTGCCCTATTCTTGGTTCTAAACCTGTCAAAACTGTATTTAAACACATGCTATCGATTAATGTAGCTTGCGATTCTTTTTGTTCCCTAGTGAGAAGGCTTTGTTTTCCTATTGCGGCATACATTTTTGAGCAGTGAGTTTGAACTCTGCCTACAAAAGTCAAAGCATTTTCATTTTGGGATTGACACATTCTTTGTAAATCTTGAATTAATGAAGTTAGATCGCGAGGATCTCCGAAATGAACGTTAAGTAATTGTTTGATTTCGCGCCAGGTACTCAAATCTCTTGAATTAATGAGTTGGGCTGCACGTCCCTTTAATTGATTTTTAATTTTTATAACAAGTAAAATGGCTTGGTCGCCAACAGTCATTTGCATGGCCCTATCACATGCAATGATAAAAGTATTTAAATTGATTTGATCCCCATCGTATTCAGGGATGATAGAAAATATTTCGCTTAATTTAAATGGTACTTCGTCGTTATTTGAAGCGTTTGCTTCATTGTTTACATTAGAGTTTATAGCTTCGTTATTAGGCATGTTGAAATGAAAAGTTAATATCGTTATAACGTAGAAAGTTCAATAATAGCAACGTAGAACGTTCAAAAAAAATCACAAATAAAATTCACTTAAAGTTTTTCACTTACAATAGGAGTAACTTCATGCTCGCTGGATGTCGTTGATGCTGCTGTTGTTGCTGGATGCTGGCCTCAGGAGACTGTCCTTCTTAGTGCCTCCGGATCTTCCTGTCGAAGACCCTTTTCAGCTGGCTCCAATCGTAGTGGTGTGGTGACCCCCGAGGAGACTGTCCTTCTAAGTGCCTCCGGATCTCCCTCGTTGAAGACCCTTTTATCGAGGATCCCACTTCTGACACCAAATTGTTACGGGCGACGTGAAGACGAAGACTTTTTTAAAAAACTTTTATTCGAGTAACGCGAGTTACAGAGTTTCGGCTTAGACTACAGACAAGACTAGAATTCTCACTCTTACTTTACTAGGTCCTATTTATACAGATCTGTTATGCTGAGGTGTTGTGGTTCTCATGGGAAAAGAATATAAAGACAAAGGGAAGATCAAATTCTGCAATTCTTGCAGTAAGCAAGTTTTAACAATACTCAAAAGGAATATGATATGTTCTAGTAATCATTCTAGAACAATATACAATGGAAAATGATATCTGTGTAGTAAGCATCTTGAACAATAGAGAATGAGAACATAATATCCAACAGTAAACAGAATCAAGGGTAAAAACAAGGTTATGATCAAGGTGATGCTTGAGGTCGGATATAACATCTATACCGCTTTTTTTTATATAGCCTCAAGCTATATAATTAAGAGTTGTAAACCATCTTTCAGCACTAATAAAGTACCAATATACCCAAAAAAGGCCCCCATTTATACAGCTTTTATTACGTCTTTTCAGCCCTTATAAAATATGTTATACAGCCACTAAGCAGTTGCTATATTGCTATATTCTTTTAATTGTTATATTAGAGGTATTTACATGATACAAACAAGATTTATAAAACCTTAAAAAGCATATATTGACGAACAAATCTTTTAAAAAATCATTTTTGCAATAAAACGACTATATTAAAGCATACAATTTCTGTGTTCTCACAATCACAAACAGAAATATGACGACTTTGTTGAATAACGAAGTAGAATCTGGTACCTAATAAGAATCCGCCAGAAGACTCTTTTGCCTGTATATCATTAATTTTATTGCTCACCCTGGACTCGAAATTCATCTGCCAACAAAGTTTTATGGTAAAACCACTTATTTTAGTGCGAAATAACAACTGCGCCTCGAAAATTCCTTGAAATTAATTTAAACAAAAATTTTTTTATTATTTTTTCCCGTTTTTTTCACAACTCCTGTATTTAAATAAATTGCGTTACATATTCTGAATGTATTGTCATATTATCATAACAATAATGCAAAAATTTCCTTATAACGTTAAAAAAATTATTGAACATATCAATACCGCCCTATCAACTTCTTTTCCACTATACAAAATGGCTTCTTTCAAAAAGGTCACCATACGATCACTTATAAATCGTTTAAAGAGCACTATTCTGCATAAAGGTGTCATTATTGTTGTATAGCCGCTTATTAAGCAATTATAAATTATCAGAATTTAAAGAAGTTATAATAAATATCTAATAATGCTTTATTATCTCATGAATTTACTATTTGTGGTCTTCCTTTTTCATTGAATTTATGTCTCCAGTGCCATCAATATAACGTGATTTATTAATCTTATTTTATTTTAACTTTTTCTCTAGATTGTGAAGAAATTAAACACTAACCACAAATAATACTTTACGACTATAAATAAATAGCAGAAATAGGTAGCTACAATAAGGTATTTGGTTATAAGAATATTGTAAGGTTTTTTATTTAATAGTAATTATTATTATTTATTTCCAAAAACAGGTAAAGATAAAGACCTTCAACTTGGCACTGTCTGTCTCTATGACAGTTTTACCTATGGTTTTAATTTATTTGAACACCGGAAAAAGTACTTTTTACATATAAAACCTCTGCTGGTATATAGTTCTAAAAGAGCATTTCAACTATATACTTGCTACAGAAAATATTCTCTTGGTGATAGTTACAAAGCTTTTATACATAATCTATACTAAAGCTATATTAGAAGCTATTTGTCTTATATAACTATATTGCTGAGAAATTATACTTTAATCACGCTTAAAACTCTATATTATCCAGCCACAATAAAGCAAACGTTGGAGTATTAGATTACTTTATAGAAGTTATATGAAAGTTTATATAACTCTTACAAATCTGTTTTACTTATTCTATATAAAGGCTTCTAATACCGCTTTTACGAAGTAAAAATAATGCTATATAAATGGCGCAATGAAACACCTTTATAAAAATACTATAAACTTGTTTTAACAGCAACGTTATTTGGCTAATTTACTGAATAAGCAATTTGGTATCATATATTTCCTTAATATAACCAATTGGCCATATTAATTGCTGCAATATACTTTTTATAAAGTTTTAAGCAGAATAGCGCACCGAATGTGCTCTACTTGGGATTTAATATCCTTGGTCTTTTGTATCTAGTAAATTTGTCCTAAAAACCATTGTTTTCGAGATAAACAAAGTCCTTTAGAAGACTTAAAGAAATACGAAAAATAAATTAAGAGTTAATAACATAACCCAAGGCGAGAAAAAACTTTTTATAAGCATGGATTCCAACCTCCTTTTTAGGAAAGATACGGGGTGTTAAATGCCAAAGTATAAAAATCACTTATTTCTTGCCTCATGCCAAGGCCTACTTTGATTTTTCGAAACGAAAAATATAACAGAAATTGCTTTCAAATCAAGTTGAGCAAGACCCTAATTGAGTATAGTCGTTCCTATACTTTCGTTTACTACGAGAACTTTATCACCTTTTTTATAAACAATCTCGTTGCTATTTTTATTTAGCCTGTTTTTCCTCTTTTGCTTAATTTGCCTTAATTTCCAAAATTGTACAAAGGATCTAAATTGTCGCAAATGTTGGAAGGCAATTTAGTCGGTTTACTAAAAACAAGTTCGTAAGGTGTATGCTTAGTCCCGGTATGCACTGTATTATTATAAGCAAAACACCAATAAGGTAGCCATGTGCTCCAGTTATTTGTATGTTTCGAAAAGGATCCATAAGTAAGCTCCTAAATGCTTATGTGAATTTTCTAAAGCTCCTAATGTTTCGTGGTGATAAACAGTTGAATTTGAGGTTTTTATGCCTAACAATTTACATGACTCTTGAAATACATTAGCTAAAAATTCCTTCCCTTGGTGAGCAACAACTTCTTTTGGTATACCATAGCGTAGTATAGGTATAAAGTTTTCAACAAAAGGTTTTGAAACTACGTGGGCTTTTTTGTAAGTAATGGATAACATTCTATAAATTTGCTAAGTTCGCACTAAATAGTTAATATATGTAAGAATTTTCATCTACATCGTTTTTAATAGGTCCTAACAAATCGAGATATATTTTTCTAAATGCTGAGGTAGCTATAGTTGTTATTGTCAGTGGTTGTTTATTAAGCGTTCTTCTTCTTCTTCTATTTGACAATCATCATATTTCCGTACAAAAATATCAATATATTTTTTGAGGCCTGGCATGTCCACCTGGGTGCAAGTTATATGGAAATCGTTAAGAATCAACTGCCTAACTTATTTGCTGTCTATCCGTTTAACTCCTTGAACAATACCTACATATTTTGGTGATACCGGTGTCTAGGATTTCTTGTGTATATCGCGATAATTCTTTTATAAATTTATTACTTTGCGCATTTTTTTATAGGTAATACATAATTCGTTTATATCATAAGTAATATTTGCATATTTCCGCAAGGTCCCTCAACGATGCACCAAAAGTCAAACGTTGATCGGTAGGTACTCGGTTGCAATAAATAATTTTAGTCGACTCGTCATATATAAAATTTCCGTAATTATGTGCACCTTTATTTTCATAACATTTGTTTTATGTCTTATGGGATTTAACACTGTTCATGGGTCGTTTTAAAACTTCTACAAGTCCAAGGTGATCAAGCCTTTCCATTGTAGTGTTTAAATTCTGCTGTGGAGCAATATTGTCTTTCTTGGACTGACCTCGCGTTATCACATTCACTCTTTCACACATATTTTTAAGCTCCTCCCACTCAATTTGGACACGCGACAAAGCATGAGCCTCCACATTATGAGCTTTTGATATAATTTACTCTTAAGTCATACTCTTCTAATTTTAATCTAAATTTAGTTAGTCTACTTGACGGATTGGTCATACTAAACAAATAAATCAGAGGACGATGGTCCGTAAAAATATCAAACTTCCTACCATATAAATAGCGCCTGAAGTGTTGCACACTCCACACAATTGCTAACAGCTCCTTCTCTATTGTGCGATAATTTATTTCTGCCTTATTCAATACCCGCGACGCAAACGCTATCTACTGGATGGTCATTTGCATTACCCAAAATTGCTCCTATTGCATAGCCACTAGCATCAGTTTTGAGAATAAAAGTAGCAGTTTCTGAAAAACTTGGATACTTCAAAATTGGAGGCATTTCTAGAGCTTGTATTAAACATCAAACGCATATTGACATCTTTTGTTCGATTAAAAGTCTTCCTTTCCGCGAAAGTTCATTTAGTGGTTGTGCAATTTGTGCAAAATTGCTAACAAATTTCCTATAATACTTTGCGAATGCTACATACCGTTTCATTTCATCTGCACTTTGAGGGATAGGATATTTTAAAATAGCCGTAGATTTCTACGGATCTGTTGAAATATACCTTTTGCTGATATGATATATGATCTAAAAATAAAGTTTTCTTTTTTTTTTTGGAAAATCACACTTCCTAGGATTCAGTTCCAAATTTACCTACTTCTCTTAATCTTTGCATCACTGTAACAAGGTTTCTATTATGTTGTTGCAATGAGTTTCCGAAAATTATTAGATCCTCTAAATAAATAAAACAAGATTCGTAATTGAAGAAATGATAATGCTCCCGTCATATATTAATCTAGAAAATGCACTGGGACTTTAAATCCCATTGGTAGTCGTTTCATTTGAAATCGCCCCTCATTAGTGGTAAATTGTTTACTAATTTCGTCTAATTCTAACTGATAATAGCCTTGTGACAAATCTAGATGTGAAAAATATATTGCACCAGATAGAGTCCAATATTTCCGAAATGCAAGGTAAAGGAAATTTCTCGTATTTTATTTGCCTACTTAGCAACCGATAATCTATAACTACTCTCCATTTCTTTTGTCCATTTAAATCAGGTTTTTTGGGAACTATTAAAAGCGGTGAAGATTACTCGCCTTTTGCTTCTTCAATAATTCCGTCATTTAACATGTTCTGCACTTCTTTCTGTATCTCTCCCTTTTGAGCATGTGGTAATCTATAAGGTTTCACATAAACCGGTAATGCGTCATCTTTTGATTAAAGTTTTTGTTTGTACAAATTAGTAGGTAATTTTTACAGGAACTCCTTCTAAATGAAATAAATCAAAATATTTCGCACATATTTTTTATATTGATAATTTCTCTGCCTTATTTAGTGTAGACGATGTGTCTATTAAATTTAATATCCGATCTATACGTTCTACAATCAGATTGTCGCTATCGCCATACTTGTTTACCTCAAAATTACATAAATGCTGTACTTTAGGTTTATAATTCCTAATTCTTACTTCTGGCTCATCACATTCAACAGTCTTACAGGGATTTCTCCATTTTCAGAATGCGCTATAATTCCAGCAACAAAAACACCTTCGCAAATCTCCCCCGGCAAAATAACACTTTCTCCTATTTGATCGCATGAGCAAGATCGTATAATTTATTCTGGGTGGTATTGACATATGACAATCAACTTCCGATACGATTAGTGCATAAATTTTCAAGATATTTTTCCAAAATGAAAATAAAAATTTTTCGTAATGTAATTTGGCTTTATGTCGGAAAAATCTGAACCTAACAAAGTTTCCACTACTCCGAGTGATGAGATAGTGCCACCTAAACCTTTCACTTTTATCGTTTTGGAAGTATCAATTACATCTGGATTTTTTAACTCCCCTGAAAAAATTACACTTCTGCTCGCTCCCGTGTCTAACAAAAACAACATATCTCTGCTTTCACACGTCACTTTCACAAAATTCACTTCAATTAATTCTAAAACCATACATTCCCCTTCTACGTTACTATTTGTACTATTTGTACTATTTGTACTATTTGTGGTTTATGCTGCCTGACTCTACGTTTAGATCCGTACCATCTTGAGAATTTGTTGAACCTACACTAACTGTTGCCCGCTTACCAAATAGTAACTTCCTTTGACTGAGTTTTTCCCATTTTCTGCTAACGTGTCTTTTCCACCACTATATTATTCGCTCTTTAACATCTTCTCTGGTGTGTAGGGACAGGCAGGGTCGCCATGTAATCACCTTAGGTTCTTTAGTTCATTACGGGAGGCGAACAACCAAACAGATCGATAGATTTTAGTAGACTGTATTCAATTAGGGGTTTTGGGTCTACGCAGGTTAACAAAACTTACTTACTAACAATAATATGTGATAAACTAGGACAACCTAATTAAACAAAATATTGACGTCAAGAGAGCTGTGCTGGTCATCTTGGGCAATATACTATCCACCTTTACCAATAAGTACATCAACCTAAATGAAGCAATGCATTCGACCCATATTTTACCAGTACAGTTTTAAATGGTTTTTTTATTGACCTTTCACCCTAAGACTGTATAGCGACTCTACCCATGTCGCATACATATTATTTGTAAGTATATTTAGTCCTCACATTTCTCATTTCTGTATTATTAGATTAGCAACTGTATTAAACTATTTTAACTCTCGCAATATATCACAATATCTTGTAAACTCCATGGCAATGTCTTACCGAGAAGCAAAAGATAAATTATTCCGCTCCCTGCGGTCCGGTACACACCAGCCATAACTATCCTTAAACTCGATCGGCACCAAGCTTACAAAACGCAAAATGGTTTATTTGATTTAGGATTATTTTTGGAAGAATACCCTGTAGGTATCTTTATGAAACTAGTACTAAAAATTTCAGAAGCCTCCTTTTCTGACATTTTTTCTGGTAGTAATGAGGAGCCTGGAATTACCTTCTATATTGGCTTGAAGGAGCTAGTTTTTTTGTATTTTGTACTATAGGTCTGTTGAACTTTTCATTCAAGATTTTGGTACGATTTTGTAACACGACAGTTTCTGGTTTGACGTGTCTCTTCTCTTCCCTTGTCTAAGGATAAAGCTATTAAGGAGAAATACCGGGAATTCACAATTTTTGTCCAGTGCTCCTGGCCATCGGCAGTGTTTTTCTATAAAGATATGTGCATGCATCTGCCTCGACTTCAATTCGAACCAAGATCGATCGAAGCATTGAATAAGGAATAATCAATGATCGAAGGCAGAAAAACATGTAGTCTAAATAGTTCGACGACTTACGAACATTATCACAGCGGACCGCGGGTTAAAATAACGTTAAAACAATAGTTTTGTAATATACCTACATATATAAAACAAAACGACTTGTCCTATAAAACACACCCAATATACCTAGCACTGTTCTGAAAACTCATACAGGGTGGACCCAGATGGACTATAACTATACGATAGGTGTAAAAGACAAAAAAATTTCGAGTTGAAACATGAGCTTTGCGGGATCAGCTTTGCTTGATTAGAAATTAATTTGCACCGTATTTTTATATTTTAAAAATCAAGCAGGCCTTGACAGGGGCAATTTATTCATTTTCAGTTCAGGTAAACTAGCTTTTCCTTAAGAGATATCGAAAAATTTTGTCAGAAAAAGTTGTTCAGAATGCAAATCCAAGTCCCCGTACCAAACTTTAAAACAATCGGCAAACTTTTTTTTTCAAATTTATCAATTTTTGCGGTTTTCGCGCAAATCAAGTAGGTACATTTATCGAAAAATTTTATCAGAAAAAAATTTTCAGAATGCAACTTTAAGACCCTGTACTAAATTTTAAAACAATCGGCATACTTTGATTTTCTTCCAAAAAACAAGTTGAAATTTGACATAAAAATCGAAGTCTGCCGATTGTTTTAAAATTTGGCACGGGGACTTAGATTTTCATTCTCGACAACTTTTTCCAATAAAATTTTTCGATATCTCTTAAGGAAAAGGTACTTTACCTGAACTAAAAATGAATAAATTGCCCCTGTCAGGACCTGCTTGATATTTAAAATATAAAAATATGGTGCAAATTAGTTTCTAATCAAGCAAGGCTGATCCCCCAAAAGTCAAGTTTCAACTCTACTTTTTTTTGTCTTTTACACCTATCGTATAGTCGATCTGGGTCCAACTAAATATTCATTACCTACCTAATCTAAAAGTTACCTGGTTCAGTGTCTTCCACTCGTAGAGCACCAGTCAATAATATTTTAAACACTTTTTTATCAATTTCCCAAAGCACTAGGAATCCTTAACGGTTTGAGGTACATTCATGATCAAAAGATGAACTGAAAGCTTACATTTTAACGAATTTTTTGATAGTCCCTTCAGTCCTGCGAGAAGAACGAGAAGATCTTAAATATGATTTGTAAAGTTCTCAAATAAGTATCTAATTTTCTTCCTGCCGGTAGTAGCTACGCTGTACGTTCTATCATTTAGGGGTGAGGCAATATGGCGTTGCCTCGATCTTTAAATTTTAGTATATTTCCAAGACCAAAAAAGGCTTACGCCTCGTGTAATGATATATTTTTTCCTAGTAGGTACCGACAGTTTTATATTTCACTTTTCGCTTCTGTAAGCAAGTTATCAAATTAGCCATGAAAAAATTCATTGGATGACGTTCGCTGTGACACGTCACTGACAATTCAGATTTTGGTTAATATTGTTGAGCAAATTGTGAGTAAATAAGTGCTAACAATTATAATGAGTTGAAGTTGAAGAGGTTGAATATTTTGTAATGTACTCAATGAATATACGTATATCTAGTTTATACCATATTATTTTAGATAGGAAGTAAGCCAAATTGCATAGAACTGCAAGATTTCCAAAACTCGGGTCGTTGCCACCGAGCATTGAAGTTCTTCTTGGCTTTCGTCAGCTAATTACTAACTCGCTGAGTTATAGCTTAAATGTAGGTTAGGTATTGTCGATAACTTTATATCAGCAGTAATAATTTGAATTCGAAGTTCGCTAAACATGAAACATATTTTAATTATTTTACGAACCTAGTCCGCGCATTGAAATATAGCAATATGAAAACTGTCTGTCGATTGTTACCTTTACGCCACTCTTATTTGACGGATATATTTGAAGATATAATAATTATTGATATTATTAGTTTTTGTTTAATAGGGTACTTGACGAAATTTTACAAACTGTAGATTTCAGCCTGAACAAAATTGTGCAACTTTGTCTTTAATTATCATAAAAAATAAGGGTTAAAAGCCGTTGTTTCATTTATTACGTGTTATGTTGGTGCATCTAATGTAAACAGAGTACAATTTTAGAGCAATTAAAAGTATTGTCAAGTACCTTATTCTCTTTATTTCTAAGAAAAACCAGTTTATATATCGATCGTTGTGAGAGGTATGTACTAAAATTGCTACTTTTAGTGATTTTAAATAGGTCTTTGCTGCGTAAGAGTGGCTAGGCGACTACGACAGTCGAGGCCGATGTATAGGCTTACTATTCAAGCAGCAAATAAGTACCAAATTATAAACGAAAAAATTTCGGCGAAAAGAATCTAAAATTT
Organism: Pseudeuparius sepicola; assembly: GCA_963920635.1. NCBI lineage: Eukaryota > Metazoa > Arthropoda > Insecta > Coleoptera > Anthribidae > Pseudeuparius > Pseudeuparius sepicola. The sequence continues at coordinate 47,975,619 of OY987298.1, forward strand.
TATAATCGATAAATGGGTTTAAAATGTTCTAAAATGTCAAATTTTATTTTTCAAGTTTGAGCAATCGAAATTTTGGTGTCTACCTGAATGTGTGCTCCGTCGATAACCTTCGAACGCACTGAGACGTCGACTTCAAATGTGGGGTATCTATAAGATAGGTACTTAATCTTGCCTAGAACAGAACAATTCGGATTGTTTTTGAGTGAAATCACTCTACGGGTTATAGTAGTTTTTAGAGAAAATAGTTAGTTCACAACTGGTAATATTTAACATTACCATGAAGGGAGGATGGATGGCAGAAGGTCATACGAGGTGAATTTTTTTTTATAGCTAATAGGATGTTCTATTGTATGTTTAAGAATGGCAAATTTGTCAAAATGTGTGGAAGTACCTACCTAGTGATTCCATTGGCATAGTTTAACACTGTTCTATTTTTTAACTCTTATTATCTAAATATAATATTATTTCAATTCTTCTTGGGATAGCTATACGGAGACTCGGCTATTTGATATGCCCGAGTTAACAAAACAGCTTTGCTTTATACAACATCAATGCAAAATGCAAATGAATCATAATAGCTGCAGCTCGGGCAGCGCGCACTTACTGGCACTTAAAGTAGCATTTATTTCGGCAAAAAACAGCGTGATTGGCACATGTTTCTATAGTCTTTTATATCTGTCGATTTCTTTTCCAAAACGGAGTGTGTCAGCTTGTTGTAGACAAGCTTTAAACCACATCTCGCACATCCACTTTTACGTAACAAAAGTGTCATTTTGCTAAAATATTGCTTCTCTTTATAAATTTAATAAACCCCCAGGTCTTCCTCAATTCTCCGGAACCCCCTCCTTGCCAAAATCGATATCTATTATTGTCTCGTAAATTCAATCATATATTTCTGGACCGTCATGACGTTACGTTCTGGAAAAGGGCCGTTTCGCTTGCTGCTCGGGACACAAAACAAGCCGCGTTATTAGTTTTCCCATACAGATTTTTGTTCCTTGTCTGATTGAAACGCCACGTTGATTGATCACCTTTTCAAAAGTTAATGAGGATGTGGATCAATCTATTTCTGGCTATCGGAAAATTCGGAACTGCATGATATAACTCCAGATGAATCGTGACCGAATGTACTTAGTGATGATGGGTCTGTACTTTGAGTTCTGTTATCAAAAATCTTATTAGATAGATGAGGTTCAACACATACATTATTTTCCCAATCTAGTATAATACTAATGTTACATCCTTGAATGAAATATTTGTTATGGGAAGTAGGGCTGCTAGTATACAGGGTTAACTATCACTTAGTACAAAAAATTTTACCACGTGCGCAGGGTAGCTTCAGAAAAACATAGATTTTTTTTATGATCTTTAAAAAAAAGGGTGAAAACCCCAATTTTCCCTGTAAATCACCGCCTCTAATTACGTCATCCAATATGGCTTGGGAACGTACTGTCAGCTTGAAGTTATTTTTGCGGTGTTGCCGTTGTTTTAGGAAGGATGAAAATACCTTTTTACTCAAACAAATTTAAACAATCGATTTGAATCTGTATAGCCGCAGCGCTGTTAGATTTACCCGAGGTTCTCCCGGATTCGCCTTATCTTACTTTGAAATTTAACTAACCTAAATTCACCTGACCTCTTAAGCCCTAGATAAAGGCGTAAACCCCGTTCTGATGGTTCGTTCTTTTAGCGCGCAGTGCAGAACCCGAAACAACATTTTATTTTCAATTAATAGCTCACCCAATGTCCGAGTTAATGCCCTTCTATATTGTGCAACGGCTGCTTAGGGGTAGTCGACTTACTGTATGCACTCACCCACCACGCATCAACAACTTTGGTGCAGTTGATTCTCTGGCTTGGATGTTCACTAATCGTGCCGCTCCCTCGGCGTACAGAGCACTCCGAGGCTCTTGGCGTCGAGTACCGGTCGGTCCGCCGTGGCAACACCTCTAAATTTCCTGTATCCGGGGCACAGGGCGTCTCCAAAATCTCCACAATTTTCTTTCTCCTGCTTCGGGCGATGCTCGAGGCTTCTCGCTACACTCCAGCTTCCCTTCTTCTTATCCTTTTTACTCCCAAAAACCACGGGATCCGCGAAAGCGAGGTGCTACACGTGTGCCGTTACTCCATTACTGTCCTTCCCTCTTGGCTCTCCCGCGTAAGTCACGACGCGAACTTCCCATATGGCCTAAATTAAATCAAAGGTTTCCCATCCCAGTGCGTTTACCTGAATTTCAACATCAGCACACGAAAATTACTGAGCACCTACGTCACTTCGACAAAAACGCGGCCAACTTACCAAAAATAGTCCTGAAATTAGTCTCACTGACATACGTCAGGTATCAATAATTTCATGTAAAGTCACAAAATAGTATGTAGGCACCTTTGAGACACCGTGGTATATGTGATTGCCTGGCTCCCTATAAACGAGTCAAATTTCGGTTTAAAAATAGGTAGCCATGATTTTGTCGAATAAGCGTCACCGTTGACGTCACAGCACCTGTGCGCGGGCATACCGATATCTGTGGATCGTGCATCAGCACTACCCATACCACAGTATTGGAATACTGTCGCTTAGAAATAACAATACAATTAATAACTAATTAAATTGGAAAGTTAGGGCCTGGGACACCAGAATTGAATCCAATGGATTTTTGTATTTGGGGATACATGAAGGCGATTGTGTACAAACAGGAAATCGACAACGAGCAGCAGTTACGTGAACGAATTGAAGGTGCAGCTGATCAAATCCGGAATAATCTTGAACTTTTTGCACGTATCCGGACCCCTTTAATTAACCGAGTGAATTTGTGCATCAAGGTTAACGGCGGCCTCTTTGAACAGCTACTGTAGTGCTTTGCATATGTGTGCTAGTGCAGTTGTGTTTTTTGGTTACCCTTCGGGGTTTTCCTGTCGGTGGGGATCCACCTCGTCATGGTCGCCAGACTAAGTACCTAGCTTCAAACAAGAGGAATGGCTGAGAGCAACCAAGAGGTTCCCAACAGATTTAGAAAATTTGAATGTTGTGTTGTGTAGTGCCGAGTGACTTTTAATGTAAAAAAGCAAGAAAACAGAAAATTGTGCAATATTCAATCCTGGAAATGTCAGTAAGGTAGGTGTTTCATAGTCATTCTACATGTTCCTTAGAAAGTAATCGTTTCCAACAGGAAATCGAAATTTCGAGGTGAATCCTCGGATAAATTGATAGACGTGGCAACGCCGCGCAATTTCACACGAGAGGCTAAAACCCACTTTGCATTCCACGTTGTACACTTGTGAGGTTGTTTAGAATCACATTTCAATAGTTCCTTCCTGCATAATAATGGCTTAGTTAATCACTTATCTGAAGAACATAAATATGGTAATTATGGAATATACCGTATGCACCGCCCGATTTTCTTGAAATTTTGGCTACCCCCCCATTTTCGAGGTCCCTGAACACGAATCTGACCTCTATAGTCGAGATGAATTTAGCTCAAACTGATCACCACCCTATTTGCACGCGCCGAATGTCGGACGAAAACAGCGGCAGGGCCGGACGTAAACACGGCACAAATCTTTCAAAATTTCGGTTTTTCCGCGGCTATTCGCGAATTTTCGATGTTGCAAGAGGTGCAAATAGGGTGGTGATCAGTTTGAGCTGCATACAGTAACATCCGGATTTGACGTTATTTCTTAATTAATTTGCATAATTTATGCCACAACGCACAACGTGCTATTGAATACAAGACGAGAGGCTTAATATTCGTGTAACCTTGAGTCGACCAATGAAAACGTGGAATGCAAAATGGGTTTTAGCCTCGCGTTATTTCACTACCTGTCACTACTATTGACTTAGGCGAAATTTTAAGACAGGTCACGGCGGGCGTCCATAGGCGGCGTTTTTTGAGGGGTTTAAAACAATTTGAAAAAAACAAAATTGGGATTAAGACAAATGTTAGAAAATTTTTAAAAATTTAATTTTGGCAAGTCTAATTTTTCTTTATCTACCATAAAAAAATTTTTACTAAGTGATAGTTAACCCTGTATAGTTAGCCCAAAAAAAATCGTTTGACACAACAAATGTTTTCTACAAAATAATAGTCTTTTTCACGAAGAAAATAGGCCATGACTCCAGCTTTTCACATTAACTGAATACAGCCATTTCATCCAATTAGTAGGAAGAGACGCTTCCTGTTTCAATAACAACCAGAGAAACATATGTGAATATCTTGAAAACGGTTAGAGATAACCCTATCGTGTTACATAATATCATTAAATGGGTAATTTTAAGGGCTATTTTTAATAATATTTTAATCTACTGAATATAAGCAACTTCTAAAAATATTTATTTATTTTCGGTTAAACCAGAAGTGATATTGAAATTATAAATAAGCAGTTTGTATTAGTTTTTGTCCCTAATAAAAAAATGCAAACAAACATTTTATTTACTTTCTCTAAAAAAATAGTTTTGAACTTATCTTCTCGAGAACCCCCTGTATGCCATTATAAAGCTAGATTCAGATTTCTGGAAAAAATAGGATCATCCTGGTTTTTACTTCACTTGTCTCAAAAAATAAGAAAGTATTCGGATTTAACAGACACCTGGTACGTCTAAATACCGATTCGCCTAAAATCAGATGTTTCAAAATAACCATTGAATTTTCAGCTCAGCTTGGAAAGTAAAGAACGTAGAAACAATAACAACGCTAAAATCCGAAGAGCGACGTTCGTAGCGTCGCGAGCTCTTTAGACTCCATGTTTTTCTGCCTTCGATCGACCTTGGTTCGATTCGATTAGAAAAACACCGCTGATAGCCAAGAGCCCTAGGTAAAATGTAGATCCACTGTATGCCTCGATTGCCGTAAGAAATCCGGATTTTGTCAGATGACAATTCTTCACAAAACCCCTATGAATTTTCTGTTGTCCATGGGTATAACATTGGCATGCGTCGCAAGTCGCAACCAGTTAATGACGTCACTCATTGAGTTATGGTGGTAAAAGTTTCCCAAGTGATATACTTAAAGAGCATAATAAAATAAACTCATTTCATTTTAATAATAATTTAAAACTTCATGTAAACATTTTTCATTTTGGTATTTTGGTATAATCAGCTGCTTTCGGCAGCGTCTCTGTGCGGACTCAGCTTCGGTGTGTCAAATGGGTGATAGAGTGACAGAGAGGGTTTTCCAGATCGTTCAAACTAGTTCAAACGTTCGACAGTGACAATATTCGCGGGTTTTGTACGTTTCGTGAGTTTTACGGTTAGCTGTGTTGTTCTTATTCTTGTTACTTTTCGTGTTATAAGCATTGAGTAAAGGAATAAATAGGGGAAGAGGAACCGCTCCCGTGTTGTGATTTGCTAACAGGTAATTTTGTAGAAAACAGGGATCGCCATCTAGTGGTCTACAAAATTATTAAAACATCATAGTCTCGTCCCTCGGCCCCTCGCGCCATCTAGTAGGCGGCAAAATTATTAAAATGTCGGTCGTCGAATTCTCCCTTCAGAACGCTTCCAATTTACACTCAACGATAGGGGGATAAGTTAAATGCCTTTAAACAAGCTTTAGCTTTTAGGCCAGGTATTTTTTAATGATTTCGGTTCACAACACTTCAGTAAAAGCTGTTCTTTTTGTATTAGTTAATGGTTAAGCATATTCAACTTTAATTTTCAATAATAACTGGCAAAGCAATATTTTTTACATTTTAGAATTGGACCGATTTGGACAATCCTTTTTTATTTGAAAGGGTATACCTACAGAATGGTCCCATTTAAATTTGAAGAAAAAATTCCACCCCCAAGGTTGGACAAATAGGGGATGAAATTTCATATTGAACCGATTTCGATGATTCTTTTTTTATTAGAAAGGGAGTACCTTAGAGGTGGCCCCATTTAAATTTGAAGAAAAAATTCCACCCCTAAGGTTGGACAAATAGGGGATGAAATTTCATATTGAACCGATTTAGATGATTCTCTTTTTATTAGAAAGGGAGTACCTTAGAGGTGGCCCCATTTAAATTTGAAGAAAAAATTCCACCCCTAAGGTTGGACAAATAGGGGATGAAATTTCATATTGAACCGATTTAGATGATTCTCTTTTTATTATAAAGGGAGTACCTTAGAGGTGGACCCATTTAAATTTGAAGCAAAAATTCCACCCCCAAGGTTGGACAAATAGGGGATGAAATTTCATATTGAAGCGATTTCGACGATTCTCTTTTTATTAGAAAGGGAGTACCTTAGAGGTGGACCCATTTAAATTTGAAGAAAAAATTCCACCCCCAAGGTTGGACAAATAGGGGATGAAATTTCATGTCGAACCGATTTCGATGATTCTCTTTTTATTAGAATGGGAGTACCTTAGAGGTGGCCCCATTTAAATTTGAAGAAAAAATTCCACCCCTAAGGTTGGACAAATAGGGGATGAAATTTCATATTGAACCGATTTAGATGATTCTTTTTTTATTAGAAAGGGAGTACCTTAGAGGTGGCCCCATTTAAATTTGAAGAACAAATTCCACCCCTAAGGTTGGACAAATAGGGGATGAAATTTCATATTGAACCGATTTAGATGATTCTCTTTTTATTATAAAGGGAGTACCTTAGAGGTGGACCCATTTAAATTTGAAGCAAAAATTCCACCCCCAAGGTTGGACAAATAGGGGATGAAATTTCATATTGAACCGATTTCGATGATTCTCTTTTTATTAGAAAGGGAGTACCTTAGAGGTGGCCCCCATTTAAATTTGAAGAAAAAATTCCACCCCTAAGGTTGGACAAATAGGGGATGAAATTTCATATTGAACCGATTTAGATGATTCTCTTTTTATTAGAAAGGGAGTACCTTAGAGGTGGACCCATTTAAATTTGAAGAAAAAATTCCACCCCTAAGGTTGGACAAATAGGGGATGAAATTTCATATTGAACCGATTTCGATGATTCTTTCTTTATTGGAAAGGGGTTACCTTAGATGTGGTCCCATTTAAATTTAAAGAAAAACATCCACACTTAAGTAATACGGATAGATAAATAGGGGATGATTTGGATTATTCTTATTTTATTAGAAAGGGTTTACCTTAGGGGTGGTCACATTTGAATTTGAAGAGAAAAATTTCAATCCTAAGGGTGGACAAATAGGGGATGGAATTTAATGATTGATGACCGATTTCGATAATTCTTAGTAATTCACTAAAAAATGAGAAATAAAAAATAATTACCAAAAAAAATTAAAATCGACTTCGAAAATTTGCCCGTATGCACATTCCACTAAAAATTTTAATAAAATTAACAAATACCACCGACTTCAGAAATTTGTCCGTATGCACATTTCAACTAAAATTTTAGATTTAGTAGATAAAATAACGAGTTTTGCAGCCAGAAAGGTATATATTAACTTCTTTTTATAATACCAAGCTTTCGGTCTACTTCGTGACCTTCATCAGGGAATTATGTTGAAGTTTTTTACCAATATTAAAACCAGATAGATTTTAGGTTTAAAAGGGCCAGAAAAAGGTTTTTACATAATTTCGTGTGAAAATTTATACCGTCAATTTTGTTTAGGGGATGAAATTTCATATTGAACCGATTTCGATGATTCTTTCTTTATTGGAAAGGGGTTACCTTAGATGTGGTCCCATTTAAATTTAAAGAAAAAAATCCACACTTAAGTAATACGGATAGATAAATTAATAATAAATAAACAAAATTGACGGTATAAATTTTCACACGAAATTATGTAAAAACCTTTTTCTGGCCCTTTTAAACCTAAAATCTATCTGGTTTTAATATTGGTAAAAAACTTCAACATAATTCCCTGATGAAGGTCACGAAGTAGACCGAAAGCTTGGTATTATAAAAAGAAGTTAATATATACCTTTCTGGCTGCAAAACTCGTTATTTTATCTACTAAGTAAAACTACACAGCCGTAAACTAGCTATTTATTAAAATTTTAGAAATATTTTTATCTTTCTAAATCGAGTTATCTTTGGAGTCGGTGACAGTAAGTTATGATGTATTCATATCTATTTAGATAGGAAGGAGGAAGGGAGGAGCCGAGGGAAAGTGGAAGGAGAGGGGAGAGGGGGAATTGTAGAATAAAAGTTGTTTTTTCTGAAGATAGGTCACAAAAAACTCTATTTTGGTGCGAAATTTCAGGCTTTAATCTCCATTTTCAAGGGCTACCACTTTTTTTTTCTAGTAAAAAGAAATAAAGTCATTTAGCGATTTTTTTATTTAAAATCTGACACCACAGCGTTAATCAGGGCACCAAAAAAACCCCACATACCAAACTCGAACAAAAAATATATATCTACAGGGCTCCAAAGATGAGCAAATGGGAATTTTAAAGGCATCTGACGAGTCAAGTGTGTCCTGGAATCCCATCAAAATAGTTGAATCATCAACAAGACTACTTAAAGTGAAAGACTTAGATTCTTTGCCTTGACTGTCACCAAATCCAAACATAACTCAATTTAGAAAGAGAAAAATATTTCTAAAATTTTAGTTGAAATGTGCATACGGGCAAATTTCTGAAGTCGGTGTTATTTGTTAATTTTTTAAAAAATTTTAGTGGAATGTGCATACGGGCAATTTTTTGAAGTCGGTTTTAATTTTTTTGTTAAATTTTTTTTAAATATAGGAATGTATAGACATTTTCTAAGAAGGTTTTTCCGATTCATACCAACATTGTGTTAGGTACCTATAGGTATTTTGTATAATACTTATGATAAGCAAACTCGGCCGGTCGAGTTGGAAGTCGACCGGCCGAGCTCAAAGTCGGCTGGCCGAGTTCGAACTCGGTCGGCGACAAAAAATCACCATGTGGCGTCTCAGCGCTTCCGTAGAATTGGGCTGGTGTGAGCTTTGCTTCATGATCAAAGTTTACAGAATGATATGATGTATTATTTTTATAAGCTTGTATTTAACTTGCAATGTATTACTATGTAGTAGGTATGTTAGTTTGTTTAACTCAAATTTTGCAAGCTGAATTAGAATCACTTCCTGACATCCGATTGAGCTGAAATTTTGCATGCACCTTTAGTTATGCTGACAATACGCAATATTGTAATACTTTCAAAACGGCCGCCGCTCCAAGATGGCGGATGATGTATTTTTTGTCAACCCCCTTAACATGGGTATCAAATAAAAGGGCTTGAAGAGTAGAACACGATAAAGTTAGTGACGTCGCACTAAACTCAATATGGCCACCGGTCCAAGATGGCAGCACATTTTCTTTTCAACTCACTTAATATGGGTGTCAAATTAAAGGGCGTGAAGAGCAGAAAACGATAAAGTTAGTGACATCACACTTAAGTTCGATATGGCGGCCGCTCCAATATAGCGAATTACATTTTCTTTTCAACCCTCTTAATGTGGGTATCAAATACGCCATTAAATATAAGAAATACGCCCCCTGTAGGCTCAATGCTAAACTAAAACAACAAAGAACAACGCAGTGTAGACCCGGTGGCTAGCACCGTTCACATGGTAACGATGGCCCATATGTTAGTGCGCATAGTCCCGTCGGGGCGTTGGCATCTTAAATTCAGTCGTGTATAAAAGGGCGTGCAAATAATAAGGTAAGTGACTTCATACTAAATCCAATATGGCGGATGCTCCAAGATGGTGGATTAAATTTATTTACCACCTTCCTCACTTGGGAATCAAATAGGTACTAAAAAGCACGAAATAAAATAAAAGATAAAAAAAACCTATTTAAAAACAAGCTTAAGCCACGAATAAAACGAATAATATAAGTGTAATTCAATGACAAATTGCGAAGTTTTTGTAAATCAAGAAGCTTGTCGCGCGAATTGTAAAGAAAATACATACTTTGGCAAGTATAGGTAGGTACTTGCTTATCAACCAATCACTGTCCAATAAAATTAATCGAACATGAACATTTTACCCAACAAGCTTTTTCATTTACAAAAACTTGAAGCAATTTGGAATTGAATTATCTTAACGAAAACCTAAACCTATTTTATTCTTTTAGTATATGGCTTAAATAAAAGCTTGTTTTTAAAAAGTTTTTTTTTTACAAGTAATAAATTAAATTAGTTTGTTGCCTCTAATCTTTCTTATTAGTATTAAAGCCATAATAGGATCGCGAACAGTTGGTGGTGATACCATTGAGTAATATTCCTTTACTCAATGGTGATACTTATTATAACCTTTACTCAGGTGATACCTTCAGAAGACCAGCTTGCCATTGCCACCATTCTTGATTGTAAATTCCCTAATTAATTCCTTTAAATCTATTTTATTTCAAATCTATTTTTCTGCTTATTATTACTAAATTCGAAAGTCTCGACTGGTTCATAGTAAGTAGATCTTAGAATGTTTTTGTTTAGCTTCAGTTTTTGTTTCAACTGAGTGAGAAAAGGAATAATACATAATAATCATTGAGTAAAGGAATAATTTACTCAATGATATAATGTAGATCAAACAATCCGGAATTTTATTATCGACTACGACCTTATTGGCACTGCGTCGAGAGTTTCGTCGTTGACTGAAACCGTGTTTTCTTACGTTCTTCGCTCTTGTGACTTGAAAGTGAAATAATTATTCTGGAAAATCGTCTTGCACAAAAATATAATCTACCGCCGAAATCAAAGGAACCGATACGAAACATACTCCCTAATTGGTGATCGCATCAACCTAGTAATTCATAATATTACGTGCAAGAATAGGGATTTTTCTGTAAGACAATTATTCTCCAGAAAAATGCCTATCTCAAAATACAAGTGCGTTTATAATAACAATTGTGACAATTCACGCGCGTCGGGACAATCCCTATTTACGTGTTTTTAAGCGATGTGGAACAGATCGGTCGGTACATGGTGTACGAAAAACATTTCAATAACAACCATTTTCACTGTGCGGATTCCTCAAAAAAGAGACTTCTATCTAATGCAGTGCCGATGCCATTTTTAAAAGGTAAGTGGCTGCATCAAATCATGGAGTAAATTATTATTTCTTTTAGTAAATTACAGAAAATATTATCGTAAAAGAAATATTATGTACTTAATGCATTACATGCTTAATGTTAGTAGGTAAATTTTTTCATTAAAACCGTTGTGTGAAATATTTGGATAGAGGACCAACGAATATAGGCCAGGGTAGATATTTTTTGAGAACAAAAAAATCTAGAACAGCATCACACCCATTGGAAAAGAAAGAAAATACAGCAAAAATAACTGAAAAAATAATTTAAGGGCGATTTGAGGTACGGGGGTTGTAGGGGGTGATCTTTTAGGGGAAACTGTTTATCACGATTTCCAGCAAAACTGCAACTCCTATCGAAAAAAGTTGAATGGCAAAGTTATAGGCAATAAAAAGATCTACAACTTTTGTATTTACACTTTTTTCACATAACCTCAAAATATCCGCGAAAAATCGAAATAACCGATTTGTTGGTTTCTAATTTTTACCTCCCACAAAAAAAAATTCCACAAAATTTGGTGGAAACTTACCTTCTTATGTCCCGATCACGCTGTAATTTTTTGAAATGAACATATTTATTTTTACCCCTTTCTTTGATTTTAAACCGAAAAAGTAACGATCCAAAAACCGCGCAAGTGGCGCCCTCTGTGAGATACAGCAAAATCGATATTTTTATCTTATTCTCCATCCCCAAAAACACAGCAGTGCCAAATTTCAGTTCAGCAGCTTCATTATTTTGAGAGATGTAGCCATAATTCAATTTCAAAAAATGAACTTCAACGCCCTGTATCTCTTAAACAAACAGCATTTCTATAATTCATATTAGCCTCAATCGTCATATTTTGGCCCCAAATATGTGCAGTTGCTCTATGGACCATTATTAACGGGACACCCTGTATAATTGAATAGTTATAAATATCCACTATTTTCAAGGTCACTGTTGTAGCTTCACATTGTATTGTAATAGTTCTTTTTTACCTGAACGGGTTCAATTATAATAAATGTAAGACAGACAGATAAAATAAATGAATAGTCGTTGAAAACAGAAAAAAGTCTTTTTACTAAAGAATAATTGGAGAATCGAGACCGAACATTGTGGTGACCCTTGTTTAACCGAACAAGCAATCTGATGGATAGGAGTCAAAGACAAAATGCGGGTATGAACAAGAGCTTATCAGCAGATTTTATTTGGCCGGAAAGATTTGGCAGACAAAGCATGAATAGAAGAGTTGAAGAAGCATGTTCAGAAACTGCACTTAAGTCCCCTGCCATAGAGAATACAGAAGCTGAAAGTAAGAACGAAAACAAATCCGTTATATCTTCGAAAAAGTCGTCCTTGATGAATATTGAAAGGAAGAGGATAGCTTTAGACCATGAAAAGAAAAGACAAGCATTACAACGACAAAAGAAAGAAATTGAAAATGAATTAAAGGTACTTGAGCTAGAAGAAGAATTGAAAAATGCAGAACTTGATGTTGAAGAAAGGAAAAGTTTGAGAAGCAGATTAGCACCAAGTCAGAGAATTTACCATTAGTTCAATCTTCATCTATAGTAGCTGAATGGCTAGAGAAAAATGACAAAATTAAAGAAACAGAAGAAATATATGAAAATCCACCTGTAGAAGGAACCAGTGACATTAAGCTTCTATGTCAAACTATAACTAAGGTGATAACAGCTGCTAATCCATCTCAAGATACGAAACATTTCATTGCACGGCAGATCGTAGAGAAAGATTTCCCATATTTTGATGGAAAACCAGAGGAATGGCCTCTATTTTACCGACAATTATGCCGTATTATAGACATGGGTCATTATACTGAAGAGGAGGTTATGGTTAAGCTCCAGAAATGCCTGAGAGGTGAAGCGAAAGCAGCAGTTGTTGGTATGTTGCTTATACCAAACAATGTAGATGTAGTAATCGACACATTAAAGATGAGATTTGGAAGACCAGACTTGATTATCGAGGTACTCATTGCAAAAGTAAAAGCCATGCCATTCATCAAAGAAAATAGTTTGGAAAAGCTTATTCATTTCTCAAATGAAGTTAGAAACCTAGTTGCTACAATGAAATCTTTGAATTCAACAGGACACCTGAAGAACCCTACATTGTTGAAAGAATTAGTTCCAAATTACCTGATGCTTTGAAACTAAGGTGGGGAGAGAGAGTAGCACAAATGAGAGGTGACGTTGATCTAGAAGATTTCGACAGGTGGAGTGGAGAAATTGCAGAAGCAGCTTGTTTTGTAAGCACTCCAACAGACAAGTACCAAAGAGAAAAAACGAAACCAGAAAAGGTTTTTAGTACTGTTACTGTACAAAACAACACATGTTTGTACTGTGAAAAGAAGCACGCAGATGACTGTTCAAAAATGAAATCAGATGATTTAGAAGCAAGGTGGAAAAAGGTAACTGAGAAAAAGTTATGTTTTTGTTGCCTCAAGAAGAACCATCAAAAATTTAAATGTCCACACACCACAGAATCCACAAACTTGGAAACTGTGTGTGCTATGAAGAATGATACAAAACACACTTTGTTAAGAATGATTCCGGTGAGATTGTATGGACCTGTAGGTTACCTGGAAGTTTTAGCGTTCTGTGATGAAGGTTCGACGGCCACTCTAGTAGAAACTGAGATTGTGAAGAAACTTGGACTAGAAGGTGACAAACAAGAGCTATGTTTACAGTGGACAAATGACATTGTGGCAAAACATGAGGATTCAGAATGCCTGAACATTCAAATATCCAGTGTAGACAGAAATTTTAGCAAGAAATATACTCTGAAGAAGGTCCGCACTGTACATAATTTAGGTTTACCCAGCCAAACCATCAAAATGACGACTTTTAGAAATCATGCGCATTTAAGAAATGTGCCCGTAGAAGATAACTTTGGTAGACAACCAATGCTGCTTATTGGACAAGATAATATTGGTTTAATAGTACCCGAACAGGTACGTAGCTGCCCAGAAAATATTGAAAATGTTCCGGTAGCAACCAGATGTAAGTTAGGATGGTCTGTGCATGGTCCAAACATAGCAGATGTTAAATTAAGAACATATACTCAAACGTGCAACATGAGTTATGAAGAAAACTTGGATGAGCTGATGAAGAAAAGTTTTTCTACAGAATATTTCGGAGTTATTCCATCAAAGGTTGTTTTAAATTTGGAAGAACGAAGATCGTTAGATTTAATGGAGAAGACATCCCGAAGACTAGAAAATAGGTTTGAAATAGGACTGCTGTGGAAGGACGAGAACCCTAAACTCCCTGAAAGTAAATCCACAGCTTTAAGAAGATTAAAATATGTAGAAAGAAAATGCATACAGAATAAAAAATATGGCGAAGAATATTGCAAGAAAATTGAAAGTTATATTGAAAAGGGATATGCTGAAAAATTACCTATCGGAGAAACCATTATAGAACACCCTACTACCTGGTACCTACCTCATTTTGCTGTTAAAAACGAAAACAAAGGTAAAATAAGGTTAGTTTTTGACGCAGCATCTAAGTCTCATGGAAAAAGCTTAAATGACTACCTCTTAGCTGGACCCGATCTGCTACAATCCCTGGTGGCAATTTTGTCAACGACAGATAGCATTTTGTGGAGATATACGTGACATGTTCCACCAGGTTGAAGTAAGAAAAAAGGACAGATGTGCCCAACGATTTCTTTGGAGAAATTTGGAACAGAGTAGGGAACCTGATGTCTTTGAAATGAGGGTAATGACTTTTGGTGCAAAATGTTCGCCAGTTTGCGCACAGTATATCAAGAACCGCAATGCTGAAGAAATTACTAAGGATCCCAATGTACTGACAGCAATTACAAAGAAGTTCTATGTTGATGTATATTTGGACTCAAGAGATACACCCGAGGAAGCTCTTCATACTATCAAGGAAGTTATAAGGGTGTTGAAATTTGGAGGATTTGATCTAGTAAGTTGGATGACGAATTCTCCGCAGATCAGATCACAGCTAACTACAGAATTAACTACGTCAAAAAATTTAGATGAAGAGAACCTACATAGAGTTTTAGGAATGTGGTGGGATTCAGAAAATGATCATTTTCTATTTAAACTGAATAATTACGAAGAGTTAACTGATAAGCATCCGACAAAACGGGAGGTTTTAAGATCTTTGATGTCGTTACTTGACCCACTTGAACTTATTACTTGTTTTACTGTACGAGCAAAGATTTTAATGCAAGATATATGGCGTTCAGGATGCAACTGGGATGAGACAATACCAAACCATTTGATACTTCGATGGAAGAAATGGATTCTAGATGTAGAAGAGGTATCAAAAGTTCGAATTCCCCGATGTTATTCCTTACATGGAAAAGAAATAAAAAAGAGGGAATTACACACGTTCTGCGATAGTAGTGAGAAAGCCTTCGCTGTTGCTACTTATATGAGAAGTGTTTTTGAAAATAACATTGATGTGTCTTTAGTGGCAGCTAGGTCAAGAGTGTCTCCTTTGAAACCTTTGTCAATTCCCCGACTCGAACTGCAAGCTGCAGTTATGGCCAGTCGCCTCGCATCAACCATACTGGAGGAGTTGGAGGTAGAAATTCACCAGGTATATTATTGGACAGACTCAAGATGTGTGCTCAACTGGATAAAAGGAGAAGGGCGAAAATTTAAGCAGTTTGTTGCTCACGGAATCGGTGAGATACAAGAATTGACTAAACAAGAAGAGTGGAGATGGGTACCAACAAGTCTTAACTCTGCTGACTTAGCTACAAGAGACACCAATTTTGAAAAATCGGTTATTTCCAAGGAATGGTTAAATGGACCATCTTTCCTTCATTGTGCGGGGGAAAACTGGCCAACTGAAGAAATTGTGATTGAATCTGATATCCCAGAAGAGTTAGAACCAGAAGAGTCAGAAATGAAGAAAGAATATGTAACACTGGTGACAATTGTCACTGAAATAAAACATGGCCTTCCCGATATTACTCGTTTTTCCAGATGGTTGATTCTGATAAGAACCACAGCTTGGGTGCTAAGATTCATTCACATGTCCCAGAAGAAAGAGTTCCCCACAGAATTGACCATTGGTGAACTCGAGGATGCCCAAAAGAAGTGGATTCAGTCATTACAGGAAGAAAGTTTCTCAGAGGAAATCAGGTGTTTAAATAATAATTTAAGAATAGAATTTAAATTCAATCCACCAGGTGCTCCTCATATGGGAGGCTCTTGGGAGCGTATCATTGGTACAGTCAAGAAAGTCATTGGAAAAATCTTGTATGAACAATCGATTAAAGATGAAATACTCATGACCCTCTTTGCTGATGCAGAAAGAATTGTTAATCCCCGGCCTTTGACAAAAGTTTCTACGGACCGTCATGATTTGGTTGCCCTTACACCTAACCATTTCCTTTTAGGTGGTTTGGATGCCAAAGAATCAGCTGATGGACTCAATATCGATGTAGTTTGTTTGAGAAATTCGTGGAAGAAATCTCAAACACTGGCGGATGAATTTTGGAGTAGGTGGGTGAAAGAGTATCTTCCCACACTAACAAGAAGAAGCAAATGGATAACAGATAACAAATCGGTACAAGAAGACGATATCGTTGTTTTGGTAGATGCCAATGCTCCCAAACACAGTTGGAAACTTGGACGAATAGTGAAGGTTTATCCAGGTCCAGACGGAAGAATACGAGTTGCCGATGTGAAAACTACAAGCGCACTCCTCCGTAGACCAGTCAGCAAATTATGTAAATTGGAGTTTGAACAGAGTTAATTGTTAAACCGGGGGGAGGAATGTTGTAGCTTCACATTGTATTGTAATAGTTCTTTTTTACCTGAACGGGTTCAATTATAATAAATGTAAGACAGACAGATAAAATAAATGAATAGTCGTTGAAAACAGAAAAAAGTCTTTTTACTAAAGAATAATTGGAGAATCGAGACCGAACAGTCACTACAAGGTAAACTCTATTTTTTTTTCTTCAAATAGGAACCTATACTTTTTCTTACGGAATCTTAATATGCAGGAAAAAACGAGTGTGTTTGATCTGAAATATTCGTTCATTTGTTCTTAAATAATGCATAAATAAATCAATATATGGGGTAATTTTTTTATACAAATGACAACATTAAGAAAATGTTCAAAATGATTATCAACTCCAATGCACTTGTTAATTCGCTTCATAAAAAATTCATTTGTGCAAAAAGCAAATTATTTCCCTAAATACAAGTAGCAGGTAATGAAATCTGAAAAATGACATCTGTGTTTGCATCCAACGTGTTTCTAATTACCTAATCGGTAGGAACTGGAGAAAACTGCGAAATTTTTTGTAATTTATGCGCTGTAACTTAAGCAGTCAAGATAATAAAAAAAAATTTAAAACAAAATTGTAGATCATTTACCCCTCTCCAACTTATATTCAGGTAATTTTTTTGTTAAAAAAAATTTACAAGACCTGTCCTGTGGTAAACGAATTTTTTGTCATATAACGCCCTGTAAATCAATAAACATTAGAGACACGAAACAATTTTATAATAAAAAGGTGACCAGAAGTTCATCTTCTAAAACTTTTTTAAGGTCATTCTTTGTTATTTTTTTTACATGACCACCCCTGCTGCGTGCGAAGTTATATAGTGTGGATAGAAATTGTGGAATATTGCTTATATTTCTTAAAATATTCTTCATATCAAAAACATGTTTTAATAAAAGTGTTAGGGGAATTTATTTCCCGTTTAGTGATATCAAGCAATCTTTCGTAGCACCAAAAATGTTGTTGCCATGGTAACCGATTTATTTTTTTAAATGGCACCATATACTTTTTTTGGTGAAAATTGATTCATTGGAACTTTCTGAATACGATACAATACAATTTTAATGGGGTCGCATAAGAAAAAAAACAAGGTTTCTATTACGCTATTGACAATGTTTATCAAAATAATTATTAACATCAAGTTAGCCATGCCAAAATCAGAACAGTGCGAAACTGACACTATCTGTGTAACTGTGTACATTGTTACACTAAACGTACTTTTTTACTAATTTTTCTGTGTACTTAAGTACTCAGT
This sequence comes from Pseudeuparius sepicola, assembly GCA_963920635.1. NCBI lineage: Eukaryota > Metazoa > Arthropoda > Insecta > Coleoptera > Anthribidae > Pseudeuparius > Pseudeuparius sepicola. Next base: position 47,993,575 of record OY987298.1, read on the forward strand.
ATGTTAAGAGGGGGTTGCCGACAGCGAAAGTGACATTAGATTTCGTACTTTTTTAAGTTGAATAGCATAAAATCGAATAACATTTTAACTGGCAAAAATTTAGTACAAACATGTCGGTCTTCATTTTAATCATAAGATATTACAACCAGTGTTTTATTTTATAGGTTATGAAAACCTTGGGAAAAATAATAATTCCAGTGCATATTCTTTCAAGATCTTATGATTAAAATGAAGACAGAGATGTTTGTAATAAATTTCTGCCAGGTAAAATGTTATTTGATTTTATGCTATACAACTTAAAAAAATGCGAAATCTAACGTCATTTTTGCTGTCGACAACCCCCTCTTAACCTGTATTCTTTCCGTTTCACTTAATTGAAGCGCCATTATAACTTACTAAGTACTTAAGTGCACAGAAAATTGAGTAAAAAAAGTACGTTTACTGTAACAATGCACACAATTACAAGCAACTGACAGCTAGTGACAGTTTCCCATTGTTCTGATTTTGGCATGGCTAACCTGATGTAATAATTATTTTGATAAACATTGTCAATAGCATAATAGAAAACTTAATATTTTTGTATTTTTTTCTTATGTGACCCCATTAAAATTGTATTGTATCGTATTCAGAAAGTTCCAATATATCAATTTTCACCAAAAAAAGTATATGGTGCCATTTAAAAAAATTAAATCGGTTAACATGGCAACCACATTTTTTGTGCTACGAAAGATTGCTTGAAATCACTAAACGGGAAATAATTTCCCCTAACACTTTTATTAAAACAAGTTTTTCATATGAGGAATATTTTAAGAAATATAAGCAATATTCCACAATTTCTATCCACACTGTAAAGTCATGCAGGTAATGCGCTGTAACTCATGTATTAATACTTTTATTGGAGTCATTTTGCTCTAAAAACATGTTTAGGAAACTACTCCCATTGTTTAGGAAACCACCTTATAGCACAATTCGTACCAGGAGTTCGAGTGTAACCTTTTGGTTGGACACTCAGGAGGCAGTCCCCTGACATCTTTATTAGACTAGTTCCCATTATTATTTTATTTTGCAATTGAAACACCCGCGTTTCTTTTATTTTTTAACGAAATAATGTGCCTAGAGGATACAAAACGATTAGTGCGGACCCTGCCCCTGTCCTTGTAAATATCTATCTATCCCTCCTCCGATTTTGGTCTATGGAAAAATAAAATATTATAGTGGAATTTTTATTAAAAAATAAAAAACCTTTTTTTAAAACAAGCCTTTATTTAAGCCATTTACCTACTAAAACAGATAAAATAAGTTTAGGTTTTCGTTAAGATAATTCAATGTCAAACTGCGACAAGCTTTTTTAAATCAAAAAGCAGCTTGTCGTGCGAACTGTTAAGAAACTACATACTTTAGCACGTACTTTGCTTATCAACCGATAAAATTAATTGGTACCTACCTACTTTTATGAACATTTCACGCGACAAGCTTTTTGATTTAAAAAAGCTTGTCGCAATTTGGAATTGAATTATCTTATCGAAAACCTAAACTTCTTTTATTCGTTTTAGTACATGGCTTAATAAAAAAGCTTGGTTTTAAAAAGTTTTCTTTATTTTTATTTTATTTTATGCTTTTTAGCACCTATTTGATTCCCATGTCAGGAAGGACATACATACATACATACATACATACATACATACATACATACATACATACATACATACATACATACATACATACGTACATACATACATACATACATACAGTTTGTGTACATCAAAAAATTGTATTTATTAAACGCAGTAAGAAACCATCGAGCCACGCCAGACGATTCCCCAATAATAATTATTAATAAAAAAAATTTATCAAAAAAATTAAAACCGACTTCAAAAATTTGCCCGTATGCACACTCCACTAAAAATTTTAAAAATTACAAAAATTAACACCGACTTCACAAATTTGCGCGTATGCACATTTAAACTAAAATTTTAGAAATAGGTTTCTCTTTCTAAATTGAGGTATCTTTGGATTTGGTGATTTAGTGGAAAGTGCATACGGGCAAAATTTTGAACTCGGTTTTATTTTTTTTGTTAATTTTTTTATTTATTATTTTTAGTGAATTATTAAGAATTATCGAAATCGGTCCAATATTAAATGACATCCCCTATTTTCCACCCTTACGGGTGGAATTTTTTCTTCAAATTTAAATTAAGCCACTCCTAAAGTAATCCCTTTCTAATAAAAAAAGAATCATCGAAATCGGTTCAATATGAAATTTCATCCCCTATTTTTCCACCTTTAGGGGTGGAATTTTTTCTTCAAATTTAAATGGGGCCACCTCTAAGGTACTCCCTTTCTAATAAAAAAAGAATCAACGAAATCGGTTCAATATTAATTTTAATCCCCTATTTGTCCACCCTTAGGGGTGGAATTTTTTCTTCAAATTTATATGGGGCCACCTTTAAGGTACTTCCTTTTTAATAATAAAAGAATCATCGAAATCGGTTCAATATGAAATTTCATCCCCTTTTTTTCCACCCTTAGGGGTAGAATTTTTTCTTCAAATTTAAATGAAACCACTCCTAAAGTAATCCCTTTCTAATAAAAAAGAATCACCGAAACCGGTCCAATATGAAATTTCACCCCCTATTTTTCCACCCTTAGAGGTGGAATTTTTTCTTCAAATTTAGATGGGGCCACCTCTGAGGTACTCCCTTTCTAATAAAAAAAGAATAATCGAAATCGGTTCAATATGATAGTTCATCCCCTATTTGTCCACCCTTGGGGTGGAATTTTCTCTTCAAATTTAAATTAAACCACTCCTAAAGTAATACCTTTCTAATAAAAAAGAATCACCAAAATCGGTCCAATATGAAATTTTATCCACTATTTTTCCACCCTTAGGGTGGAATTTTTTCTTCAAATTTAAATGGAGCCACCTCTAAGGTACTTCCTTTCTAAAAAAAAACATCGAAATCGGTTCAATATGAAATTTCATCCCCTATTTTTCCACCCTTAGGGGTGGAATTTTTTCTTCAAATTTAAATGGGGCCACCTCTAATGTACTCCCTTTCTAATAAAAAAAGAATCAAGGAAATCGCTTCAATATGAAATTTAATCCCCTATTTGTCCACCCTTAGGGGTGGAATTTTTTCTTCAAATTTATATGGGGCCACCTTTAAGGTACCTCCTTTTTAATAAGAAAATAATCATCGAAATCGGTTCAATATGAAACTTCATCCCCTATTTGTCCACCTTTAGGGGTGGGATTTTTTCTTCAAATTTAAATGAAGCCACTCCTAAAGTAATCCCTTTCTAATAAAAAAAGAATCATCGAAATCGGTTCAATATGAAATTTCATCCCCTATTTTTCCACCTTTAGGGGTGGAATTTTTTCTTCAAATTTATATGGGGCCACCTTTAAGGTACTTCCTTTTTAATAATAAAAGAATCATCGAAATCGGATCAATATGAAATTTCATCCCCTATTTGTCCACCTTTAGGGGTGGGATGTTTTCTTCAAATTTAAATGAAGCCACTCCTAAAGTAATCCCTTTCTAATAAAAAAAGAATCATCGAAATCGGTTCAATATGAAATTTCATCCCCTATTTGTCCACCCTTAGGGGTGGAATTTTTTCTTCAAATTTAAATGAACCCACTCCTAAAGTAATCCCTTTGTAATAAAAAAAGAATCATCGAAATCTGTCCAATATGAAATTTCATCCCCTTTTTTTCCACCCTTAGGGGTGGAATTTTTTCTTCAAATTTAAATGAACCCACTCCTAAAGTAATCCCTTTGTAATAAAAAAAGAATCATCGAAATCGGTCCAATATGAAATTTCATCCCCTTTTTTTCCACCCTTAGGGCTAGAATTTTTTCTTCAAATTTAAATGGGGCCACCTCTAAGGTACTCCCTTTCTAATAAAAAAAGAATCAACGAAATCGGTTCAATATTAATTTTAATCCCCTATTTGTCCACCCTTAGGGGTGGAATTTTTTCTTCAAATTTATATGGGGCCACCTTTAAGGTACTTCCTTTTTAATAATAAAAGAATCATCGAAATCGGATAAATATGAAATTTCATCCCCTATTTGTCCACCTTTAGGGGTGGGATTTTTTCTTCAAATTTAAATGAAGCCACTCCTAAAGTAATCCCTTTCTAATAAAAAAAGAATCATCGAAATCGGTTCAATATGAAATTTAATCCCCTATTTGTCCACCCTTAGGGGTGGAATTTTTTCTTCAAATTTAAATGAACCCACTCCTAATGTAATCCCTTTGTAATAAAAAAAGAATCATCGAAATCGGTCCAATATGAAATTTCATCCCCTTTTTTTCCACCCTTAGGGCTAGAATTTTTTCTTCAAATTTAAATGGGGCCACCTCTAAGGTACTCCCTTTCTAATAAAAAAGAATCATCGAAATCGGTTCAATATGAAATTTAATCCCCTATTTGTCCACCCTTAGGGGTGGAATTTTTTCTTCAAATTTAAATGAAGCCACTCCTACAGTAATCCCTTTGTAATAAAAAAAGAATCATCGAAATCGGTCCAATATGAAATTTCATCCCCTATTTTTCCACCCTTAGGGGTGGAATTTTTTCTTCAGATTTAAATGGGGCCATTCTGTAGGTATACCCTTTCAAATAAAAAAAGAATTGTCCAAATCGGTTTTTAAATGACGGAGTTATGAGGTAACAAACATAAAAAATACAACCGAATTGATAAACCTCCTCCTTTTTTGAAGTCGGTTAAAAATCTATTGCCCCACAGAAAAAGAGTTCATCGTAGCTTCGCGCACGGCATTTGTTTTTTTTTTGGGTCAAGGTCAATAAATTAGCACCGTTGTCACCGATATGGCAACGTCTGAAATGTTCCCGTTTAGAGTTTTAAACTTATATCCTTTCAATACCACAATTTTTTCTACCGTGGCCCAGATGGCGCCCAACGCGATAGCGATTTCTTCTGTAAACTTTGCCTGTAGTAAGCTCAAGAACTTTCAGAGAATTTTTAAATTTATGGTGAATGCACTGGGTCAAATTCCCTGTCGCATCAGGAAATAGGGTGCTACAGATCCGGCCATTTGCTCGATTCCTCTTATTATTCCTTTACATTCCTTTACTCAATGTTATAAGTAAGTTATTCATTGTGCAAATGCGATCGTTATTGACCTGGAAATTATGACCCGGTTGGATTTTTTGCCGCATTGATGCCAACTTAATATGTGGAAATTACCAATTAACTTCTTATAAATTAGGTACCAATTTGCTTCTTAAAAAAATTTGACTCTACTGCTCCTTAATAGCCTTATCTGTTTGATTTACTAATTGCCCGCCCTACACTCACTTGGATTATTACCAACACTGTGTCCCGGATAAGAATGAACAGCATGGGGATATTGCAAACGGTGAGAGATAGGGCAACGGTTAAATGGGGAAAAAGTTGCGCAATTTCGAGGTCAATAAAATGGCACAAACAGATTTCTAATATCTTTTTTCGTTTTTGAGTTATTTTGAAAAAAGTAAAATTTTGCGTTTTCGATTTTATTTTTTTCTGAAGTTGCTATCACAGATAGAGAAAAAAGAAAAGCCCTTTCTTATGGCACTTTTTAACGGGCCTTAAGATGGCGTTTTTAGATTTGTCCTACAACGTTTCGTTTTTGAGAAACCATCTTCAACTTAATTTTTTTAAATACGGACCTGGATTTTTTTTGCAGATTTTGAAAGCACTTTTCATTGCAAATACCATGATGTATGACAAGAAATATTTTTTAAATGTTTTGAGACAATTATACTGAAAATTCTTTTTTTCCATTAATTTTTTTTCTAATGCGGCCCTGTATTTAATAATAACAAGTCTAAATATTAATCAGTATTGTCAACAATTTAACTTACAACTTATCTTTCAATTGGAGAACTAAAAAAAGGACGGCACATACGATAATAAAAAATAAATAAAAATCCTACACCTAGAAGGCTTTGAAGCAACGAAACCAATCCCTTGTCATTTGTCATAACTCCCACTATATCAGTTAGTTAACAATTTATTTCATTACAAATGGAGGGTGCTTTTTCAAATGACGACAAATTTAACATGTCAGCATGTTATATCTTATGTCACAGAAATAGTGTAGAGGCCGAACGAATGTATTTTTGCAATTAATAAATGGCAAAAGTTATTGATCACGTTGGCTTAAAGCTTTCTTCTCGCAATTAGGAAAAGCGAAGAATTTACTCCAAAACACAATGCGACACTGTTTGCTGTACAACAACAGAGGAAAACACTTTACTAGACGCAGAGCCGTAAAATTTAAAAATATTAAGTTCTCAAAGTAAAAATAAACTGTAAGTTAAATTGTTGTCAATACTGATTAATATTTAGACTCCTTATTATTAAATACAGGGCCGCATTAGACAAAAATGAATGAAAAAAAAAAAGGAATTTTCAGTATAATTGTCTCAAAACATTTTAAAAATATTTCGTGTCATACATCATGGTATTTGCAATGAAAAGTGCTTACAAAACCTAAAAAAAAATCCAGGTCCGTATTTAAAAAAATAAAGTTGAAGATGGTTTCTCAAAAACGAAACGTTGTAGAACAAATCTAAAAACGCCAACTTAAGGCCCGTTAAAAAGTTTCATAAGAAAGTGTTTTTCTTTTTTCTCTATCTGTGATAACAACTTCGGAAAAAAATAAAATCGAAAACGCAAAATTTTACTTTTTTCAAAATAATTCAAAAATGAAAAAAGATATTAAAAATCTGTTTGTGCCATTTTATTGACCTCAAAATTGCGCAACTTTTTCCCCATTTAACCGTTGCCCTATCTCTCACCGTTTGCAATATCCCATGCTGTTCATTCTTATCCGGGACACAGTGTATACGGTTTTCCCTAATACCTGAGCGAATGCGAATGTGAGGATGAAAATTATTAATATTTTAAAGCTATGATAATTATATGTCAGGAGCTTATTAGAAAGACTAGAATTAGATGTTTCATTTTAGTATATTTTACATCGCAAAAGATCGAAAAAAATTGAGAAATAGTTTCAACATTCGTAATTATACTCGTGTGTGAAATGGCTCATTATGAGTGTATTGAGGAACAATTATTGAGATTCTTTACAGGTACATTTAACTCCTCGCGATACTTGCAGTTTGCAATAATAGTTTAAATGCAGAGCAATGAAACAATAAACAAGGACCATTATTTTAAAATAATAAACTCGAAAGAATTCAAGCCATGTCGACCTATACTAATGCTATTCGAATATTTTCCGAGCCTATTCCGGTCACCACCGCAATTTATGCAGGTTGCAATTTGGCCGGAATTCAATTAGAGAATTTCGAGAACACCGTTACATCGGTGGGCTGGTTCGGCAAGGTCATAGGTCAGCAGTGGCAAGGCCGCCAGCGCTATTCCAGGCGTTTCATGTATTGACGCTGCCACCGCCACCGGCAGCGAGGTGGAAATCGATAAAATTTAATGAGAACCGCATATTTCCATCGTTTCATGTACTAATTATAGATCTCGTGGTCGGCCTCGTCAAAAGCGATGATGCGTATAGGAGGTAGGTACAGGCGCGGCTTCATAAATGTTTCCACTAGGCGTGAGAAATGAGCAAAAAATAAAGAATTTCGGGTAAGTACGGCAACGTTGCGCCAATTCTACGGCCGTCACTTACGCCTTTGAGGTTATGGCTGCCTTTTAAACCGCGAGAGAGGGAAGAGGTAATTGCCACGTTGCCAGTTGCACTCGTTTGTAACCGCACGTATTGGAACGATTTCAAGGACCGCGCCTGTACCTATTATAGATTGCAAATATAATGGACAAGAGCAGTGCCATGTCCAACGGTAGGAATTCGCTCAGCTTAATAATAATTATTAGTAGGTAGGTACCTACTAATCTCGCAAACGTGAATTATCATGATTTTGATGGCTAACATCTTACACAGAGCCGGGGCACTTGCCCTAACAAAAGTTTAGACCATTCCTCAGTATAGCTTACTACAGATTGATAAAAAGAGAAAAAATAACAAAAAAATTGAAACCGACTTCAAAAATTTGCACGTATGCACACACCACTAAAAATTAAAAAAAAAATAACACCGACTTTACAAATTTGCCCGTATGCACATTTCAACTAAAATTTTAGAAATATTTTTCTCTTCCTAAATTGAGTTATCTTTGGATTTGGTGACAGTGAAGGCAAGGAATTTAAATCTATTTAGATATGAATACATCATATCCTACATATACATCATAACTTTACTGTCACCGACTCCAAAGATATAATTCAATTTAGAAAGAGAAAAACATTTCTAAAGTTTTAGTTGAAATGTGCATACGGGCAAATTTGCGAAGTCGGTGTTATTTTTTGCTTTTTTTTTTAATTTTTAGTGGAGTGTGGATACAGGCAAATTTTTGAAGTCGGTTTTAATTTTTTTGTTACAATTTTTTTATTTCTTATTTTTTAGTGAATTATTAAAAATTATGGAAATCGGTCCAATATTAAATTCCATCCCCTATTTGTCCACCCTTAGGATTGAAATTTTTCTCTTCAAATTTAGTTTATCTTCAAATAAAAATGTTGCCACCCTTTCTAATAAAATAAGAATCATCCAAATCGGTCCCATATGAACTTTCATCCCCTGTTTATCTACCCTTAAGGGTGGATTTTTTTCTTTAAATTTATATGGAACCACACCTAAGGTACCCTCTTTCCAATAAAGAAAGAATCATCGAAATCGGTGCAATATGCAATTTCATCCTCTATTTTCCACTCTTACGGGAGGAATTTTTTCTTCAAATTTAAATGGGGCCACTCCTAAAGTAATCCCTTTCTAAAGAAATGAGGATCATCGAAATTGATCCAATATGAAATTTCATCCCTTATTTTTCCACCCTTAGGGGTGGAATTTTTTCCTCAAATTTAAATGGGACCACCTCTAAGGTACTCCCTTTCTAATAAAAAGGAATCATCGAAATCGGTTCAATATGAAATTTCATCCCCTATTTGTCTCCCCTTAGGGGTCGAATTTTAGGTATACCCTTTCAAATAAAAAAAAAAGAATTGTCCAAATCGGTTTATAAATGACGGAGTTCTGAGGTAACAAACATAAAAAAACATACTTGACAGGTCACTTTCTTGACTTTCGTGTCGCTATCTGTTTCGCCCAAATTTATAATAATTTCATCCACAACTGCATCTATTGTTGGTTCATTTAATATATATTCCTGCTCATACCGCTTAACTAGTTCACATCGCAATTTCCATTTGTCTGTTGAGAATTGGTCAAGAAGTCATCATAATATTCAATTATAGATATGATTAAAATTAAAATCTACGTTTTTTTTGGCGACGTATCCTCTCATTTCGGCCGAGATTTCGGCCCAAACCTATTCTATAGGAGATAAGATCAATTTCATATATTTCGTACTTACCTAGGCTTGTAATTTTTGTTTAGGTCCTAGAGTTAAGGATTTACCTAGCATTTTTCTATCAAATGGTATATCTCTCAATCTTAGCCATTCTTGGATTTTCGCCTTCCTTGACAACGTTGTCGGCATTAATAGTTTGTTATGGTAAGGGGCGTTGTCAATCACCACAACACTTCTGGGTTGTAAATTGGGAACTAGGAAGTAGCTTCTCAGAAACCCACTTTTTATAATTTTCATAATTCATATTGTGATGATATTCTCCACTCGCAGTGTTTGATTTCCAGTGAACGTATATGCGTTAGGCACAAACCCATTTCACCACCTGCGTGCACTATAATAAGTCGCGGTCCTTCGGAAGTGTCAATGTTCCATCCTTTTTTATGCGTGTGCGATGAGTGAATGTAGGTCTCGTCCATGTACATAGACGTAACTAGGGGGGGGGGCTAGGGGGGGGGCTTAGCCCCCCCTCTATATTTCTATTAGCCCTCGCTAAAATGTAAAGGATGTGCGAAGATATGCTTCTCGTAAACAGAATAGATCCAACATTCTGACAACGCAACGTTACGCAACACGGCGAACACCGCAGGCGCCTTTTTAAATTCACCAGTTTCGACGAATCGCTTACTCTTGCGGAATCTTGCGCCTTGTGTTCCCACAAAATACCACTGAAATTTAAACGCGCAAGCGAGAGCGAACACACCGTGCCTGCTGCCGATAGAAAGAGAGGCGAGACGGGCGTCGGAGAATGTACTTTTGGTGTGCCAGACTCCAGACTTTTATTTTGTTATTCATCCCGTGTATTGTTGTTTCGTTATAATATGTACTATGTAAATAATCTTGCATCACAAAATAGCAGACATTCCCAACATTTTTTCTCTGGTTTCTACTCGGAAACCTCTACTTTTTCATAATGTTTTTTCTTAAATGAATTAAAGATGATTCAAAATTACCAGTAGATAGACCTATACATTATTTTTTGAAGCCTTAAAATAACGTTTTTGGGTGTGGCACCTCAAGGGTGGTACAGGGTGATCCAACCAGTAACGTATTTAGAAGGGCGGGATCGAACCCATTTCGGAATTTGAAAATATTCACTCCAGCTTGTAAATTTGAAGATATTGGGATTTCCCAACACTAATTTTATGTAATTTTTCTTCACATTTTTAAAAAATTTCGCCTGCGGCGCTTTTTTTAGAATTATTTTAAATGCCCTTGTTTTAAAAAAAAGACACAAAAATTGTCCCTCCACCACTCGAAATTAATTCCTATATACGTCACAGAAGTGATCCAAACTCGTAGCCCCGACCTACCATTTTACAGAATGACATGTAAAAATTATACCTTTGTAAGTAGCGTACCGACTTTCAAAAATTTCTTCTTAATGGATTAAATAATTCCTTGTCGGGGCCCCGCATTTTCATCCGGCACCCGGCCCCGCAAAATCTTGAGCCGGTCCTGATCAGCCCCCCCTAAAAATACGACCTAGTTACGTCTATGTCCATGTATATTATAGGTCGATTTTCTTCCCAGTACTGACGCATTCTTTTAAAAAATTATATTCTAAGCAGTCTGATAGGCTGACGTTCCATTGTACGAATATGTTTTACCTTTCTCCACTTAAATCCAATTTTGTGTACTTCTTTTCGCAAAGATTCTTTGGACCCTTGGTAGCTTATATCTTCCACAAGTTATTTATGAACCGCCTTGAGTGTAGGAACCGTCTTTTTTAATGTGGAAATTAACAATAGTTCTTCGTAAAAGAGCCAAATCCGCGTCATCAAGACTTTTTTTGCTGTTTTTATTCTCTGTTTATTTGGAGTTGGAAATACTGAAGATTGGCCCCTTTCAACTTCTTTTGCTTATATTTTAATGCGACGTCATGCTAACACGTGTCACTGCAGCAACACGTTCTTCAACCCATAAAAGATATTTTAAGCATGAGTATATTTCAAAAATTTAAAAACATAAAAAATGGGCCATTTTGTGTGAATACCTTTTACATACATTTTAAGGTTTTAGGTACGTAATTAATTTCGAGTAAAATCGTTGTTCTTCACTACATCGTGCTATTTCTTATATAGGAACTGCCACCAAATGTATAGTGCTAAGGTCATATTGTCCTGATGCATGCTCTTAGGGAGATTATAATAACGGCAATAAAGATGTCAAGCTCCGAACGAAAAACTTGGCTAATAAGGAGGGGATCACGTTTCGATCGATCTGAAATGTAAGAATCTGGGAAGCAATTAATTTCTGGGAACATAATATTCCCTGACCTAGTTTCGCCCCGTTAGATTTATAATGATTTATCACGCATTATTTTTCATTGCCCTTAAAGCTAAAATCTTAGAAGGATAATTATTCTTAAGGATGTCTCCGGTGCTGCAAAGATTAGCTGCTGTTAATCTTCCTCCTAAAGTTTGCAATACAAAAAGGAAACAGCCAAAATAAACTGCTGGTGTAAAAGGAGTCCTTATTTTCTTTTTTATAAGCGAAGTTGGAGCAATTTCAGTTTTAATAATTAATGGACTGTCGGTGTATTATAGACTAGACTTATTTGCTTGCCTATAGATATTAATTTTCTAATTAAGTATGTCTAACCGTGTAAGCGGTTAATGTTAATGTTAAATTGTTTACTTCAATGAGGTGTTATGAGAAAAATTCACATATTTTGGTTTGAAACTACATGTAAGTACTTAAATCTTTGTATTATATTTCCCAGACCTTGACGGTACTGCATAACGTTATTATTATACATAAAATACGAACATTATAACATGCTTCTGAATTACAACTGATGTGTTCTGAATTACATATTGCGCTGGTTTCCAAATTGCGAATGAAAATTTCTGGATTACATTTGACCATCAATATGAATTACATCATTGAGTAAAATAATATATTATATTATATTTCAATAAGGTTAAAATATTATATGCATATTACTTTACTCAAGGATTAGGTACATTTGACTAATTTGAGTTACATAAGATACATACATTTGATATTTCTCGAATTACAATTTAATATTCTGTGTAATTACATACAGTCTGTTCACTTTGAGTTATTTTTTTACGAACCACCCTGTATGAGCTAGGCTGGCCATACTTTGCAAAATATACCTTAGGAAAAACTTAATCTCCAAAATATGTCCCGTGGTTTATACAAGGTACCTACTCTGGAAAATCCAATTTTTTAGAACTTTGGCTCCATTTGGTATAACTTAGAATATTGAAATTTTGTACCAATGGTCAATTCGATGGCACTATCCATTTTATTCTTAAAAAAATGCCTTATATGGCTTTATGATTTATGGCGCCTTTTCTTAATAACAGTAGGCCATGGAATAGAACTACTTCAAATAATTAATATAACCCAAAATGTAGAGCTTATCCTATAGTAATAGGTTTAAAAATGTTTTTTGACAATCGCTGCATCTTTCGTAGGTATTATGTATTCTGAATTACAACTGGAAAAAAGGTAGTAAAATTTTTATTGACAACCATGCAAAAATTCAGCACTGGGTAAGAAAAGCATCGTTTATAGTAGATATAAAACCAACAAAAATAACGTCGGCTAAAAATGTGGGGAGGTCGCAAGTCCCTGTGGGCAAATTAGAGAATGAATAAGCTTTTATTTCGAAAATTGCTAAAATTTTTAGTATTAACAAGCATAACATACGGATGTCGAAATGTCGAAGCAACAAAAAGTTCTCGGCTGATTTCCGAAATTGTTAATCAAAGAAATATAAGTACTAAAATTGCCAACTCAATGGGCTAGTCTGGTCATATTATGTAAAACAACATGCAGTCAGATAATAGAGGTATAGTGGTATATAACGTAGATGCCGTATTTAATTTTTTTTTCAGTTCATCCCAGTTTTCAAAGATAAAGGTATCTATGTTTGCAATGGCAATCATCTAGTCAATTTTAATTTAATCAGTTTTAAAATTAAAATAATACCAGCCCACTTTGCCAACTGTTTTCTGGATATACAGTGTGACCCATGTGTTTTCGGGTCAACCTGTAAAAAGTTTATCAATATTGTGTGATTGGACCCGGATTTTTTAAAATTGTAGAGCTTGATATACTGTATTTTATGAGAAAAATTGACCTCTTCCATACAAAACCCAAGACATACTATGCCAGTTTCCACGTTACCGTTTTTTTTTTAAATCTGGATTCAGCACCCCTCAAAACCGGCATGTGCCAAATTTAAAAATATAGTAGTTTTTCTGATGGAATGTTCAGTTTTTTATTTTATTTCGTTCCGTAAACCTATACAGGGTGAGGCAAAAAGATGTTAACATTAAATAGGTGTTTATTCACTTTAAATTACAAGACAGGGTTTCAGTCTGCAACAAAATAATAAATAAATAAATATCCAAAATATTTGGTCTCACATACAGTGTTAACATCTTTTTGCCTCACCCTGTATAAGATAAGACCAATATTAATATCACCAAGAATTTAATTTTATTTGTTTTTTCATGGGTAACTATGAATTTTTGAAAATAAATAGGTAGTAGGTACCTGACGCGTTTTTTTAATTTTTTGTTTTGAGAGCTGCTGAATCCAGTGGCGTGCACAGATTTTTTTCTAAAGAAATCGCTAATGTGATTCATTAAAATTTTGTCCATTCTGTAGATTGTAAAGGAGAAACATTTAACACATTATATGTATCTTGTGTTTCAGCTGTCGGCGGTGGTGGACGGTGTATACGCGGACCACTCGCACATCGCCGGAAAGTTCACAATGCTGTCGTCCTCCCGCGTTTATGTCGGCGGTAGCGTGAACGCACGCGCCCTTCCAGGGGCGCGCGTACACAACAACTTCAACGGCTGCATGCGCAAGGTAAGTAGATAGATTATCATCTCTATCGATCCACGTCTGATGTTAGATCCTTAAAAAAATTTTATGTTTGATGTTAGGTTTGATGTTAGGTCCTTACAAATTGCTGTCATACTATAGGACACGGATATTTTCTTGTAGCCTTAAACGCAGGAAGCATTTATTGAAGTGCATTATTATTATTATTATATCGACTTAGCCAAAAGGCATTCGCACTCCCTCTCTGGGGAACATTCACTCAGATCCCGGGTATCCCGGATACCATAAGGATCTGGCTCGGACGAGACCCTTGCCATGTTATCGGGCCTTAGGTGACATTGATGTTGTTGGGCGTTCCTGCACTCCCCATGAATTTCCTGACGGTTCGGGCTGTCGCAAGTAGTACCGCTTTCTGCATGGACCTGTAAAGATTATCAGTTAGACCCAGCTCTTTGATGTTTCTCATCAAACTTTTTGGTATGACACCAGTTGTTGACACGATGATTGGAATCGTCTGAACGTTGTTATTATTATTATTATTATTATTATTATTATTATTATTATTCTCGACTTAGCCAAAAGGCATTCGCACTCCCTCTACGGGGAACATTCACTCAGATCCCGGGTATCCCGGATACCAAAAGGATCTGGCCCGGACGAGACCCTTGCCATGTTATCGGGCCTTAGGTGACATTGATGTTGTTGGATGATCCCGCACTCCCCATGAATTTCCTGACGGTTCGGGCTGTCGCAAGTAGTACCGCTTTCTGCATGGACCTGTAAAGACTATCAGTTAGACCCAGCTCCTTGATGTTTCTCAGCAAACTTTTTGGTATAACACCAGTTGTTGACATGATGATTGGAATCGTCTGGACGTTCTCCATTTCCCATTGCCTTCTAATTCGTTCTTCTAAGTCTCTGTACTTCGCGATCTTCTCGACTTGCTTCACACGCAGGTTGTTGTTGTTCGGGATGGCCACATCAATCAGAGTTGTCTGCCTAGAAATTTTATCAACTATTATAAGGTCCGGTCTGTTATGGGCAACTCGTTGATCTGTCAGAACTGTACGATCCCAGTACATCTTGTAGTTGCTGTTCTCAAGAACAGGCTCAGGTGTGTAGTTGTAATATGGGACCCTCTCTGCCTGCACAAGCAGCAGCTTTTCCGCCAGTTCCTGGTGCAAGATCTTGGCAACCGAATCGTGTCGTTCCTTATATTCCGTTGATGCGAACATCTGACATCCTCCTGTTATGTGCTGGATTGTTTCTGAAGTTGGGCACCCGTATCTGCATCTGTCATCCACTACTGATGCATCTCCTACAATGAATTTTAGGTAGTTGTGAGTTGGTATAACCTGATCTTGTATGGCCAGTAGGAAGCCTTCCGTCTCGGGGAACATTCGTCCCGAGGTCAGCCAATAGTTCGACGCTAACTTGTCGACATGTTCCTGGTTAACCTCATTAGGATGCCTCCCGTGCAGCGGCTTCCCAAACCACCTCTGTAGTTTATCGTTGTCGGTTCGGTGGTGATTTTGACGCTCGTGTTCCGTCAGACGTAGCGGTGTTGAGACGTCTGCTCCGCATATAGCCCTATGTAGTGTGGAGCTGTTGGCCTGCCTGTAGAAATAATTACGCAGATTTAATATTTGTTGGTCCAATTGCTTGCTGAGATCTGCCAATCCTCTTCCTCCTAGTTGACGTGGCAGAGTTGTTCTTTCTACGGCGCTACGAGGATGATGTTTATGAGCTTTTGTCAGTAGTGTCCTAACTTTTCGTTGCAGGTTGTTGATGTCCGTGTTGGTCCAATTCACTATTCTGAACGAATAGCTGAGTACAGAGCACGCATACGTGTTCAGGGCCTTAAACAAATTCCTGCTGTTAAGATCAGTTCGCACTACTTGTCTTACTCTCTTGATGAAT
Source organism: Pseudeuparius sepicola (assembly GCA_963920635.1). Lineage (NCBI taxonomy): Eukaryota > Metazoa > Arthropoda > Insecta > Coleoptera > Anthribidae > Pseudeuparius > Pseudeuparius sepicola. Next base: position 48,009,752 of record OY987298.1, read on the forward strand.
TCATTCGTTAAATCTGTCTTCATTGTTCGATGGTCTATCCTTTGAGCTTGTTTCATCCCGAGGTACTTGTATGTATCTCCCATGCTCATTGCTTCGATCTCCTGGCCGTCCTGCATCTCGTGTGCGCTTTGTTAGAGCTTTCCCCGGATGATATTAAGGGTGCGGCACTTGTCCAGTCCAAACAGCATTCCGATGTCCCTGGAGAACTCCTCTACAATTTTAAGCATTTGCGTTAGTTGGTTTTTGGTTGCGGCGATCAGTTTTAAATCATCCATATATAATAGGTGATTCAACTTGATCGCTTCTGCGTTGTTGCTTTTGATAGCGAAGCCATATTTTGTAGAGTTCAACCGATGTGATAGAGGGTTCATCGCCATGCAGAACCACAGTAGACTGAGTGAATCTCCTTGGAAAATCCCTCTTCGGATGTTGATTGTGTCGGTCTCGATGCTACTCTTTGCGGTTCTGAGTTGTATCTTAGTGCGCCAGGTTGTCATAACGTGTTCTAAAAAGGAAACTGTATGGTGATCTATTTTATACAGCTTTAAGATACCTGTGAGCCAGTCGTGAGGTACGGAATCAAATGCTTTTTTGTAGTCCACAAAAGCCATGTGGAGGTTTCGTTGCTTGGAATGAGCCTGGTTGCAGATGACAGAGTCTATGATGAGTTGCCCTTTGCATCCCATTGCGCCCTTCGAGCAGCCCTTCTGCTGCATTGCAATGATGTTGTTCCGCTCGCAGTGAGCATATATTCGCTGCGTAAGGCAAGATGTGATTATCTTGTACAGCGTAGGCAAGCAGGTTATTGGGCGGTACTTGGCAGGGTTATCCGTATTCCGCTGGTCTTTTGGTAACAGGTAGGTTGCACCCTGTGTAAGAAACAATGGCATTTTAAGAGGATCGAGCAAGACTTCATTAATTAAGGTAGTTATTTGTTCATGCGTGCACCACAACTTCTTAATCCAATAATTTTGGAGATGATCTGGACCTGGTGGCTTCCAGTTGTGGGAATTCTTGATGACATCGGAGACCTCAGCGGTTGTGAATTGCTCGTGTTGCATCTGGCTATAGTTCCGGCCCATCTCGCGTTCTTCGCTGATCCAGCTTGCACTGACATTGTATGGACCTGGTGTGGCAAGTTGATTTCTCCAGAAACCGTCGACCTGTTCTCTGCTAGGGTAACTCGCATTTGTGGCATCGGCGCTAGAATTAAAAGCACGGTAGAAACCCTTTTCTGATCGTTCAAAGAGTTTGTTGTCTTGTTTCCTGTTGTTACTAGCCTTGTATCTCCTCAGACGCCCTGCGAAAACAAAAAGTTTTTGTTTTAATGTGTCAAGACATTGTTGAGCAGTGATGTTCGCGGGGTCATGCCGAGAATGCATTTGGGTGTGGCTCATTATTGCCTGCACCGCCCTCTGGATCCTTCTAGTTCTAACTCCTCTGATATATTCTGTCACTTGTCCTATGTCTTTACGGAGACTCTCGATCTTCCGATTTAGTCGCATTTCCCATTGAGCCATTCGTGGTTCTGGTCTTGCACGATTCAACTCTTGGGCCGTTCGGATCTTGGCACCCATTACAGTGGTGCCGTTGCGGCACAGTAGATTAACATGTGCATACGTTCTAATGTTGGTGTCACTGAAACATAGTTTGGTAAAATCCTTGTGTTCATAAGATCGAGCACGATCGCAAGTTTCCTGGAAGAATTTAATCTTGGTAGCGGTGGCCTGCTCAGTGGGTCTGTGCCTTCGTATCGCAATACTGCCTGTCTCATATGTGCGTTTAAGCCTTCAAAATGTTCTTCGTTAACCGATTCCAGATTCTCGGTTGTTGGTTCTACCGTTTCGGCTTCTAGTTGTTGTCCAGGCGCTTGAAGTTCCCCATTGTTGTTGTTGTCATCTATGTCTATGTGTTCGCCGTGGATCTCTAGCTCAACTTCCCGTTTGATAGCGTTAAGTCGCGTTTCTGGAATTCGGTTATTTCTTAGAATAGTTCGATACTGATCTGACACTCTTTGTTCAGACACTTGCATGTGTGAAAACTCCCTGCAGAACTCGGCATGCAGTTGTTGTCGGTAGCCGATCATCTCTTGTCCTAAGTTTGTCACCCTGTAAAAAATACGCATAATCGATTCATTCATGGACACAGTCCATTTCATGCGTCGTCGTTGTAATCCCGCCTCTGTGAACGCTGGCTGAAGTTCCCGCGCAGCACCTTCGGTGGGTGGAACCCTAGTTCTCGTTTGGCTCCCATGTTGTAGATGTTCGTGTTGTTGTTGGGCTGTAGCTGTTTGTGCAACAGGGGCCCGCCTCATCAGCGCCCTGTCACCGACGTCCCGCTCGCTGTCATGCCCAGCGCCGGCTCCAGACATGCCCTGGCGATCCCCAGGCAGCGGCCCTATGACAAAACTCCTATTAATCTCCATTCCATGGGTTTCTCCCGTAACGTGGGAGTGACGGCCCTCGGTCGCCTTTTACGACTCGCGGAGCCACGATAGGAGTATTCTAACCCGCTACCCACACAGGTCAACTAGGATAACGCGGGATCGTTACACCAGAGGATCTGCCCGTCTCACAGGTCAAACCCCTCCTTGCGTTAACTGGGAAACACGGGATCGTTACACCCGAAGATCCGCCTCTCTCACAGGCTAGATCCATCCCTGTGTAACCGAGAGTCGCGGGATTGTCACACCCGAGGATCAGCCCCCGTCACCAGCTAGACCCCTCCCTGCGCAACTGGAGATCGCGGGATTGTCACACCCGTAGGTTTGCCCCTGTCACAGGCCAAACCTCTCCATGCGTAACTGGGAATCGCGGGATCGTCACACCCGTGAATCTGCCCCTCTCACAGGTCAGACCCATCCCTGCGTAACTGGGGAGCGCGGGATCGTCACACCCGTGGGTCTGCCTCTCTCACAGGTCAGACCCCCCCCCTGCGCATTTATTATTATTATCTCGACTTAGCCAAAAGGCATTCGCACTCCCTCTACGGGGAACATTCACTCAGATCCCGGGTATCCCGGATACCAAAGGATCTGGCTCGGACGAGACCCTTGCCATGTTATCGGGCCCTAGGTGACACCGATGTTGTTGGATGATCCTGCATTCCCCATGAATTTCCTGACGGTTCGGGCTGTCGCAAGTAGTACCGCTTTCTGCATGGACCTGTAAAAAATTATTATTATTATTATTATTATTACTATTATTATTATTATTAATCTAATCTAAATGCAAAAGTACATAAAAAATATACATCAAAGTTGTACACCTAAGCAGCTTGCACTGCTGCTTGTGTGTGTACATTAAATGTATTAAATTTTAGTAATAATTAATAGAAAAAGTATTCCCATGGTTATAGCCAATATAAATATACAACTTATAGTCTATACCTACAGCTACAGACACATTGATCATACAATGATGCCCATATTACAAAAACAAGGGAAACAAACAAACACAGACAAGTTACGACCAATAATGACTTTGTTATATTTATCTAATTTTTACATTGTGTTATTACATTATTTATTTCATTTATTCATATTATTACGTTCAACTCTCCTTCCCCTCCTTTAATCTCTCATTCTTAGTATCTTTCTAAATAGCAATTGGTTTTCCGATATGAAGTGTGTACTCCTTTTTTTGAATATAGAAGAGTTGTTCAGATTCTTTATTTCTAGAGGCAATAAGTTATAGAATTTAGGTCCAAAATATTTTATAAATCTCTGTGTTGTCTTTTTCGCAAAACTAGGTATCGCAACATTCTGTTTTATTTTATGGCGGGTATTGTGTATTACATTAGAAGTTGGCGATCGCAGTTCTTTATTTCTATAGGTGAACATTATGGCTGATTTCACATATATCTTGTCTAGATCCATTATTTTGGTTTCGCTATGTAATAACGTCGTGGGATATTGCCTGTCTCGTCGAAATATGATCTTGATCAAAAATCTGTGTGATATATTTAAAGTTTCTAAATTTGTAGAAAAGGTGCTACCTCCACTTTTTTCTGCAGTCTTTAAACAAAAGTTTGAAATTTTCAGGGTTCACTAGTGCCGAAATACCCACTTCTGAATCTAATGAGACGTTAGAAACGACCGGATTAAACGGAAGGTTACATTAACTTTCTTATTTTAAATGAAACGATGTCTCGAATACGCTGTAATTTTTTCGAATCAAAATATTTATTTTTACCCCTTTTTTTATTTTAAACCGAAAAAGTAACCTCATTTTCAATCGAAAATGCCCACGTCAATAAAGCTGCTTTTTCGGTTCGCTTTTTGTTCGTTGAAACCTTTACTTTCTGATGGTGTAAAAAAATATACATCGCTATAGAAAATTTTCTCAGGAAATGCAAAAAAACGAAAAAACTCGATTTCGAATAATTTTTTTAATCATTTTTTTAAATTTTGGGCTATTTATTGAAATTTACACATTAATTAGGTACTTGAAAAATTTAAGATTGTATCTTATATTGATAAACTAAGAAATTGCAAATCGATATACAATGTGTCCCGGATAAGAATGAACAGGGGGATCTTGCAAACGGTGAGAGATAGAACAACGGTTAAATGGGGAAAAAGTTGCGCAATTTTGAGGTCAATAAAATGGCACAAACAGATTTCTAATATCTCTTTTTGTTTTTGAGTTATTTTAAAAAACGTGACATTTTGCACTGAAGTTATTATCACAGATAGGAAAAAAGAAAACAAACTTTCTTATGTCACTTTTTAACGGGCTTTAAGACGGCGTTTTTAGATTTGTTCTACAACATTTCGTTTTTTGAGAAACAATCTTCAACTTAATTTTTTTATTTAATAATTCTTTCTGCATATGACTACAAGTTACAATACTGTCCAGGTTCGAAAATTGGAAATGCTGATGCTCTTAGTAGATTACCACTTAAAGTTGAGGTTCCAGAAGCTCCTTCATGTGTTGATGCGCTTATGATAGAAAATTTACCAGAAGGTATCTGTGACGCAAGGAGAATAGCTATAGAAACAGCTAAAGATTCTGTATTATCGAAGGTTCTAATGTGGACTCAAAAATGCTGACCAGATGAATTCAAGAATTTTCCTGTCGAGTTTCAACCTTTTTTTAATAAGAAAAATGAGATCTCTTGTTACCAGGATTGTCTTCTGTGGGGTACAAGAGTAATAATTCCACCAGGAGGGAGGAAAAGCGTTCTACAGATTCTTCATTAAGCTCATCCCGGTATTGTTAAAATGAAGGCCTTGGTACATTCCTACATTTGGTGGCCTAACTTGGACAAAGACATCGAAGAAATTGTTAAAAATTGCAATCAATGTCAGAGAACCATAATGTGCCAGCAAAAGCTCCGACAAATCCATGGGAATGGTCGCGTGCACCTTGGACACGTTTACATGAATGGTCCAATGAATGGTCAAGTTTTTCTAATAGTCACAGATTCCTTTTCTAAATGGCTGGAAGTGAAAATAGTGCCTAGTACATCCTCTTCAGCAACAATAACTGTCCTGCGTGAATTATATGCTACTCACGGTATACCCGATGTAGTAGTATCAGACAACGGTACCGCTTTCACGTCAGTTGAATACAAAGAGTTTCTTCAAGGTAATCAAATTAGGCAGGCTCTAGTTGCTCCATATCACCCCAGTAGTAATGGACAAGCTGAGCGTATGGTCCAAAATGTCAAGAACGCTCTCAAGAAAATGGCAGGTTATGATATTGTCACACCAGGCTATGGGAATGCCCTGTGTGTCCCGCGAGAGAACCCCCCCCCCCCAGTGGATGCTGGACGTAGGTAATCCCAGGAGAATACACACGTTACTTACTAACGACACGAGGTAATTATAAAAACTTGGTTTTATTCAGACGACTCGCAGTATGACTCTTAGGACACGCATCCTGGCGATCATGGCGGCGACTCAGACGGGCGAGGGAGGCAGGCTTGTCGCGACCGTTCGGACCTACGGCGAGCGGGCCGCGGGTCCGGGGAACCGGACTTCTCGGAACACCTTTCGACCCTCAACTACCCCAGCGCTCCAAGGGTGGCGAACACGCCGATGCCTTGGTCTCCACAGGGGAGTAGTCGAGGATCTAGTGGTGACTAAGAAGCCGATGCCACTGATGTCCAGCTCTTGGCTGGCGCCGAATTCATACCCGTGGATTCTGCCGAATCGGCGGTGGACTTTGATTTGTTATTGTTAATACTTATTAATTGTTCCTCTTATTTACATTATCGACTTCCCCTTGTATACATTGATGAGGATGTTTTCTAAACATTTCAGTAATTAGGGTCACCCGCCTCCAGGTGTAAAAATAATTAGTTTGACTATTTGAACATAGATGGTTCTCAGTGTCACTTTTGTGACAATATGAAGAAAAATTTATCTCGTTATCTGTTAACATAACATGTAACTCCACACTGTGTAACGGGCAAGTCGCCTGCAGAAGTTTTAATGGGACGAAAACTAACGACTCTTCTCGATCGCTTGCAACCGGATTTTACAAAGGATATGGTTAGAAAGCAAGAAGAAAAATGTAACTTTAAAAAAGCTCCACGAAGCAGGCGAATACGTTTACGCTCGCTCGTTTACACCAGGACAGAAGTGGCTACCATCATTGAGTAATTATTCCTTTACTCAATGCTACCATCTACTGTTTAACACGTTGCCACGCACACACTATTGTTTTTCATGTGGCGCTAGATACACCACAGTGGGGTTAGGATGATAGAAGGGTATGGGACTGTCTCGAAGGAAAGGGCACGACACCGCGAGATCCTGCAAGATTCAGCATCTCCGGCAGTTTGCGTCGATACCTAAAAGTATGCGCGACCGGAGTTGCTGATGCTGGTGCTTCCACTAGCCCTGAAAATATTTTTGTATTTATTTGTTGTCGAATTCAGAATTTTTTAATTTCGCTTTTTTATTAAGCTAGGCATTTCTTCCCACCTATGCCCTTAAATTTTTTACATCATGACTAAATTACCCCGAAAGAAGTAAAGCATGGGTAGTATTATTAATGTGACATATGAGTTCATAATAATTCGGGTATACCTAAATGATTTATAAATAGTTTCAGTTAATTCTTTAAACATTCCCAACTTTCAACTTTATTTTCGTTAGCGCACTTCTCTACTTGTTTGCTGTTTAATCTGGCGTGTCGAATATTTTCGCTTGCCCTCGCCGCCCTATGATAATAATTATGGTTTTAATTATGCTTCCGGTCAGAACGTCATTATTTTGCTGGCGCAGGCCGTGCCGACCCACCGTTCTTCCGCGTTTGCTGCTTTTTTATCTGGAAAATTCGAGCTGGGGGCTTTCCCATATTTGGCGAGCGCGACCGCCGCTTTTCGAACTATTTGGAAACAACGGCGAACAGCCCGCGAACAACGAGAACTCGTTTTGTATTGTTTGGAATCCTCCGAGAGGCTCATTTCCATGCGGTGCTTATTCTGAACCAACAAGTTTGAAACAACGTCGGGTAACGAGAACGACATTTCAATAGATAAACTTAAAACAGAATTTAAATTTTTCCACTAGAAAAAATGGGTTCCCACGTACTTTGAAAACCTATAATACATCTTAGCCCAGAATACAAACTTTCTTTGTCTATAGATAAAACTAAGCATTTCGTACAGAGTAACAATAAATGAATACCAATATGAAAAAAGTTTGATTAAGTGGGAATATTCTTAGGTTTCGGCGTTGACTGGCGTATTTATATAGGTAATAATATATCAGTCAACGGTTTCAGTTTTTGCCGTATAGGATCGATCTTGGGCCCACTACTTTTTATCATTTACACCTTTAATTTTCAAAATTCTCTTAAATATAGTTCTTGGCAATTCTGCGCTCATGACACACAATTTTTGTCTCTACTCGTTTCCATATTTGGAATTACCACGTTTGAATTCTAATTTGGATGCTTTATATTAAGCATCTATAATCCACTGTTTAAAAATTAACCATTCTAAATCAGGTGCTATAATGTTCGGCACTAATCAAAAACGAATGCAATGTCCAGAGGAATTTAAGGTGATTATTTGATTATGATTGGAGAGACATTGGGATACAGCGTCGTGGTAAAGAATTTGGGAATACAGTTCGATGACTACTTAAGATTCTCCGAATATATCAGCAGTTTAATGAAAATATGTTTTCTTAACTTGAAGTTAATTTATTCCATTCGTGGAATGCTTGATGTAAAATCTAAAATCTTACTTTGCGATTGGTTTTGAGCCGCCCTTCAATTACGGAGACACTTTGTACAATTTCACAAAGGCAGACGAAAATAGAATCCAAAGAATACAAAATAATTGTCTTTGATTAATTTTTTAATTAAAAAATAGCAATCTGTGAGAGGTAAATTGAAATAAATTAAATGGCTGATAATGAAACAACATCGACTTTTGCATTATTGTAATTTTTATCACAATGTAGTTTCCAAAACACCAGCTTTCGTTACAAAAAGATCTCTTATCGCCACACTATTCATCAGCGCATCACAAGAAATATTAATCTGATATCACCTCGTAAGCATTACACTAGTCTCTTTAAACGATCATTTTATTCTGAAGTATGTATGTATGTATGTATGTATGTATGTATGTATGTATGTATGTACGTATGTATGTATGTATGTATGTATGTATGTATGTATGTATGTATGTATGTATGTATGTGTGTGTTTGTATGTATGTATGTATGTATGTATGTATGTATGTATGTATGCATGTATGTATGTATGTGTGTGTTTGTATGTATGTATGTATGTATGTATGTGTGTGTTTGTATGTATGTATGTATGTATGTATGTAATGCTTTATGTATATTAAGTATTAGTATTGGTATTAGTATTAGTATTGGTATTAGTATTGGTATTAGTATTGGCATTAGTATTAGTATTGGCATTGGCATTGGCCGAGGTATTGGCATTGGTATCGGTATATTGGTATTGGTATAATTGGTATCGGTATATCGGTGTCGGTGTCGGTTTCGGTATCGGTATCGGTATCACTCAAAATATCTCGGCTGTTTTTCGACAGAAAAAATCAGTGCGGGTGCAATCGATAGCCCTTCCGAACGGCCTTCTTTTGTCATAATGAAAGTTAGTGTCCACGGAAACCAACGAAAACTATGGCCAAAAATAAAAAATTTAACCTCTGCAACTTTTTTAATTTTAGAGGTACACAGAAATATTTAACATAAAAATTGTTTGCAAGAACTGTCAGAATGCAAATATTAAATCAGTTTTGAAATATTGGACATGACTAAATTTGGGCTCTCTTGGGATCAAACCTTTGTTTATTCGTGTTTAGTATAAAAATTTGAAAAAATATATTTTTAAAATTTGTGATTGGGATAAGATCTAGTTAACCATGGGAATAAATATTAGATTGTGACGTTAAAATAATGTAGATATAAGTACCTAGTAGGCTTTAGAAATTTGAAATAAAGTGGTTTACATGTACTTAAACTAGAATTGTTATTTCAAATAATAAAAAATACTAAATTCCTAGACATGCTTTTATGCTATGAAAATAAATTAAATATACTTAATATTTCAATTAAGTAGGTACCTGTAGGTACCTACCTAATGCCATAGCAGTTATCCGATGACGCATTACACATTAGGACAATAGCAACCCACGAAAATATTTACATGGTTTATTTACATTAGATTACCTAATAAGTAGTGTGAAAGTCACACAAGGCGCAATACATTTGTCACGTGACACAATTAGAAAACTAAATACACTTTGATCCTAATTATTAGGTTATTAATTTATATATATTATGTACCAACTTAAAACTGTAGCTCGGTGGAAAACCAAAACTACCCCAAAACACTATCAAGTCCAATTTTTTATTTATCTTACATTTCAACTAAACACTGACATTAAAAAAAAACAGGCCCAAACTATATTATTATAGTATAGAATGAATACTAATAACGTGCAATAAATGAAAATTAAAAGGGATAAAACCAGACAAACGTTGCGACCGACACAAAATATCCTTATTACAATGTTTACAAACTCGTGAGCGGATTTCTTTGTTGTTTTACTTTTACTTAGTGAACTTGTAGGTATTATGGGTTAAGACCATTTTGTCCAAGTTTTGATTTCATAAAAAAAATATATAGTGGGATTTCGCAATGTTTTCTAAAAGGAAACTTAGTTTTTATTAGCATGAATTGGACATCTAATTTTCACTTTACTGACTTATCACAAATTCCTATATAATATTATTTATGAAACATAAATTCTGAGAGCATTCAATAGCACGATCGAAAGTACTTCTGGTTTAAACTGTATTTTGCGGCGTTTTGAATTTCTTCTGTCTTAGCATCCTGTGTTTTGAGATAACTATATAAAACTGAATAACTTTGGATTTTGGAACAAAAAGGGAGTATAAAAAACCAAAATATACAGGCTGTTTTAAAAACTGCTCATTACCGCTCAAAGCAGATGACAGCAGAAATGGGAACTTATAATTATATTATTTTTTGTCGTTATATCTTACTCAGTGTTTAAGTTATTCAACTTCAAAACTGTAGGCCAAAATGTACGATAACTTTGTGGAGTCACTCTGCACGACTATCCAATCTGATTTTTTCTGCATCGAATAAATTTTTGAATCTTCACAATACCTTCATATTTCGCGAAATTAATAGCGAAAAAGAATATTAACAAACAGAAAACATTTTCTAAACCACTGAAGAAGATTTTACTAATTTTTTCGCCGAAACATAATAAAAGCGACACGTCTCCCATTAGTTATTATTAATGTTGTTGCCGAAATAATTTAAACTTTAATATATTCCACATTACTTTGGAAATGCTGCACAAGTTTGTAACACCCAATAAGGAAGCATCCAACTAATTACAACATATTAACATGCATAGTTTGCATATCCTACAGTTACGTTAGTGAACAGAATGGACAAACTTATTTTAGCCTTGCAGGAACAATACCACTGCATATTATGTGGTATTGTTATATGTGCCTTCCTGCCTATAACTCGGTAATGTCGAATCTGAGAGGAACAAATATTAGAATTACATTATAACAAATAGGTAGGTAAGTTTAAAATATATAGATACTTACTTCCAGATTCATATGAACTAAATATAGCAATAAACAAATTACATTGCCTAAAATATTAAATATTAACTATTAAATAAGCACAGTGCAAAAACTGACTTTCAAAACTTGTCCAGTTGATCAAATGATCGTCCATGATCCATACGTGATCTTACCTCACGTCATATGGAGCTTATACCATAAGTTGTTCAATTCTATCCAGATAGCCAATAGTGTTTTTTTACCACGATATTTTTAACCTTCAAAAGAAATTTAACTATAAATATTTTTAATGGGATAATAGTGTAGATAAATTTAAACGTTTTGAATACCCCATATAAAAAATTAATAATTTCTCAACGTGAATCTTGATTTCAGAGGAAACAATTTTTTTTTATGAAGTGTAACTTTTTTGCGAAAGTTATTTTTTTGCAATTTCACCTCGTGTAAACCCCAGCCGAGGACATACTGTATATGTAATCCCGAGTTTTAACTTCAACCCGTAAATTTTAAACGCGACTAAGACATACTAAGAACTAAGTCATAACAAGAAAGTTAAATGAAATAAATCTAAATTTGAGAACTACCTACCCACCGTAACTCGAGGCGCAAAGCAAGCCTAAACTGAAACGCTAACTTGTTTATCTGCCTTTTCATTTATATGGTCCCGGCGCGAAGGCGTTAATGCCGCTAGTGAATGCAGGGAGCGTTACATGGGGATGATAAAACTATTAGGCGGATGAATCTGGACAAGTTATGGGGATAAAGGGACCTTTTGGATGTTTACAGACGTTTCTAGCAGATAGCTCAGTGAAAGCAGCGGTTAAGTCTCTTGTCTTCTTATAGTATGCCATCATTTTCATTAGTTTGTTTTTCGTCGTTATTGGGATTTATTTTCAATATACAGAATGAATTGTTTTAAGTCTACCAACATGATTTTGTAGCTTATTTTGAGCCTCACAAAAATATATGATAAGAAACAAAAACGTGGCAATTTTGGATAGCTAAGCGACGCTGGAAAGCAGATAGGCAACCCTGGTCAACTTGTCGTGCATTCTGAGAAAAGACCTAAAACAAAAATATTACCTAGTCATAGCATGTTTATTTGAAAAATATAGAAGAAAAATTTTCTACTGAAAATTGGTGGCACTGAGAAGGTTTATGTGCAAGCGGCTGCTCAGATAATTTCAGAAAATTACATAATGTTTTCTTCGGCTCTCTTCAGGCTATGCAGTTTTCTCATTTATTTTTTTACTAAAGCGATTTTCTCTCTTATTTTGATATACTCTAACCATATATAGAGGGTTTTCCATAATGATGTGCAAATACTATAAATGTTTGTATAGGTATATTTAGAAACTTGTATTTTGAGGTATACCTTCGTTACTACAAGTTAGAAACACACTTTACAGTAGAATTTGTTTTTGCACCCTACGAATCTGGGCAGTAACCAGCAATCCCTTTGTCTCTTTTTTATATCAGTTTATTTAAAAATAAAAATTCCTATTTTGTAGCCCGTTTAATTTAGGTATCAACTTTTTTACTCTTGATATTTCTTCATTTAATTAATAATAATTGTGTGGAATAAAATAAAAATACAATTAGTCGTTCCGTATTTCAGTTACAGTTATCGCCACTTACAATTACATAAAAACGTAGTAGGCGAGTGTCATCTTTGTCATTTTCTTTGGCAGTGCATAGGTCGAAACTCCACACACAGATAAAATTAATATATACAGGGTGTTTCATCTTAAGTGCGAACACCCCCGTAAAATTTGTATTCTCCATCCGATTTTAGCCGCGTTTTTGTTTTTTAAAATAGGCAACAAAATACTCTATGTTGCTGCAAAATTTCAGGTCTTAATGTCAATTTTCATTAATTACTACTACAATTTTTTTTTTCTAGTAAAAAGTGACGAAAACCATTTAGCGATTTTTTTTTTATTTAAAATCTGACACCACAGCGTTAATCAGAACAACCTAAAACCCCCGTATACCAAATTTGAACAAAAAATATAGCAAAATAGGAATTTAAAAACCTACAAAAAAGGCACTTTACTGATGTGAAAAATTAGTTTCTTCATAATTTTAGAAGGCATAGAGAGGTATCTACCGGTATCTACGTGATTTTTCGAAACTAAAATTATGTCACAAATTAGTTACAAACCCAGAAGCTCAAATTTCAACTCGACATTTTTTTGTTATTTACACCTTATGTGAACTCAATCCGTGGTCACATTGTATATGAGTTTTCTTTTCATCCAAATTTCTGAGCTATATTATATCCAAAAAATTATATCAATGTTCGCCTATGAAACGCTAGAACTTTTTTAAACAATATTGAATCCAATGCCATTTCAATATTGAATTACTTTACAGATATTTTACTTAAACTTGCGTTGTCACGGCGTTACTATTATTGATATTGTGTGGACATAATAAAATGCTCATTGGGTCCCACAACAAAGCAACTTTAAAATCTGTGGTAATTTTTTGGTTTGTTTTTTGGAAACTAAAAATAGAAAAACTGTTTCATTCTGGTCCTCCCTATAGGTATTTTACCATTGAATATTGAATAGAATATACGACAATATGAAATAATATGGGTCTGGGCACAATTACTAGCATAAGAATATTTTTTCTCCTATCCCTTATAATTTTTTATTAGTAAAAATAATTCTTCAATTCTTCAAAATTATTACATACATTTTAGCTTAAAGTTAAGGTTAGTACTTTTTCAAGACATTTGCATTAGCTTCGCAGTTGCTAGGAAACAATAATATATATATATAAAGCATAATTATTATGAAACAGTTTACAGCACGGCCGCAGCGTTGCCGGGTAGTGCCATCTTCTGAAAAAAAAAAACAATATTATACGAATTTAGACTGTAAATGTAAGTGGCGGCTCGTGGGTTAATGCACAGGGGGGGCTACGTTTTGAAAAGAACACACTCATGCGTCACTTATAAAAAAAAATAGGGGGCACCGAGGTGGAGGTGGCTACCTACTTTCGGCATGGGCTTCTTATTTTTTTCTTATTAGTATTATGGTGCCCACCTTTGGTTTGTATGTTAGTTGGTCGAGCGGTATGTTTAAAGGTGGTCCATAAGTTAATTTATTTTTGGTGTGAGTCTAAGGATTAACGGAAACAACGGGGGAATTTTAATACATATATTGAAAAGTAAATGGTACGCCTATGGCGTATAAAATATTACAATTGCGAATTACAGTAGAATGACTTGAGAATGCACAAATGTGACCAAAATTTATGACTATGAGTACATAAATAAAAACTAAAATAATTGACAAATATTTACCTAAGTAACCAATAAACGGTGCGTATTGCTGCGTATGCTGCCGGGCCGGCTGAGAGTGAAATATTTACACGATTTTTTTTATACATTCCTGGTATTATTCTCTCCGTCGCCAGTTTTAGTGCACGTGCATAGAAAATCACCAACAATGGCTTCTTCTTTTCTCTCTCATACTGTTTTATTCTCTGCTGTTACTGTTATTTATAACTTGTTATTGCATCCAGGCATCTACTAACCTCACTTATTTGCACATAATAAATAGGTAGGTATAATATTTGTGGTGTTATGTGATGATTTGTTTTTGTTATTAGTTATTCGTTTCTGGTTCGTTTCCGTTTCGTATTTCACAGCCGAACTAAGGCGGTAACAACATAAACAGGTTATCTATTCTTCGCCGACCGTTCCGAAAGATGTGAAGTTATTTTAAAACATTACAGTTTCAGTGGACGTTCCGTTCCGCCCCGGCGCCGGCGCGGCGCAGCGACGACGCCACGGTGTTCCAAAGTAACGTTATTTTTCTCAGCGCGGAACGAGTTGTAACGTTATATAGAAATAACGTTCCAAAATAACGTTACAGAAATAACGTCACATCTCTAGTACCCGGCAGTGCCCGCCTGTGCAGGGTACAGGGCAGTACAGGCGTTGCGCTAATTTATAAAGAATAGTAAATATAATAGTATAAATAGCGGGGAAGGAACAAGGAACAGGAACAAACAAGCAAAATAAAGAATATAGCTGTCGCGGAACTAAATTTTTTATTCCCATATCTACTGGGAGGCTATATAGTCCCATAGCCCCTATGGACGAGCCGCCACTGGTAAATGTACATAAAAGATAAAGATGCAAATAATTCAATAATATCTGATAAATCATATAAATGTCTGCACATTGACAATCTATATTTTAATTTAATTTAGGTGTACACGTGGCAATCCAGTAAAATTTACCAAACAATAAAGTCTAAAATTTTAGTTATATTTTGGCTGGTCCATAATCCAATTTCAATCCGTATTTAGTATTAGATAAATTACAAGTCGAAACTGAGCTTTCTTTGTTGATCGACACCTGCAGTGTAACTCAGTTCGAATCTGAACATGCACCCCTATTGTATTTCTCATCCGATTTTGATTTAGTTTTTATCGATAGGGCATCAAAAACTGAACTTTAGGGCAAATCGGCACATTTTATTAAACAAAAAGGCCACATGACATTATTTCATGGGTCAAAATTGGACAAATCATATTGACAGATTTTAATAAAAATTCTTATTACGCCACTGGATTCGGCATCCCTTAAGAGGGGTTTGTACGAATTTTTATTAAAAAATATGGAGCTAATGAAAATGGCGACTTAACTACCTATTTAGGTACCTATAGCTATTTGTAAGTTACAGTTTCAATTGTTTTGAATCCCCACGCAATTTTATTTAAGCGAGTAAGCAGGTAAAATAGGTGGTTAAATCGCGATTTCATTGGTTTCTAGAATTTTTATTGTTCAATGTTTTTTAACAAAATTTAGTACCAACCCCATTTTAAGAGATGGCCAATCTAGTAGCGTAGTCAGAATTTTAATAAAAATATGCCTAATATGATATGCCCAATTTTGATCTAAAAATATATCGTAGTAGGCCTTGGTTTTTTAAAATAAAATGAGCCTTTTTGTGCGCGGGTGTTCCGGTATGAAGTTGGTCACACTGTAGATATATTATTCCTGTTTTGAAGAAGACTGTGTCAGGTTGCAGAATATCATTATTTGGAGAGGAATCGTTACTGAGTTTTTTATTTTCGCAATTTTCGAGTTATCAAACGCGCGACTTTAACAGGAGTGTCTACTTACGTCCACACATTCATTCATTCATTATTGTTATTCTTGGCTCGATTTCACTTGTTGCTACTACCATAGTAGTAATCAAAGCGTAGTGTAATATAATAATTAGTGAATAATAACATAGATAAAGCTATTAAATAACAATAGCATCAATCCACATTTTGCACAGCTCTCTTGGCTTTCTGCGTGAAAAGACAATTTTGAGCCATAGTTTATACGGTTCGCAGTGTCACGGTAGAGATTGTTCATATTGTGGTAATATGCAGGGAAAATCGGGAAGTAAGAAAATAACACTTGCTATGTTTGACAACCAACATGCAGAAACAAAGGTTTCTACAGGTATCGCTACTGTTGCAAATATTTGATATATTATGGCAACCAAGATTACAACACATATCACGACGAAAATGCGTTATTCCCATCAGAAAACTTTTACCTATTGTTCAATATACGGATTATTAGGTAAGTATATTTTTCGGTACAATTTTTTTATTTGGAATATCTCTACCAAATGTATTTAGATATATGCCCTGGAATTCTAAAGAGAAAACTTATTTGCACATGGTAACATCCAAAAAGGATATGATTAGGAGCTATACATACGTACACCTACGACATTGTCTTTTTAATTTTAGAGGTGTCTAACAGTTTCGTTGTCTCTACGACGAACAGAAATATTTTTCTATTCTGTGCTTTGTTCTTTTTTAAATGTATACTCGTGTATACAGGATGTCA
This sequence comes from Pseudeuparius sepicola, assembly GCA_963920635.1. Lineage (NCBI taxonomy): Eukaryota > Metazoa > Arthropoda > Insecta > Coleoptera > Anthribidae > Pseudeuparius > Pseudeuparius sepicola. The sequence goes on from OY987298.1 coordinate 48,026,701, forward strand.
AGTTAGAGTGAATAAGAAAGATACCTTCTTGTTTTACATTTTATTTGTTTTGTATTTTACGGAAAGAAACGGGCGTGATAAAAAGTTTTGCCAAATTTGTCACAAGTGGGATGTCTGTAGTCTGTATAGTAACTTTTAATTCCGAACAACTCTATTGCTATTGACACCTTATCGAAAGATTAAAAACAAAGGTATATAGGTTACTCTTACTGGCCTTTACGACGTTTTCGTATTTTATATTTTTCTGGATACCATATACATGGTGTTAGTAAATAAGTGCGACACACTTTAAGGGGTGATTCTACATGAAAAAATAATGACAGTTTGCTATATAAACGTAGGTCCGCAAATGCTTCGTTTCCGATATACAGGGAGTCAATATTTAAAAAAAGATAATTTATTTATTGCGCTGAAACGGATTAAGATATTCAAATGAAATTTGGTGGGTTTTAAGAGGACTAGAAAGCGCATTTTTTGACACCCAATTAAAAATTTTATGTTAATCAGTGGCGTGCATAGGGGTAATGGCCTCGATATTTTTAAGAAAATAAATGATACGCCACTGAGATAATTTAAAATAAAATCCTCCTTTAATTAGTGACAAAAAAGCTCTCTTACCTTTTTTTCACAGGGGCCGCCATTTTTATGCAAAAAAATAAAACAACATAACGCGTATTTTTAATTTCTATTACAACAATATCAAAAACGTATCCTATACAGCAACAATAAATCAAAACAACAAATGAAAATAAAAATATCTCGAATAAAACATTTTTAGTTAGGTGCACATAGCTATAACAATAAATAAATTATAATTTAAAAAAAAAACTTGACTCCCTGTATATCGGAAACGAAGCTTTTGCGGACCTACGTTTATATAGCAAACTGTCATTATTTTTTCATGTAGAATCACCCCTTAAAGTTTGTCGCACTTATTTACTAACACCCTGTACATGTAATGTTAAATTTATCCATGACAATCTTATGTACTTTCTTCCGTAAAATGTAAAATAAAAAAGTTTCCCTCTTAATCACTCTAACCTTGGACATTCCTACTGTATATTACAGCGATAGTGTAACAATGGAATATGTTCTTCTTCTTCTCAATGTCACGTTTCTTTCTCATTTTTGTTTCAAGTTAATTTATGGTTTACTTTTTATCAGTGTTAGTAAAGTTTGCAGATTTTATATTTTGATGTTTGTTTTGGAGTTTCGACCTATGCACATCGAAAGAAAATGAAAGAACTCACACTCTCCTACTACGTTTTTATGTACTTAATTATTGTGAGTGGCGATAACTGTAATTTAAATACGGCAGAACAAGTAATTTTAACTAATTTTATCTTATTCCAGACAATTAGTAAGTTAATGAAAAAATATCAAGAGTAAAAAAGTTAATAATTTAAGTGGGCTACAAATAGAATTTTTATTATTAAATAAAATGACTTCTATGAAAAAAAAAAGAACAAAGGGTTTGCTTTTTCTTCATGATGTATATCGTACGTTTATTTTAAAGTAAAACAGTTAAAGAAATTATAACCCTTCTATAGAATTATCAAGTGCAAAATTTACCTTTCGCGCCGTAATGTATTTTTGCGAGAGAGGATAAGCGATGGAGTGCCGCGAGGAAACGGCCCCACTAATTTTGAGTGCGCCGCGGGGCTCCTATAATTAAAATCACTCGAATCCCGTGAAATTTAATTGAAACGGATAATTGCATCCCCGCCAGGCGGCCAGCTCTCTTCGTCCAGTCCTTCTCGTCTCAGCTGGGTTAAGAACCGTGTACATGATTTATTACATGAGTATCGAGACGCCTAAAGCAATAATTTATGTTGGCTACCAAGGAAACTATGTTTGAGAACGCCGCGTTTACTAATTATGGAGCCCTACATTTATTTTATTGATATTTTATTCGACACGTCGACAAAAATATTACGATGTTTAGATAGGTAGCTAAGCCTAAGTACACAAACTGTACAAATTAAGTCATACAAGTAGAAACCATAACGTGGTCATACCACGTACTGCAAGGGCTCCACACACACAGAGGGAAAACCGCACAATTAGTCTTTGCATGTTTCACATAAGTTAAAGCCGTACTCAGTTCAACCCACACACACACACACACACTGTGCGTCTTCCACGTCAGTTTGCGCGTCTAATAGTCTGTTAGTGATGTCATCCAGAAAGGAGCCGAGGCCAACGATAAAGACAGGCCATGGCGCTAACGCATAATCGCGTAGTCACGTGACCAACTTAGTCCTATATAAGAAAAGGCATTTTTGAAGATAAGTAGAAAAAACAAATTTCGTAACCATTTGGCGAGTTTTCTTTCATCTATGACCTACATTATTGGTTTTGTGCATCCAGGCTTTCTCTAATCGTTTTTTCAAAATTTTAAACCTGCCTCAGCTGTTTTGGGCTGAGAGTTAAACGGCACTGCACTCAAATATTTTGGCACGTTCTCAAAAATTGTTGGGACAGCACCTTCCGTTAGCTTAGGTGATATTCTCTATAGGTATTTTCCTCCCACAACACATTTGTCCACTTCAATTATTTCACTTTCTTGAAAATATGTTAGCCACACATACTTAAGGGTTTTTTAGAAATTAAATCTCAGTTGGAATTTGACGAATCCATTTTTGGCGCAAATTTTCTTCCCGAGGCAAGGAAAATGTTGTTATGGTGACATTTTTTTCCTGGCTTTTGTAATATGTATAAATATAATAAAAACAGGCCCAATGTTTGGTATTTAGGTTATTTTTACGAAATAAAAATGAAAACTCACCTCAGTATACTGTAAGTATTGACGAGGTCCCAGTTGATCGGCTGCATGAAAGACCGAATAGGAACCGTATCAGCAGTTCACCCGTCTGTGTCTCAGGCTCCACTGTCGTCCATTCCGGGGGGAGAATTCCCCTTACAGCGCTCACGCGTCGGCGCGAACGGCACAAATACTCCTGGACGGCACGACTCCCACCCAGAGGCCATAATAACACCTGGGCGGTTCCCCTCCGCCAGGACACACGCGCACTAGACACAAAATTGTTTCTAAAATATAAACTAAGACGTTTAAAAACACTTTAAACATTTAAAACTTCTCAAAACCCAAGCTGCCGCTTTCAGTTATGTGACAAATGACATGTAACGTCGGACTAAGATGGTCACGTGATTTTTGTGCGCCATGGCCTGTCTTTGTCGTAGGCCTCGGAAAGGAGCTTCATTATAGGACAGTAGCGTGCGATTCCCGCATTTATCAGTTGGAAGAATGGGGAACATGAATATATTTTTTAATTTCTTTAATATATTTGCCTATGTATAGAAAGAGCACATACCAAATATCAGCCCTCAAATCCCAATATTTAATTTGCAGTAAATAACTATTAAAGCTGCGACAGCAAGCTATTCATTTGAAACTGCACGAAAATCGCGGGAATGGTCATGACGACATGCCGCTCGATCGATCGGAAGGCAGTGACAGGAGTGACAGCTACACAGAATTAGGGAAGGAAGAATGGAAATTTAACGTTAAAATAAACAGTTCGGCGACCCATTTACAGAGGGATCTGATGTAGGTCAAAAATAAGAACAGCTTAAAAGTCTAAATAAGCACTTATTTAACTGTATGGTGAGGCCACGGTAGGTCCCGAGTTCAATCCCACACAAAGCCCATTTTTCCACTGATTATCATTTATATTATTAAGATTACTCATTATTATTGTGTATTTAAATTTAAAGTACATATACCTCATGTTGTCAATCATAATAACAAAACTTTAGATCTAATGTTTTGTAACAAATTTAGAATATCACACGTTAATCATTGTTCTGATCCGTTGGTACCGGAGGATCAACACCACCCTTCAATAGAATTCCTCTTCAAATTGCCCTTGTACAAGTACTTACAATTTCGTGACAGCGTTTATGTACATAACTTTAAAAAAGCGAATTATATATTGATTAATCAGGATTTATCGTTAATTTCATGGGAACAGATCTTTTCTAGCAAATCTTTAAATAACAACATTGATACATTTTATAAAAATATAACTACAGTAATTAACAAACACGTTCCAAAATATTTAAAAAATAAACACTATCCCACGTATTATTCAAGTAATACCATAAATGTGGTCAGGTGTAAGAATAAAGCTCATAAAAAGTGGCGCACTTATAAAAATGACAACGATTATAACTTGTATAAAAGTTTGCGGGCCCGGTCGAAAAAATTAATAGAAAGAGATTACAAAAATTATTTAAAATCAATCGAATCGAGTCTACCCTCGAACCCAAAACGTTTCTGGAACTATATATCTATTAAAAAACAGGCTAAAAGCAGAATTCCAAACGAACTTTTTATGAACAAGGAAATAGTTAATAATGGGCAAGAAGTATGTAACCTTTTTTCTAGTTTCTTTAAAAGCGTTTTTGAGCCCGAGCGTTTTAATTTTGATTTCAATCAGGTTTCCTCTATCTCTGTCAATAACATTTAGGTATAATCTCAATAAGTTGGAGAAGAGGGAGGTACTCGAAGAACTCCGAGCTCTCGATGTCAGTAAGAGCGCTGGGCCGGACGAACTTCTGGTGCTCTTTGTCAAAAATTGCGCCGCTTCTTTGTCCGCACCAGTTACTATGCTTTTTAACCAGTCATTGGACACCGGTAAGTTTCCAGATGCCTGGAAGCGTGCCCTTGTTGTCCCAATTTTTAAGAGTGGTAAAAGAGATGATATAAAAAATTATCGCCCTATAAGTATACTATCGGTAATTCCTAAAATTTTTGAAAAGATGGTCTATAGGTACATATCTTCTCTAATTAGAAACTTGATATCACCGGAGCAGCACCGTTTCTTTGAGGGTAGATCTCTTGAATCCAATTTACTAATATATAGCGAATTTTTGCATAAGCACTTGGACAAACAAATCCAGGTAGACGCGGTTTACACCGACTTCAGTAAGGCATTCGACAAGATAAGTCACAACATATTACTATCTCGGCTTGCTGAGGTTGGTCTGAATGGCGTTCTCCTGAGATGGATGACTTCATATGTGAAAAACAGATCCCAATTTGTAGCTTTGCAGGGGTTCAGGTCTACAGAATACACACCAACATCTGGGGTTCCTCAAGGGTCCCATCTGCGACCTATTTTATTTATTATTTACATAAACAAAATTAAATCATGTTTCAGACACATTAATTTTCTATTATACGCAGATGATATGAAGGTTTACTTAGATGTGATTTCGACAATAGACTGCACTAAGATTCAGGAAGATTTAGATCGCCTAGTTGTTTTCTGCGAGGATAACGGATTATTTCTAAATTTGAGCAAATGTTGCTACATGACTTTTACAAGAAACTTTCAACCCATAGACTTTTCCTATAAATTAAATGGCGAAAATTTTAAACGAGTTAGTTATGTACGGGATCTGGGCATCATATTTGATCCCAAGTTAATATTTGACCTACATATTGATAGTGTAATTAATTCATCCATGAGTATGCTGGGATACATCAAACGCAAGTGTGCTTGTTTTTCGAACGCCAAGCCACTTTTGGCCGTCTATAATGCGTTAGTTTTAAGTAAATTGAGTTTTGGCAGTGTTATCTGGAACCCCCAGTATAAAACGTATGTGTCTAGACTAGAAAATGTTCAAAATAAATTTTTAAAATTACTTTGCTTCAAAACAAATAACATTATGATTCTAGAAGGCAACATTTCAGCAGAACTAACCTACTACAATATGTTATCATTGGAAAATAGAAGGGTGGTGTCTGACGTCCTGGTGATATACAAGTTGTATAACAATATTATGCGAAATCCCGATCTATTATCTCTTATCTGTATTAATGTTCCACATAGGCACCTAAGAAATTACGAGCTATTTAACATCCCTTTCAGAAGAACAAATTGTTCCCTAAACTCGCCTTTATGTAGATCCTTGAGGCATTGTAACTACATGAATTGTTATGTCGATTTGTTTTCAATGTCACTGACAAAGATAAAGAAAGCACTAAAAGATTATTTTTTGTCGATGTCGATATCTTCAATAGCATAAGTACCTATATATAAATAGAACAGTTGTTTGGACTTTGTTTTTCGGATAAACTCTCTTCATTTTTAATGTAGGTAAGTATTTATCTCTTTTTTTTTACCTCTAACGGCACTAATGTGCGATATGCATTGTTCTTTTTTTCTTTACAATTAACATAATGTATCTGATAACCGTGATATAGATATATAATTTATTGTTCACTTATCACTTTTTGAATTCCTAACTATAATATTAGCATAATGTACAGTTCATAGTGTGCGACCTGTGTATTCGTTTACATTATATAATTAAAAATAAATAAATAAATACCTACTTAATATGAAATTGTGGGTAGCAGGAAAAATGCAATACATTGCTCGATGCGAAAGCTCTCTTTGGCCTCGGAGGTAGTTTTAAGGCCCGAGGCAACGCGGGCGTTAAACAACCTCTTCTGCCAAAAAAGTGCGCCTATGCATCTCGCAATGTAAATAAATATTTAATACAGCACTCATTTTTCAAACGTTATCAACAATATTAAGAATGAGATAGACTATAATAAGATAAGACGGATAGGCAAGGATAGGACGTTATCGTTGATCTTTCTAAACAAACCATGTGGGGTGCTGTAGTTTTTAAACATGTCGTGCTGCCCATATTAGTTTATACATAGTGCTGCCGCCCACCAGAGGCGCCACTACCAACGAACTGCTTGACGTCACAACCAAGGACGGCTCGTTACAAGAATGATTTGAATTATGCAGTTTTGAATTCCTCACATATAAGTAAAAATAAATTAAAAGTAAAAAAATATTTTTAAAAAAAGCTTTTATTTAAATGCGCTAAAAAGAATAAAATAATCTTTTCTTTTAAAACTTTTACTATCAACTTATAACGTCATTCCACAATTTATATGATATAAAAGCTTGTCGCGAGATTTAAGTAGTGGTATTTACTTAGTTTGAAAACTTAAATCTCGCGACAAGCTTTTATATCATATAAATTGTGGAATGACGTTATAAGTTGATAATAAAAGTTTTAAAAGAAAAGATTATTTTATTCTTTTTAGCGCATTTAAATAAAAGCTTTTTTTAAAAATATTTTTTTACTTTTAATTTATTTTGTAATTTTTAGTTTGGCCAGGTGTCTGAGTCTATTCATCTCAGTTAACGCATCATTGTTGCAAGGTCGTTTGCCGGTTAGTTTAGAACAGTCTAGCTCTTCAATGAGGAGACCTTCTAATGATCTAACCCTACTTAAGGCCACGTATGCTTGACCAGGCGCGAAGAGCTTGGAGCCTAAATATACAACGAGACAGGTTGCAGACCAATGCTGTTGACGCCTATCTCACCAAACTACACAAGTCAAAGTTAACTAGTCCGCCATCTTGGGTGTTCCGCCATGTTGGATTTAGAATGACGTCACACATATAATCATGCATTGTCATCCAAATTAAACGTGTGTACAAAATTTCAGCTCGATCGGTTGAAATTTAACTAGTCCGCCATCTTGAGTGTTCCGCCATGTTGGATTTAGAATGACGTCACACATATAATCATGCATTGTCATCCAAATTAAACGTGTGTACAAAATTTCAGCTCGATCGGTTGAAATTTAACTAGTCCGCCATCTTGGGTGATCCGCCATGTTGGATTTAGAATGACGTCACACATATAATCATGCATTGTCATCCAAATTAAACGTGTGTACAAAATTTCAGCTCGATCGGTTGAAGATATCTGCTTCAAAATTGAGTTGCAAGATTCCACCCGAACAAATTACATACATACATACATACATACATACATTGCAAGTTAAATAAAAGCTTTTAAAAATGATTTTTTTTGTAAACTGTGGTTAAATTAATGGCAATAAATTTTGCTTGTGAGCAATATTTTTCAAATTTAATTTTTGTGCAAGTTCCGCATTGCATTATTGCGGACACTATTTATGCTAAAAAAAAGCCATCGGCTACCACGATAACTTGCGAACGCGCTAATGTCAAAAGAATACAAGTATATTATTGGTATTTATTTGTAAATATAAAATTACCAGAAAATTGGGATATTCAAATAAGTACTAGTTATTCGTGAAATATTTGGTCGGTTCATTTTTTAAATTTTTTCCCGAGAATTAATTTAATTTAATGAGAGAAGTTCACTGAAGAAGTTGTAAATTGTGTGTGAGTATCCTAATCACATTACTACATTATTATAATATATATTATATTATATATTATATTATATATATCGCTGCAATCGGGATTAAGTATAGATTTCAGATTTCAGAAAACATAAAATACCTATAGTGTTTCGGTTTAAAAATTATAACTTTGGTGCGTATATCGCAACTCCCTGTATAGTTTTATTGAGCTTATTAAATTTGTAACAATATTTTCTACAACTTTTGTGGTTACAATTTTTTTCTAACTAAAAAATAAAGAAATCAAGAACGGAGGGGTGATATTATTTGGACCTCCTGTACATTTTCAAGGGCAAAATAACCAAATTTTTGTCCTCACAAAATATAAAGAATAATTTATTTGCCAGAGCTTCCTTGTCATCGAACTTATGAGTTTTAGGGACATTTTATTATCGGATAAATTATCTTTGCTGGTACCTAATTTAAGAGTTATTGTCCTATTTGTTGTTGTATTTTCAGGTTTTTTGCTTCTCGTTCTCGTTTAACTTCAACTTGTTAATTCCGTAACTTCACTAAATCTGCTGCGTCATAGCCCGCTTCACTTTTAAAGGAAAACATTTCCAGGAGAGTTATCCCTCCAATTAAACTCTAAATTTACTAGCATTCTTTCAAGGCGAAATGCATTTTCGGGAGTGGCGAATAGGTACATCTAGCGCCGCGGGACTCCGATAATTAAAACCACTCGAATCCCGCTAAATTAAATTGAAATGGATAATTGCGTCCCCGCTCGGTAGCTGGTCCTCAGCGGCTAATGGTCCCTCTGGTCCGGCCTGAGATTAGTTGTGTTCGGCCGAAACGACAGTTATAGAGCCGAAGCGAGAAGATGATGTATGATGTAAATACCGCTTAAGGGGACCTGTAATGGACATAAATTTCTAAATCGCAACGGTGTATCACGCAGTTAAACTTTTGCTGATTAAGAGGGATTTTTTTATTTTATATTTTACGCGAAAAAAGGACACCCGATAAAAAGTTTTTTTTTATTTAAAATGAAAAACTTAACATTTCATGGGGAAACTTAATATGTCATGTAGGTACGGGGTGTCCAGAATGTCCAGAAAAATAAAAAAATATGAAAACGTCAGTAGACTAGGTAGGTACCTTTATTTGCAATCTTTTGAAAAATGTTCACTTGACTTGACTGGCCTTGTAGTTTGAAGTAGTGGTTACAATAATTCAAGTCAAGTAAAAAAGTGCATTATTTAGAAGCTTGACTTTCAAATCAAGTTATTTTGAAGTCTCGAGATACTCGCCTTGATGATTCCCTACTATGAGTATAGTTATTCGAAACTAGGAGTTTCAGAATTGCCATTTGTGACAAAATTGGCACAGTTTAACAATTGACAAAAATGTATGTCTATAGAGTTAGAACAATTAAAAAAAACTTTCTCTTGTATAGAGTTAGAGTGCATAAGAGGGAAAACTTTTTTATTTGCAGAAAAAAGCTTAATTGATAAAAAGTTTTGCATGTATTTTTTCATAGGTATATCATGTACGGGGTGCCCAGAAAAATGTTTCTTTAGTATCTGAATAAAACAATTCGTACACCAAACTGGTGCAATTTTTTTAAGATACAGTCATTGATTTGGAAGAAAGTACAATAAAATATTATTGGAATACTCTACCACTGTAATGTGGACAATTTTACGTCAGAAAGGACGTAGTGGTTGAGTCGCGAATTTAATTAATTTACTTAATTTTATTTAGAAAAGTCGTTTAGAATTAAAAGACGTCTTTTCAAGCAAATCGGCCGCCTTTTTATTTTATACCAATTTTAAATCAAAACTATTTGCTTGAAAAGTTACAATCGGACACATCTTTTAATTCTAAACAACTTTTCTAAGTATAAGTTTCCGATATTTTTAAAAATAAAGGAAGTTTATTCTTGATGGTATTTTATGTTTTAGTATTTTTTGAGCACTCTGTAAACTGAAACTTCGATCAAGAATGACTTTTTGTGGACAAATGAAATTTTTGGTCCATTTGTCCTCTTGAGGACTCCATCCGGGGACACACCGTATGTATGAAAATTGAACCTTCAGAGAAATAACCAAGGATAGAGGGAGTAAGAACAAAAAGTAAACAGAGCCAACATCTTTTTGAGTGATGCCACGTACTCAATTGTTTACAGCATTTCATTTCAAAATAGAAGGGTTTAATAATGGGATTAAATGAAGGCACACCTCCCATTACCTCTAAATTAACAAATGTAGTTATTAATTTCTTTTATGTAACAATTAAAAAAAAACTAATTGAGCGTCATTGTATTCTTTAAAATAAAATTACTTCTATATTATGACTAAAATACGTTTTACCTAAACATCTCAGTTTGAGCAAAGCAAAGATATAGTATATATCTTTGAGCAAAGGAAACTCCGAGAAAACATATGGCCCACTTCACTTAAACAGAAACAACACCCCCTCTAATTAAGCGCTAAATTTGCTTCCCGCCACGCTTTTAAAGGGAAATGTATTTTTCGGAGGAACGAGCCACTGCAGCGGGAGGTCCCCACTAGTTTTGAGTGCCCCGCGGAAGTCTGATAATTAAAATCACTCGAAACCCGTTAAATTAAATTGAAATGGATAATTACATCTCCTCCCAACGACTCGCCCTCGTCGCGTAATGGTCCCCCGTCTGACGTTATTAGTTTGTGTTTTAACGGAATGGAAATATAGGGGGAACAAGGAAGTTCTGAAAGAGAACCAGGTGTTCTTCCTTTATCAGTTATTACCTGCAAGCATTTTTATTGGTGTGATAAGAACCACGAACATTGCGGGACCAATAAAATGGAACAATTAGTACAGTTTATAGCTTCAATGCGTCCAAACGCAGGTCAAAAATAAAAATAAGCCCTGACAACTAAACTAATTTATGGTTTCCAGTGTATATTCTTTCTGTAAACAATTACTAGCATATTATTACAAAACTATGCGGCATCCTTTCGTCAAATTTAGACCTGCGCAGCTCTATTATACTTTAAGCCAAAGCAATGTTACTTTTCTTATGCCATTTTTCATTAAGATTTTAAAAACCACTTTATTAATAACCCCTGCGTTTTTTACGACATAATGGTTGAAATTTTGCACAGATTTGTTTCTTTAAAAACACATTTTTTGCGTATTTTTAGTAGGTACATCAATGGTTTCAATAAATCACTGTTTATTTTCTGTATAAATATACGTATTTTAATTTTTTATTTATTTTAGATTTAGCACTTGGTGCTTCTTGAAATATCGAGTTCAAATTTGGTAAGAATTTATCCTAAACACAATTTTGTAATTTACCGAACCTAGTTTGAGAAATTCACAGTTTTTAAATTTGCAGGCGTACGCAGAAAGAAGCTTGAGGGACAATGTTTCCAAAACCCCCACATCTATAAATTTCTCATTTTAGATTAGGCAAATTATGAGATAGCGTTAATAGAAAACTAGTAACAAATTTGAGCTCGATACTTACAAAAACAACATTTTTTTAATGATTAATTCTAAAACTTATCTACAAAATAGCCAAATCAGATCCTTAATAAAAATTTCACAAAATCACAGCAAATTAAGATCATATAAACCATAGGCGTACGCAATAAAGTAGGGGGGGGGACAAAGCGTACATCACCCCCATTGTTTTCCGTTTTTTTTCTATGAATTTTTTTATGTAAAATTATTTAAAAAATGCAGGCTGTTTTAAAATAAGTGTCCGACATTTAATAGGAAGATTCCTTAGGTATTTTTAAGGTAAAAAGTTAATATACACATGGGTCCGCAAGGCCTTCATTTTTGAGATCAGTGGTAAGTATTTATATTTTTTATTTTTGTTTTTTTTTTTAATAATTTTTGAATTAATGTCGATATTTGGAAGAAAATTGGTACCTACTTGTTTTTTTTTTAATTTACACCTATCCAATTCCAATAATTTGTTCACCATTGAAGACTGGTCTGTATACATTTCTGAAACGGGATTTTTGCCTTTTATATATCATCCAAAATAGTTCTTGGTGACTAGGAATTTAAATGATTTTTTTTAGTCTAAAAATAATATTATCTTATTAAATAAGTATACATATAAGTACCTATAGATATGTATATCATTCCCGCAGATCTTATTTTATTAATTTAGTCTCCATTTATTCTAAAAGGCCTCTTCATTGCAGTTTTCTATCATACTAACTTTGGGGAATATTTTGTGAGTCTCTAATCATTTTAAATAATAATTCTCAGACTTACTTTCTGCTCAAATGCGCACAAAACCACATATTAGTTTTGCAATAGGCACTCCTTGGTAAGTTGCAACCACATACCTGTATATTAACATATATACCGCTTTTGGCCCTGTTGCCCACGGCAAGGCGCGGGGAACGAAAAGAGATGGAATTCGCCATTTTTAACCCTATATTGACCGTCTGAATGGTGGCTACTTTATTCCTTGTTTAATTTTTTTTACTGTATGAATGAAATTGCATTATACTTTTTGAAGGCGCCGAGAAAATCATAAAAGTCACCGTGACGTGATTTTCTAAGAGATGCGTTTTTAATTTTTATTAGCGATTTTTTCTTTTATATTTTGTACGGTTAATAGCTTTTCGTTTTCATATTTACGGGATCAAAAAATGACTTGGAGCAAATTCAAGGAGACTTTTACATCCAGATTGTGAAATTACATCCCATAGGTAAGTAAATAGGTATAATATTGTTTTCATTGCCATTTTCTGATTTCTTGCTGATTTTTAGGTTTCAAGAGAAAAAACTAATTTACAAAGTGGCTTAGTACTCTAGGTGTCATCGACAATAATGTTCTCTGGAAGGGCCCTATAGAAATTCATTCCGGTTCAAGAAGTAACTCATGGAGAGGAAGATTGAGACATTGTAATTCTCGATACGACAAAGAGAGCAGCATTTCTGGAGCAAATAGAATTAACCGAAAAAATGTAAACAGCAGCAGCAATAATTAAACCTATTACTTAGAACAATAATTATTAAAGCTTATCAAAAAGAGTGTAATTAGAAATTACTTCACTTGCATTTTTGAAGCAAAGATTAAAGTGGTAGAAGTCGAAGTTACCAAGCTTTCTTTTGCTTATATTAAAAAAAAAACAAAATGAAAAAGTTCTAAGAAATTAAACTAGCTGCCTGAAAAATCAGAAATAGGTATATTATATAGGTATATTATGTTCCTGGAAAATAGGTTATTATTACTAAAAGTATTCAAAGAAAAAATTATCCCAACTAATAATGTTTGAAAATGTTAGGTAATTAAAAATATTTAATGTTTTTTGTAAGTAATTATTTATAATGTAGCTATATTGTATAAGGTATAACGTACAATAATAATTATATAGTTCTCCGTATGATGATTAAAATATGTTCTTTGTTTTAATTAAGTTGTATAATTTCTCAACCTAGCGTTAACTGCTTCGTTTCCCGAATGCATTAATTGAAAATTAAAACCAACAAAAAACTTGAACCGATGTCGTACTTTGAACTAAAATAATTTTTTGTTTTACACAAAACGACAACAAAGACATTACATTATTTATGGAACCCTGTCTTGCAGTGGAGTAGGAGAATATGACGAAAGGGTAAAACTTACAGTCTCTGCTCCACAAACGCAGTTCTTTTTAATTTTCAACTGTACATATGTTTCTTTAACTCCACACTGCTGGTGATGACTCCCTAGGTGAGTCGAAATATATTATGTACAGTTGAAAATTAAAAAGAACTGTGTTTGTGGAGCAGGGACTGTAAGTTTTACCCTTTCGCCCATATATTAGTTCGCATAGTCCCGTCGGGGCGTATTGACATCTTAAATTCAGTCGCGTATATAAGTTGCTATAAAATATGGGACATTTCAATGTCAGAACTGACATACCCTATAACCACAGAATACCCCCTATAACATATCGTCATTTTTTTCGTACACTAGCACCAGTTCAGATCGACAGTCCATCCATGGGTCTTTATTATAGTGTTTTAATTTACAGTTTTGCCGCCAATTAGTTTCGTCAATTAGTTTTGATCATAATGGTGGTTTTAGTTTCCTTCTTTTGTTCTTCTAGGTGGAATTCGTCGCGGACACGCTGCGCCTGAACCTGCTGGAGCTGGGCCGCGCCGGAAGCCACCTCATCCAGGTGGCCGGCCGTTTGGAGTATCGCTGCCCACCGGGTGAGACGCACGATCCGGTCACCTTCACTTCACGCGACTCGCACTTGGTAAGTTAACATTGCCCAGTTAGTTTGTAATTAGTTCTATTATGCCTACCCAAGCTCGACATCACTTTTCTACACCACCGATTATTGATAATTGAAGAAGGGTCACTTGGCGCCGACACTTTGATTGATCTTTATGACTCAAAGGCTTGCCGTTCTGTTCCCGTCGCCATCATCTCCCGCCGACTGGACTCTATATAGTAGGGGAGCCCAAGAGGGGATTTTGGGATTTACTCAAGCGCGGCAGATTAACATATGGAGGGATACCTTGCACCCTGTTGAGTACCTCCACCATATCTAAGCCCTCTATACAGGGCCGCGCGTGTAGGGCAGCCGATCAGAATAGTAAAAAAAAATCGATAGATGGATATACTCGAGCGCGTCAGATTAAGATATGATGGGTTAATTACATGCTGAAAAGTGTGCATTTCAATAATCTGACGATTTGAGCGTGACGTGAGGGAGTGGGAGGGTCACAAACGTTACCTCGACTTCCTAGAGCGCGGTCAAATATTTTTTTTATTTTGAAGGAAATAATTCAAGGATGACGGGAAAAATATAATCTGCCGATTTCCACAAGCCGAAGTAAGAAAAATCGTCGATAAAGTTTAGCGCGTGCAGCTAGCTGCAGTGAAGCATGTATTCCTCACTACGCGCCTCTCTTTCCCTTTCACTCTTTCTCTCGCAACGTCCCCACACGCCAGCCATAACGCCGTCACAGCTGATCACAGCACTCGTGCTATGTCCCTGGCCTATTGTGGGCAAACGAAAAGAGAAAAAGTATATCTGCTTCCGGGGTCTTAAATGGGACCAAACGAAGACTAAATTAAGATGAAATTGAGAATATTTGACAAACGACGCTCTGCGTCGCGGCGCCCTTCGAATTTTGTTAACGAACGTACATTTTTTATTTGATATTTGGATAGATCTGCTTTTTATCTATAAGTTTTATTTTAGCCGTTTTGTCAAATTTTGTTTAGTTTAAGAAATATAGATAATAAAATATTTGAAAAGTCCACGTTCAACACCCTGTAATATAGAAAATAAATTATTAAGAGCATATGTTTTATAGACAAAAATTCCTTAATTTTTAACAGACAACATATCTTTCTTAGATAACGCAAATATTCATTAAAAAAAAATCATGAAATTTTTTTTTTCAAACCGTCACATTAAGAAAATCCCTCCAAATAATCGTCAGATTATGGAGCTGCGCCACCATGAAATCAAGCTGAACCGTCTATATGAAAATCTGACGCGCTCGAGTATTTCAAAATGGCGATTTTTTTTGCATTTTCAAAAAGCCGCCACGAGCTGGCGTCACATCCGAATCGTCAGTCTATTGAATGGGAGCTTCTTTCGGGTTCACTTAACATCCCTTCTGAATATCTGACGCGCACGAGTAAATTTTTTTTTCTTCCCATTTTTAACCCTTCCGTACGGCCGCCCCCACCATGCAAACCGGCAGATTAACATACCTACGTCATCGGAGACACGTGGGGCATATACACTATCAATATATGACGCGCTCGAGTATCTCCATGTGATTATTCTTTTTACATTTGTGAAAGCCTGTAGACGCTCCCCCCACCGGTGGAAGGGTATATATCATATAACCTTTTTTTCTTTCTACCATCTAATCTTCAAAATCCAATAGGTCCCCACGACGCTGGAGTAAATCCCCATTTAGCATCGTGGGCTCCCCTACTAATACAAGGTGTCCCGTATCGTTATGTTCAAGTTTTGGCAGCATAAAGAATACTTCTCTTAAAGTAGAAAAAACGCAAAACTTATATATCCATTTTTGTTTGATTCCAAGTAACACGACTGTTGGCTTACGGGCACAATCGTGCATTCAACAATGGGGTCGACATTTTGAAAATATTATTAATTCACAAAAATAATATTAATTGACATTTTTTTACTAAAATCATATTTTATTTACGTTAAGAATAAATTTTGATTATATATTTTATGTAAATAATGTAGTGTAACTTTGAAATAAATAAAAATCGATATATAAAATTTTTGCGTTTTTTTACTTTAAAAGAAGTATTCTTTACGCTGCCAAAATTTGAAGATAACGATACGAGACACCTTGTATACATACGGTATTTCAGCCGGAACAACAAGAGACAAGGGGTATGGCCCGGGCCGTATTCAGGAAGCGATCCTTCTATGGTATTCGCTGCCCATACTGCAAAAAAATACATCATAGCAGTGAATATCATCACGTGATCGGTTTAAGCTCCGACGATAGTAGTAGCAGTTTAAAAGTAAAATTTTGCAATTTGTATCTTAAAGGATGTCCACACGAATTACACCAGGCTTTAAATTTTGTGTTTTTTTATATTCAGGAGAAATATAAACAACATTTTTTTATTATTAGACATCTATACAAAGCATCATCTAGTTGTGAACAAAAAGAAGGGATATGGGACAATTCGACTGTATTTAAATGAATATTTATTTAAACTTAACAAACCCTAGTAGATCCCCCTTTGGAATAATTAATTTTTCAATATCATGTTCAATTTATAATTAAATTTAAAAATTTCGTTTATTAATTTAAGATTATATTAAATTTGTTAATTTGCCTTTATTCCGGCAAAGGAATGTCAATTAAGTTTAATCAAGGTATTTACTTTGACTAACAATTTGCTTAAATTCGCCACTTATTTCTAATCTTACGGAATCGTATCCTTCACATTATAACCAATATCCGTTAAGATTTGAAACAAAATTGTACTACTGGAAGCTCTTATAGTACAATATGCACCATATTATTGTGTTTGTGTAGCAGTCGCAAATTAAGCAATGAGAATGAGTCATATTGTATGTAAGTGCACATGTTGTGGCACGAGGCAAAGCCGAGTGCCTTCAAGTGCGCGAGCATGCAATATGCATTGCTTACGAGTGGTACACTACAGTGCTTTCGAAAAGTAACGAATAAATTCATTATTTCTGAAATTGAGAAGTTTTCGAAAAAATCCTCTGACACGTCGATTTTGTTTTAAAAAAAGGCACTTTTTGACATACGACTCATATCTGTGACGTCATCGTTGTTCGAGATATGACGTCATCGACAATTTTTTTAAATGGCAACCCCTAATTTTGACCATGCCATTTGAAAGAGCGTGTCATTCTACATACACATTGTAAAAAATTATGTTGTTACATAACATAAATTTCAAGAAAATAATGTTTGAAGATTTTAAAATTTAAATTTCACAATACTGAAAATGATAATGATTGTATAAAAAATCAACTAAATTAAATGTTCAAATTGTGCACCATTGGCTGCCTGACAGTAGCCAAGACGATTAATAAATTCTTTTTGAACATTATCAATAACTTCAGGAGGTATAAGATGTATCTCGTGACGAATTCTTGCTTTTAAATCTTCTAAATTAACCGGTCCAGTAACGTATACTTTGCTTTTTAAGTATCCCCACAAGAAATAATCTAGGGGTGTCAAATCAGGCGATCTGGCTGGCCACTCGATCGGCCCCCTTCTCCCTATCCAACGATTCGGGAACACCTCATCTAAATAAGCACGGACAGGTGCTGCATAATGGGGAGGTGCACCATCTTGTTGAAAGAAAATGTCATTTCTCGGAAGATCATGTCCCCCTATATCTGGATATAAAGTTATTAGTGCAGGAATGAGGTCGTCTCGAAGAAAATCCAAATATCTTGCACCAGTTAGGTTGACGTCAAAGAAATAGGGACCAAGAATTCTTCCGTCGACTATACCGCACCACACATTCACTTTCTGGGGACGTTGAGTGTGATACTCCATCATCCATCGGGGATTTTCGGTAGCCCAATAACGGCAGTTTTGCCTATTGACATGGCCGTTCAAAACAAACGTAGCCTCGTCAGAAAAAATTACGTTTTTTACGAAATTATTATCATTATTGCATAACTCTTGCATTTGCTCGCAGAATTGATTTCGCCGATCAAAGTCGTCTTCAGATAGCTCATGAACAAGGCATACCTTATAAGGATGATACTTTGCTTTTTTGATAATTTTATGAACTGTGGACGCTGCCATATTAAAATCAGAAGCCAATTGGTTAAGTTTTGAGTGATGATTTTCTTGTATTGCCAACAAAACATTAAGTTCATCATCTTCTGATTTTGACGGTCGACCAGATTTAGGAAGATCACGAACATGTCCAAAGTTACGGTACTTAGACTCAATATTGCTTACCATGCTTTGGCTAATGGGATGTCGATCAGGATGAGTTTCATTAAACAATTCAACTACTTCTTTTTGGGTGCGCATCCTGTCTCCATATCCGATCATACAAAGAATTTCAATTCGTTCTCGTTCAGTTAATTTAACCATTTTCTTTTCATAAAATGACAAAGCTACTACTTAATAAACACTTCAGACGCACTGCTTTTGCCAAACAAAAGATAAGAACTAAAGAAATAACTCAAAAAACAAAAAATCTATTTTATAAAGTACAATTTCAAGTTTTTATCTGACAGCAATAAAAAACATTCTCGGTCGCTAAGGCTACTGTCAGGCAACCTTGATTTTTGACGATGTGTATGTAGAATGACACGCTCTTTCAAATGGCATGGTCAAAATTAGGGGTTGCCATTTAAAAAAATTGTCGATGACGTCATATCTCGAACAACGATGACGTCACAGATATGAGTCGTATGTCAAAAAGTGCCTTTTTTTAAAACAAAATCGACGTGTCAGAGGATTTTTTCGAAAACTTCTCAATTTCAGAAATAATGAATTTATTCGTTACTTTTCGAAAGCACTGTATAAATACTTTATGCCCGACCTCGGATAGTATTTGAAAAAACTTAAGTTTAACACAGCAGTGTACAGGGGTATCATTTAGAGATTGCTCACGCCTTAACTTTTTTAAATTTTGGACATAGAAAAAAATGATAAATATGACAGTTGTAAAAAATTTCATTGCAATCTCAATGCATTGATCGGGAAAACAATTATTGAAAGTCTCATCTTTCAGATATAGACAAAACATATGTTATTTGAATGGTTCACTCTGTATATTATTAGATATTTAAAATCTGCGTAAAGTTGCGAGTTCTAAGATATATATTATAGGATTTACTCCAACCGTTTCCCAGCTTAAAGCCATATTTACCATATTTTTTTAATCAAAATTGCCACGTAAAGCATAAAATCAGTTGTTTGTGTCCTTCTAAAAAAATGAAACACTTTTAATTTCTAGGGACGAAATGTTGTAATTCTTATAGTAATAACTTATAAGATAGGTAGTAGTTGTGATGTTTTTAATGTTTCTTAGTTCGCCTTTTTCATTTTTTACTAAACGTATTTTTCTGGATATTTTTTTCTTTCGGTCTGTCCACATAATATACAGGGTGATTCAGTTTTTAATAGGAAAACTTTGTCAATGGATTAAGCACGTCGAAATATGAAACAAAGTTTATATAAACATGACAGTAGAATCCTATATTAGGAAAAAATACAAATTTAAAGCTAGATGAATAACGCTGACTAAAAATTAAATTTTCGGCCAAACTATAAAAGATTATATGAACAATACCAACAGACACTTTTTGTAGAAAATTCAATCGTCTTTCTAATGGCCGCTTAAAATTTTCATTTTTCAGGACCGTACTATTTTTTCTCCTAATCTATATGCAAATGAACCCCCATAAATCCGCCACTGGTGGCCTCAGCAGCTTGAAATTCTCATGAAATTTGAAAACCATAATGGAAGTGTTGTGTAACAAATTGGTTTCAAATCTATCACACGAATCGGAAGTTATAAAAAACGATTTTTTTCTTGAAATTTAAATATCCTGTATCTCGAGAACCATAAGTTTTTCAGCATATGTTTATATAAACCTTTTTCATATTTCGACGTGCTTAATCTATTGATGAAGTTTCCCGAATAAAAACTGAATCACCCTGAATAATGTTTCAGTTTCAGTATCTTTTTAGATGGATGGAAACAACTGCTCTTATGCTTTACATGGAAATCTTTATTTCAAAAAATATGGCAAATATGACTGTCAACTGGAAAATCGTTCGAGTATATACTGGGTAATTTTTTTAATGATAAGTATGGGGATCTTGGCAACTAGCGAAGATAGAAGGAAAGTTAAATGGGGAAAGAATTGCAGTTTTGTGGGCCCAATTTAACGTGTCTTGTGGATTTTTGAAAAAGTCATTGCTTAATATACTAAAATCGAGCAACCATACGCCTGGCTTAAACAAGAGCACGTGGGTTGAGATATTCGCCATCAAAATATTTGGGAAAAAAATTATTGACTTAATTAAAATGGTTCAAAACATCGATAAAATGAAAACAACAAGATAAAACCGCATAACTACACTTTGGCTATCGAGTACGTCCCTGTTGCCGAGTCGGGTGAAATTTTATAGCCTACCGACCAATCGCGGAGCGTCATTGAACACGTGGTTTTATTTACGCCAGGCGTAAGGATTGCTCGATTTTAGTATAGATATTTCGAAAAAACGAAATTTTGCCAATTTATTCTAATCCATCTAGCTTTGATGTTTCTGATTTTAGATAAAAAGTGTAAATAGCAAAGTTGGAGGAAATTATGTCCTCAATGTGGTTATCATGTCCTACTTTCCGTGACAGCTGCCATTTTCGAGATATGACACAAACTTTTATTTCTTAAAAGAAACCAAAGTTGGCCATGGTCTCGAAAAATCAAGCATTTTTAACGCTTTCCAACGAAGTAATACTCGACATGGTTATTCAGAAAAATAACTGAAATGACTACCGTTTTCCATTTAAAAAAGTTTGTGTCATATCTCAAAAATGGCAATTAGGGCATTATAACCGCATTGGGGACACAGTTTCCTCCAAGTTTGATATGTGCACTTTTTATCTACAATCAGAAACAACGAAGCTAGACGGATTAGAATAAATTGTCAAAATTTCATTTTTGCAAAATATCTAATAAGATAATATGCCATTTTTCAAAAATCCACAAAGAGCGTAAAGTTGGGCCCACAAAACTGCGATTCTTTCCCCATTTAACCTTAAGTCTATCTCCGCTAGTTTCCGAGATCCCCATACTGATCATAAAAAACTCACCCTGTATATGGACTTGCAATTATTTTATATGGATTTCAAATATCCAATAGTACTCGTAGGTACATCTGGCCATTAAAAAAAACATGTTTGGTCTCTATCCGAAAAATTCCACTTTCAATTGTTTTTCCTAACAGTGCATTGAGATCGTTAGGAAATTTCCTACAACTTTCAGTTTCATTATTTTTTTGTAATATTTAAATATTTAAGTGGTGAGCAATCTTTAAATAATATCCCTGTACAATAGCTTCAAATACCGCAATTGCCCAATGCAATGTCAAATTGGGCGTTGACTGGTAAAGCCACTCATTCTAAAACAGTCATCAACATTGTGTATAGGTCGTTTGCAAGTAGAAGCTGCCTATTATTATACCCATTGCCTTTTTTATTACGTGTCAAAATCTCTGTTTTAAATAATTATATCGCGGTATTAATACGAAAAAATTGAAGTTTTATTAACTGAGTGTGAATTTATATGAATTCATCGTATTTCTACTTAAATTAGAGGAGTTCTTGAAAGTGTGAATATTTTTGTGGCAGAAATATAATACGTCGATACATGCAGTGACATCTGTTGGCGGCTAGGGGAAGTAGTATTTTCCGGCTAGTTTAGACTTTTGCGACCTCTCGAGGAAATCATTTTGACACTTATTACCAACTTATTTTTGGCTATCAGTGTAATAATAATTATTACATTGATAACCAACTTGTAATAATTATTATTATTACAAGTTGCACAGATTGCTTATCCAGGCCAAGGCTTCCGCTAGCGGCAAAAATTATTGAGTGCATCGTGACGGCGAAAATCTAGACACACAAATAAACGAGAAATAATTGAAAAGTGCATCATGAATTTTCAGGAGTTCTAAAACCGGAACATCGCGTGAAAGCTTCATCGCAATGCATAGTTTGAGGAAGGATCACTTGGAAGACCTGAAATTTTGGTAAACCCTATATATTTTATTAGATTAATTGGATTATGTGCTTTAAAACAGGCAACGTGTACGTTATTCCTTCCAACATTTAAATTTATAGGGATGTGTTAGATACATAGGGCAGCGTTGCCAAAAGTAATTTTGATGTGCTGACAATTTTAAACCGTGCCTATTTCCGTTGGAGCCTTTTTCGGTGTCCCGCCAATAGAAAATAAAACCCCTAAGATATTTAGAATCAAAATTGCTGTCTGTTGTGATAACTAAGTGAGTCATTTTATATTATATGAATCAAAATTGAGTATATTAAATAGAAATCGACAGCAAGATGGATAATTCCAGCTAACCTTTTTGACAAAAAGCACTTAAAAATGTGTTGGCATGGTTACTAAACCGCCGTCTTTTTTTCTGAAAAACGAGCTCACAGACATATAGTACACATAAAACCACTACGCATTTCTTTATTAGATTTTTGATGCTGTACTGTATGTTTTTGTACTGTTGTTACTGTTTTTGTTCATCTGGAGATGTTTTGCTCTTCGATAGTGCGAGTAGTACAATGTTCGCGTGTCCAAGGGCGTAATAACGTAACGTTCGTGAGCAATTAGTGGCTGTTTTCCCCAGAATATAGCTTTCAAAATACACATGGAAGCACGCTTTTGTAGTAAAGTCGTAATCGCAACATTGTAAAGAAAATACGTTTTTTAGCCGAATGTAATTTTCGACTAAACAATAATATTTGTAAATCAAATAAATCAAACTAAAAAGGTACCTACCTAATATATTCCTAATTTATTTATCTATAATTGCATGATATCTTATTTTTTAAGGCATCTACCTATTGACTTCAGCAAAATCGGAGCTAGCTTGTGTATTACTATAGTGAATAAATATTTCCTTCTTTAATTAATATTATCTAAGACTTTTATGGAATAATTTCACGAAGCCAACCATTATACTTTTATCTTGAATCCTTACCTACCTACATTAGTTTCGAGTTATATTGAAAAATCGCTTTTATCAAGTGCCATGCTATTATAGGTACCTATCCATCTAAATGGTAAACTTTAAAAAACGCTTAATCTTGAATTATATTAGTTATGAATTTAACCTAAAAGTTGTGTCATGAATTTTTTATTTATCTAATAATCTGTCCCCGGACCCCCATTTGCCTAATTTAAGGGCAGGCAAATTCGAGGGCCATTTGGACGGAACGCCTCCGTCCTCCGGGCCCAATAAGATAATGGAGCTGATAAATTATATTTTATGAATAGGGAAGTTATATTTCCTTGAGGCGATAATATAATGGCCAGTGGGTTTATGTGGAAATTAGGGATCTTGGAACCCTATCTAAACAACCTACAATTATACATATTTCATACCTGAAAGGAAACGAACTTACCAAAGGACTTCTTAAGATAAGCTTTAGCATTCGCAATAATTCGTAAAAAAAGAATTAGACAAAATAATATGAATTATAGAAAATTTCTAACGGAATTCATAGTTTCTGTTTCGGCAACTCTAAATAAAGCGCCACCGGAGGACGGACATCATGGGACAACAGACAGCGCCGCTGCAAATGTGGTGAAAACGTCTTAAATTGTGAATTTGGACGCGAC
The DNA here is from genome assembly GCA_963920635.1 of Pseudeuparius sepicola. NCBI lineage: Eukaryota > Metazoa > Arthropoda > Insecta > Coleoptera > Anthribidae > Pseudeuparius > Pseudeuparius sepicola. The sequence goes on from OY987298.1 coordinate 48,050,772, forward strand.
GTCTTTTTAGAAGTTTTCTATATTGCTGCAAGAACAATTTAGCAACCTTGTCGTCAATGGTGATCGAAGTCTACCTATTTAAGGCGGCCACGAGGATACATTACGATTGGCGTTCAAAATGGAATGTTTTGAACTAGACAAAATTTTGACACTCTATTTCAATGATGTTTTGTTCGATGCCCATTTGATTTTTTTTTTTTTCATTTTGAAAGTACAATTATTATTCATTTGTGAAATGTGAAAGCGGCACCTAGGTGAAAATTATTTTTTTAATTAACACGTGTTTTGCGACACATTTTGCCAATTTCAACTCAAACGGTTGATATTATCCTTACTTTTGCCGAAAAACGAAAATACACAATGAAATATTGAACCTGCGAGGCCAAAAAGATAACCTCAAAAAAGTTACGACTAAAAGGATGATCCAAAAACAACGCAAGTGGGCGCCGATACTGTAAGATACGTCCAAATTGACACCATATGTCATCCCATCTCAGAAAACACAACAGTTCCAAATTTACGTAGAGCACTTTGATTATTTTGAGACATAGCGATAATTCAAATTAAAAAAAGAACATCAACTCAGTGTAACTATTGAGATTTAACCGATAGTTGTTAATTGTTAAGCTTAATCGTAATATTTTGGCCCAAAATATACTTACATGCAGTTTCTCTATATCGTTCATTAATATTAGTGACCTTGTATAAATAAATTGATATTCCTGGATACCGCACTGTGTTTGGTCCTCATTGAATGATTGCAAAACTAACCGTAGGTACCTAATACTATTATGCATTCGGGGGTTACCTATGTTGTTATCAATATTTTGTTTGTCTTATTCTTTCAATCTTATGTTACGTTATTTATTTATGGGGGCGTTTATACTTGTATAAAAGAAACAAATTTAAATAAAAATACAATTCTGACAGTAGCCATAGCCCAGCCGTTTAGAAAATAGTATTTATTTGAACCAGAGTTCAAAAATTTATCGTTGGTGGCTCAACAATAGCTTTATGTTAAATTTAGTCATTACACTTTTAATTGCTGGAAAGCACTTAATAATTGCAATTTTGCATTTTGCACTTTTGATTTTTTTAATCTCATTAACATTAGCAACCCAAAAAAAGATTCGCTTTGTTTCTTTCTTTTCATGGTCATGTCCTACGTAGGTAAGTATATTACATTATAAGGGAGGGAATTGAATTTTACTCCATAGTAAAAATGAGCGCATATTCGTCACGTGCTATTGCTAATATCACAGTACTATTAAATAATGCAATAACGTATCAAACGTGGTATAGTCCCTTCTAAAAAATATAAGGGGCTTTACAGAAGTGAAATATGATTCAAAAACCGCCCATTCGCTGAATTAGAAAAAGTGGACATTTAGCGTAAGAGAAAGAGTTTCGAAACAATCGTTTTGGAGGAATTACAATTTTTTGTGAGTTTTAAAATTTAGTAGGTATATTTATAATCTAAATTTGTTTAAAAAATTGACAATTTAACCCTAACATAAGAGGAAATTCGACATAAGTGTATAGGACCTATTATATTTTTTGTTCAAGTCCTATATCGTAGTTCTATTCACTTTAGGTATTTGTTTCAATGTCACTCTGTAGAGAATGGGTAGACAAATTTCAATTTTTTGCGCGATTATAGAATAGCTAAATAGCGAGTTCCCGCAATTCATAATATTACATAGCCTTAATAAGCGCAAACAATTAAGAGACCCTGTTTTTTGTTGGATCTAAATTTGTTTTTTTTTGTCATAATTTTTCGATCGGATTGACCAATTTCAAGGCAAGGATTGCTAGACAATAATAATTATCATGGATGAATTGATATTTTCAGGTATACCGTAGCCGCTGATGGCGGGAGCTTTTGATGCAAGTAGCATCTGAGTTGTTTTAATAAATTTTGCTTTTCTTGAAAAAGTTTAAAGATTCTATTATAAACAGTAGATGCATAGTTTAATTCAGCTTTAAAAAAGTGTTAAAGTTTAAAAATTATAGCACTCTGTATCTTTCTTATAATGCCTCAAAATAAAAAGTTTATAAAAAAACTTACTGTATTCAACTGATTCTAGTTGTTGGTGCATATAAAACCAAATCGTCCTGTGTATAGTGCCACTCACTTCTGGTACAACTTCGACATGGTTTTTCATGCACGAATTTCTTCAAAACGCATTACTACACGAAAAAAACAGAAGAATAATTCTTTTTTATGTAGAATTAAATTGTGTATCTACTGTTTAAAATAGAATGCTTGGAACCAAAATTTATTTGAAATACTCAGATGACATGTGCCCCAGAAGCGGTACGGTAATAAACCTGACCATATCAGGTCAAGCATAATAATTTTCTACCAACCACTGTCAAAGCTGAATGAAATCGGTCAAACCGTTTAAAAGCTATGGTTAAAAAAATAATTTTGGGAGACCTTTTGAAGGGCCCCTAGGGCCCTTAATTTTCAGCTTTTTCCGCTTATTACGACTATGTATAGGGTGGCACTCATTTTTTACCCTTCAGTATTTTTCACCGCAGAAAAACCAATATCAAGAAGGCTGTAGATTTTTTTTGTTATCTCTTATAAATATTTTGTTTGTTAATCCTTATAAATATGTTCACGAACCTGTAAATACTATTGCAGCAAAATAAAATTTGTTGTCTCGCTTAACAAAAAGTTCTATCTATCTGAAGACAGTTGCCATGGAAACATGACAAACTCAAGTTTTCCCATATTGTTATCTGCACGCATAGAACATATAAATGAATGTTTCCTGGCAAAATCGAGGTGGCCGTGGATTGTTTTTAATAGCTTTTAATCTTTTCACATTTGCAGGCCAGCACAACAAACCGCAAATTTCTATTTACAATGACAAAAAGTTGCCTGCTTTGTTTATGGATGTTTTTATATCACCTAATTGTGAAATAATTAATATGTCCTAACTGCATCTAACTGCACCTTACTCTTTTACTAACTGGTTATGAAAAGTATGGCGTTTTCACGCCAACATCAGTTTTTGAAAGTAGGTAGGTATATCTTTAAATGACAAAATTAGAAAAAAATATATACCATCGTGTAGCCATTTTGGATTATAGTCGCACGGCAAACCGTCTATCAATTTCGTCGTTAACTAGGTTTACACGATTGGGGCTAAATTTGGGGCCCCATTTTAAGGGTCCCTGGAGCCCTCAATTTTGAGCCTTCAGAAAAACAAAAAGAAACACGGGTCCCTTAATTTTCTTGCTTATTATGGCAGAATAAGCAAAATTTTATCTTTTCTCTAAAAGAAATTAGTTCTTCTTAGCTAATTCTTTCTCCCGTTTAAATGTAGTTCGGTGGGCGACAAATGGGACGGGCATGACGCCCGCTCACCAGAGAACGATAAGATAATGGACCTCCCCACCCACCTTCCGCAATCGGGGCGCCGCGACGCCGTTGATGACTCTGCGGCTTGCCAGTAGGTAAATGGCGAACGCACGCTGACGGCCGGACGTGCGAGATAGAGGTTCAGCCTAAAGATGTGGAGGGTAATGTCTGTGACAATCGTCGACTTAATAAGTAGTATGGAAGTCGCACAGGGGACAAATTCACTGCGTTTTAGGAAACCCAACTCTAGAGAGGGATAGGTTTCAACCTTTGAATAAAGAACCCCAGGAAGGAGCAAATTTGGGCTTAACGCTCGACCGGGTCAGTCTCTGCATATGGCGGGATGCCGTTTCCGTTTTTACAGTGGGGCGCACCTTTGAATTGTTTCCAAAAACGAATTGAGGCAGAAATCCTCATTTTTCCTGAAATCAGTACCTACAATACTGGCAAAAAATTATAAGGCACTTTTATGTCTTTAAGTTTAGGAATCCTTGATAATACAGAAATTCTAATTTTAAATTTCCAATTATGAAGAAGTACATACACGCGCGGCCCTTGAAATCGTTCCAATACATGCGGACGCAAAGGCGTTCAACTGACAACGTTGCAATTACCCCTCCCCTCTCTCGCGGTTTGAAAGCCAGCGATAACCTCAAAGGCGTAAGTGACGGCAAATCTAACATGTTATTACGCGACATTACCTAACGTGGCATTGCCAGTTACAGGGAAAAAAACAGTAAATTCGGCGCTGTTAGGTAAAAGTCTTTCGACAACCTCAAATAGAGCCGTTCTAAAAAGGTGGTATATGTCTTAATTGGGTGTCGTACTTTCCTCCGGTACCAAAAAGAACCTCGAAAATCCGATATCTAAGAGAAATTCCCGACTCACGATTAACCACTTTCGAGAAACGGGACGGCTGTAGAATCAACGAAACCGACGGAAAATCCTCTGAAACCATTATTGGAAATTGCTTGTTTTTTCTCATTTCTCGATTTTTCGGGAGCACGGGAAGCATCAGAACCTCACCCGAAGATTCCAGGGAAGCTTTAAAAATTGAAATAAACCAAAGATTTGGTTCGCGGTTAAGATAAAGAAGTGTAATGAACCAATGTAAAAAACCACCTCGAGAGTCTTCTATAATAACACAATTATACTTAGATATTATACCTTATTTAACTAATAACTAATACCACTTTGATAGTCAAAGAAATCCACGTAATTTCATCTTATGTGAATTTTAAAACACCAAGAAACTGTGTAAAACTTTAAATTCACTTTATTATAATGATAATGCAGCGAATTATTATCTAACCTATTTTCGTTGACTGGCGTGTTAATACGTCAGTTAACGCAATTTTTATTTTCTACGGGTCGGTACGAGGGAATGTAGGGAAAGTTGTTGTTTTAGCCGTGGAATTGGCGCAACGTTGCTGCACGTACCCGAAATTCTTGATTTCTTGCTTATTTCTCATGCCTAGTGGAACGATTTCTGAGGCCGCGCGTATACCTACACAAACGCCTATGCCACCTTGGTGCATGGCCTCAAGTGCCACAAGCCGCACAGCTAAGCATACCTAATAACTCGAAAAAGTATCTAAATACCACATACTGACACCTATCACCGTGTCAGATATTAAAATATTAAACTCAAATTATTTTAAGAAGTCCTTACTGGGACTGTCAATTGGTAATTTCGATATCCTAAGTTGGCATCAATGCAGCAAAAAATGCAACCGGGTCATAAGTTCAGGTCAGTAACGAGCCCATTTGCACTAATAACACGAAAAGTAACATGAACAAGAACAACACAGATGACGGTAAAACTCACAAAACGTAGAAAACCCGCGAATATTTTCATTACCGAATGTTTGAACCAGTTTGAACGATCTAGAAAACCTTCACTGTCACTTTGACACACCGAAGCTAAATTTGCCTGAGTCCGCCCCTAGACGCTGCCAAAAGCAGCTGATTATTACAAAATACCAAAACGAAAGTGTTTCCATGACGTTTGAAATATTATTAAAATGAGTTGTAGTCATAGTTATTTTTATTTGTAGCGGCATAATCGTGATTGCAATAGGGTTTTTATTTTATTATGCTCTCTTTTTCGTATCACTTGGGTAACTTTTCACATCATAAATCAATGAGTGACGTCATTAACTGGTTGAGACACATATACCAATGTTATACCCATGGTTAACAAAAAATTCCTAGGGACTTTGTGGAGAATGTCATCTGACAAAATCGGGACTTCTTACAGTAATCGGGGTATATATCAAAACTTGGTTACTACTCAGGGCGATTTCCGTCTCACGTATTTTATATAATAAAAATAGAGCTTTTACTCCTTCCTGGGATTCTTTATTCAAAGGGTTCAACTTGGCAATAAGTAAGACAAAGCTTGTCAAGTGCGTCTTATGCTGAAGGATGTCGCATAATGGACGGATCTGATGGGAATGTTTTCCAACAGCACTAGATGGAAATTAAAAAGCTGAAGCTGAAGAGCCGTTGCGACTGACATAATACGAAGGAGGTATCGTACGTTTTGCCCACAAAACTTGTTTTGTCTGTCTCTGTGTGATGTATTTGTACTTTTTTATTTGCTGTTTAACTTATTCTAATTTGGCTACTAATCAATAATAATAACATAAGTTGGAGTTTGAAAATTTTCTTTGCATTCATAATTTGCAATTCTGAACTTTTCCTTATGAAAGTTTACAGTAACTATTACAGGGTGTTCGACTTTTGAGCATGAATTCGAAAATCTCCATATTAAGATGTCCACCAGGATTAAAAAAACGATATAAATAAGAAAAATTACTCACAAAAATACATCATTCCAAAGGCATATCAATTGGGATTTGACTGGTAAAAAACATAACTATCGATCCCTAAAAATAGGCCGAGGCGTCGAGTTTCGATTATTGTATGTCTAAAAATTCATTCTATGTGCGCCTTTCTCATTTGCTTTTAGAACTTTTTTCTCCACGACCATTCGTGAATGTAAGTACCTACTTATTCTAAAATCATTTTCAATAATAGAACTTAAAAATTCTCACTCTAGAGCGAGATGATTTATTCTTAAATACTTGCTTCTGGAGTGTTTTGCATGTATTTCCAGGATCTTGATATAATTTTTGTAATCTATTGCACATAAATAAGCAATATAATAATAGGGATACACATATTTCGTACTAATAATAATAAATCATTGCATTATTTTATATATTTTCATTCCATAACACGACAATGAATGAATATAGCGTATATTCGAACTAAACATAGCATAAAGTGCCATGGATTTCAAGACTTTCAACCTACCTGTCAACAATAGCGGCGTGGGGGTGCGCGTCATACTAAGTATTTTGGAACGTGTTTTAAGTTAAATAAAAAGGAGTGAAAAATCGAGCGATTTTTATATGGAATTTGATAATGCTCCTCCTGAAATTACATTCGCAAATGGTCGTGGAGAAAATAGTCTGTTCCTCGGTTAGAATGAAAAAATTCGATACTCGTGGTTCCTCACGCTCGCTAACGCTCGCGTTCGGAATCCCACTCGTATCGATTTTTTTGATTCCAACCTCATTACAGAATCTACTATTCTTTGGCCACCCTGGCATTTAGAAATATTCAAGGCTAGTGCAATTCGCTCCCAGATTAACTTTGGCAGGGAAACAAAAATGTGGGAAAGCACATTTCCTGGAGTTCATTTATTTCATGTGTGCTTTATTTCCAATAATAGAGAGATGAGGTGCAGTGTAATAGGTCTGTAATCTGCACATTCGCTGTAGATAAATTCTGAGGTGTAGGGTGATTCACTTTTTATGTTTAGGACTTCAAGGGCGGCTAAATCTCATAAAATTGAGACTTTTTTGTAGTATTCACTTTTTCATACAGGGCCTTCGTTTTCGAGATACAGGGTGTGAAAGTTAGCCAAAAAATAAAGATTTAATTTTTTTAAGAAGATATTTACATGAAATTTGGCAGATATACTACGTTGACATATTTCCTTATGACGTGTTAATATCAAGTTTCTAGATCAACCAGCGGCGGAGATACGGGGGTACGGTGCAATAAAATTCATTAAAAAAATATCAACACCCTGTATAATATGAAAACAATTGGATATAAGAACTTATTGCCAATAAGAATGTACTCTTATGATTTCTTCATATCTGTCACCGTTTCACGGCAAACTGGATTCTTGTGATTTGACTGCATGGATGTAAAATGGTGTGGGCACAAAAACATAATAATTTATAACGTTATGGAATGAAACATCCAATGAACAAATAATAACAACAACGGTTGCAATAAATTTTCGAAGATATGTCCTTGAACTTCCACGCACTTCTCTACGAACAAAAATGAAATATAGGAAATGAAAATTTTTGAAAAGTAGGCTTTGAAATCGGTTGTTTTAAGTTTGTTTATGTTCACAGATTCAATGCGTAAATTTTTAGTGAATAATAATTACAATGCCAAGAACATTTACTGACGCGGAATACGCGGATATCCATTTCGTTTATGGATACTGCAACGGGAATTCCGCTGCCGCAGTAAAAGAATACCGAATAAGGTATCCAAACCGAAGAACACCTGCGGCATCAGTATTTGTCCGTACACACGTCAGATTTTCTGAAAATGGTTTGCGCATACCAAATGAACGTCAGGTAAATCGCAATTTATTAAACCAAAGGATTATTCGATTGTTTGATGCAAATGAAAGTGAACTAAGTACTCGTAGAGCTGTATTACAGCTTCAGCTTACACAAAGTAAAGTCTTTAGAACGTTAAAAGGAGATAAAAGAATTGCGTACCGCTTAAAACCAGTACAACATTTGATTTGCAAAGCGCGTGCAATTTTGCCAATGGGTATTAGATAGTCATAGGCGCGATCCGCATTTGTTGCATCGCATACTATGGACAGATGAAGCAAGTTTCACCAGATCAGGTGTAATAAACTTCCATAACTTACGAATTTGGCGTCACGAACAACCACACAGAATAAGACCCACTTCTTTTCAGCATGAATTTAGCTGCAATGTTTGGGTAGGAATTATTGATGATAAGCTATGTGGCCCACACATTTTGCCACCCAGGTTAAATTCCCAATTGTTTTACAATTTTTTAAATGAAAATTTAAATATTTTACTGGAAGAGTTACCCTTGGATTTGAGGCAAAATATGTGGATTCAGATGGATGGCGCGCCTGCCCACTATGGTCATCAAATAGACAATGGCTTGAAGAAAACTATCCAAATTGTTGGATTGGCGGAATCCCCAATAGAAATTTTACACATCCTTTGCCTACTATTGGTCCAGTTGCATGGCCACCGCGCTCGCCGGATTTAAATCCCCTTGATTATTTTGTCTGGGGATTTTTGAACGACAGAGTTTATAATGTACCAGCAGAGAATCTCGAGATGCTTGTGAATCGGATCGGAACAAACTGTCAAACACTTCAAACCAACCCTAATGTGATCAGTAGGGCTGTAGATAACCTAATCAAGCGGTGCGAGAAGTGCATAGAAGTTCAAGGACATCACTTCGAACAATTATTGTAAAAGTTACTGTTATTATATTTCATTAGATGTTTCATTCCACAACGTTATAAATTTTGTTTTTGTGTCCACACCATTTTACAGTCAAATCACAAGAATCTAGTTTGCCGTGAAACGGTGACAGATATGAAGAAATCATAAGAGTACATTCTTGTTGGCAATAAGTTCTTATATCCAAAAATGATGCTTGTTTTCATATTATACAGGGTGTTGATATTTTTTTAAAGAATTTTATTGCACCGTACCACCGTATCTCTGCCGCTGGTTGATCTAGAAACTTGATATTAACACGTCATAAGGAAATATGTCAACGTAGTATATCTGCCAAATTTCATTTAAATATCTTCAGTGGTTCTCAAATAAAAAAATTAAATCTTTATTTTTTGGCTAACTTTCACACCCTGTATCTCGAAAACGAAGGCCCTGTATGAAAAAGTGAATACTACAAAAAAGTCTCAATTTTACGAGATTTAGAAGCTCTTAAAGTCCTAAACATAAAAAGTGAATCACCCTGTATAGTTTAGGTATACGTTTACGAGACTACGTAGATATAGGATTGCGTGCTTTTATGTGCATGATTAGCGCCTAACCAAAACAATCTGGGATGCCTTACGAATTGACAAGTTTGCTATGTCTGAAGAAATTCCGATGTTGTGGATTCCTGGAATTTACAAATGCTTTTTAGTAATTATAGTTATTTTTTCTACTCCTATATACTAGTAACATACCTATTAAGTAACGGTTTAGGTTATAAGTTATAAGTAAGTCCATTGTTACGAACACTGACACGTAATGACTGATACGTAATAAAAAAAAATACTACTTTTAAGTGTATACAAATCGATAAAAAATGTATTTTATGAGATATTTTCAAAAACCTTTTTTTGTCCGAAAGGTCTTCAAAAAACGCTTCTTTTAACGTTTTTACTTTTGTCAAAATGCAAATCCAGGGACGGCTTCGATTTTTTTTATACCCCGATTTTCACAAAAACCATTTAGCGATTTTTTTATTTAAAATCTGACACAACAGCGTTAATCAGGACACCCAAAAACCCCATATACTAAATTTGAACAAAAAATGTAGAGGGTGTTCGGTTCTACACCGTGTTAAAGTTGAGCAAAATAGGAATTTTAAAGACATCTGGCGAGCCAAGTGTGCCATGGAATCCCTTCAAAACAGTTGCATGGTCAACAGGACCACTCAAAATGTTGGTGTGAAAAGATTTACTACAAAAATATACGGGGTATTTTTCTCTGAGCCATCTCAAAATTCTGAATTTTTATTAAACTTTATACTGATCAGCAGTGCTCTGGAATCATTGAAAAAATATTAATAAACACGAAAGTAATTTATTTCTTTACAAAATGCCAACCAACAAATAAAAACAATTTAAATTATTGGGCCTTTCTCAACAAAGTCACTGTCTAAGATGATACATTTTCTGTGCGTTTCCTGTTGTGGCACACCAGCCACCTGAACTAATATGGACTTACTGACTGGCAGGCTTCTGTATTTTTTAGATTTAGTTAATTTATAGTGTATGGAGCGGTTTTCATATACACTCGATATTTGATCCGTATAAACTTCAAAAAATTCATTAATTTGAGATGGCACAGAAGAGCACTCTGTATATTTCGTATTGGACCTTTGCACACCAACAACTTGAGTGGTCCTGTTGACCATTCAACTGTTTTGAGGAGATTCCATGGCACACTTGACTTGGCAGATGCCTTTAAAATTCCTATTTTGCTCAACTTTGACACCCTGCATAATGGAACTCCCTGTATATTTTTTGTTCAAATTCGGTAAATCGGGGTTTTGGGGTGTTCTGATTAACGCTGTGGGGTCAGATTTTAAATAAAAAAATCGCTAAAAGGTTTTCGCAAAAATCGGGGGTATAAAAAAATCGCAGCCGGCCCTGTATTTGCATTTTGAAAATGGCAGGAAGGTCAAAAGAAGCGGTGTTTGAAGGCCTCTCAAACAAAAAAAAAAGGTTTTTGAAAATATCTCACAAAATACATTTTTTATCGATTTGTATACACTTAAATGCCTGTTCTTAATTAAAACACAATTATCACGGGTGCCTTGTTAGCGCGGCATCCGTGCCACCATAGCAACCAACCAACATACTAATTGTTGCCTGTCAGATAATCAGAAGTATAATTTATCTATTATAATAGTTTTTCTTTCGCCGTAGAAAAATTATAATACAAAACTCGAGTTGTCAGCTTATTACATGCTCGTCTCGTGGAATTACAGCACTCGCCGCTGCGCGGCTCGTGCGCAACTTTTCCACTCATACGTAATAAGCTGTTTACAACTCTCGCTATGTAATATACTATTATGAACGAAAGCAGTTTTGGCCCATAATGTTAATTACCGAGAACAACAGGTTATTATAATAATAACAAGTTCTCCATTTTCGAAAAAACAACATAATGTAAATAAGTATTTATCAGCTACATCAATAAATAAGTTAGTATCTAGCAACCGTAGAAACTATATAAATAAATAGTAGAACCCCACACATGCCATAACATTTTTTTGAAAATTTAAATTTACATTGAATTTATGTATGGGAATAAAATTACCTGTATACCGCGCGAGTTATTAATGTTAATAACCCTCGATAATTAACATTCCTATAACTCCCTTGGTTCATGAAAAATCGAACATAACAAGTAACTAGCAGTTTTTTTTGAAGGTTAAAAACCATAAGACGTCCCATTTCAAACGTCGACAGTATTTTTTATACGCCTTTACGTCTAAGTTTGCGTGTACGTATTGACCACTTCAACTCTAATATATAATTGATTTGCGGTGTGATAACTCTACTGTACAGCGGCTTGCTACTCCCCCGTTTTACCCCGACGACCACAAGCACTTAGCACACCCCAACAATCGCTGTGTCCGCGCGCGTGACTCCCCAAACTCGAGTTTCCGTAATTTGCGGGCCGGCAAACTGAAGGAGAATGTTCGTTCCCGCAGTAACTCCACTTAGATAAGATTATAGAGCAACCAGAAATCCTTACGTTGCGATAATACCTAGTGGTAGCAGCGAATGAAGAATCGGTCTGTCATGTGTTTAGAAGTGATTCGACTATATATAGGTTTACTTTATTTTCTTTTGTATCCGTTGCTGAATTTTTGTAAATAAGACAAAGAAATGCCCTTAATGCTAGGTGGTTGCTGATGGCACTCACATTACTTATTTTGCGATATTAAGTTTGACAGTAATGGGCCCTACATCCCTATTCCTGAATGGGAGACAAGTAGAAATTAGCACCACTTACGTATGTGTCGTGATAATAATTATTATTGTAGGAATTGTGGGAGTCCACAGTTATTCCCGGACGGATTTTCTCGGTTTGCTTCTTTGTAATTTTCGGTGTTTTTGGTGTTTTAGATTAGTTAAAGATGTTATTCTGTGTTGTACCATGTTATTGGACATAATATATTAGGCTAAGCTGCTACACCTACTACAGAATTTGTTAGATAAACAAAAACTACATTTTAAGGATTTGTAAAGTAGACAAAGAATAGCCTATAATGTTAAGTTATTGCAGGTTACACTCCAAATAATAGTTATTATTCAGTTTGCATCATTAACTTTGAGAGTAACGGGAACTCTCATTGGGAACTCTCATAATAATAATAATAATAATAATAGCATTTATTGCCCAACAGTAAGTAACCATTTACAGACATTGGCGGGAAACATCTGAGCACCTGTTCACGCAGCCAAAGCAGAGCGTCGGGGCGGTTGAGCAGTTCGTAACCGAATGTATATTGTAGCTTTGTAGTATATCTACCGTTCTAAGTTCTTAATATTGTTGTGTTGTATCGAAGACTGCAAATAAAAATAAACTTATTACATATATGGCATCAGCAGTACAATATCTTTTGTATCTATTCCCTAAGACACTCAATACGAGCAGTGTTCGATGGGCAGAAAAAAATCTGATGAAATGATCTGAAACTAGTTTGTAACCCAAGCCCCAAATCCAAGCCGTTATAAATCTCCCCTTCATCCCTTAGATAGTATTTTTGGATATGATCAATTACCTGGATAGGTATAAACCAATTAAATGACTCTATACAGGGAGTTCCGCAAATATTTAGAGAAAGTGTTTAACAGGTGGTTTTAAGGCCTTTCGTGTAAAAGTTTCTAATATTTAAGGCTCTACTGAATTTGGGAAACACTTTACGGTAGAATCATTTTTTGCATCCTATAGACCCTAAGCGAAGGAACCAGAAATATCTACCGTAAAACGGGGTGAATAGGAACACGCAGGTGAATAGGAACGAAAAGCTGAAAAGTTATTTATGTAGAAATAACTTTTTTGATAAACATTACATCGCTCTGAAACAAGCTCAGCTTTGTTGCTAAGTGTTGTGGTAGTTCTAATATCAAGGTTGTCATGTTCAGGGTTGGCACAACTGTCGATCAGTGACTGTCAAAAGTCAATGTCAAACACATGATTTTTTGTAGGTTAGAAAGTCTTTGTTGGATGCCCTAGAAAAAGTAGGTATATTTTTTTAATTTTTGTCCTAGTACTTAGTAAAAGTATTGTCTATGTGCCCATTAAATAAAAAATGTGAATTTGTGTCATTTAAAAATATGGCAAATTTTTTTGTTAATACATGCTGTTTTTTTAGGAATTTTGGGGTGAATAGGAACACCATCAATTTAAAAAATGGGGCGAATTTATAAGTCCAGGGCACGACGAAGATACCAGAAATATAGCCCCAACCGTATCCAAGAAGCAATACAACAAATGAATGACCATAATTGGTCCTACCGGGAGGCTTCGGAGCGGTTAAATATTCCAAAAACGGTGTTATTTCGGCATTCGAAAGGTACCTAGATCTACTAAAAGATATGAGATATATTAAAAGTACACCAAGAAAGAATAAAAATAAAAGAATTTATGTAGAACCAGGCAAAAGTGTGACGGCTGATGAAAGTTCCAACTCATCTTCTAAGGAAGAAAATGAGAATAATGCCATGATGGACTTAAGTCAAGAAAGTGATAGTGATCGTGACGAAAATATATTTTTTGGATTAAAAAAAAAAGATAAAAAAAATTATACTCCATCCAGCAGTTCTTCTGACCCTGACAGAAAAAGAAACTCCCCCTTGACTGCAATAACTAACCCTGATAACGTACAAAATGACATTAAAGTAGATGACTGGGTATTGGTTAAGTTTGCCGTAGAAAAAAAACAGCTCATATAAAGAATCGAGTGTTTATTGGCAAAGTAACCATAAAGCCAGTGAAGATAAATATGAAGCTTCATTTCTACGAACAAAAGGAACCAACAAGGGGAAAATGGAAAATATATACATATTTCCCAATATTCCAGATTTGAGTGAAGTTACCAAAGAACAAGTGATAAAAAAACTAAAGAAGTTCAGTGTTCGAAGAGGGCTTTATAGCTTCGAAAATCTTGACACAGGAGATTTTGAATAATTTTGTTTTTATTTTAATTTGAAATTTTAATATTTTATGTTTTGTTTTCAATTTTATTCTTATACCAAAGAATGGCTATTAAGTTATATGTGATATTAAGTACTGAGAAAAAAAATATATTTTTTAATAATTTTGTAGGTTGTATTTCACTTTCTTAAATTTATAAAAACTGTGTACCTACCTATATTTTTTTGTTTAAAATCGTTTCCATTGACCTACCCGTGCTTTGTAAAGAAATACAGGCACAAAAACACGTGTGTTCCTATTGTCCTGCATGGCAGGGGAATAGGAACAGGGTATATTTAAAAAAAGGCGCTTTTCAATTTTTTAAGAAAATTGAACATTTGGCCAGTCAAAGTAGACATTATGATGGTACTTTTAGTGTTAAAACATAATTGATAAAATGACTCACTTTTTCCCTGCAGGTCCTTGAATGGTCAAAACCGTTCCTATTCACCCCGTTTTACGGTATTCGTCTTTTTTACAAAACTTTTATTTTATAGACCAATAATTAACTTAGAGCTTCTTTTACCTTGTTATTTTTTCGTTTAAATTATAGTTTGTTTGAAAAAAAAATAATTTGACACTTACGATCACGTAAAAACCGTTTAGGCGGGCACCATTCTCGTCACTTTCGCATTTTATTGCCGGCGCGCCAGGGAATACTTTTTCCTACATTCAAAGACATTTAAATAAAAAAATGTTTCGGGTCAATTTAAAAAATGAAAATAGCATGCAGTTCGTTTTTTTTTTTTTTTTCGTAAAATGTGAAACATCCTCTAAATTTGCTTATCTAATTAATTTTATCAGCATTAGGAACATTAATACGTACGTCATTGGCCAGTGCCAGAGTTGCTATTTTTTGTTAGTTGATTCTAACAAGACGAGGGGAAGTTCAAACCTTTTTTAACAGGTCTGTACTCACGTGCCCACACGTACATCATCATTATTTGCGTTTTAAAAATATTACGTTCTGTCGGTTATTATGAGTATTATTGTATTTGTATTTCTTAATAATTATTCATAATAATTTGATGTATATTCACACAGCTTTATCCTCGGAATTTTGGAGTTAACAGGTGTTTTGGAGCACATTTTGCCGATTTCAACGCAAACGGTTGATTCTATCGTTACGAAACAAGAGTAGGTACCTACCCTTTTCTTGCAAAATAAAAAGATGCACTAGAATGATGAACCTGCGAGACCAAAAAGATAACCCCAAAAAAGTTATGAGTAGAAAACCTATTGTGCTACACCGCCCCTCCGCCTCTGGTCGATGGAATTACATTGTATTTACACAAATTTGTTGCACTTCAGTTACTAAAGAATTGCACCAAGTTTCATTTAAATTGCACAACTTTTGTAGAAGTCATTGCGATAAAGATGTTTTTCAAACTATACATTTATCGCCCTGTAACTTTCTTATCATGTATTTTCGTATTCGTGTTTATAGGAAACTTTTTGTTCAAAATGACATTTTCTACCTGTCACAATTTATTGGCACCATAATTTAAAAACGCCCTGTATAACAATCATTTCTGTAAATGACATGTAAAAATATTCCTTCAATATAAAACTCAAAAGTTATTGCAGTGTATTCACTAGAAGGTGCGTACTTTTAGGTTAACTTTCGGGATTAGAATTGCCGCGAGACACGAGACACGAGACGTCTCGTCTCGTCTCGTCTCGAAGCCGTTTTGTCTCGTCTCGAGAGCATTTTGTCTCGAATTTCGAGACGAGACGAGACGAGATAAAATCCTTCGAGACAAGCTCGAGACGAGACGAGACGAGACATCTCGAAAAATTGTAATGACTTATTATACGACTGGAAATAATAATATTTTAAATTTTAATTAATAAAAAAACAACATCGCATGGTGTGATCTGGCAATACCAATGATCTGTATACCTAGATCCATAATCCAATATACACAACTTCGTCCTCAACATTTTAATGTTTATTTACAAACTTTTTTGCAGAGTTGCAACTTCTCTAATGTGACAAATAATGAAAGCACTTATTTTTTTGCAATGAATATGTTACCGTGAAAGACCGAAATTAATGAATGTCCGCATTCGACTAAATGCTTGGTGGAAGACCGAGTATTTATTAATTTTATCATACATTCGGTATTACCGGTATATGTCAACAAACACACATAAGCTTCGGTGGATGTCGAAAACGACAGTGATCAGTAATGAAAAATACACCAACCGAATACCGAGACGCGATAAATAATACATAAATAATAATAGAAAATAAAGAATTTCTGAATTTTTCTGACAACTTGAAAAAGTTGTCTTTTAATCTGTTTGGTGGCCAAAAACCCAATTAAAAATTAAATGAAAGATAAGTTTAGGTTTTCGTTAATTTAATGCCAAATATAGGCGACAACTTTTTTAAATCAAAAAGCTTGTCCCATGAAATGTTCATAAAAGATTTCATTTAATAAAAAATGTTTATTTTCAACATACACCATATATGAATGCATGCTGAATGTCGACATTCGCCGGTGCTAGTTAGAAATATTAATATTTCACCTACTGGGTGTCCAACTTTAAAACTGTATATACAAATCCGTGTAAAATCTTCATTTTTGGAGATAATCACCTAAACTTTTTTTTGTTTGAAAGGCCTTCAAAAACCGCTTCTTTTGACCTTCCTGCCATTTTCAAAATGTAAATCCAGGGCCGGCTGCGATTTTTTATACCCCTGGTTTTCACGAAAACCATTTAGCGATTTTTTTATTTAAAATCTGACCACAGAGCGTTAATCAGAACACCCCAAAAACCCCCATATACCAAATTTGAACAAAAAGTATACAGGGAGTTCCATTCCGTAGGGTATCAAAGTTGAGCAAAATAGGAATTTTAAAGACATCTGGCGAGTCAAGTGTGCCATGGAATCCCTTCAAAACAGTTGCATGGTCAACAGGACCACTCAAAATGTTGGTGTGAAAAGATTTACTACAAAAATATACAGGGTATTTTTCTCTGAGCCATTTCAAAATTCTGAATTTTTATTAAACTTTATACTGGTCAGAAGTGCTTTGGAATCATTGAAAAAATATTAATAAACACAAGTAATTCATTTCTTTACAAAATGCCAACCAACAAATAAAAACAATTTAAATTATTACACCTTTCTCAACAAAGTCACTGTCTAAGATGATACATTTTCTGTGCGTTTCCAGTTGTGGCACATCAGCCACAAGCCACATTAACTGATATGGACTTACTGACTGGCAGGCTTCTGTATTTTTTAGATTTAGTTCGTTTATAGTATGTGGAGCGGTTTTGATATACTCGATTTTTGACCCGTATAAAGTTACAAAAATTCAGTAATTTGAGATGGCACAGATAGGGACACTCTGTATATTTTGTATTGGACCTTTTCACACCAATACCTCGAGTGGTCCTGTGGACCATTCAACTGTTTTGAGGGGATTCCCTGGCACACTTGACTTGGCAGATGTCTTTAAAATTCCTATTTTGCTCAACTTTGACACCCTGCATATTGGAACTCCCTGTATATTTAAAACAACTCGAGATAAACGAGACAAAACGAGACGAGACGAGACAACGTCTGTCTCGTCTCGTCTCGACCATTGTCTCGTCTCGTCTCGAAAAAGATTATCTCGAAATTTCGAGACGAGACGAGACAAGGCCTTATCTCGTCTCGTCTCGTGGCAATTCTATTCGGGTTGCAGGTATCGCGATAGTTGTAAAACAGCTTTTATGTCAAACAATATTCTGACACTTCCCTGTATATTTCTATTAAGAACATTGTGTCATAGACTACGTATATCTCGACGCATTCGATCCGATTGAGAGAGGTTTGAATTCACTGGAGCGGACTCAAATAGACAGCATAAACGGCGTACAGATTGAAATTCAATCATATTTAAAATTTCAAGTCAAGCTGCTATTTACAAACAGAAGTTGGCCAGAATGTGCACCAACCTACTGTGGAATAAGTATAATAAGTTAATGTCCCTAGAGAGGATGGAAAACCGTATGATTCAATACTGATGATGTAAACGTAGAATTATAATAGATTTGACATAACTCAATCGGATCCATTTCAATCCGATCGAGTTGTCACGAGATAAACGTAGTCATATACATGAGAATATCACCTTGTTTACAAATAATTCAGTATATCACTCGTATGATATACAATGGAGCCGCGGTGGCGATGTTCGTAGCTTGTCCGAACTATTTAGGCTGTACGTTTTTCTGTTTTCGATCGGCCTTGGTGCGAATCGAGGTCGAGGCAGATGCATGCACGCGTCTTCATAGAAAAGCACCGCTGATGGCCAAATCGCTGAACAATTGTGTGGATTCCCGGTATTGCTCCTTAATAGCTTTATGAGTGTGATTTACTAATTAATTGTCCTATATACTCACTGGCATTACTACGGTTTTCTGTTGAAAAAATAAGACAGTCATAAAAACAATTTAAACTATCGTCTACAAAATTGATTTGTAACAAAGCATTTTATAATGTAGTGGAGTTCATGAGTTTACTCGAAGGCAATGAGATGTTTGTACCGTGATAATTTTAAGGTAAACTTTTAATGTGTTGACGTGTATATTTGTATATTTCCTACAGCTAAATGCAAATAAATGATTTGATTTGATATTTGATTTGATTCGATTAACATTTCATTTACAATTTATTTATCTCCAACCGGCAGCCGGCCCAGACAGGTCCACGAGTAATCAGTAATCTGAAACCAAGAAACAGGCAAATAAGTTTCCGTTCTCTAAGCGCTATCGGGTAGATCAAGCTAGTTGGTGTGTAACCGTACGGCGTACGGTAAGAGGTTCAAATTGAGGACTAGCAAGCAATCGATAAATCTATAAAATCAGACCACCGGTCGCTACTATTTTACATGGAAGTAAGCAATTACCCTGAACGGAATAACTTGGGTGACTAGCTAAGCCTAACCTATCTAAGTTCGTATCTTAGTTCTGGCATAACAAGTAAGAGCCGCGCGAGACGAATGTTGGATAATGATCTTTCGTTCCTTCAACGGGTCAACGGGTGTTTGGGACAGATAAGGTTGGTGGGAGCCTATTTATGTGGCCTGGGTGACGCCACCTAGTGGTGAGTGCGCTCGCTGCCCATTGGTCGAGGCCGCGGCGACGGATCTGATCATCGACCTCATCATTCTGACGTTAAAACGGCAACTGAGGGCTATACTGACGGTGGTTTATCTGAGAACGGTGATCGTAGCTTACAATTGAATTTTTGTTATCGGTTCTACCCCAATTTGGTGTCCCTCATCCCTTTGACAAAAACATATTATTAAGCGGCGGAAAGCCGAAAACTAATCCCAAAATTTAATTAAACGAGGCCGGCCGCTAAAAATTGCGCGGCGAAAGAATAAAGCTGGTGTAAAATAAAAATGGAAACTCTAAAACTGGTAACTTCATTACATCTTATCACATTTACCCTAAACGCAGATTATAAAAAAATATCTCTTATAAAGTGGAATATGATTGCCTTGAAAAAATGTGTAGGTATAGGTAACATTTTTAAAATATGGATATTTCTAGAAAATTTCGCCTGCGGTGCAATTTAGTGAACAAGCATCCAGTTGCAATAATAATAGGGTAGGTACTTGACGAAATTTTACAAACTTGACAAAACAATTCCTGGACACTTGCCTAGGACCCTACGATTATTTAAAAAATATAAAGGTATTCAGGTAATTAGCAAGTTTATAGACTTTCTTCGAAATTTGACGGGAAAGCACTTATGACGTCAAAGGCAATTTGGCAACATGGCGATACCACTGAAGTATTCTGAGACATAACCTTATTCCGCGGTGAAAGTTGCAAGAAATTTCTAAATTCTAAGCGCAAACTCCCAGGCTTAGGATGACCGTGAAACCGCATTTAGTTAAGAAGTATTTTTTTTTTCGTAAATATTCAATCGTGTTTTACTGAAATTTTTTTTTGGCTAGGTTGGTCCTAAGTACGGAATTGGGGGCTCAGTAATCCTAAGCACTATGGTGCCTTTATAAATTCGCCTTCAAGATGGTCCCTAGCCCCAGGTTCTCGGTTTATTAATACCTAATAATACTTTACTATTACTACAACATATGGACAAACCTGTGCAGTATTGCAGTTATATCCTATGAATTTCGATAGACGCGAACATCGGATTATTAGAAAAAAAATTGTGCTACCAAGGAAGCATCCAATATCGGCAAATTACGGATTGCCCTTTCAGGTAATACTTTGTCCATGTTAACTTACACTACACAACTAACAACACGAAAACTACGCAAACAATATATAATAATAAATATCAATAACACACTATAAGAAATCGCACAGATACTAGGTATCTTAATGATTTGATTTAGCGACATTAGAAATAACAGTTGGCATAACGGCATATGTCAACTGCCGAACAGAAAACCATACATGTGTTAGATGAATGACATATGAATATATGTATTTCCCTTAGACAAGGGGGAAGAGGACGCGTAACGTGTATTTACGGACCATAGCAGAGAGTGTGCCCAAATATCAATGTGACGCCATAATTTGGTGCCAGACGTCGTGTGTGACAGCAGGTTTAGTCTTTGTGATTTTTTGCTAATACAAGACATTGTTATTTTTGTGGAATCATAATGGTGTTTTGTTCAGCTTTTGGTTGCAAGAGTCGAAGTGAACCGAAATATCATGAATAACCTTTCATAGGTAAATATTTATAGTTGGAAAAATAGCTTCGAGCAAAAAATACATTATATCATTTGTACACCGCCTCAAACACCTAATTTTTTGTTGTTTTGTCGAAATTTGGTCCTTTTATAAACCAACAGTAATGCTTTATAGGCATTTTTCATTCTTTACCAGTCCCACACGATACGCCACTGGTGGTGCCAATCTGGGCACACTCAATTTGGCCGGATGATGCGTCCTCTCTCCCCTCCCTTGTCTAAGGTATTTCCACATTATTGAAGCCTGAATATTTATATTATGTTCCGTATACAGATATTTTACCAAAGTGTCACGTGACAGATGAAGGATATAGTTTCCAGCGTGTGCAGCATAAACAGACACCTTTTTGCTATAGAGGAGTCTATATACGGAACATATTCGTAATAAAAAAGTCTTTCTTTATGTGACAAAATTTGGTGTGCAAATGCGTTAGTTAAAGCTCAAAGTTTACAATACATTAAGTAACAGATATTCATATAGGCAAGCCGGAGATATTTGAATAGAAAAGTACAATTTGCCCTTGTTCCACGAATTATTGCAAACGGGCACCGGCCACGTTGCAATCCCGTTTCTCCTGAGAGGCACAGAGTTGCGAAAAAAATTGTACAATTTCGTCTTTAATTCTCATAAATAAATAAGGGTTAAAAGTCGTTTATTACGGGTTATGTTGGTGCATCTACTGTAAACTGAGTACAATTTTAGAGCAATTAAAAATATTGTCAAGTACCTACCCTATTGTTATAATAATAATAATAATAATAACAATAAAGTAAAGACATAGGACAAGTGACGGAATATATCAGAGGAGTTAGAACTAGAAGGATCCAGAGGGCGGTGCAGGCAATAATGAGCCGCACCCAAATGCATTCTCGGCATGACCCCGCGAACATCACTGCTCAACAATGTCTTGACACATTAAAACAAAAACTTTCTGTTTTCGCAGGGCGTCTGAGAAGATACAAAGCTAGTAACAACAGGAAACGAGACAACAAACTCTTTGAACGATCAGAAAAGGGTTTCTACCGTGCTTTTAATTCTAGCGCCGATGCCACAAATGCGAGTTACCCTAGCAGAGAACAGGTCGACGGTTTCTGGAGAAATCAACTTGCCACACCAGGTCCATACAATGTCAGTGCAAGCTGGATCAGCGAAGAACGCGAGATGGGCCGGAACTATAGCCAGATGCAACACGAGCAATTCACAACCGCTGAGGTCTCCGATGTCATCAAGAATTCCCACAACTGGAAGGCACCAGGTCCAGATCATCTCCAAAATTAATGGATTAAGAAGTTGTGGTGCACGCATGAACAGATAACTACCTTAATTAATGAAGTCTTGCTCGATCCTCTGAAAATGCCATTGTTTCTTACACAGGGTGCAACCTACCTGTTACCAAAAGACCAGCGGAATACGGATAACCCTGCCAAGTACCGCCCAATAACCTGCTTGCCTACGCTGTACAAGATAATTACATCTTGCCTTACGCAGCGAATATATGCTCACTGCGAGCGGAACAACATCATTGCAATGCAGCAGAAGGGCTGCTCGAAGGGCGCAATGGGATGCAAAGAGCAACTCATCATAGACTCTGTCATCTGCAACCAGGCTCATTCCAAGCAACGAAACCTCCACATGGCTTATGTGGACTACAAAAAAGCATTTGATTCCGTACCTCACGACTGGCTCACAGGTATCTTAAAGCTGTATAAAATAGATCATCATACAGTTTCCTTTTTAGAACACGTTATGACAACCTGGCGCACTAAGATACAACTCAGAACCGCAGACAGTAACATCGAGACCGACACAATCAACATCCGAAGAGGGATTTTCCAAGGAGATTCACTCAGTCCACTGTGGTTCTGCATGGCGATGAACCCTCTATCACATCGGTTGAACTCTACAAAATATGGCTTCGCTATCAAAAGCAACAACGCAGAAGCGATCAAGTTGAATCACCTATTATATATGGATGATTTAAAACTGATCGCAGCAACCAAAAACCAACTAACGCAAATGCTTAAAATTGTAGAGGAGTTCTCCAGGGACATCGGAATGCTGTTTGGACTGGACAAGTGCCGCACCCTTAATATCATCCGGGGAAAGCTCGAACAAAGCGCACACGAGATGCAGGACGGCCAGGAGATCGAAGCAATGAGCAAGGGAGATACATACAAGTATCTCGGGATGAAACAAGCTCAAAGGATAGACCATCGAACAATGAAGACTGATTTAACGAATGAATTCATCAAGAGAGTAAGACAAGTAGTGCGAACTGATCTTAACAGCAGGAATTTGTTTAAGGCCCTGAACACGTATGCGTGCTCTGTACTCAGCTATTCGTTCGGAATAGTGAATTGGACCAACACGGACATCAACAACCTGCAACGAAAAGTTAGGACACTACTGACAAAAGCTCATAAACATCATCCCCGTAGCGCCGTAGAAAGAACAACTCTGCCACGTCAACTAGGAGGAAGAGGATTGGCAGATCTCAGCAAGCAATTGGACCAACAAATATTAAATCTGCGTAATTATTTCTACAGGCAGGCCAACAGCTCCACACTACATAGGGCTATATGCGGAGCAGACGTCTCAACACCGCTACGTCTGACGGAACACGAGCGTCAAAATCACCACCGAACCGACAACGATAAACTACAGAGGTGGTTGGGGAAGCCGCTGCACGGGAGGCATCCTAATGAGGTTAACCAGGAACATGTCGACAAGTTAGCGTCGAACTATTGGCTGACCTCGGGACGAATGTTCCCCGAGACGGAAGGCTTCCTACTGGCCATACAAGATCAGGTTATACCAACTCGCAACTACCTAAAATTCATTGTAGGAGATGCATCGGTAGTGGATGACAGATGCAGATACGGGTGCCCAACTTCAGAAACAATCCGGCACATAACAGGAGGATGTCAGATGTTCGCATCAACGGAATATAAGGAACGACACGATTCGGTTGCCAAGATCTTGCACCAGGAACTGGCGGAAAAGCTGCTGCTTGTGCAGGCAGAGAGGGTCCCATATTACAACTACACACCTGAGCCTGTTCTTGAGAACAGCAACTACAAGATGTACTGGGATCGTACAGTTCTGACAGATCAACGAGTTGCCCATAACAGACCGGACCTTATAATAGTTGATAAAATTTCTAGGCAGACAACTCTGATTGATGTGGCCATCCCGAACAACAACAGCCTGTGTGTGAAGCAAGTCGAGAAGATCGCGAAGTACAGGGATTTAGAAGAACGAATTAGAAGGCAATGGGAAATGGAGAACGTCCAGACGATTCCAATCATCACGTCAACAACTGGTGTTATACCAAAAAGTTTGCTGAGAAACATCAAGGAGCTGGGTCTAACTGATAGTCTTTACAGGTCCATGCAGAAAGCGGTACTACTTGCGACAGCCCGAACCGTCAGGAAATTCATGGGGAATGCAGGATCATCCAACAACATCAATGTCACCTAAGGCCCGATAACATGGCAAGGGTCTCGTCCGAGCCAGATCCTTTTGGTATCCGGGATACCCGGGATCTGAGTGAATGTTCCCCGTAGAGGGAGTGCGAATGCCTTTTGGCTAAGTCGATATAATAATAATTCTCAACCTCACAATACTCCAAACTATAGGAGTACCCCAGAAGCAACCACATGCTTGTGCGGGGGAGGGGGGCAATTACTATTATTTTGTCTTCGTTGCCATTTACGGCTATGGCCGACTTTTTCCCGAAAGAACTAGGATAGCATTCGCTCAAGTACTTCGGAAAACCCTAGAAAACCGTAGTAATCCCAGTGAGTGTAGGACAAATCACACGTATAAAGCCTATTTAGGAGCAATACCGTGAACCTACATTTGCCCAGCGCTCTTGGCCATAGCGGTGTTTTTCTTTAAAGACATATTATGTACATGCGCCTGCCTCGAACCAAGGTCGATCGAAGGCAGGAAAACATGCAGTCTAAAAAGTCAGCGCCGGTACGAGCGACGCCACTGCGGGAAACAAATATCTATTGGTGACACTGATAGATAATACTGTAGCCCATTATAATTATATTTAATTCCGCATCATACTTAGGATAATGAGTGATTATTGATAATAACTAAATTACTGTAGTGAGTTAAAAAAGCAATAAACAATAACTTTGTTAACTACTGTAAACTGGGTACAATTTTAAAGCAATTAAAAATATTGTTAAGTACCTACCGTATTGTTCAAGGCCTACTTCAAAACAAATATCTATTGGCGACACTGATAGACAATACTGTAGCCCATTATAATTATATTTAATTCCGCATCATATAATAAAATTACTGTAGTGAGTTAAAAAATAGCAATAAACAATAACTTTGTTAACATTTTTGCCTTTTCTATAAAAGAAAACAGAGTAGTTACCTACGTCTTGATAACGAATGATTACCTACTACCATCACCAGTTGACATAATGTGTCATAATTTGTGCTCATATTAGGTTAGGTACTTCGAAATTTCTTCATTCATTTAAACTCTTTGACCTTAAAGATTTCAAAAATTTTCGTCTGCGGTGCAATTTTTTACCGCAAAAACTGTTTTTTGTTTTGTTTATGAACCCCCTTCTCCATAGATAAAGTCTATATTGGTTGGTGTAAACCGTAACCAGTCTCAGTTTTCGACCCTCTCTGAATTTTTAATTTTAATTTTAATGACAGGTAGGTACCTGTATTGAATTCTTACTTTCTTACTTGACCAAATTTTTGCCCGGCCATCTCCCTATCAGATGCCGTAACGGCGCCTGTGCACAGTATTAGGTTATCTGTTCTACACTCTATACAGACAATCGTCCTAGACCCGACTAAACACTCAACACTCCGCCTTGTTGTGGCTAGCCCGCACATATCATTATCCTGGACCCGCGCGGCCGGCCATCACGCCCGACCTGCCAGGGTAATTGAGTACCGGACCTTTGACAAGCCTCGCGTGAATCTGATTTAATTGTCGCCAAATAAACATCGGCCTGTCCACTCGAAATGTGCTTCGGAGACTGGTTTGAGGCAGGAACGGCGGGCCATCCCCATGCACAAATTAGGTCTGGATATAGTGAGCCTCGGAAAGAGGATCGGTCTTGCATTTTGCGAAAGGAACAAAAAACATATACCTTCCTAGAACACGTAAAGGACGTGCTCAAACTAATATTTTTGGTTGTATTAACGCAACGATAATAAAATAAACGGAACACGAAACTTATATTAACTATAATACCTCAGAGAAATAACCAAGGATAGAGGGAGTAAGAACAAAAAGTAAATTAACAAATGTAGTTATTAATTTTTTGCGTATGTAACAATTTTACACTAAAACTAAATTGCGTTGTAATTATAATAGTAGTAGTTAATTATCACTTTAATATATACCTAAATACCGCTCAACATGGCAACGCCGTCGTTGCCGCCATGTTTCATTACTCGGTGGTATTTGTTTTGTGTTCGCCCAGCAAGTCAAGTTTTCCGATTGTTTACGTATGTATTTTTCGTGTTTTCAGTTGTTTTTTTTTTAATTTATAATTAACTATTTATTAGTATTTAGGATATATATAGCGACTGATTTTGTATACAATGGGGCGCAGAAAGTGTGTGGTGTGTGGCCAAATTGATATTTCTTTCTCTTTCTTTTCTTTTATTCTCCTGGGGTGCTCTTTTCTTTTATGTCTTGCAAAGATACTGCATAACTTTTTTTGGTAAACATCTAGGTATCTACTGTTCCACGTACCTACTAAAAGACACACATATTATGTTAGGTAATAGGTAATAATACTAGAAGTCTTCTACATGACACCTGCTACTTTCCAAATTCAAATATTATAATAGTAATAAGATCACGGTCCAGGTTTTGATTTTTTTTCTAACCTAATGTACCTACTGTTGCATATTTTTGAAGAATGGTACGAGAGTACTGCTGGTTGGGAGAGTACTGCTGGTCGCCGAGCCGTGCGGACGTATGTTTTCGAGTTGTTTCCATTAAAACCCTAAATAATTAATCAGTGTATGGTGTGACACAAATCTAAATACGCCAGCATTGTCATCGTTACTACTAAGGTGAGATTCATTTACTGTACTTCGAATGAAGCATTGTTTTGTCGTGATATATGGCAATGTAAAATGTCTCGATGCGGCGTATGCGAATCCACAGTCAGTCGGCGTCAGGGAATTTTTTGCTCCGGGGCCTGCAAGAAACCGTTCCACATTGAATGCGTGAAAGTACCGTGTGAGATTGGTGCATTATTGTCTACAGTTGCTGGTCTTCAATGGAGATGTCATGAATGCAGACATATAGACTCTCAGTTAATTGCGGAAGAATTTAAGGAAATCTTTGATGATAGCTACACTAGACTTTTGTCGGAATTTACTGCAAAATTCAATTCCCTCAAAACTGTCTTGAGCTCTTTACTGATAAAGTCGCTAACTTGCAAGCAATTAACACTAGTGTAGCCTCCTCATTTCCTGCTATTGATAGTTTCGCATCCAAACTTAAGAAAAACCCAGTGGAAACAGTCATCATTAAACCGAAAGATCCAAATCAAGATAACGTCCGTACAAAGTCCGACTTACTCCAAGTTGCCAATCCTGCAGATCTTAACATAAACATTCATAAAGTTAAACACATAAGAAATGGCGGAATTCTCGTTGGTTGTGAGAACAAAGAAGATATCGCAAAGATCATGGATGCAGCCGAAAGTAGTCTATCGGAGAAATATGATGTTCATATGCTGAAGACTCCTCAGCCTATGCTTCGCCTGGTTGGTTTCAATCAAAACTATGACGATATTTCTCTACTTCACTTCCTTGTAAAGCAGAATCCATCGATATTCAAAGAAGACTCGGTATGCAAAGTTGTTGGAATTGCCCCTACTAAGAAGAAACCGGACATATTTCAGGCTACGCTTCAGTTAGATGTACTAACTTATAATAAGGCCTTAGGAGAGGGTCAAATGCTTGTTGGCTTTGACCCATGTAAAATCTTTGATCGTGTAAATGTTCCTCGTTGTTTTAGATGTAATAGTTACTTTCATTCTAGCAGCTCTTGCAAAAGTAGAATGACTTGCCCAATCTGCTCTAAAAACCATGCGCTTAAAGATTGTCCTACGGGTAGCCCAAGAAAATGTATTAACTGTGTGAATTTAAATATGTCTCTGAAATTAAATGTTGAAATAGATCATGCTGTATGGGATCACAATAACTGTACTGCTTATAAACGTGCATGTGACAAAATGAAATCCGATGTCTTTGGTGTATCTCCTACTGCAGTGTAGCAATTAATGGACAGCATATCTCCGTCGGATTCGTTGTATGAATTTTTAATCTATTACCAAAATTCCCGCGGACTCAATACTAAAACAAGGCAATTATTCAATAATAGTTGCTCAAGTGACTATTCCTGTATTGCACTGACTGAGACGTGGCTGAATGACTCGGTTTTTAGCGCTGAACTATTCGATCTTAAAAAATATAGTGTATTTCATTGTTATAGAGACTTTGTGACTACTGGTAGGTCCAAAGGGGGGGGGTGTGCCTCTTGCTGTGGATGTTCACCTATCACCTGTCGATCTAAAACTAAAGGATGAGCCGCTGCTAAATGACTTTAAATTGATTGACTTTTTGGCTGTCAAAATTACGGCTAATTTTTGTAGCTTCAATATCTTTGTTATCTATATTCCACCTGATATTGGTGCTGAAGTGTTTTCAATGTTTTTTGAAAACCTATCGTTAATAAGGAGTTTAGGTGAGCGACGCACAGTGTTTATTGGAGATTTCAACATCCCAGAATATGCTGAAAATCAAGTGTCTAACCGCTTTTCTAATCGCACATCGGTGATCTCAAACTTTTGTAATTTCTTCGGTTTAATTCAACATAATCTTATTCTTAACAGCAAGAACAGACTACTTGATTTGGTGTTGGATAACATGAACTGCCTTGTTCAAAATGCCCGTGACCCTCTTTTAAATATCGATATCCATCATCCCCCACTTGACGTTAGCTTCAACGTTCGCAATAGAGATAAACCTATGAAAAATCCTTCCAGTTTCTACAACTTTAAAAGGGGTAATTATCAATCGCTGTATGCCTCCCTCGCAGAAGTTGACTGGACAGTACTTGACAGTATAAATGACATCGATTCTGCCTTTTCTCAATTCTATGAAATTATTTATACATTACTTGATCAGCATGTACCTAAAGTCAAAATCAACAACCGCACATACCCGCCGTGGTTTTCCATTGAAATTATCAAGAGTATAAGGCAAAAGCATATCTACTGGAAAAAATGGAAAAGGCATAATGTATGGGATGATTACTCTAAATTCTCGCGGCTTAGGGAAAAAATCAAGCGGGACATTGAGCTGAGTCATGAGAACTATTGTGTAACAGTGGAGAGTAAAATAAAATCTAATGCTGGTGGTTTCTGGAAGTATGTCAAGGGACAAAGAATCATGTCAGGCCTCCCAACAACTATGGAATATAAAAATGTCACATACGACACACCATTAGAAGTCGCTAATGCGTTTGCTTGCTTTTTTCAGGACTCTTTTTCAAACGTTACTATCAATACAACTCACATGGCAAACGTTCCCTATTGCACCGACATACTGAATATTAATAGCTTCACACAAACCGATGTATACAAAGCTTTGAAAAAAATAAAACCGAAAAACACAGCAGGTCCTGACAAAATTCCTGCGTTTATTTTTAATGATTGTGCAAGCATTATCTCTCATCCACTGTGCAGGTTGTTTAACCTATGTATAAAGTTAAATACATTCCCGCAAATTCTAAAGGAAGCTAAAGTGGTGCCAGTATACAAAAAAAATGATAAGCATATAATATCTAATTACAGACCCATTACCATAATAAATAACATATCAAAAGTATTTGAATTTTGCCTATATGAACCATTATATATGCACTTTAGTCCTGTCCTAGTAAATCAACAGCATGGATTCGTAAAAAATCGCTCTACTGTTACTAATTTATTTACTGCGACCCAGGTGATTACTGATGGCATTGATTCTGGACATCAAGTTGACATTGTATATACAGATTTTACAAAAGCATTTGATCAGATTAATCATGACATACTTCTTCATAAATTGCAGAATTTAAATATATCGCCCAATTTATTATCTCTCCTAAAGACATACCTTTTAAACAGAGTATGTCATGTTGAGTGCTCTGGGCAAAAATCTGACCAATTCTCCCCTACATCAGGAGTTCCTCAGGGCTCGGTTCTCGGGCCTCTGTTTTTTATCATTTTTATCAATGATATAGGTGAAGACCTCAATGTATCCTACCTCTTATATGCAGATGATCTCAAGCTTTACTCCACAGTTTCTGATTATTCAGATTGTATCAACTTGCAAGAAAATATCGAATGCTTGAACAGATGGTGTATAGATAATTCCTTGACAATGAATGTCCAGAAGTGTAACGTTGTTAGTTATACACTGAAGCAAAATTCTTTATTATTCAATTATGAATTTAATAACAGTGTACTATCTAGAGTTGAAATTATGAAAGACCTTGGTCTTTACTTCGATTCAAGGCTATCTTTTTCTTTTCATATACATAAAGTTTGTAGTGAATCCTATAAGGTGCTGGGGTTTGTCATTCGTAACACCAGAGTATTTGCAAATCTTGAATCGCTATTTACACTTTTCAATGCATATGTACGATCTAAAGTAGAATACGCCTCACCTGTTTGGACCCCCCACCACACCACATACATATCTGAAATTGAGTCAATCCAGCGCCGCTTCTTGAAGTATGCTGCTTTCAAGCAGGATGGTGTATACCCTCATTTTGGCTATCCACATGAACTGTTACTTGAGCGCTTCTCTATAAAAAGTCTTGCGCAAAGAAGATTACAAAGTCAACAAATTTTGCTTTTTAAAATTGTTCATGGAAAAATTGGCTGCCCGGATATACTGCACCGACTTGACTTTCATGTTCCACGTGTCTTGTCCAGAAACTGCAACCTGTTCTACTTGCCGACTGCTAGAGTGAATGTTCAAAAATATTCTCCCTTATATAATATGTGTGACAACTATAACAATATAGTAAGTCCTCAGGTTGACATACTTAGTTGTAAAATTTCATGTTTAAAAAGTTTGAGCTAGAATGTGTATGTTTTGTAATAATGTTTCTGTAACTATTGTTATTGTATTTTCCTACCCCATAAATGGGTTCGCCTGTTGGGTAGTGTATAAATAAAAAAAAAAAAGAAATATACTTGTATTATAGTATGGTTTATTCCTGAAATTAGAGTTGTTTCTTATAAAAACAGAATCTCAAGCGCGGTCGATCTTTTGAGAAATGCCAGTCGAATGAATTATTATACGCTCCCGTACTTTGCACTCTAAAAGAAAATAACTTTCCTTGAAGTTATTGCACTAGATTATTCCATCAATTTGAAAACTTTAAAACTGAATAGAAACAGCCGTATACAAACATGATGCGCATATCCTTAAAATTTTACTACATATACTAGATTATGAGTTCTTTAGAAAATGAGAAGATATTATAGGTACAAAATTACTTATTATTATGTACTTAAAAGATAAACTTATTTCACTGACATTTTTATGTTTACTAATACAGAAATTTGTTGTATTGTTACGCATTTGATATAGAATTTATTGAAGCATTTAAAAACATATTAGCTTGGAGAAGAATATAACGATTAGCTAACTTTTACGTTACGATTACGATCTGATTATGTTACATGATAATGGGCTATTTAGGTAAAACTAAGATATACTTTGTATGATTTGAATAAACATATGATTCCGTCGTTATAATTTGTGCCAAGCCGCAGATGCCGGCAACGCCGCCACAGTCGGGAGACGGTCGTCACGCGCTGTGGATTTGTTGTGGTGTAGAAAGTCAGTTATGGGGCCCTCTCATTTTTGTGCACTTGTTAGAATTTTTGGTGTGATAGCAGAACGAAAAGTAGGTATCTTTAGAAAATTATTTAGTTGAAATATACCTATTGTCACGACACTTTTACTTGACATTTATCATTCTGGCATTTCACTTTGACTTGACAATATCTTTGATGAAGGAATATTTAATAATCCATACTATATGAATTGATAGTGTGCGCCGACGCCGCCACAATGACATAAAAAAATATTGTATATATTTTTGTACATATATATTTTAAAAAATATATTAAAATATATATATATTAATATATATTATATATATATATATATTAATATATATATATATATAAGGTGATAATGGGCAAACACTCAAAGTTAACAAAAAGAAAAAACTAGTAACCGCATACACGTGTTTCATGCTATTTGGCAATCATCAGTACGGTGTAACATTAACCAAATCAAAAGATAGGTATGATTTGGGAAGCAACAAATGAAGTCCAGGCAGGAGCCAACAGCACATTTGCAGCTTCAGTCAGCACATCCCCTATTTTGGGGCTTGTACTAACATCGCCACGGAGGCTGCTAAAGCGACCTGCGTGGAAATCTTCATAACCCAAGATACAATGACAATAAGGATGTAAGATTAGCGAGTGTAAATGTAACAATTACAAGAAAAGGTGATAATGGGCAAACACTCAAAGTTAACAAAAAGAAAAAACTAGTAACCGCATACACGTGTTTCATGCTATTTGGCAATCATCAGTACGGTGTAACATTAACCAAATCAAAAGATAGGTATGATTTGGGAAGCAACAAATGAAGTCCAGGCAGGAGCCAACAGCACATTTGCAGCTTCAGTCAGCACATCCCCTATTTTGGGGCTTGTACTAACATCGTTACATTTACACTCGCTAATCTTACATCCTTATTGTCATTGTATCTTGGGTTATGAAGATTTCCACGCAGGTCGCTTTAGCAGCCTCCGTGGCGATGTTAGTACAAGCCCCAAAATAGGGGATGTGCTGACTGAAGCTGCAAATGTGCTGTTGGCTCCTGCCTGGACTTCATTTGTTGCTTCCCAAATCATACCTATCTTTTGATTTGGTTAATGTTACACCGTACTGATGATTGCCAAATAGCATGAAACACGTGTATGCGGTTACTAGTTTTTTCTTTTTGTTAACTTTGAGTGTTTGCCCATTATCACCTTTTCTTGTAATTGTTACATTTACACTCGCTAATCTTACATCCTTATTATATATATATATATATATATATATTAATATATATTTTAAAATATATATTCTTTTACGCAATGAGCCAACTGGACAGTGAATGCTCTAACTCTCCACTCCGTGTTGCGGGTCGTGCCCACCTGGAAGCCGCGCGCGGTCGGCCACCACGCTCGACCTGTCACGGTAATTATTGAGCATCGGGTCTTTGACACGCCGCCCGTGAAGCTGATTTAATTGTCGCCAAATAAACGTTGGCCAGGGCACGCGAAATGTGCTTCGGAGACGTGGTTGGGGCAGCCACGTTAAATATATAGGACAAAGCACTCTATAGGTTTAGGTACACATTGTGCAATATGCTTGTTGGGGGACAGGGTGGTCATTTTTAAACGCCCGGCCCCTCTGAGGGGCATATTATTTATGGGAGATTATATAGGGTTTGTAAAGGAATAAATTGGCAGATGTAGCGCCTTTTTGCAAATTTACGACGCCAAAAATCATTTTTCCCCACCATCATACCACTTTTGTTGCACCAATCGAAATCATTAATTTTTCTGAATATTTTGTATTTAAGCCACTTTTCTTTATTTTCTTCCGTTAGAAAGTTATTCTTCAAAATCTAATTAATAAAAATAAAAACTTTCTTTTTATGAAACATCTTCAAAAAGTGCGTCTTTTGGCCTTCCTCTAGTTGTCAACATGCAAATCCAGGGCTGACTACGATTTCTTATGCCCCGGATTTAGCGTTGTTTTTATTTAAAATCTGAGACCACGGCGTTAATCAGGTCACCCTTATACACCAAATCGAAACAACAAGTATACATTCTCCAGGGTGCCAAAGTTTACCTCGAAACAGTTGAATGGTCAACAGGACCACACAAAGTATTGGTAAGCAATGATCCAATAATAAATATACGGGTTGTTATTCCGTGTCATCTCAAAGCGCTGAATTTTATGAAATTTTATACGGGCCAAGAGCACCCTGAAATTATTAAAAAAGTATAATCCAACAAATAAAAAATTTGAGTTATTGGACTGTTCTCGACAAAACCACCGTCTAATAAGATGATTCATTTTTCTATGCGTTTTCTTTTGTAGCAATGTGCCATTATCCGGACTTAATGACTGGCTTCTGTAGATCCTTTATAATTTCTGCAGCGGTTTTGATATATCTACCAACTCGATTTTTTATCGCTGTTGAAGTTTCAAAAAATTCACCACTTTGAGATTAAAATTCCTATTTTGCTACAGTTTGACCCCCTGTAGAATTGAACTCCCTGTATGCACGGTGAGTTTTTTTCGATACCCACTATGTGGATCTCGGAAACTAGCAGAGCTAGAACAAAGGTTAAATGGGGAAAGAATTGCAGTTTTGAATGCTCAATCTAATGCCCCTTTTGTATTTTCAAAAAAGTTCATGGCTCACTAGATATTTTGAAGAGTAATTTTTTGCAATTTCATTATTTCTGATTATACAGAAAAACTGTGTAGACAAAAATTGTAGATAATTTTGAGCTTAATAAGATAATCTAATCCAATTTTTTATGTTGTTTGTGATTTTTGAGATATGACATAAACTTGTGTTTTTTTAAATGTAAATCATAGTTGGCTGTGGCCTTATCAAATCTGCAATTTTTTGAGCTTTCAAAAGATATAATATTTGGCATAGTTGTTATAAAAAATAAAAGAGCTATATGGCTAATTTTCTGTTTTTTTTTTAATTTTCACATAGTCAGCCAAGGAATATTTTCATAATTACGTTCTATTTTATAATAAGACATACTTCAAACTTTCAAATATTTTATTTTTAGCTGGTAACAAAATGTAACAAAATAAAACAAAAATTATCATGATGCAGCTCCACCACATAATTATTTGCCCGTAAGAAATTACCTAGATCAGCTCTATCCAAATAGTTGGATAGGGAGAAATAGACCTATTTCCTGGCAGCCCCGATGCCCCGATTTGTCTGTTTTGTTTTTTTTTGTAGGGAACAGTACAAATTAAGGTATGAAACAATAATTGTTGAATTAAGAGCAGCTGTTTTAGAAGCAACTGCCAGTATTGACAGGCGCTCTCTAAGAAAGGCGAAAAATTCAGTTTTAAAAAGATGCAATATTTGCATAAATAATAATAATGGTGGATTGTTTGAACCCCTTTTTTATTTTAAAAGGTGACCTTTTAAAATAATAATAATTTGAATTTGAGTTTTTCAAATTTTGTTTCATTTTGTTACATTTTGTTACCAGCTAAAAACAAAATATTAGAAAGTTTGAAGTATGTCTAATTATAAAATATAACGTAATTAGCTCTTTCATTTTTTATAATAACTATGCCGAGTATTATATTTTTGGAAAGCTCAAAAAATGGCCGATTTTATAAGGCCACAGCCAACTATGATTTACATTTAAAAAAACAAAAGTGTATGTCATATCTCAAAAATCACAAACAACATAAAAAATTGGATAAAATTATCTTAATAAGCCCAAAATTGTCTACAATTTTTGTCTCTACAGTTTTTCTGTATAATCAGAAATAACGGAGCTACAGAGACCTGATGAAATCGCAAAAAATCACTCTTTTCAAAATCTCTAGTGAGCCATGAACTTTTTCAAAAATACAAAAGGGGCATTAGATTGAGCATTCAAAACTGCTATTATTTCCCCATTTAACCTTTGTTCTAGCTCTGCTGCTAGTTTCCGAGATCCCCATAGTGGGCATCGAAAAAAACTCACCCTGTATATTTTTTAAAATTTTGTTTATGGTGGTTCTGTAGTGTCCTGATTAACGTGCACCGTGGTGTTACACTTTAAATAAAAAAAATGTTAAATGGTTTTTGTGAAAATCGAAGGGTAAAAAAAATTTAGACGGCCCTGAATTTGATGTTGACAACGGTAAGAGCGTCAAAAGACGCGGTTTTAAAGATGTTTCGAACAAAAAAAGTTCAGGCGAATATCTTCAAAAATAAACATTGAAAGCTCTGCGTCACCCATGGAAATAACGATTAACAAAAATTAATCTGTTAATCTGCTTTTGATGAATAAGTGCTTTTCAAAGGAAGAGAATAAAAAAAATCTTTAATAAAAAATATTCATACAAATTAGGGCTTTCGAGTGCTGTAACAAAAGTGGTAGATACAGGTATTTTCAAAGATCTTAAATGTACTTAAATACCTTCGCGTAAACAAGTTCATTAACAGATACCTAATAACGTTGCCAACTGAACCTTTACAGGGTGTCCCAGTTAACGTGATAAAACCGATTTTCTCCGTAATTTTAAAGATAAATTCATAGTTGGAAAACCAGACTTGTGTAGAATTTTCAGAGGAATTCGAATGTGACGTGAAACTTAATATACCGGGTGTTGTTAAAAAGTTATTTCAAAAAATACCGTTTTTCAAAAAATTGTGAAGTTGGATTTTAACACGAAATGTTAGTAATGAGTATACGTGGAGCAACGAAAAAGTGTAGGTTTTTATTTCTGACTTCCGGTTTTACCGGAAGTGAGCATCACTTTGTCAGATTTTTTAGACAACCTGTATATTTCGGGTTTTTTAAGTTCCTTTTCTTTTCCCATTCTAACCATATATATTTTTATATAGCTATCTCTAACGGTATATTTTTAGCATTCCATGCAAAGATGGGAATTTGTCATATTCGACGAAATTTATCAAAAAATAAAAATGTACTGCTTGGTTATTTTTAGAGATAACTATATAAAAATATATATTATATGGTTGGAATTATGAGAACAAAAGGAACTTAAAAAACCCAAAATATACAGGCTGTCTCAAAAATCGGACAATGTGATGTTCACTTCCAGTAAAACCGGAAGACAGAAATGAAAACCGACACTTTTTCGTTACTCCCCGTATACTCCTTACTAACATTTCGTGTGAAAATCCAACTTCACAATTTTTTGGAAAACGATATTTTTTAAATAACTTTTTAACAACACCCGGTATATTAAGTTTGACATTTGAATTCCTCGGAAAATTCTACACAAGTCACAGTTTTATGCAAAAATTACCTAAACCTTTTTTATAACAAAGCAACAAAACAGAACCCCCGTTATTCTCCTAGAAATCAGCACTGAGTCCTTATTGTACGTTGGCGTCGCTCGTACCTGCGCTGACTTTTTAGACTGCAAGTTTTTCTGCCTTCGATCGACCTTGGTTCGAGGCAGGCGCATGCATATGTCTTTAAAGAAAAACACCCCTATGGCCAAGAGCGCTGGACAAATGTGGGTTCACGGTATTGCTCCTAAATAAGCTTTATCCGTGTGATTTACTAATTGTCCTACACTCACTGGGATTACTACGGTTTGCTAGGGTTTTCCGTAGTACTTAAGCGAATGCTATCCTAGTTCTATCGGGAAAAAAGTCGGCCCTAGCCGCAAATGGCAACGAAGACAAAATTATAGTAATTGCCCCCCTCCCCCGCACAAGCATGTGGTTGCTTCTGGGGTACTCCTAGTTTGGAGTATTGTGAGGGTGAGAATTATTATTATTATTTATTAAATCTGTTTGAATAATTTAAACCTATTTCAATTTGGTATATCACTCCTGAAGTGATCAATAAAGTAGGTACCTATCTATCCATCTATCTAATGTAGATTTCTATCGGCTCTGAATTTTTAAATTAGGCTAATGTATGCAGCAACTTTACTATCACATAAAATACGCCTTCGCCGGGCATTAAATAAAAATATATTGCTTGAAGCAAGGGTTAGATAGACACGATGAAAGTCATTTGATGCGGCAATGGATTATTTTTTTCTGATATCTAATAATTTTTATACGCACGATTTTTCTTTTATTAGTAAGTATATACAGAAATTTTTATTGACTATTGGTTTCGACCTATAAGGTGTGTTTCCGATTTTTTTAATAATAAGAAATATGGCAAATTTGCTGTTGTATTTGGAAACTTTTCTAGTACAAAAGTACTGCTTCTTGTGCGCCTGCAGTGTGAGTATTGCCGTCGCCTGCCGCCGGTAGTCATACAGCACGATAGTGCTCCACCCCACAGAGCAAGAGAGTGGCTAGATCGCGAGTCGGTTTTTATCCAAATAGGTATTTATAATAATCGATTTTTAATAATTCCGTATACTTATTGTGAGCTAAGATGTCGAGACACTAGGCATTAAAATGCAGACCAAAAGTGCACACATTCCATTTTCGAGCGGATTCCAGCATATGTAGAAAATGGGTGCATGTCTCTGCGATTCACCGGGAGGATTTTACCCCGTCCAAACACACCAGGGCTTTTTTCCAAATAATTTCCTTCATTGCTTTTATTATTCCATTTAAGTACCTAAATTTTGGACTTACCGCAATTGGTTTTGTTTGAGAAAGATGTCAAATGAGGTGTTCAAAGTAATGACGTGATTTTATTCATATGCCAATTTTAAAAATTTTTGAAAAGAAAAATGCATTACTTTTCAATGGTGCGAAAAATATTGTATAAAAAAGTTGTTCGTCCTTTTTTTCCGCTATATGCCAGAAAATACGTTATATCTCTGATTTTTACGTATTTCATTAAAATACATTTTGTAAACCGACATAAAATCATTCAGTTTGCCTTTATACCTATGAATAAAGAACCCCAGGAAGGAGCAAATTTGGGCTTAACGCTCGACCGGGTCAGTCTCTGCATATGGCGGGATGCCGTTTCCGGTTTACAAAAGTACTTACCGATGGAATGTTATAATGTGATCCCCCAAACATTTTGTTCTGGTTGGTAGTCACGGAATAGCCGCAGGCTGCACAGCTAACCATAATAGATTTCCAAAAAGTAGTTATCGAAGAACTACACAAATATGTAATAGCACAAACCACCGTGACAACAGTCAAATATAAAAATATTTTGTCAAAATTCAGTCTCCATACAGGGCGATTTCTGTCGCACGTATTTTATAATGCCCATAGAGCTTTGGCTCCTTCCTGGGGTTCTTTATTCATTGCTTTATACGCACGTTTTTATTATTAAATTTTGTTCTAAACCTACTTTTTTATGAAAAAGAAAAATTCCGAACAGAAAAAAGTTTATGTAATTTCAATAAATTTTTTCCAAAACTGGCTTTAGTCATTATTTCCTGAATTAAGAAGACCCACAACTACATTCATAACAAAAAAAATCCGCTATTACTTTTTAAACATGTTTTTTAATAATGAAAATACGTAGATCTGTATTCCAATAACGACTGACGCTAACACAAAAAAAATAAGGGGCTATCTACAAATGGGTACTTGGATTAAAACGATATTTAATAATCAAAATGCATACAAACAGGAAACGTAGTTAAATTGAATTATTTTATATAGGTTTTAATAAATTCGTTTTAATTAAATATGTGCTTTTGTAGGGAAAGATAAATATTAATATTTAATTTTTTATCACAGAAACCTGCACAAAACTGATTAAAAAAACAACTTTTTCAGTTGTCGGAAAAATTCATAAATGCCTAACATTAAAAGACGGAAACTTTGAACGTCAACTCAAAAAATAACATCAGCAACTTAGATCTTGGCTTAGCAAAATGCGACAAGCCAATTGGGTATATGTAGTCCATAATAATAGAATGGATTTTACAGGAAGATTAAAACTTAAATTTGAAAACGTGCGTATTGAATTAAAAGTTGTTAGTCAAGATGCAAATCTCACGTCAATTATTCTTATGCTGCTCTCACGTCAATTCTTATGCATGCTATTATTTAAAAAGCGGGTAATTCCGTTTTCTAGCATATTACAAGTTTTCAACTGCCATTTTAATAACATGAGATCGCCTCATGACTATAACAACTGTAGGTAAACATAAGCTCACGCGCATATTTGACTTTTTTATATGTACGTCATCAGATGATAAAATTCGTCCAAATTTAGTTGGAATTCCATTCAAAGTCAGTTTTGGTGGGTTTTGAGATGAAAACACATAGGTAATTTTTAATATGGTTTGTTATACATTTATGGTCTGTTCAATTACACATTACAGAAAAGGCACAAATTTCTGCTTTTTCATTATCGCTTCTTATATCGACCATCAGCTGAACCGATATACATTTTGTCACGCGATGGAAACATGCGCGAATTGGTTCAAAATTGGTTAAACTCCGATTGCCTGGATTGGAAGGAATATCAGAGACGTATTGGGTAAGCTAAATTTTCCCATGTTTACAAAAAGTAGTATGCAAACAAAAATGATTTATTTTGTCTTGTTTCGGTCTAGACGCCCAGACAAAAAACTTTGGAAGAAACAACAATATATTTGTGCGTTTTGTAGTGCAAACAAAAAAATTTGCCACAAAAAATGAATTACGTCCGTGACTGTTGGTTCGGATGTTCTGAAGTATCGATTGATTCAAACTTAGTGATATAAATTACAAAAAGTAACAACTACTTCTTTGAGTGAACTGACAAGACTTTATAATAATTTTGTTGACAATTATACAACGATGTACAGAGTGTCCTGTAAGTATGCGGCCATCTCGCGGGATCAGCTAGGCG
Source organism: Pseudeuparius sepicola (assembly GCA_963920635.1). Taxonomy (NCBI): domain Eukaryota; kingdom Metazoa; phylum Arthropoda; class Insecta; order Coleoptera; family Anthribidae; genus Pseudeuparius; species Pseudeuparius sepicola. The sequence goes on from OY987298.1 coordinate 48,091,579, forward strand.
ACGTCAAAATATTTCGATTGAGCTTAACAACTACGGGTCAAACCTCAATAGTTACTGAGATACAGGGCGTTGTACTTGATTTTTTTAAATTAAATTATGGCAATATCTCCCAACATATTCAAGCTGTTGAACTATAATTTAGTACTGCTTTATTTTTGAGGGTGAAGAATAAGCTGAAAGTGCCAATTTCTACGTATCTTTTTGGTCTTGTAGTGAAACTTTTCATTTGGCAGCAAGAGTGTACCTACCTACTCATCTTGTTTCATAAGGTCAACCGAAATATTTTGACGTCCCCTACCTGATTCCGCGAAATTGCCCCATACTTATCGGACACCGTGTATCCCTTATATAGGTAGAACATATACTGAGGTTTCACATTTCAGTGCTGTTTTCATTTTCTATTACCATATTCATCTAACTCTTCACTATTATCCATATTACATTCCATCACTGCTTCCGAACTTTCTAAATTAAAAAATATCTTCTCTTTTTCTGGTTTTGTTTTTTCTTTTTTCTGTGTTTCTTCCTTTAACACATATGTTCTAGAAAAACTACATCTCGACTCTTGACTAATCTATTTGAGTTCTTCCGAATAAATCTGTAACCCTTATCTTATCAAGGGGCAGCCTTCTTGACGAAGGCCCGTAGCTCCCCCATCCTGATACTATACACATCCTCCTCGCCCAGCCTGGCCGTGCCGAAGGACTCGAACCTTGCCCTATCAAGTGCAGGGCAGACCAGATGGTGGGGAGGTTTCCTCATCTTCCAGGCACCATTTTGATTCCCGCCCCTCCCCCACCTCAACGAGGTGGAGGTGTCGGGACATGCAGCATTGCCTCGTGAGGACCCTCGCCATACCCCTCAATTCTACCCTTGGCAGACGCAGTAGCTCCCCCGTTAAGGCAGCCGATGGGGTACGAATCATGAGCCTCGTGTGTCTTATCCCCGGAGCGCTGCGCCATTCCTCAACGAATCTGTTCCGCAACCATTCTAGTGCAGGGTAATTAGCTTATTAAAACTAAAAACAAAATATAAAGCTAAAAATTTGTTTGAAGATACCTTATGGGTAAGTAAATAAAATTTTATAGTCTTGCACCTTGTACGTGTTGGTGGGCAGCCGCCATTGACCGCCATCTTGGAAGTTATAAGAAAAAAAAATAGTTCCGCCAAAATTTTCTATTTTAAAAATAATTCACATAACTATTGATATAATTATCAAAAATGTGTCAAGAATGCTAGGAAGAAAGCATGTTTCAAATATTTCAAGCCGCCACCATTTTGCTGGCCTGAAGCAAATCCAGATTTAACCTAAAATAAATGAAAACTTAATTTCTATAAGATTCTATAAGATTTATATAATTTTCATACCTTACAAACCAATACTTCGAACAGATTAGTTGCCTAATCTGGGGGGTCCACGTTCGTTGGGTTGATTATTATAATCCTCGTCTAAGGAGCATTCTTTTATCTCCGATTGTTATTCCTCATCAACTAGCATGGAAGGTCTGTTGCTGAAAGTTTCACCATTGCATTTTCCACACATCGCGGTACACGGAAGTTCCCCTCGGCGACAAACATATCTTTGGACACAATCAATTTTACAGTTACAAAAAAAAACAACTTTAATAAATTTTCGGGAGCCAGAGGGTCAAGTGTCCCTCTTTTTTCTTCCATCCCCAATCAGTAGCAGGAAGTTCTACAACACGCCAATACTGAACTTGATGTAGCTGTGCTGTTCAAACTTGCTGATCAAACTTTCCAAAAACTGGTTTTATAACAATTAAATCTACTTAGTTTTGTTTAAGTCATCTGAAGAAACGCGAATGTTATATAATAATTTTAGGAGCTTAAGCAATATCTTCTTTAGTTGCATTTGTATCATTGATTGCAGAAATATATAGCCTTGGTGTCTCGTTCGATTTCAAAAGTACAGGGTCCGTCAAATGTATGGAATAATGGGTGTATCTTTTTTATTTTTGTTTTTGAAAAAAAAAATTTATACAAAAGTTTCTTGGTTACTTTTAAGCCACTTTCTTGTGACCTTCAATTTTTTCCATCCGTCATAGTTACGTTGCTATGGTGACCAACTTTTTTTTGAAATGGCACCCCCTATTTTTTATTTAGATTTTGTAATCAGCGTTCATTTCTGCATTAGGTAGGTACTTCAAAAATATCTAATGGTTGCATAAGAAAATAATCGACAAAGATCACTTTCACGTAAAACCAGCGTTAATTTATTTTTACAACCTTAATAAAACTTAACTTAAAGATAATGTTCAAAGTGTGCACCGTCACTACAAAGTTCCAGTCTTTCTACAAACGATCTTACATTTTGAAATATTTCATCCCTCAGATCCCTCATTTCTCCAATAATTCTCGCCCGTAAGTCATACAAGTTATTTGGCCTATCCACATAAATTTTATTTTTAATGTATCTCCACAAAAAGAAATCACACGGTGTGAGATCTGGTGATCGTGCTGGCCACTCAATTGTTCCTCGCCGCCCAATCCACCTGTTTGGGAAAACATTGTCCAGGTAGTTCCTCACGTGTCTTCTAAAATAAGGGGGAGCCCCATCTTGTTGAAACCACACTCCATCCTCATTTTGTCCTCTTGCGGGTAGAACCTGATGTTGTAGCAAATCTAAATATCTTTCTGCTGTCAAATTGCCGTCTATAAAAAATGGACCTATGATGCGGTTGCCTAGAATGCCCGCCCAAACGTTTAAATTTTGGGGCCTTTGCGTATGAACTTCATCGAACCAGTGGGGATTTTGCGGAGCCCAATATCGGCAGTTATGCCTATTAACATTTCCATTAAACATATATAGGTGGCTTCGTCAGAAAACAAGACGTTATCGACAAAATTTGGATTATCCTGTATTCTGTGAAGAAATGTTTCACAAAACTGTACCTTTCGGTCAAAATCGTCCTCAAGAAGCTCTTGTGATAAATGGACTTTGTAGGGGTGGAATTTTTCTTTCTTTAAGATTCTGCGGACAGACGTTTCCGAAACATTATTGTTTAAGGCTAAGTCATTACAAGATGTTATTGGATTTTCCTGCACAGCCAATAACAAATTCAACGCTGGATCTCCACTTGTAGTTAATTTTGGTCGGCCTATCTTCTGTTTATCTTTAACAATACCTGTTTATCTGAATTTCTTTACCACTCTGGAAACACAAGACTGACTGATAGGTGGTCTATTAGGATAAGTCTCATTAACTAGTATAACCACTTCCTCTTGAGTCCTTTTTCGGTCTCCGAAACCTACCATTATGAGAACATCAATCCTTTCTCTTTCTGACAAATGAACCATTTTGTTAAAAATGGGTTCTAATGTATTAAACGCAGATAATGAAACTTGTCAAACTAACAACAATGAAGGTACTAGTTGCCCTGATCCACGGGTACCTCGAAATGCAAAAAACCGCAAACAGAAAAAGAGGACAATAAAAAAGTGCAAAAAACCGCAAACAGAAAAAGGGGACAATAACAGGGGATCACACCTTGCTGTTAACGCTGATTTTGCGTGAAAGTGATTTTTGTCGATTATTTTCTTATGCAACCATTAGATATTTTTGAAGTACCTAATGCAGAAATGAACGCTGATCACAAAATCTAAATAAAAAATAGCGGGTGCCATTTGAAAAAAAAGTTGCTCACCATAGCAGCGTAACTATGACGGATGGAAAAAATTCAAGGTTACCAGAAACTGCCAAAAAATTAACCAAGAAACTTTTGTACAACACATGTTTTTTTCAAAAACATAAATAAAAAAGATACACCCATTATTCCATACATTTGACGGACCCTGTATATAAGAGCTTGTTTATTTGCCTTTATTGAAAAGTGAAGAAGTTGTATCGCAACTTGTAACTGCATGGAGAAAAGCGTAGAAAAAGCAATGAGTCTTTTTACATCACCAAGTATTTGGAGAAGCGTGGTATTAAAAACGAAACGCATAAAGAAGCATGTGTGGCACAAGGTTTAAATCTTGGGCCGTTTTTGTCCTTAATATTTATTGATGTTCTTCTGGGACAGCTGACCTGTGATGTGATGATGTTCCGCGCTCTTCAAAAACTAGACGCAACTTATCTTTAACATGTCTAGAAACCAACTAAACAGCCGCGCCGCGTGCCGTCACTGCCGTCTTCTCTTTCCACCCGTCCCGCGTTCCCACCACCCGGCACACGCTGCAACACCACAAATTAGGAATCGCTATACTAAAAGCTACCCGTTTACCAATTTTTAGCTTTATATATTGTTTTAAGAAATCTTTACTAATAATAATTGGCTAATTATCCTGTACTATTCGTCAAAGACTCCAGTAGCCACCCGAGGTGCGATCCCCAGAAGAGGCTATGGCCCCATCGGCCGGCTCGTGGATCCCTCGTTGGCAAGAAGGCAGTCTCATTCCCTATGATGCCCGAATGTCCGGGCACCCAGGACAGGACCACCCCGTTTCCTTCTGCAACCAATCTAAGCAAACTAGCCCTACACTCCTCCACCAGCTGAGATGTGGTGCGGTTTGCTCGTAGTGCCAGCAATGCTGCCTCGCTATCGGAGTAGAAGGTCAAACTACGGCCCCTCACTCGGAGCCTCAGTAATTCTTTCGCCCCCATTACAATGGCGAACACCTCCTCCTGCCTTGGGGCCAGTTCCTTACAGTAGGCACCCGCCCCGGTTCCCTCCCCCATTTTAGACCCATCCGTATACCAGACAGGACCCCCCGGGTATTACTCTTATTCCCCTCCGCCCATTCCTCCCTTCCCGGGACGAAGAAGCGGAGTCGTTCATGAAACCCAATAGAGGGCGTCTGCACATCTCTTCTCATAGACAGAAGGGCCATGGCTTACTTAAGCTCGAACCAGACTTTCCGGGGGGGGGGCTCCGCTGCCCAAATGTTAAGACCCTATAGTCGAAGGGCCGCCTTGGCCGCCTCATACTCCACAACCGCCCCCAGCGGGGGAAGTCCCACCAGTGCCTCCGGGACTCTGGAGGGGGTAGTCCTAAGTTCCCCCGTGATACCGAGGCAGGCCAGGCGTTGTAATTTATCCAATGATGCCCTTGGTCTGGTCCTGCGGACGCCGGACCACCAAATAACGGCCCCATGGGTGATCATGGGTACAATCATTGCTTTGTAGATCTAAATCATGATACCCCCACGAAGTGCCAACGGCCCTGCTGTACGCCCACAGTGCCTTACTTTCTTCATAGTAACCAACAAAAATAATTTCTTCTCATTTTTCATCCCATTTTTTGGGAATATGGACCATATCCTTACAACCAAACATGTTTAAACGTTGCAGGTTTGGGTTTACCCTGTCCACAGTTCTTCAGGTGTACTCTTCTCTTTTTCTAAACCTTTATAGGAGAAGTTTCCATCAAATAACATGCATCTAGCTTTTTCGCAAATGGCCCTAGTTATTCTTTCTACCGATCATTTTGTTGTAGAGAATATGAGCAAGTTGTCTGATGTCTGATACCACAGTTTTTTAGATAATTTTCAAATTGGCATTACAAAACTCCATGCCATTATCTGAGCATATTGAGCTCATTCTTTTGATTTTCTACCAGATTTTTAAATTCACAAAAGGTATTCATCACTTCGGTCTTTGACTTAAAAAAATATACAAATACTTTTCTTGTGAAATCGTCAACAAAAGTGAGAAAATATTTAGCTCCACCCAAAAATACACTTTCCATAATGTTCCCACAAGTCAGTTCTAGTATTTTTAAAGCTTTATTACCCATACTATTAAAAGGTAAACGCTGAGAAGAAAACTTTATCAACAATTCGATGGCGACTCGAAACCACCTATCTGTAAAAAAAATATTACTATTTGCCTAAATCGAGATGAAAGATCTTCGATAATCGAGTAGGTATGCAAATTTGGAAAAACTATTGCGCGAAGTAAAACTTAGTTCGAAACGTATTCCAAATAATTTTGATTTTGCCTCAAGCACCTACAGAGGGTGACGTCAGGTGGCAGCACCGAGTCTCCGTTTTCGTCGCAGTGGCGTAACTACAGAGTGTTCAGCATAATGGACGCCTCCCCCTACCCCACCAAGATATATTTGTTTGTTATGTATTTGAGGTTTTACTCTAAATTAACTGCTATACTTTCCAAGCAACTCTCTGAAAATAAAGTTTAAACTAATTTGGGATAAAGCTTCACATTGAGCGAATTAAAAGAAATATTGGCGAAAAACCTGCTTTGATTATACTACACATTTAATTTTGGACTTATATTAGGGACGTCATGTTTAGGTATCATCTTTAAGCATCACATAAATAACGATAAATACGGATATAAGCAATACTAATATCCTTTACTTGAATGATGTCGGTATAAGGGGCCGCGGTGGCGTCGCTCGTACCGGCGCTGACTTTTTAGACTGCATGTTTTTCTGCCTTCGATCGACCTTGGTTCGAGACAGACGCATGCAAATGTCTTTAAAGAAAAACACCACTATGGCCAAGAGCGCTGGACAAATGTGGGTTCACGGTATTGCTCCTAAATAGCTTTATCCGTGTGATTTACTAATTGTCCTACACTCACTGGGATTACTACGGTTTTCTAGGGTTTTCCGTAGTACTTGAGCGAATGCTATCCTAGTTATATCGGGAAAAAAAGTCGGCCCTAGCCGTAAACGGCAACGAAGACAAAATAATAGTAATTGCCACCCTCCCCCGCAGAAGCATGTGGTTGCTTCTGGGGTACTTTTAGTTTGGAGTATTGTGAGGGTGAGAATTATTATTATTATTATTATTATTATTATTATAAGAAGTTTATTTTCAAACACTACCAGAAAACAAGAAGTCAATCTTTCAGTGACTTACTAATAAGCAGAACGCCGCGCGTTGCCCTTTAATCTAGAATTCTATCAACTCTGAATTTTTAAATTAGGTTAATGTATGCAGGAAGGCAAGAACTTTACTTCCTGTACTAATGCGCGCTAGGAACATAAAAGAAAAATTTATTCCCAACCAGAAACGGGTCGAACACAATGGGGGCCGAGTCTAAAGTTCCATTCAGGCCAACGTTTCATTACTTTTGATTTGGGGAATAACTGGCTATGAGTTTTATGAGTCGATGAAAAGGGCTCGTAAATATTTTACTGCATTTCAATCAACTGCAGCGAACTTGTTAACTATGTCGTTATCCTTTATGGGATGATGTTTCTTCTCTAAAATAACTAGTAACTACAGTAACCAAACAGCAGCAAATAGTATTAGATACAGGGTGCCCCAAAAGTCCACGTCATCCCTTAGAGGGTTGATAGGTCAGCTCATGACTCACCCGAATCTCAAAAGATAACCTTAGTAAAAAATAGACTTTATAAAAATTTAAAGATTAATTTTTTTAATATCTAAATTCAACAAAAGGTGCGCAAAGTGAAAATCAAAGGAATTAACAAATTATATTCACTGTCACCAAATCGAAAAGTGGTTACGCCGCCGCTCGACTCATGCCCGCGTATCCGCACACCCTTGCAATTTTGCCTCCCACTTAAAGTTAATCAAAATTCGCCTGGATGTTTCCAATCTCATTAATGGTTACATTGCGTTTGACTTGAGAGGTGCCGCCCGGTGCGTGAAATTAATTAGGAATGGCTCGCATTTATGCAGCATTATAATGCAGTTTATTTTTAGTTCTTGATGACCCAACATGGATAGGTATAATGTAATATTCTGGAGGATATTTTTTTTAGTCAAGTCTTTTGTTAATCGCTCGAAAAGACGGAAAATTCATGTAACCAAACCATACTTACAAAATGTTAGCAAATATCATCCTTTTAGCCCGATTGACCTTGAAAGTTGTAAAAAAAAAATTTAACCTACGACGCTTGCTCTTATTTGTTATCACTTTTTAAAAAGTCACGATTCGCTAGTGCTGGTATTTCTGTATTAGGTACCAAGTAATTGACTTTATCGAACCGTTAAATGTTGAATCCTTATGCCTAAAATGTCAATACTGATCCGCACTAACTCGTATAATGAATACGAATGCTTTACATTTCAGAGCCGTTCACGTACAAAATCAAATGCATCCGACATAAAACGGACATACATACAATAGCACCACACCTGCAATAAGGGTAAACGCTATTCCGGGCATAAATGGCTATAAAAATATAGGTCGCAAGGTAAACTCCGATGGAGACTCCCATAACATCAAATTTTTATCATCCCGAGCGAGGGTAAAGGGCTATGCTCCCGGTCTCGGCCGTAAACTAGATTAAATCGTATTATCTGCAATATTCCTTTCCTTCTAGTTTCGTGTTTGTTTATTAAAATATTAAAGTAGAGTCAATTATTTTGAAATTTGCACGATTATTTACCAAGTACTAAAATACAAATATATAAGTATGTACATTTACCGAGAAGAGACGAACAAAACGGGTGCAATAAATTTATCTAAATTAACTTTCAGCTAACAATTTTTTTAGTTACATAATAATATAAAAAAACATACTTTAGATCGAACTTTCACCGAGGTAGGTAAAAATTGTTTTCTTGAAATCGGCAGGGAAGTCTCCCAAAATCGTCATTAAAAGCTCAGAAATCGGCAGTGAAGTAGCCCATTATTCATCAAACATCAAACGTCAGACGCGGAGCCATCGCCCGTCAAAGGTAACCAAATATTCAAAACCCGGGCAATAAATGCCCATTTAACTTTTCGTACACATTGCGAAATTGTTACCTATAGCAGCGCAATCTTTCAGTATAAATATTTTAGTAGGTTTGAATATTAATAGATTTGTTATGGAGGCTGCACAACAAGCAGCAGTTTGGTTTTTCTGTTCGAAGGCGCCGTGTCTTGTCTTACTTGACCTAGGTAAAGCGATCGTCAAAGTCAAGCAACGCCGCGCGCAGTTGGTTCATGGACGGGTGATCCCGTATGATTGTTTTCTTGCCTAATTAAACTTTTTTTTCCGATTTAAAAAAAAATAATAATATACTCGTATGTACCTCGGCACTGAAGATGAATCATACACACATGAATCATAAAAAGTTGAACTTCAGTACCTTGGTACATAAATTACTCTTTCTTGAAATCGGCATTAAAATGTCCCAAAATCGTCATTAAAAGCACAGAAATCGTACAATAATGTAGCCCATTATTGTACGATTCAATAAGTAGGCCTTGGCGAGATGTAAACATCAAACGTCAGACGCGGAGAAATCGCCCGTCAAAAGTGACCAAATATTCAAAACCCGGCCGATAAAGGCTCATTTAACTTTTCGTACACATTGCGAAATTGTTTCCTATAGAAGCGCAATCCTTCAGTATACATATTTTAGTAAATTTGAAAATCAATAGATTTGTTGTGTAGGCTGCACAAGAAGCAGCAGTTTGGTTTTTCTGTCAGAAGGTGCCGTACATCATTATACTTGTCCTAGGTAGAGCGATCGGTAAAGTCAAGCAACGCCGCGCGTAGTCGGTTCGTGGACGGGTGATCCCTTATTATTATTTTCTTACCTAATAAAACTTTTTTTTCCGATTTCTTAAAATATATAATATGTACCTCGGCACTGAAGTTCTTTTTATGACTCATGTGGTTTATTTGCCTCGGCCAGAGGCCTCAGCAACTAAACTCCACATGAGTCATAAAAAGTGTAACTTCAGTGCCTTGGTACATAAATAACTATTATTACTACTTTTATATTTATTATATATGTATTTATATTTTATACCAAAACCACTATTCACACGGATAGAAGATTACCTAATTACAACAATTAGTGGAAATTACTCTTTCAAGTCAAGAAATTGATGCTCTGAATGTTAGTTACAGGACTATTCAAAGAACGCTGGTTGCTGCAAGACTTTTCAATAGAAGACCTGCAAAGGGACCGTTAATTTCAGCAAAAAACAAGGCTTGCCTTTTGTCGTTATCACTTGAACTAGACATTAGACGATTGCGAAAGAATACTATTTAGTGATGAAACCCGGTCCACAATTTTTAATTTCGATAGAATATGTCGCGTAAGGCGATCAGTAGGCCAGAGGTTTAATCCCAGGTTTGTTACACCATAACCGTAAAGCATGGACATGGAAGCGTGTTCTTATGGGGTTGCTTCTCTTGGAATAGCGTTGGCCCTATCCTTTTTATTCAAGGCATTATGTATGGATGCCCTTGTATACAGGGACTATCTCCAAAATACAATCTTACCTTATGCAGAATGATAAATGCCTTTACTTAAAACTAATAGCCGGAAAACAGCACTTCCGGCTAGGTTTTTTTTGCAAAATAATTAAATCTTTAATTAGCATGCCTGAATATTCAGTTCTTTAAAATAACTTCGGGTTTTTGGCGGAAATTAAATTGAAACCATTATAGGTTACCTTTTTGAATTCTGAATCCAACTATGTATCATTTGATCGATTTGTCTCCAACCTTCTCCGAGATGTTTACCAAAAGCCTCCATCGAACTAGATAACATATTATGTTGTGTCACTCTCTGATGGTCGACCCAAGTAGGCCAAACATTAGATCCATATTTATGAAAAATCAAGTAATGGCATTAAAACTGACAATCAAGTAGGCTGTCAATTTGACATTTCTACTGACCTGTCAGATTAATTTCACTTCCTGTCGATCTAAATCTTCGATACAGCTTACATATTTTTATAAATTAAGCACTCGTATCATCTCTATTTGGTACGACTATACTCCCTCACAGTTTATAAGTGTCTTTTATTATTTTCTGATACAGATCTCTAAAAAATATCACAGTATTCTTATTTCAAAAATACTTTCTTAAACTCTAGCTTGTAACTATATTAGCTTGAGCAACAAAATTTTAAATTAATCTGATAGGTAAGTAGAAAAAATGTTGAATTTACAGTTGTTAATTTTATTGCCATAGCTGACTTGATTTTTTTTTAAATCTGGCTTTTTAATGTTTGGCCTACTTGGATCGAACATAAGACACCGACACAAGAAACCTTACCTCGAAAACGATTTATGATAAATAGGCCAAATTACCTATATATCGTTGGATTCGTAATTAAAAAAGGAATTATATAAATGAGATGTGTAAGTAGAATACAGAAAATCACCTTTATATCCGCTAAACCCTTAATTTATTTAAAAATATATATATAGGAACTCTACTAAAGGTTCTTTAATAGTTTCTACGATAACTTTTTTATCGACCCCTGTATGCGAAACCTTAATTTTTACTACAAACTCATTTTTTGAATGATAATTTTATGTTAACCTATCTCCACATAACACACTATTTACGCTTGGATATACCCACACATTACATGCGAATGATCAAAAAAGGAGGAGGTGATCAATTCGGTTGTATGTTTTTTTTTATGTTTGTTACCTCAGAACTCCGTCATTTATAAACTGATTTGGACAATTCTTTTTTATTTGAAAGGGTATACCTACAGAATGGTCCCATTGAAATTTTAAGAAAAAATTCCATCCCTAAGGGTGGACAAATAGGGGATGAAATTTCATATTGAACCGATTTCGATGATTCTTTTTTTATTAGAAAGGGATTACTTTCGGAGTGGCCCCATTTCAATTTGAAGAAAAAATTCCACCCGTAAGGGTGGAAAATAGGGGATGAAATTTCATATTGGACCGATTTCGATGATTATTTCTTTATTGGAAAGGGGGTACCTTAGTTGTGGTCACATTTAAATTTGAAGAGAAAAGGGGTGGGCAAATAGGGGATGGAATTTAATATTAGACCGATTTCGATAATTCTTAATAATTCACTAAAAAATAAGAAATACACTCCACTTAATTTTTAAAAAAAGTTATTAAAAAATAAAACACCGACTTCACAAATTTGCCCGTATGCACATTTCAACTAAAATTTTAGAAATATTGTTCTCTTTCTAAATTGAGTTATCTTTGGAGTCGGTGACAGCAAGTTCTGATGTATGTAGATGTAAATAGATTTAAATTCCTTGCATTGACTGTCACCAAATCCAAAGATATCTCAATTTAGAAAGAGAAAAATATTTCTAAATTTTAGTTGAAATGTGCATACGGGCAAATTTGTGAAGTCTGTGTTATTTTTTGTCAATTTTTTTTTAATTTTTAGTGGAGTGTGCATACGGGCAAATTTTTGAAGTCGGTTTTAATTTTTTTGTTATTTTTTTAATTTGAATTTTACTTTACCACTACATTTGAATTTGTTAAATAAAAGTCAGGGACATTGATTATTTAAAAACTTCAATGTAATAATTAAATAGAAGAATACAATTTTTAGGGTTTTGGTTTTGGAGTAAGCAGATTAACTCTAGGATTACATTAGTACGAAGCATTATAAATAGAAATTTTAGTATTTTAATTAAAACAGTGATTCATATCTCTAGACGGATGTTACTTTTTGTTTTTACTAATTCTAATTATTGTTTTTGTTTCAGATTTTACCTCCATGGAACGCCAAAAAGTCTGGAAACATATCATTTAAATTTAGAACAAATGAGCAAAATGGACTGATACTTTTCAACGGGGCTACCAAGCCCAACAAAGTAAGTGATGTAAGTATTCACTCAATTCACTTCTACTTTCTGCACTGTTTTGTTTTCCTACACACGCACCATTATTATATTATAAGTAGATCTACTAGTTGTTTGATTTAACTTTATACAAGAAAAATACACAGAACATTGTGATTTTGTTAATAACCTAAATGTACGTTGTTCGATAGGTATATTTCGTTTTTTGATTCAGCATGAATTTATGATGAACATTCTTGTTTGCTTCAAAAGCAACAAATTTAATTTTTATTACAATTACACTTTATTATCCAATGGGATTATCTGGGAATTTTTTTTCAAGAACTGATTTAAAATAATGTGGTCGCTAAAATCAATTTTATATTTTTATTGTGTGATTACGGCGAAAAATAGTGCAGAGAAAAAATGATAACGTGAATCGCCATTAGGCGTCACTATGCAAAATAACCCATTGAGTGAAAGATTTGTTAGATACATAATAAGAACCAAGTATTGTCTCCAATGCGGCGAAAAACACATAAGATTCAAACTTCATTACCCATTTTCAATGTGAGTAAAATGTAGAGGATATGTTTAAAAAAATTAATGTAACCCGTCAATAAGTTTTTTTTTGGTGTTCCACAGATGGCAAAGCATAAAATCTTCATTCGACTTTCTTTGCGAACTACACAAAAATAAAGCCCTTCATATTAAAAACAAAAACATAGTTCATGTTTGTTCGTTATTGAAGTTTGTTTGATTTTTTCATATTATAGGATAGATGTCTATTATAGACACTGCGTTTAATAATATCCCTAGATAATGATTACAGTGTGACCTATACAGGATAATTTTTTTAGGTCTACCACCGCGGTTTTCTCGCTCATTTTGCGGCCTACAAAAAAAACGTAAAATCGGCATCCATGGCCAACTTGTCGCGCAATATTAAAAAAACTTCAAAGTAAGCAAAACTATTAATGTCCGTGGAATGTTTATTTTAAGAGACAGAGAAAAACTTTTATATTGAAAATTGATGGCACTTTATCCACCCAGGTGCTCAGGTAGTTTCAGCAAATTACACAGGGTCTTCGGCTCTCTTGGGACCATGAAAATTTTTGTCGATTTTAGGTTTTTTTAATACACCTCGAAAAGTTGGGTATGTAGGCCCATTCCCTTTTTAGTGTCGCCTCGCTGACCAAAATTGCCATATTTTGTTTTCTTACATATTTTCTGTGCGGCCCAAAATAAGCTTAATAAGAAATAAACAAAAAAAATCATATCCTCAAGAGAGCCTAAGACCCTGTATAATTTTCTGAAACTATCTGAGTACCCTTTTGCATAAAGCTTCTTAGTGCCATCAATTTTTAATATTAAAGTTTTTCTCTGTCTCTTAAAATAAACATTTCACGGCCATTAATAGTTTTGCTCAATTTGAGGTTTTTTTAATATTGCGCGACAAGTTGGCCATGGATGCCGATTTCTTTTGCAGCACCACTTAGCTGTCCAAAATTGCCACATTTTTGTTTCTTACGTTTTTTTTTTGTAGGCCGCAAAATGAGCGAGAAAATCGCGGTGGTAGACCTAAAAAAATCATCCTGTATATTGTGAAGTTCTTTCTATCTTGGAAGTAAAATTGTTCATTTATAAAGTATTGTGAACATTGTTCTTAAGTTAAAGTTATATGGTGCATGTAGTTAAGTTGTATCTATAGAATCCAATGTTGATACAGCAGAAGGTGGACGTGGATTAACGCGATTCGATCAAAAAGAGCACAGGACGTGTTTATGTAATTATTTACAATATTTTTACGTTTACGTACTTCCTATGCAACTTCTTTCTATTTTCCACAAAAGATAGTTAATAATATTATATACATACAGGGTGGGCCAATGGAAACTTTCCAACCCGATTTTTTTTTATCTAAAATAAAAAAACTGGGAAAGCGCTAGGTCACGTCGATTTTTGATTTGAGGGGAACTATTTTTCAGTTTTTTTTTCATCTCCGTAGCTTTAACACCCTAGCTGGGGGGAGAACAACCCTCCAAATTTGAATAGGGGATAGGGGTCGTGCCATACCTTCTTTTAAAGGTCTCATCGAGTTCGTTATGACCCTACAATTTCGCCTTATTATTTTTACCCGTAACGAAATGACAGCTTATCAAAATAAAAATAAATAAAAATACTTACTAATTAAAGTTGTATTATTTAAGTGTACACGTGAACTTTATCTAACAAACTGTTGTTCACAAAATGTTCACCCCGGTTTGTTTAGGACTTTCGTTAGAAATAATCTCAGCGGCAAGAATTATCGTTGCCATAGTGTATCCGCCCATTGACATAAAAACTAGCACCAAACCTTCCGTTTTTTGAATTTTTAAGCGTTTTTGAACAGTTTATTAGACACAGTTCACGGATGTTTTGTTGCTAGTTTTTATCTCAATAGACGGATACACTATGGCAACGATAATTCCTGCCGCTGAGATTATTTTTAATTAGTAAGTATTTTGACAAGCTGTCATTTCGATACGAATAAAAATAATGAGGCGTAGGGTCATAAAGAACTTGATGAGACCTTTAAAAGGACGTATGGCACGACCCCTATCCCCTATTCAAATTTGGGGGGTTCTTCTACCCCCAGCTAGGGGGTTAAAGCTACGGGAATGAAAAAAACTGAAAAGTAGTTCCCCCTCAAATCAAAAATCGAGCGTTTTCCCAGATTTTTATTTTAAACCAAAAAAAAAAAACGGGGTGGAAAGTTTCCATTGGCCCACCCTGTATAAAGACAAAGCATTAAGCACCTAGTAGGTATTACTTACTTCATCTCGCATTGTTTGTTATTAGAGAAAAAAATAAAAAATTACAATCGGGCCTTATAATTTAATAATACTTTCTGATCGAATCTTACACAATATCTAGCATATGTTTAGGTACACTTGATTATAATATTTGTACAATCAAATTCTGTTGTGAAATAACTAGATACGCATATATAAAAATATGTTCCTAGAATAGTAGGTAGCAGCAATTTATTTTTTTATAGGGGAATATTCTATTGAGAAATGTGAAATACCTCCATTTATATGTCTAACAGATACGGTTTAGTCAATACTTCTAATTTTTTTCATCAAATGGAGTGTAAAAGCCATTTAAATGTAAATTCAGCCCACTATCGATGTCTTTGGTGTTTGATATTATTACCTTGATGTTTTTTTTATCGATTTTATAATACTTGGGAGCCATTAATATAATGTTATACATATACCTTTTATACTTACTTGATTCCAAAGTAATACGTCGCGTAATGCCTTGCTAAAAAAATATCTGATAATTATTTGTCGTATATCTGAATATAAAGGGCACAAAATGTAGTTTTAATATTAAAATGTGTCTGTACGTACCCACATAGTGTTGCTGAATTGACTGCAATATTAAAGTGTGAATAATAAAACAAATCCAAGAGGTGAAGTCAGGTCTGCTTTTTCTTTTAAATAATTTGTGTTATATTTTTCAGAAATGAAGTAGATCTTGGCAGGAGCCTCAAACTATTTTTCTTGTTTTTTGAGTAAAATGCCTTTTCTGTAAAATATATCGAACATATTAAGGAAAGCAGTTGCGAGAATATAACATTTTTCCCCAGTTATCTTGTGTTTTTTAAGCATTAGTTTAGTTAAGTTCTTTTACGAATCAGATATAGAAAAGTTATGAGGTAATTCAGATTACACATGTACAGGGTGAGTCATTAGTAATGGCACCATAGTGCAACCGCATATATTTGGGGCCAAAATATTACGATTGAGAGAATAAGCTGAAAATGTCTATTTCGCGGTATCTCACTTGCGGTGTTTTTGGATCGTGCTTTTACTCTTTTTGAGGTTATCTTTTTGGTCCTGCGGCTCCATCATTTTAGTGCATCTTTTCATTCTGCAAGAAAAAGGTACGCTTATTTCATAACGATCAAATCAACCGTTTGCGTTGAAATTGCCAAAACGTGCCCCAAAACGCCTGTTGACTTCAAGATTCGAAAAATAATATATTCACCTACTGCTTTCAAATATTGCACAACGACTGTACACCATTTAAAGAGAGAAAAAAACCCATATGAACAATGTCCTTAAAATGTTCACTTTCAAAATGGAACGGATTGAAACTCGACAAAATTTGGACACCCTATTTCAAGAAAACAAATGCGTTTTGACGAATCTTCATTTGGCATTTTTTTCGTCATTTTCAATGTACAGTTGATCTGTAACATTTGAAAGTAGTAGGTGAAAATTGTATTTTTCGAATATTGAAGTCAACAGGTGTTTTGGGGCATGTTTTGGCAATTTAAACGCAAACGGTTGATTTGGGCATTATGAAACAAGAGTACCTTTTTATTGCAGAATGAAAAGATCTACTAAAAAGACGGATCTGCCGGGCAAAAAACATAATCTCAAAAAAGTTAGAAGTAAAAACACGATCCAAAAACAGCGCAAGTGGGATACGGCAAAATTGACATTTTCAGCTTATTCTTCATCCCCAAAAACATAGCAGCGCCAAATTTCAGTTTAGCAGCTTGATTAGTTTAGGAGATGTAGCCATAATTCTATTTCAAAAAAATGAACTTTAACACCCTGTATCTCTTAAACAAACAACATTCCTATAAGGCATATTAGCGTCAATGGTATATTTTGGCCCAAAATATATGCGGTTGCACTACTAATGACTCACCCTGTATAGTTTTACCTTTTTGTTATAATACGAGCTAAAACATCAAATAGCAAAGGCCGATTATTTTGAAATTATTTGATATTGGAGCAAAATGTGCACTAATTTTCCTATAAAAATGTTCGGTTTTTTATGCAAAAGGCAATTTACCTAAATTAATGCATGAAAAACACAAAAAGTCAACTTATTTTTAAATATGCCATAAGGTCTATTAATATTTTTTTCTTGAAGTCGGCATTAAAATGTATGTACCTCGGCACTGAAGATGAATCATACACACATGAATCATAAAAAGTTGAACTTCAGTACCTTGGTACATAAATTACTCTTTCTTGAAATCGGCATTAAAATGTCCCAAAATCGTCATTAAAAGCACAGAAATCGTACAATAATGTAGCCCATTATTGTACGATTTTTTCAATAAGTAGGCCTTGGCGAGATGTAAACATCAAACGTCAGACGCGGAGAAATCGCCCGTCAAAAGTGACCAAATATTCAAAACTCGGCCGATAAAGGCTCATTTAACTTTTCGTACACATTGCGAAATTGTTTCCTATAGAAGCGCAATCCTTCAGTATATACATTTTAGTAAATTCGAATATCAATAGATTTGTTGTGTAGGCTGCACAAGAAGCAGCAGTTTGGTTTTTCTGTCAGAAGGTGCCGTACGTCATTATACTTGTCCTAGGTAGAGCGATCGGTAAAGTCAAGCAACGCCGCGCGTAGTCGGTTCGTGGACGGGTGATCCCTTATTATTATTTTCTTGCCTAATAAAACATTTTTTTTTCCGATTTAAAAAAAAATATAATATGTACCTCGGCACTGAAGTTCTTTTTATGACTCATGTGGTTTATTTGCCTCGGCCAGAGGCCTCAGCAACTAAACTCCACATGAGTCACAAAAAGTTGAACTTCAGTGCCTTGGTACATAAATAACTATTATACCTCGTGAACAGCTATAATATTTTTCGATATATTTTATAGAAAGGACAAGACATTTAAACCTAAATTAAGTTTTAACTTCATGCCAAAGTCTACTTGATTTAAAAAAAAGTGCCTATGTACGACTGAACCTCCAAATGTCAAATTATTTATTCCTACTCTTTATTTTTACACAGAAAACTTCAATATGGCTGATTTTTAAATATCCCACAGGGCCAACTGATTTCGATGAACGTTGCACCGTTGCCTGATGAAATAATGGATTATTACAGAATTTTTATTGCAATTATTCAGAAAATCTGCCATTTTGAACTTTTATGTTAATAATCCGTTCTTTCTTCATGCCACAATGTAACGTTCATCACGATCGGTTACTAGATAAAACAAATATTGACAATATACTATTATTTCGATTAAGGTCTTCCCCCGATTGATCGATTTTCTTCTCAGTGGTCTTAAAATGTACAGGAAAGCCCGTTTACTTACTTTTTGTATTGGTTGCATCATTACGATATTTTTTCTTCAAAATAAATTAGGCCAAAAAAGGGTTATATGTATTTAAACACCGCCGCCAAGTTGTATTATAAAAAATCTGCCAATTTAAAGTATTCTGTCTGTAGTCCCTTTCTTTTTCCAAGCAAGGATGCCACGTTGTTTAAAATCGGTTAGGAAATAAAAAATATAGTTAAAAGAAAGAAGGCAGTTTCAATACTAGGTACAGCATATCAAAGATGAAAATGACGTTTTCTTTTATTGGGTCTTAAAATGTAGAGCAACGCTTATTTTATTTACATTTTTATACAGTTTTTCTTAAAAAGGGCTAAATTTAAATGCCCTCGCTATATTGGATTTTAAAAAGTGGTCTATTATAAAGCTTTCTGTTAATAGTACGTTCATTACTGCAACCAACGAAGTCCCGTTTTTTTTTTAATCGGTTGATTAAGTCGGAAATTATGGCTAAAACAAAACAGTCAAGATTTCTTTGGCCCAACCGGTAGGTACACAGTGCTATTGATAAAAAATCGGTTAGGAAATAAAAAATATAGTTAAAAGAAAGAAGGCAGTTTCAATACTAGGTACAGCATATCAAAGATGAAAATGACGTTTTCTTTTATTGGGTCTTAAAATGTAGAGCAACGCTTATTTTATTTACATTTTTATACAGTTTTTCTTAAAAAGGGCTAAATTTAAATGCCCTCGCTATATTGGATTTTAAAAAGTGGTCTATTATAAAGCTTTCTGTTAATAGTACGTTCATTACTGCAACCAACGAAGTCCCGTTTTTTTTTTAATCGGTTGATTAAGTCGGAAATTATGGCTAAAACAAAACAGTCAAGATTTCTTTGGCCCAACCGGTAGGTACACAGTGCTATTGATAAAGTTTGCACCAAATGGGAACAATTTGTATTATTACATTTTTTGAAAATCTGATTTTGGCATATGTTGGTTCGTGTCTTGTTTACACTATTGCGCCTAAAGAGAGTCATGACGTCACAGTCTGTCAAAATTTGACACTTAAAATAAAAAATTGGAAAAATCAGGTTTGCCTTGAAAATACCGGAAAAAGTTATTGAGAAAATGTGATTGTATTGCATTATTGTGCCCCTATGCAAATTTTCAGAAGGATATCGCGATGTTCGTTTTTCTTAATTATTTCTCTTCAAATCGGTACTCGATATTTTTTCCCGCAAATAACCGAAGAAACTTATTTAGTGGTTGCCCTCTTACTAAATCATAACCTAAAATACCTATTATGTAAGAATGCAATCTTGGTGCAAAGACTCTTTCATTTTAAGATAAGTTTATTCTCTGGGCCAGTGTTGTAATATTTTTAGATAAAAAACATCCATTTTTTGAAATTCAGTGAAACAGAATTATAAGGTACAGTTTTGTATCGAATTTTATGGATTCAGTTTCAATTCCAGGAATATCAAGTAAGAAATACAAATATTCAATAATATCCTTCTGAAAATTTGAATATGGGCAAAATAACACAATACAAACACATTTTTCTTAATAACTTTTTCGGGTATTTTCAAGGCAAACCTGATTTTCCCCAAATTTTTATTTTAAATGTTAAATTTGACAGGCATGGGCTGTGACGTCACGACCCTCTTTAGGCGCAATAGTGTAAACAAAACATGCACCAACATATCCAAAAGTCGGAGTTTCAAAAACTGGAATAATACAAAATTGTCCCATTTGGTGCAAACTTTATGAATAGCCACTCTATGTTGTAATAGACCGGGAGATAGTGACAGATTTTTGGACGTGATTTTACTCAGTGTGCCTTGCAAAGGGCATTATGTGGCACATATTCTCACAATAATAAGGTATGAATCAGAGAGTCATCCCGGGTTCTTCATGTGGAAAACTGAGTTTTCAATTATTCGAAAAATATGCGTTTTGATATGATATGATAAGTACTGTTTAAATTAAATGTTATTTAATCATTTAAATGAGTTATTCGATGTAAAGTGTACTTGGACATGCGCAAACGGTATGCCATCTTTTCTTCAGCAGTTTCATAACAAGAACTTGCATACTTCTCATTGGCAGCCTGTTCAGAAACGTGGAAAAATTAATTATTAAAATACAAGATTACGTGGCAATAATAGCCCTTTGGACCCACCCTAACGGTATGCCTATGGTTTTCCGAGGAATTTTCTATTTTGAACTTCATTATAAAACACATGGCAGCCTGTATAAAATCATATCAAAACGCATATTTTTCGAATAATTGAAAACTCAGTTTTTCACGTGAAGAACCCGCAGGATGACTCTCTGATTCATACCTTATTATTGTGAGAATATGTGCCACATAATGCCCTTTGCAAGGCATACCGAGTAAAACCACGTCCAAAAATCTGTCACTATCTCCCGGTCCACAAATCAAAGCGCCGTTTTTTTTGTGTGTGCGCTTACGCGCTCCTTTGACTCGCCCGTTCGATAACTGATTACGAGCCGGCGCTTCGCCTTCTTCGCAGTCCGACCTGTTCGCCGTGGAGGTGTACAACGGGCACGTGTACGTGCACGTGGACCTCGGCGCCGGGCCGACGAAGCAGCGCGGCTCGCGGCGCCGCGTCGACGACGGCGCCTGGCACGAGGCCACCTTCCGGCGGACGGGCCGCGACGCCCGCATCACCGTCGACGGCTTCCACACCGACTTCAAGACGGCCGGCAAGAACTCCAGTGAGTATGCAACACGTGGTAACGTAACAGTATAATAGTTCTAGGAGGGTGCCCGGGAAAAGGAATATAGGTCAAAAAGTGGTCAAAATGCGTTATGTCGACCAACTGAATAAAAAGATCAATTTCCACATCTGGTAAAAAGCATATAGGTCTGTAGGCATCTGTTGAGACACTATTGTTTCTTGATACAAACAGTATAACTAAAAATTTGCCTGTACAAATAATATAAGTCATAAGGAGTGTGATGTAGACCATGGGCTTATTGAAAAGCAGAAAAAAAAATACGAATGTTCATTCCTCATCCACACGACTGTTACCAACTTGTTCGTTCTGTTGGATGAAAGAAAAAATGTGATGTTGTTGAGCTAATTCATTCAGACTTTTTAGATTTTGCAGACCTTTTCAAAACAAATTTGCAACTTAGAAAAAAAGTCAAGGAAATTCATTTAACTTTCTTTTGGTCAAATGGTGTTGCTATACACGTGAGTTAGGAACTATACATTTTAAGGCTAGTTTCAGCAAAGATGTTTCTTTCAAATATACAAATCTTTTTCGCAGAAATCATCTTAATACAAAAAATGATTACAATTCTACTCTGGCAATTTCCAAAGAGAAAAAAATATATAGGTATTCTAGATCTTTTACCACTATCTTCTGCATTTCACGATTTTATAAGTCCCTAAAAACAAACGATACACCTGCCGATCTCTATCCCAACTCAGAAGAAATGGAGGACGCATAAATACATGTATCGTATCTTTTAAGTTTTGCTATTTTCTTTGTGACCATTTCTTTAATTTGACTATTTTTAATAACCGTTGATTTTGGTCGTAACAGTATAAGTTGCTTCAGTTACTTGGTTAATTTAGTATAAGTCCATTATTTTTTGTTTAACATGATATAATTTGTTTTTTCTGCATACATATTTCTCTGTTAGCTAACAAAATATTTACTGAATATTAAATGAATGCCCATACTTTTTGTGTTTTGATATTATGTAAATAAATTATCTTCCTAAAAAATTGGATTTATTAACTTATACTCTTTTTCCCGGCCACCCTAGAATTAATAGTTAACAAATTTAAAAAAAAAACACGTGAGCTCAGCAAACAAAGTTGTTGGAGTTATTTTTTGAGTTAACGTTCACAGTTTCGTTCGCGGGGCCGCGGTGGCGTCGCTCGGACCGGCGCTGACTTTTTAGACTGCATGTTTTTCTGCCTTCGATCGACCTTGGTTCGAACCGATGTCGAGGCAGGCGCTTGCACATATCTTTAAAGAAGAACACCGCTATGGCCTAGAGCGCTGCGCACAAATGTGGGTTCACGGTATTGCTCCTAAATAGCTTTATCCGTGTGATTTACTAATTGTCCTACACTCACTGGGATTACTACGGTTTTCTACGGTTTTCCGTAATACTTGAGCGAATTCTATCCTAGTGGAGTTTTATTAATAAGGTGGTAAAACAGCAGAGGTTCAGAATGAAGTGATTAAAGTTCAATTTTAGTTTATAGGTTTTAGGTTGTGTCTATAGTTTCGGACTAATTTAAATCATGCCGTGGACATATTCCGTTCCCAACTGCAGGGGAAACTACAAAGGGGGTCCTAATGTGTCCGCTTTTTCCTCCATAAATCCCCATTTTAAGGGAAAAGTGGGTTAAGGCCATCAAAAGAGATTTTGATCCTACATAGTTTTCCAGGATTTTGGTTTGGACTGTTGGAGAGTGTTATACCTAAGAATTTTACGCGATTAAACGTAACCACCTTGAAATCAGTAAATTTTATGGTTTTATTTATTCGAATTTAGTTGTATCTAGGCAGGCAAATAAGAAATAATTGGCATTTACGAAAATTTTACCGGTAGATATGCACCAAAACCCTTTGAAAATGTGACTTTTACCCTCGTAGATTATTATCCGTGTTGTAAAACCATGAGCTATATATGTAAACAATCATTTTAAAGTGTTTTTTACCAAATCTACCAAGTTGACACCTTGAAATTTGAATTTGGCGCCTTAGGCTCACCTCCCTTGGATGACTCATCGCTTCAGCTGGCGGGCCTTGTTATTGTGACGGTGCCGGCCCTAGCCGCAAATGGCAACGAAGACAAAATAATAGTAATTGCCCCCCTCCCCCGCACAAGCAAATGGGAAGGGGGTTCATGTTGCACACCTTTGGAAACGACTCTCAATTCTTTATATACCTGCATCAGATTTTCGAAAATCGATCAACTTTTCAAAAAGACACAGCTTGTAAAATGCAAAACATTCATTTTCAATTATTGCCTGGTATTGTTAAACAATAGAAGATTTGCGTCTCCGTATTATAAACGAATGTCGACAAATCACCCCTGAAAGGTTGCACAATGTTCGGCAGCGTTTTGAACAAAATCTTTATTATTGCATGGCGGGCAACATTTTGAGCATTTGTTACAATCAAGTTTCAATTTCCTCCCCGTTTATCAAATTTTCGTTAAAATAATGTTGCTGAACATGCTTTCTATAACTTACGGCCCGTGACCACCACTTTCGGCTTAACAATACCAGGCAATAATTCAAAATGAATGTTTTGCATTTTACTCGGCGTATCTTTTTGAAAAGTCGATCGATTGTCGAAAATCTGATGCAGGTGTATAGAGAATTGAGAAAAGTTTCCAAAGGTGTGCGACATGAACCCCCTCCCTATTTAAATTTTTTGAAGGGGTTCAACCCTTGCTCAGAGGGTTGCAGATAGATCTATCAATTTTATGCCAAAAGATATCCCCCTGCCAAACAAAATTGACCTATTTTTGCGTTTTTCCAAGAACAAAATTTCCCGGACGTTATAGAGCCTGTTACGTTTCCGCTGGAACACCCTGTATGTACAAATCAAGTTAGCGTATTAACAAACAAGGATAAATTTTTGTACCTGTCAATCCTATGATTATAAATAATATTATGGGATGTTTTTGTGACATAGCAGGTCAAGGATAATCAGTTAAGAAAATGCCTCCAGCCGGGATTCGAACCCGAGACTCCTACTGAGGCCATAGGCACTTAACCAACTAAGCTACCTTACCTGCCACAAAAACATATCTCTTCAATAAAAACCTGTCAAAAATGAAAACCTAATGTAGCTCCGGTTCCGGTGCAAAATATTTCATTTTCGAGATAATGGGCATGAAAGATAAAAGATATACCAAACAGCTGAACGAAATATACAGAAAGTCGTATAATAAAACTATTTTGAGGTAGAAGTTTTTCCACGGCCGCCTCATTTTCACGATAGGTATTAAAATGTTACAAAATATGAAAATCCCCATTTTTGCAAATAGCCAGTGTTGGAGATATGGGCATACACCAAATTTATTTAATAAAAAAAATCTGATCCGGCCCTTTAGAAAAAGTATTTTAATTGTTTAACAATTTAGATACCTTTTATTATTCTTAAAAAAATACCCCTTAAAGCGTTTCTGTACCTTCCATAGTTTCACTTAATTATGCAATCTCTTCCACGATTTAAATTTCGGTTAGAAAGTAAAAAAAAGTAGCAATAAAACCCTAATGGTACTTTTTGAAATTTGAGCTCACAAAATTGAATTGAACACTCATACTGATACCTAGGTATGGTATAAATGAAGTCACTTGGAACAGCATTACCAGTAGCAGAGAGTGCTAAATGCTATGAAATAGATCGCGCACCGTATATCACTGTGATCCAAGTGAGTTCAATTATATTTTACCAGGGTAGCTCGAGAACAGGCGCCTCGGCAATAAAATACGAGACAAAACACTTTTTTAACCATATTAAACCGCACCTGGTATTAGCAGTAAAAAGAGATGAAGGAGACGGAGAAGATATTAGTAAAAGCAATTGACTGCATGCTCGCCTAACATAATATCACCAATACTTGCATGGGTTACACTGTTCGACGGCTGGCCACTTGTGCAGCGAAATGCGGTGGATAGGCGTGCCATAATTTCACAGACCTTAGGATATACTTGCGTAAATAGTTATAGTCGATATGGTTTTTTAGAGACCTTTTGACAATATTGTATGGTGCATTAACCTATATGTATATTTTCGAAAACTGCGTGACGCTTATGCCCTACATTCTTTTTGCGACGCCAATTAGAGTTTTTTTATACTGTTTCAAGTGACTTTAGAAATACTGTATTTACCTAACTTTATCATAATTGGTCAACACCTTAACGTGGACACACTCTATATCTTTGTTAGTCGATTGTGAATTGTTTTTCTACCCTTACATGGAAATATATGGCGGGATTACATCTACCACATCATTCTTGGGTACACAAAGAAATAGCGCCAACATTTGTCGAGTGGGGTCGTAAATCAGCAATGTCCCGGAAATATCCCCTTTATTAATTTCGACTTTACGATCGTTTATATCGCAATAATAGGATTTAGGGCTGCTGCCGCTGCCTCCAGATGAAACGAAGAGTTTATTGGGTCAAACTTATATTCAGGGTGATTCACCTAAAACCGGCTTTATATCTCAGCAACGAAATGAGATATTTTAGCTCCGTGAATGAAGCTTTATTCATAATATGGGCTCAAACCACGTTTTTCTGTTGCAAATAATAATTATAGATGGCGCAGTCGAAAGAAACTTTCGTTCACATTGACCTTGAAATGTGGTGGATCCGAATTGTCATTCAATTTGAAGCAAATTAAGTGCTATAAACAAGTTTTGAAAAATCAATAGATTTTTGGTTGTTTATGAAACCACCCCTATTTGGATTTTTTTGCTACCCCTAAAAGCCAATCACAACTTTCTTGGACTATACAGGGTGTCCAACTTTAAAACTGTACAAATCCGTAAAATCTTCATTTTTGGAGATAATCGCCAAAACTTTTTTTTGTTTGAAAGGCCTTCAAAAGCCACTTCTTTTAACCTTCCTACCATTTTCAAAATGCAAATGCAGAGCCGGCTGTTATTTTTTTATACGCTTGATTTTCACCAAAACCATTTAGAGATTTTTTTATTTAAAATATGACTCCACACCGTTAATCAGAACACCTCAAAACCCCCATATACCAAATTTGAACATAAAATATACAGGGAGTTCCCTTCTGCAGGGTGTCAAAGTTGAGCAAAATAGGAATTTTAAAGGCATCTGCCGTGTCAAGTGTGACATGGAATCCATTCAAAACAGTTGAATGGTCAATAGGACCACTCAAGGTGTTGGCGTGCAAAGGTCCGATACAAAATATACAGAGTGTTCTTATCTGTATCGTCTCAAATCTTATCTGTACCATCAAAAATCTGAATTTTTGGAACTTTATACGGGTCAAAAATCGAGTATATCAAAACCGCTCCACACACTATAAACGAACTAAATCTAAAAGATACAGAAACCTGCCAGTCAGTAAGTCCATATCAGGTAAGGTGGCTGGTGTGCCACAACAGGAAACGCACAGAAAATGTATCATCTTAGACAGTGACTTTGTTAAGAAAGGTCCAATAATTTAAATTGTTTTTATTTGTTAGTTGGCACTTTGTAAAGAAATACATTACTTTTGTGTTTATCAATATTTTTTCAATGAATCCAGAGCACTCTTGATCCGTAGAAATTTCATAAAATTTCAGAATTTTGAGATGGCTCAGAGAAAAATGCCCTGTATATTTTTGTAGTAAATATTTTCACACCAACATTTTGAGTGGTAATGTTGACCATTCAACTGTTTTGAAGGGATTCCATGGCACACTTGACTCGCCAGATGGCTTTAAAATTCCTATTTTGCTCAACTTTGACACCCTGCAGAATGGAACTCCCTGTATATTTTTTGTTCAAACTTGGTATACGGGGGTTTTGTTTTTGTGAAAATCGGGGGTATAAAAAAATCGCAGCCGGCCCTGGATTTGCATTTTGAAAATGACAGAAAGGTCAAAAGAAGTGGTTTTTGAAGGCCTTCCGAACAAAAAAAGTTTAGGCAATTATCTCTAAAAATGAAGATTTTGCGGATTTGTACAGTTTTAAAGTTGGACACTCTGTATAAGTAATCCTAAAATTATTATTTTCAAAACTAAAAACCAGTAACTATTTTCTTGATTTCTTAAAACTATCCTAATATCTCACAAAGTTGTTTTGCTATTTTAAATGCATAATGGTCAAATATATGGGCGGCAGCGAAGAGTTTGTTTTTGTTAATAAAAAAACTATTTTCCTGTAGGCTTTGCTAGGCCAGAACAAAAATAAGTCAACAGTGTTTTGCTGTCATCTGTATAAGTTGATATATAGGTATATTATTTAATTATAGGCTAGCGTATTATTCAATAATTATTATACGCTAGTATAATTCAATATAAATATGCCTAAGATGTTAAGTACTATAACTTCAGAACCGGTTTTACAAAATAAATGAATAAAACCTTTTATGTAGAGAATTTAATCGGTTTTATTTTCGGTTATTTGAAAATTTTCTGTACGGTACAGCCAGTCCGAGTTTTTTAAAAAAATCCATACAAATATAGTTTTTATAGGGAATTTTCCAATATGGCTGCCAAATCCGGGATCGATAGACCGTGCAAATTTAGTATAATGTTCAACACATCTAAACAAAGATAATAAACTGTATTGCGGCTTGCCCCCAATTATTTCCACTTAGAACCCCTTGTCGATTGGCTCATCCAGAGAAATTTGATATGTTGCTTATTTTCGGCGAATGCAGGCAAAATAGCAGAGAAGCTGCAAGACTGTATTCTCAACACTATCCAGAGACTAAGCAGCCAGATTGGACACTGACAAAAATGATAGTTTCTGATTTGTTTTGGCCGGTGGCAAAGCCTACCAGGGAAAACAGTTTATTTTATTAACAATTCGCTTTAGCCCATAATATCTTTGCCCATTGTACGTACGATTAAAATGACAATTAACTCTCTGAGGTATTAGAATAGTTGTAAGGACTCCACAGAAAATTAGTTTATAGTTTTTAGTTCTGCAAATAATGAAGTATTTCTATTAACGTCTGTGGTATATATTAATATACGAAAATAACGTGCGTATTCAGCCAAAAGAAAGTTATATTACTGCTTTTTAATAACCAAGCTTTTAACCAACATTGTGGCCTTCATCAGGGTGTTAAAATAAAATTATAAGTGTATTTCTTGAATAAATTGGGCTATTATGTCTTGCAGCTTTGTTATAAATTAATCTCTTGCATAAAATTGTAAAAACGTTAATATTATGTAAAACAAGTTAATTTTTATTTTTTTGAAATTTTTTCATTTCTTTTTAGTACATTTTTGACCTGTACTATGGGCACCTAGGGAATTTAGCAACGTATGCATACTCTACGCCGAGGAAATACTATTAGTTGAAATGCATAAAAAATATATTGTCAACCTGAATAATAGTGCCCCATTTACAATTCCCTAATAAAATATGCTTTTGTTATGTCCATTAAATTGAATCTAGCAACGTGATTGTTTGGTATGGACGGGGACTTTAAAAAGTTGTTTGAATTATCTCTGACCCACTTCCCAAGTTTAATTTCCATTCGTTTGTCTACGACCGGCCAACTGAATTACTTTTAATTCGGCGATGAATAGACTCGCAGTTTGTTGGGAACAAGGCTCAATTAAACTATTTAACCGCCATTGTGAAAACGACGGGGATTTAGTGTTTTCCGTTGGCTGGAATTCCCACATGGGAACCTTTAACGAGTTAGAAGCTCGTGAACTCATATCCAGTGGTGCGATCGCCAGTCATCAATGACCAGTGGTCATACCTTTACTAATAAGCACCTACCAGAATTGCCAATATTTGTACCTATGGCTACATCAATAATTCATTCCAGGGCTTGAAGTCAACAGCAAACTCATAGAGCGCTCTGTGTAAATCAAGAACTTGAGTATTATCTTTGACAGTGGTTCTTCCTTTTTTAGTTTTAAACTGAACTATACATTTGAAAGATATCTTCCAGAGTTACTGGTGCTTTGCCACAGATAGTTATGTGGAAAGTGTCTCTTGACCCTCTCTCACTGGCGGTAAGCAATGGATTCAGAACGTGTGCATCAATTTTTTTATTATACCGTTCTGCGTTCTGCGCATATAACACCTTTCGTTACAAATCTTCAACTGCTTAAACTTAATGAAAATATATTCAGTCATTTAACATACAGTTTGTTCAGCGAATGTTCGGCCCTACGTCATAACTCCCGTCCTTGTCTTACTCATGACTATATGACGGATATCGGTCGTATATTCACGAGCCAGACAAGGACTGGAGTTGTGACGTAGGGCCGAACATTCGCTGAACAAACTGTACCTAGCGGATAGAGTATTGGAAAGTCCCTGGTTTTCTTCAAAGAGGTTTAGAGGTACATGATAGTTGTTAACGATACATTAACATTTAACCTATTTTCAATTCTTGCATTATGCAAGTATTCAGGTATTGCATCCTCTATTTTGGTACCCTATATATTATGTATGCAAGGTGAGTTTTTTGATGATCAGTATGGCGATCTCGGAAACTAGCTGAGATAAAAGGAAGGTTAAATGGGGAAAAATTGCAGTTTTGTGATTGTGAGTCCGATTTTACGCGCCTTGCGGATTTTTGAAAGAGTCATGGCTCACTAGAAATTTTGAAAAAACGAAATATTGGCGATGTATTCTAATCCAACTAGCTTCGTTGCTATCTTTAGATAAAAAGTGTACTTACCAAAGTTGGAGGAAATTGTGTGTCCGATGCGGCTATCATGTCCTACTGACACAAATTTATGATTTTTAAATAGGAAACTCTAAAAATGCCTATGATTTTTTTGACACCACAGCCAACTATCGTTTCCATTTAAAAAAAACACAAGTTTGTATCATATCTCGAAAATGGAATCTGTCACGGAAAGTAGGACGTGATAACCGAACTGGGGACACAATTCGCTCCAACTTTGATGTTTCCACTTTTTATCTAATTGGAAACAACGAAGCTAAGTGGATTAGAATAAATCGCCAAATTTAGTTTTTTCAAAATATCTAGTAAGCCATGACTTGTTTCAAAAATACACAAGGCGCGTTAAATTGGGAACACAAAACTGCAATTATTTCCCCGTTTTTTAACCTAGTAGTGGTGTTTTAAATCGTGAACTGTGTATATTATTTCGATCCATGTTGGTGCATGTTTTGGTCGCACTATTGGGCCTAAACAACGCCGTGGCATCACAGCCCATGCCTGTCAAATTTGACATTTAAAATCAAAAATCGGGAAAATGTTGGTTGTGCCTCTGTATTAATTTTCAGAAAGATATGAGGATATTCGTTCTTTCTTAATTATTTCTCATCAAATCCGTAGGTACTCGATATTTTTTCCCGCAATTAACAACTTACCTATTCACTGATTTCTCTCGTACTAAATCCAAACTTAAGGAAAAAAATAAGATTTTTAAATCTAATAATAAAAAAAATACCATTTGGTTCAAACTTTTACGAACAGCACTATACAGGGTGTCGCTTAGGTACGTTAAAATATTTTAAGGTCGTGAACAAAAGAACAAAAGTTCATAAAAAAAAACATGTGTCCAAAATTCTTCATTTTCGATAATTTCTCCCCATAACTTTTCCATTTTTATTAAAATTAGTTGTGTTGACTTGAAGACTCCAAAATTGTATCTTTAATGAGAACAAGATCATTTAAATATCTGAGATATTTTGCAAAGTACGATAAAATTTATGTAAAAAATCTAATTTCCCAGGAAACGGCTATATATACAAAAAGAAGTGAAGAGACACTTTTTTTTCACGCTTAAATGCTCCGTCCAAATTTGATAGCCACTCTAATTTAGTACAGAGGGCCGTATTAACTTTTTTCTTGAATATTTCTTTCGACTCACCCATATCTCCGCCGCTGGTTCAGTCTACAGCTTGAAAATAACACATTTGAAAGGATCTTAGCCAAGTATGATGTGTACCAAATTTTATTTAATAAGTTCTACAAATAAAGAAGTTATTGGTAAGCGATTTTTTTAGAGAATTTTAACACTCAGTATATCGAAGAATTTTTGGACACATGTCTATATAGACTTTTTTTCTTACAATTGATCACCACTCTGAAAGATTTTAACGTACCTACTTAAGTTAAAACTTGTATATTAATATTTTTGCAGTTAAGGGTTAGTTTTTAATTAGCCGTGCTCTACTCAAATCCTTTTTTGTCTCACAATAAACTTATTTGTTCCTATATATCAGCACACTAAGCGTCAACTGGAACTAACGTATATGATATTTTACATGACTGATTTGTGTTTTTTTTTTAATTCCTAGTTTTTAATTGATTTGACAGTTGTTGCTGCTCTTCCCATCATCTACTAAACTGCTAAACTGAGGTTGCTTTATTGTTTTACAGAAGGCACTACAAGCCTGGAACTGGATGGCAACCTGTATGTCGGTGGTCTTGGGCCACCTTTTTCCGACATCCCAGTACCGCCAGGCTTGTGGACCGCTGTGCTGCAACAGGGTTTCGTCGGCTGCCTCAAGGATCTCGTCATGAACAACGAGGCTGTCGACGTAGCCAGTTATGCGAGAGAACAGGACTCCGGTAAGTCTAGTTACAGTCGATTTACCTTGTAAAGTTGGCTCTGACATGTTTGGCAACCGGACATGGTGAGGGTTTGACGTGGGTAGAGGTATCAAAAACATTAAAAAAAATTTAAGTTTCTTTAAGTCATCGCCCAATTAGTCCCTCTAGTTTAATTAATCCTTTGAATAAAGAATCCCAGGAAGGAGTCAAAGCTCTGTGTGTATTATAAAATACGTGAGACGTAAATCGCCCTGAGTCGTAACCAAGTTTTGACACAATATTTTTATATTTGACATGCGGTGATGGTTGTCAGAATGTGATATTTAGTTGCATTTTGGAGTTATTATGCTTAGCTGTGCGGCTTGTTGCACTTCTGTGACCGCGAAAACTAAAATGTTTGAGGATAATAATCCATCGGTAATGGCATAGGCGTTTGGGATTCCTAAATTTAAAGACATATAGCTGAGCCATAATAAGGTGATACTTGGCAGGAATGCGAAGAATGCAGTCCCCCTTCCTCACTGAAAGTCTATTGGATATAACGAACTCCTATATTTGCTGCGATGCAAGATGAGGGGTTTATTTTATAGCGGATATCTCCAGCACTCTTAAAAATATGTGGTAACCGACGTTGCAATCTGGGTGCGTGGCAACGCTGCATGCCTAGGATCCGCCCCAATGCATGTCTGCCATCGTGTGCTAGCCACACGTGCTCTCCTTATTTCTGAGATTCTGAGATTCTCTCTTTCCTGCATGGGGTTCTTTATTCAAAGATTTAATCAACACATTAGGTCACGCTTAGCTATTCAGTGTGTATGGACCAAAATTAATTATGTAGACTCATTTTCACAAACATATAGGTTTGATTATTAAAAAGCTTAAAGCAGAGAATTAGTAGGTACCTACTTATAACCCAATTTTTCATTAAGGTAGCAAAATTTTTTTAATGGACAGTATTATCACAGGCCGTGCTGTTTAGCGACACGCGTATTCTTAATAAATTAGTTAATTATAAATTAAAGAACGGCACAGCCGCCGTGTTGCATACAGGGTGAGTTTTTTTCGATGCCCACTATATGGGGATCTCGGAAACTAGCAGAGCTAGAACAAAGGTTAAATGGGGAAAGAATTGCAGTTTTGAATGCTCAATCTAATGCCCCTTCTGGATTTTTAAAAAAGTTCAAGGCTCACTAGGTATTTTGAAAAGAGTGATTTTTTGCTATTTAATCAGATCTCTGTAGCTTCGTTATTTCTGATTATACAGAAAAACTGTAGAGACAAAAATTGTAGATAATTTTGGGCTTAATAAGATAATCTGATCCAATTTTTTATGTTGTTTGTGATTTTTGAGATATGACATAAATTTGTATTTTTTAAATGTAAATAATAGTTGGCTGTGGCCTTATAAAGCCATTTTTTTAGCTTTCCAAAAATATATTACTCAGCATAGTTATTATAAAAAATAAAAGGGCTATGGGGCTAATTTTCTGATTTTTTTTAATTTTCACATAGATAGCCATGGAATATTTTCATAATTACGTTCCATTTTATAATTAGACATACTTCAAACTTTCTAATATTTTGTTTTTAGCTGGTAACAAAATGTTACAAAATAAAAAACTCAAATTCAAATTATTATTAAATTAAAAGGTCACCTTTTGAAATAAAAAAAGGTGTTCAAACAATCCACCATTATTATTTATGCAAATATTGCATCTTTTTAAAACTGAATTTATCGCCTTTCTTAGAGAGCGCCTGTCAATACTGGCAATTGCTTCTAAAACAGCTGTTCTTCATTCAACAATTGTCTCATACTTCATTTTTTACTGTTCCCCACAAAAAGAAATCCAAAACAGACAAATCGGGGTATCGGGGCTGCCAGGAAATAGGTCTATTTCTCCCTATCCAGCTATTTGGATAGAGCTGATCTAGGTAATTTCTTACGGGCAAATAATTTTATGGTGGAGCTCCCATGATAATTTTTGTTTTATTTTGCTACATTTTGTTACCAGCTAAAAATAAAATATTTGAAAGTTTGAAGTATGTCTTATTATAAAATGGAACGTAATTATGGAAATATTAAATGGCTGACTATGTGAAAACTTAAAAAACAAAATCACAAAATTAGCCATAGCTATTTTATTTTTTAAAATAACTATGTCGAGTATTATATTTTTGGAAAGCCAACTATGATTTAGATTTAAAAAAACACAAGTTTATGTCATATCTCAAAAAGCACAAACAACATAAAAAAATTGGATAAGATTATCTTTTTAAGGCCAAAATTATCTACAATTTTTGTTTCTACAGTTTTTCTGTATAATCAGAAAAAATAACGGAGCTACAGGGATCTGATGAAATAGAAAAAAATCACTCTCTTCAAAATGTCTAGTGAGCCATGAACTTTTTTAAAAATCCAGACGGGGCATTAGATTGAGCATTCAAAACTGCAATTCTTTCCCCATTTAACCTTTGTTCTAGCTCTGCTAGTTTCCGAGATCCCCATAGTGGGCATCGAAAAAAACTCACCCTGTATACAGTGTGTCCCAAATTCGATGCTCACCATTGGGATCTCAGTAACTACAAGAGATAGAGAGTCGGTTAAATGGGGAAAGTTTTAGACAATTTTATGGTCAATCTGATGCCGCTGAGAAATCAAGGCTAACTGGGATCGTTTTCGAGTTATTACCAAAAAACCGAATTTTATCATTTTCGTTTTTCTTAAATATCTTAGAAACCGATGGTTTCTCAAAGACAGGACTTTGACATTATTAAGGCACTTTTGTCCAACCTTTTAAGCGGTAATGTCCGTTTCTTTAAAAGAGTTTTCATTTTCGAGTTATGACCCAAAACTTTTGATTTTCTTATGGACGCCATCTTGGATTTGTACAAATTCGAAATCTACATGAAATTCTCTTTCCAATGATGTGTCACACTAATGATTTTTTCGTTAGTTCTAACACTTAAAAGCGTTTTTTGCCTAACACTAAGTAGGCCATGACAAGTCTGTCAAAACAAATGCAACAAACTGTTAGTGTAGTAGTAGACCATGAATAAAACTGAAAAAAGTACACAAAACGAAGTTTAATAACAAATAATCTGGAATAATAACATCAAGAGTCAAAAGAATTGTTCAAAATGGGCCCCATTATTCTCGATACACCTTATTAGGCGGGAACGAACATGATTTACAGCTTTTCTTAAATGTGTTCTGTTAATATGTTGCAATGTATCTAAAACTCTTTCTTGCAATGCATCAATATCTTCTACTGGTTCTTGATAAATTGCATTTTTGACGTATCCCCAAAGATAAAAATCAAGTGGACTGAAGTCCGGCGACCTCGCAGGCCACCCAACAGGCTCACTGTTGGTTATCAATTATTGATGACGAAATTGATTTTCTAGATAGTATCGAACCACACCTGTATTATGTGCCGGCGCGCCGTCATGTTGATACCAAATCCTGTTATATTCCGCTAGTGGTATTTCATCTAAAAAACCAGAGATCTCATGTCGCAGCAGTTCTAAGTATCGTGGGCCACTTAGAGTATAATCATAAATTACTGGACCCAGCAATCTACTTCCTGAAATAAAAAATAAGTAATGTGTATGCAGGCATCTGTACATCCGTACCCACCTAATATCCCACACCAAACATTGAATCCAAATTTTTGTTGAGATCTGGATTCCCGAATAACATATGGGTTATTAACAGCCCAGTAATGGTGATTATGTTTATTAAAAATGCCATTGTTATGAAATCTTGTTTCATCGGTACAGCAAATGTATAATGGAAAGTTATCAATAACTTCACACTGATTGTTAAACCAATGACAGAAATCAAGTCGGCGTTCAGTATCTCCCGGCCTTAACTTTTGCACTATCACGGGTTTATAAGGGTGATATTTATTTTTTGTCAAGTATCTATGAATAGTCGTTTTCGGCAAAAGAGTTCTGCGACTTATCTCTCGAATTGAAATCGTCGGTGTTTCATTAATACTTTGTTCAATGTTTTCAACATCTTCTTGGTGCAATCGATTGGAACCATATTTCGGTCTGGGCACAACAAAACTCCCATGTTGTTCTAAATTCCTACTCAATTTAAGAAAAATTGAGCGGTGAGGCTGCTGCCTTTCAGGGTATAATGTATGATAAACTCTTTTTGTCACTGTACTATTTCTATAGTTTTTTATGTAACAATTGTACATATCCACCTTTTCGCTAGTACTAAACGGCATTTTTACACATATCTCAGAACACTGACGACTTCATAACAATAACAACAACTGAGAGTTGCATTTGTTTTGATAGACTTGTCATGGCCTACTTAGTATTAGGCAAAAAAAGCACCGCTTTTAAGTGTTAGAACTAACGAAAAAATCATTAGTGTGACACATCATTGGAAAGATAATTTCTTGTAGATTTCGAATTTGTACAAATCCAAGATGGCGTCCATAAGAAAATCAAAAGTTGTGGGTCATATCTCGAAAATGAAAACTTTTTTAAAGAAACTGACATTACTGCTAACAAGGTTGGATAAAAGTGCCTTAATAATGTCAAAGTCCTGTCTTTGCAAAACCATCGGTTTCTAAGATATTTATGAAAAACGAAAATGATAAAATTCGGTTTTTTGGGAATAACTCGAAAACGATCTCAGTTAGCCTTGATTTCTCAGCGGCATCAGATTGGCCATAAAATTGTCTAAAACTTTCCCCATTTAACCGACTCACTATCTCGTTTAGTTATCGAGATCCCAATGGTGAGCATCGAATTTGGGACACACTGTATTTTAAACAAATTTGGATATTAATATTTTTAAAGATACCAGATAGTTGTGGATAAAAATTCGTATGGTAACGTGCGCTAACTGGTACTTGAGTGATTGCAAACTTACTACACTTATACAGGGTGTTTCAGAATTATGATTAACAATAACAAAACAATTGATTTGCGCTAAAACCACAAAAATGGAAAAAATTCAAATAATTCAAAGTGTACCGATCGTTTCAAAATCTGGCACGGGGACTTGGATTTGCATTCTGAACAATTATTTCCAATAAAATTTTTCGATATCTCTTAAGGCAAAGGTATAGTATACCTGAGCTCCAAAAATACTTAAATTTAATAAATTGCCCCTTAAAGGCCTGCTTGTTTTTTAAAATATAAAAATATGGTGCAAATTAGTCTCTAATCAAGCAAGGCTGATCCGCCAAAGCTCAAGTTTCAACTCGAATTTTTTTTTTGTCTTTTACACCTATCCTATAGTCTATCTGGGTCCGCCCTGTACATATTTTCAAACTGTACCTTTATCACCCTGTAACTTTTTTATGCATTTTCGGACCCATGTTAGAAACACGTTAGTACAGGGTGGGCCAAATTTGGACACTTTTTAAAGGGAAACTCCTATTTTAATCGGAGATAGACGAAAACTGATATCGGTGTCTGAGGCTCATTTTTATAATAAAGTTAATGTCGAAAACCGCAAATCGATAGGTATATGACAACCGTTCTTGTGTTACAGAGCGTTTTTCGAAAATGTGCGTTTTCGAAAAGTGGCCGTAACTTTTTTAGGTTCTGTAAAAACATGTCTAAAGCACTTTTTTACGCAGAATCCAATGCTGCTGCTACAGTTTTTTTTAAGTCAAGGGTTTAAGAGTTACCGATGAAAAAAATTCATAAAAGCTATTAGTAATTGATAACTACTTAAGTAAATCGTTAAGTGTTATATATTTTTGGAATGGTATTTGTTTGCTCTATTAAAAAATTCAAAAATATACAAGGTGTAATATTTCTTTTCATCAGTAACTCCTATACCATTGAAAAAGAACGTAGTAACAGCATTGGATACGTAAAAAAGTGCTTTAAAAATGTTTTTACAGAAATACAAAATTTTCAACCTGAAAAAAGTTAGAGCCCCGTTTCGAAAATGCACATTTTCGAAAAACGCCCTGTAATTCAAGAACGGTGACAGATATCGATTTGCGATTTTCGACATTACGTTTACTACAAAAATAAGCGTCAGACACCGAAACCAGTTTTCGTCTATCTCCGATAAAAATAGGAGTTTCCCTTTAAAAGTGTCCAATTTGGCTCACCCTGTACATAACCACAGCCAGTGATTTGTGGGTAGTATTTGCCCTTGGCCACTGCAACAACAAAAAACAGTTAAATGTTTAAATACGGAAGCCGGATAAATCCCTTTTTTTCTTCGTCCACGTAGCTTCCCCTCACCTCACGGATACCTACACGGCGAGGCAGCCTTCCAAATATGAAATAATAAATTCCTGAAATTCTTACATGTTTTCATGAGGGCTTAACGATCGGAATCCGCAGGTCGTGACCGCGGCCTTTCTCCACATTAATTCGGCACGTTGCGGTTTCCGCATCCGGCTCACCCCAGTTCCGCCGCAGCCGCCCCTCTCAGACGACCGCTCTTCCGGGGATGAAATATCGACGGGATATAGACAATGAGGTGCTGTATAATAATCGCGGCATGCAATGAATCTGTTTAAATGCGATGGAACTAGGCAGGCTGTGGAAAATTGACGGGGTACACGGTAATTTATGTTTTGGTTATAGGTACACATATATACACTGTGAACGGGGAATATTTTTGGTATAATTTCCATGGTACACAGTAAAAAATCCGGTGTTAAATTTGGATGTACTGAACTGATGGTCAAAAATGAAACCAAGTATTCTTGGAGTCAAAATAAGGGTACTTCTTCATATATTTTTTTCTCCTACGGGCCATAGTGTTTTTTATACAGAGCGTAGAAGTTTGGAGAAAAATACACATATTTCTTAGTATCTCTAGAAGTATTCAAACTTAAGGTAGACATGAAGCTTCTGAGGCTCCCAGTTGAGGAGATACAGGGTGTTATTAAAATTAATTTTTTCAGAAAAATATGAATACCCTGTATAATCGCATTTTTTTAATTTGTTTTGAGTGGTGAATAGAATAGTTAACAAAAAGTATCTCTTAGTATTTTTTCATATTCGCGGCCGTTTCTTAATTATTTGCAAAGAACGGCAACGCTGCAATGAACAATAGTCACTTTAAGACTAAATCTAGCAATTTGTGGATGTCAATTAAACTTTATTTAACAAAATACAAAAGCAAAAACGATAATAAAAGAAACGTAATGCTATTAGAAAATTAAATTATTAAATGTTCGTAATGACCGCCGCCTCTTTCAATACCCGCAACTAGGCGTTTCCGCATGTTTATTATTGCCATTAGAAAGTCCATAGCAAAAGTGCATATCGGTCAATTCTTCGAATGAAAATATCATTTTTCAAAATATTGATACTAATGTGCAAAATTGGCAGCCAAATGATTCAAATAATGCCAAGTTTAATTGACATCTACAGATTGTTAGATTTATTCTTAAAATGACTTGTTTATTGCAGCATTGCCGTTCTTTGAAAATAATTAAGAAACGGCTGAGAATATGAAAAAATACTAAGAGATACTTTTTGTTACCCATTGAATTTACCATTCAAAACAAATTTAAAAATGCGATTATACAGGGTATTCATATTTTTCTGAACTAATTAATTTTAATAACACCCTGTATATCCGCAACTGGGGGCCTCAGAAGCTTCATATTAACCTTAAATTTGACAGCTCATCCGCTCATGTGACACGCCAAGTTTGAAGAGAATATCTCGTATACTTCTAGAGATACTAAGAAATATGTGCATTTTCCTCTAAATTTCTACGCTCTGTATAAAAAAAACTATGGCCCGTAGGAGAAAAAAAAGATATGAAGAAGTGCCCTTATTTTGTCTGCAAGAATACGTGGTTTCATTTTTGACCATCAGTTCAGTTACACTCTGTATATTCTGACTCACCCTGTATACTGGTGGAAATATAACGACATACTGGTGTAGCTACTCGGATTGACATACCAAAAGTAAAAGTAAAACCTTTTGGATAACTATTTTGTGAAAATATAAGTATTTATTCTGATGAACCTATGAATAAAGAACCCCAGGAAGGAGCAAATTGGGGCTTGGCGCTCGACCGGGACAGTCTCTGCATATGGCGGCATGCCGTTTCCGGTTTACAAAAGTGTACTTACCGATGGAATGTTATCAAACATTTTGTTCTGGTAGTCACGGAATAGCCGCAGACTGCACAGCTAACCATAATAGATCTCCAAAAAGTACTTATCGAAGAACTACACAAATATCTAATAGCACAAACGACCGTGACAACTGTCAAATATAAAAATATTTTGTCAAAATTCAGTCTCCATACAGGGCGATTTCCGTCTCACGTATTTTATAATGCCCATAGAGCTTTGGCTCCTTCCTGGGGTTCTTTATTCATTGTGATGAACAAAATATAAAAATAAAATAAATTCTTAAAATTCTCTGCGAAGTTGTTACTCAATGTTAAATTCAATTAATAACAATGAATTCTCTAAATTTGAGCTTTTTTTGTTTCGGAAATTGTTTCACTTTGCCCCATATTTACATATTTTTACTTGCCCTTACAAGAATTAAGAGCTATTAGGTTACAAAAGGGCACGCTGGAGAAAACTCTTATATCCAAATTACTACTATAACATAATAATGTTTAAAATGATTCACTGAAAATTTGTTGAACTGCACCACACTGTTGGCTTAACCCACACTCATGAATTTCTACCCAATTATAGAGGGAAGAGATAGAAATAATAATATTATGATTATGACTATGATGCCAAAATATTCGGCATTACTACCAAAATATTTATAAATTGCAGTTTACCTACTAACTATATACTAACTGAACCTTTATAATAAGGAGCCTTGAAGACCTTTAATAAAATCCGTAGATACCGACATCAAAATTGCAACAAATAAAAATACCTACCCTGTTAACATTTAAATAATAATAAATGTTTAAATTCGACATCAACATTTGATGTTGCAGTTCTTACAGATGACACTATAATTATTGGAATTACAGCAAATTACCATTGCATATAGGCTACATTGTGAGTTCTCGACAAATTTTTGCAAGAAGATAGTTCCACCTGGAGGCTAGAAACATGACCATATACTGACCCATTGAACTTTTTATATACACTGCATGAACTAAACTGGATCTAGGTAGACAGCATGACATCCTAAAATCAAGACACCTTGTAACGGAAATTTTGTCATTTCCATTACAACAAGTAGGAAGCAATAATTTACCAAATCAATTCAAATTTCAAAAGAGTTAATTTAGATCTATACCGTATAACAAATACAAATCTATTAATCAAGTTTCACTTTTATCTCAAAAACTCAATTATCAATTTTTCTATCCAGTCTAAATTTCATTTTTAACAATTTTTGTATCATTTGTGGCCACACCTTTTAATGCAGAACCAAAAATATCAACTTTCTATCTGCCTTCCTTTTTGATTCTTCTGGTATAATGTTTCGGACGACGCGGGAAGTTTTTACACATCTAAAAATAGTATTTAACGGCGGCATTTTTACGAATATTCGTTGATTCCGATCCAGCCACGCCGAGAGGCCACACTCCATCACAGGTGATATATATTTTTGTTGATATTTCTCGCACATTTTCATATGCAATTTATTTTCTTTTGAGCAAGGTATTTATACCATATTTTTCTGTTATTGTAGGCCTCAAAAATCTCCACCTCAAAATCTCAACCTCAAATCTCAAAATTTGAAGTCAAAATAATCCAAATTCAAATAGTTTTCCTCTACCTAATTTCGACCCGTTTTCTTCGATTGGTAACTGAGTGAGAGCCCAAAATCAAGACATATTTTCTATTTGAGAAATCTGCATCATTTGATGGTTTGTTGTCACCTGATTTGGAGGATCACTTTCTCTTCTGGGAATGGTTAGGCAAAACATTGTTTGGTACTGGCCACTGTCTACTTTGACCGATGTAAGAGAGGAATGAGGCGATCGCTGCACCTATTTTGGATTTAACGTCAATGACGAGATAAGTACCTTTATTTTGGATATTTTTATGTTGACTTTATCGAATTAATAATTATTATCTATCAAGCTCAATTTTTGCTTACCTGTATCACATTTACCTATTTATTTTGTGATACAAATGCCTCAGTTTGTGGGAAATTATCCTTAGAAGATATGTGTGTATTACATAATATAAAGAAAGTTATTTCATGATGAAATAATGAGATTTTCTTCTGTGGATAAATGTTTGCCTATATTAATCTAAGTTGCTTTTGAATTTATCGTTAACTGTAAATTGTTTATATCTTACCTTATCGTGTTTATTGCTAAAAAAAAAAACTAAACTTGGTATATATTTTGGGGTTGATTAGTTATTAAGGGAACAAACCTAGTAATTTAGAAAATTTCAAAGTTACTTTTTTTTTGCAAAGTTTTGTAAGTTTACTTACAAAAAATTTTCATTTTGTTTTGATTATAAACGTTTCAAGTATGTGAATATAGTTATTTGGATTGAAAATATACCTATTGCATTATTTTTAGAAAAATAGAAAGAATCTCATTACTGAAAATAACTAGCGATCTTGTTCATAGATCTTTCAATTTTCTCTAATATTTTATCAAAAAAAAAAATTTTCTTTAACAAAATTCAATTACTTTGATTACAATAGCTTTCCTTTTTTTTTCTGTGACTAGACAGATGGCGCCCACGGCCTTTTGAGTAAAAAAAAAATATACCTCACTAAATTACCTGAACCTACCCTTTTATGCCACTCCAACAAACCCCGAGCAGTCCGGCTATATAACGTCACGATTCAAGGCTCAAAAAAAAAGTCAACATTAAAGAAAGAAACAAATAACTACGTTATATATTTTCGAGTGTAAAAGTTGATAAAAAGGGGAACTAATAAGAGCTACACAAAATCTGAAAATAAAAAAAATAAACCCAAACCATCAACAATTTTTATTACAATGGCACCCGAAACGTGGGGCCCGAGATTGTATTGATAGGTTGTTTTTTACTCAAAGGTAAATTTTACATGTATCTGTATCTTTTAATGATATTTTTATTGCAAGACTTTTTAAAAAAGTACTAAAGATTTTTTTTTGCTAATCACATTTTTTTTATGACTGGGTATAAAAAATGGAACCGAATCATTTACTTGTCGATGAGTTGGATTTTGAACTAAAAGTCCGAGGAGCAGTCATCCAGGCAAATGTAGATACCAAGCGTACCAGACTTAGGGGGCATCTCCAGTACGAAAAGGAGACTTCCATCGCTTATCCAGAGGTTTCCGTCAACTTTGAGGAAGAGAGTGTCATTATTGAAGAGAAGCTACAAGCATTGGGTAATATAGTTTCAGATTTTCTTTCCGACCATAAACATCCAACTTACAAACGTACCAAAAGTCGTTTATTCCATATCAGAAATAGAATTAAATATTTAAATCCCGATAACGAACAGAAACTAGATTTAAAATCTCAATATATTACTAAAGTTGTTTTGTTACTTGATAAATTAGAAACAAAAGCTATAGATTTTGCTTCTAGGACACAGATTAATAGTTTAATTGAAATTGATCCAAATCAACCACGTCAGAATAATATTGTCCCATCTCACGATGAAAATTTGGAGGAAAATACTAGTTTACATAATCCACAATATCCACAAAACCCATCAGCTAATACTGAAGTTATGAGTCAAATTAACTCTGAAACTGTCAATCCAATTGTTTTTGTAAATAGAACATTAAGTAGTGCAAGCAATAGCCCAAATATTTCACATATTTCTCAACAAAATGCTCAACAAGTTGTTACTCCTGTTGCCAATAATGAATCTCGACGTGTTTCTTTAAATTTTGCAAATAATCCTGTAGAATCACAAGTAGGTAACAACCCTACACAAAATTTAAATAATAACCAACCAATCTTGGCAAATGATGAAATTCAGGTATTTTACCCTAATAATA
This sequence comes from Pseudeuparius sepicola, assembly GCA_963920635.1. NCBI lineage: Eukaryota > Metazoa > Arthropoda > Insecta > Coleoptera > Anthribidae > Pseudeuparius > Pseudeuparius sepicola. The sequence goes on from OY987298.1 coordinate 48,135,322, forward strand.
CTCAAAATCATATTACTCAAAATAACGCTCCTAACTATCAACATTTTTCTCCTTTTCCAATTTTAAGATCAGATAATAATTTTCTTTCTCCAGACAATAATAATTTACAAAAATTTAGCGATTCAATCAGTTCACCAAATTTATCTAAAATACCGCAATTTAACAAATTAAAATTTAATGGTAAAACTACTAGTTTACATGAATTCTTACAAAAAATAAATGAATTTTGTTTAACCTATAACTTGTCTAATAAAGATCAACTTTTAAGATTTGGTCATGAATTTTTCGAAGGTGACGTACTTATTTGGTACAGATCTATGCGTAGATATTTTCAGACATGGAATGATGTTGTTAAACAACTGTATTTAGACTTTTTGCCTGAGGGATATGAATCTGATTTAAGTGATGAAATAAGATCGCGTACACAAGGAAAAGATGAAAAAGTTTTAATTTATATTTCTATTATGGAGAATTTATTTTCAAGATTTTTAGAACCTGTTAGTGAACAAGCTCAAATACGTCAAATTGTCAGAAATTTACTTCCTTATTTCCAATCTCACTTAGTTTTACAAATACCGAAAACATTTCTTGAACTACGTAATATCTGCCGTAAACTAGAGGACGCAAGATTTCGTTCTGATAATTTTAAACCACCACCTCATATGAATGTAAACATGATTGCTCCAGAACTAGCATATAAAAGCAAAATTTATCAAAATTTTAGGCCAAACTATCGAGTTAATGAAATAAATGCAGCTTCAGGTTTAAATAATTGTTTTCCAAATTTCCAGGAATCAAATTTTTCAGATGAATTTCAAAGTTATAATTTTTCAGAAAGTTCTCACAATTTAAATTTGCCACAGGGTATCCAAGAAAATTCAGGAAACTTATCACTAAACCTTTTTATTCAGTCAAACACAAATCAGTGTAATAATAGAAATAGTAATTCTTTGTTAGCATTACCTAGCACCAGTAGTTCAAGGGAATTATCTCACCCAATTGCAGTTGATGCACTAAGAGTGACTAAATGTTGGAATTGTGACGAAAATAACCACACTTATACTGTATGTAGGAAACCCAAAACACTTTTTTGTTATGGTTGCGGTTTTAAAAATGTTACGAAACCAAAATGTCCAAAATGTAATCCAAAAAACTTGGCTCTCGCAGTGTCTCAGTCGGCAAACACCGCGTAAATTCAAAATTCAAGCCCGATTTTTCTAACAATATATGTCCACTTTGCAAAACAAAATCTCTTGATAGACAAACATTCCATAATATTACGAATAGTCAACTTTCAAACAGCAAAAATATTTTAAAACCTGTCAAAACTGAAGACTGGAAAAGTTGGTTAAATTTCGTCAAAAGTCGTTACAGAAATAGTGAGATGGCACCACTTTTTACAAACCTTCCTTTTGATAATCGTGTTTATTTAACTTTTAATGTAAATAACAATTCTTTTACTGCTTTAATAGATTCCGGTGCACAACGCAGTGTGTTAGGCAAGGAGTCAATAAAAATTTTTCTTGATTTAAATTTTGAAATAAATTATAACCCAAATGTTCTAGTTGCAACCGCTGATGGTGCACCACAAAAGGTTATTGGAAGTGTTAATTTACCTATTGCTATTACTAATGTAACAAAAAATGTTGAATTTTTAATAACACCTAGCATTGAGCAACCAATTTTAATTGGAATGGATTTAATTAGAATTTTTCATATGGATCTACTTCTTTCTTCAAATTCTTATGTATTAAATGAACTAATAATTGAAAGTAGCTTTAAAAATGCACAAATTATAACAGAAATTGAGTTGACAGATTCACAAAAATCAAGCCTCGAAAATATCGTTCGTTTATTTCAAAAGATAGCATCAACTTCAGATAAACTTGGATATACTAATTTAATTAAGCATAAATTGGGATTGACTGATAACGAACCCTTTCGAAAGAGACCTTTTTTAAATTCACCCTATATGCAGCAACATTTAAATACTGAAATTGATAGATTGCTCAAGCTAAATGTTATAAGACCTTCCAAAAGTCCTTATTGTTCTAATGTTTTGCTAGTTAAGAAATCTTCCGGAGAGTATAGATTATGCTTTGATGGCAGACCTTTAAATCAAAGAACTAAAAAAGATGCTTACCCTCTTCCATATCTTTCTAGAATTTTAGATAAAGTTCGAAATGCGCATTTTTTAACGTCAATAGATTTAAAGCATGCTTTTTGGCAAATTGAATTAACACCTGACTCATGTGAGAAAACAGCTTTTAGTGTCATTGGCAGAGGTCATTTTGAATTCATTCGTATGCCTTTTGGACTAATAAATTCTGCACAAACTATGCAAAGGTTAATGGACCGACTGTTTGATCCCTCTTTGGAAAATCACATTTTTGTTTACTTGGATGATCTAATTATTGTCAACAGTACTTTTCAAGAACATTTAGATACTCTTAATAAAGTTTTTACTACTCTAAAAAATGCAAATCTTACTATAAATATTGAAAAATGCAAATTCTGTAAACCATCTCTAGAATTTCTTGGCTATGTTGTCGATAAGAATGGATTGCATACCAATCCAGATAAGGTTGCTTCTATAGTTAATTATCCGAAACCAACCAATGTCACTGAAATCAAGAGATTTATTGGCATGGCTGCCTGGTATTCTAAATTTGTAAAAAATTGTAGCTCTCACAGTTCATTTAAATAATTTAATTAAAGGTAAAAAGAAACATCAAAAAATATCTTGGAATTCTGAAGCTGAGGAAGCATTTGTTACTATAAAAAAGAATTTAACATCTACCCCTGTCTTATGTAATCCTGACTTTACAAAAAAGTTCACTATTCAAACTGATGCTAGTAATTACGCTGTAGGTAGTGTTTTAGTTCAATATGATGGTGATAGCGAACATGTTATAGCTTATGCTTCACGTACCCTAAATAAAGCAGAAATAAATTATACCGTGACTGAAAAAGAATGCCTTGCTATTATTTTTGCAACAAATAAGTTTAGACCCTATATAGAAGGTGCAAAGTTTCGCATTATCACTGATCACCATTCTTTACTCTGGTTAATGAGGATATCAAATCCCGTAGGCCGCTTAGCTCGCTGGACAATACAACTCAGCCAATATGATTTTGAATTGATCTATAGGCGTGGCGAACAAAACCTAGTAGCTGATGCCTTAAGTAGAGCTTTTGAAAGTGAAAACATCAATCACATAGAATCACTAAATTTTTCTTCTGGAAATAGAACCGATAAATGGTATAATAAAATGTTTCTTAATATTCAAACTTCTCCTGAAGATTATCCTCTTTGGCGAATTGAAAATAATGCAATATTTAAACACTTTGAAAATATCGATAAACTTGATACAAATTTTAAGGAATGGAAATTGGTTGTTCCAAAAAAAAATCGATTAAACATTTTAAAGAAACTTCACGATGAACCGTTAGCATCTCATTTTGGTATAAGAAAAACTTTCTATCGAATCTTTGAAACTTACTATTGGCCTTCCATGCGTCAAGATGTTAAGAAATATGTTTTAAAATGTAAAATTTGTCACGAGCAGAAAGCTTCACAATTTGGTCGAGTGGGCCTAATGGGTTCCCCAAAAAATATAAACAATCCTTTTCAATTAATTTCTTTAGATATAATGGGACCTTTCCCAAAATCAAAATCTGGTAACTGCTATTAACTTGTAGTCATTGATTGGTTTACTAAATACACTTTTATTCATACAATGAAACGAGCTACAACTAAAAATATCTGCACATATCTAGAAAATAATGTTTTTCTATCTTTTGGAGTACCTCAAATTTTAGTGTTGGATAATGGTTGTCAATTCACTTCAAAGGAATTCAAATCATTTGTTGACAAGTATAAGATTTCTAGTCTTTGGTTTAATGCACGATACCACCCACAAGTGAATAACACTGAAAGATCAAATCGTGTTATTGGTACTGCTATTCGTTCCTATATTAAAGACCAAAATCACCGTGATTGGGATATATACGTTTCTGAAATTTCTAACGCTATTAATTCAGCTGTCCATGAAGTAACTGGATATTCTCCATTTTTTTTAACATTTGGCAGAAATGTAGGTACCCGTTTCTGGAGATTACTACGGTTTAATTAAAGACAAAAATAAAGCACCATATAATTTTGACAGAACAAATTTTATTTCTGAATTAAGTAAATTTCCTGATATTTATAAAAAAGTTTCTACTTTAATAAATTCCTCTTATCAAAGAAATAAAAGATTTTATGATTTAAGAAAAAGGGATATTCAATTTAATGTTGGAGACTATGTTTTCAAACGAAATTTTGTATTGTCTGATGCTGGAAAGTATTTTTCTTCAAAACTTGCTCCTAAATATATCAAATGTCAAGTTAAAAATAAAATTTCTGCTTTAATTTATGAACTTATGGATGAAACTGGAAAGCCTCTTGGTCGTTTTCACATTAAAGATTTGAAAGCTTGGAATGACGACTCCAAATCTGACAGTGACTGATTCTCAAAATCCAAAAAATATATATATATATACTGTAGTTATATCTTGCAATGTATCTATCACTTTAACTTTATATCTATCATCTAATTGTTATTGTTTCTCCTATTTACTTTATATCTCTGCTTTATCTCAACTTTATTTGTAAGTAAATATCTTTGCTACTGTCACGATGATCTCAAGATTGCTGTTATATATATTGTATATAACTAGTTTAAGTTAGTATGTAAGACACTTTTGTTGAAAGGGGGCATTTGTAACGGAAATTTTGTCATTTCCATTACAACAAGTAGGAAGCAATAATTTACCAAATCAATTCAAATTTCAAAAGAGTTAATTTAGATCTATACCGTATAACAAATGCAAATCTATTAATCAAGTTTCACTTTTATCTCAAAAACTCAATTATCAATTTTTCTATCCAGTCTAAATTTCATTTTTAACAATTTTTGTATCATTTGTGGCCACACCTTTTAATGCAGAACCAAAAATATCAACTTTCTATCTGCCTTCCTTTTTGATTCTTCTGGTATAATGTTTCGGACGACGCGGGAAGTTTTTACACATCTAAAAATAGTATTTAACGGCGGCATTTTTACGAATATTCGTTGATTCCGATCCAGCCACGCCGAGAGGCCACACTCCATCACAGGTGATATACATTTTTGTTGATATTTCTCGCACATTTTCATATGCAATTTATTTTCTTTTGAGCAAGGTATTTATACCATATTTTTCTGTTATTGTAGGCCTCAAAAATCTCCACCTCAAAATCTCAACCTCAAATCTCAAAATTTGAAGTCAAAATAATCCAAATTCAAATAGTTTTCCTCTACCTAATTTCGACCCGTTTTCTTCGATTGGTAACTGAGTGAGAGCCCAAAATCAAGACATATTTTCTATTTGAGAAATCTGCATCATTTGATGGTTTGTTGTCACCTGATTTGGAGGATCACTTTCTCTTCTGGGAATGTTTGGGCAAAACATTGTTTGGTACTGGCCACTGTCTACTTTGACCGATGTAAGAGAGGAATGAGGCGATCGCTGCACCTATTTTGGATTTAACGTCAATGACGAGATAAGTACCTTTATTTTGGATATTTTTATGTTGACTTTATCGAATTAATAATTATTATCTATCAAGCTCAATTTTTGCTTACCTGTATCACATTTACCTATTTATTTTGTGATACAAATGCCTCAGTTTGTGGGAAATTATCCTTAGAAGATATGTGTGTATTACATAATATAAAGAAAGTTATTTCATGATGAAATAATGAGATTTTCTTCTGTGGATAAATGTTTGCCTATATTAATCTAAGTTGCTTTTGAATTTATCGTTAACTGTAAATTGTTTATATCTTACCTTATCGTGTTTATTGCTAAAAAAAAAACTAAACTTTGTATATATTTTGGGGTTGATTAGTTATTAAGGGAACAAACCTAGTAATTTAGAAAATTTCAAAGTTACTTTTTTTTTGCAAAGTTTTGTAAGTTTACTTACAAAAAATTTTCATTTTGTTTTGATTATAAACGTTTCAAGTATGTGAATATAGTTATTTGGATTGAAAATATACCTATTGCATTATTTTTAGAAAAACAGAAAGAATCTCATTTCTGAAAATAACTAGCGATCTTGTTCATAGATCTTTCAATTTTCTCTAATATTTTATCAAAAAAAAAATTTTCTTTAACAAAATTCAATTACTTTGATTACAATAGCTTTCCTTTTTTTTCTGTGACTAGACAGATGGCGCCCACGGCCTTTTGAGTAAAAAAAAAATATACCTCACTAAATTACCTGAACCTACCCTTTTATGCCACTCCAACAAACCCCGAGCAGTCCGGCTATATAACGTCACGATTCAAGGCTCAAAAAAAAAAGTCAACATTAAAGAAAGAAACAAATAACTACGTTATATATTTTCGAGTGTAAAAGTTGATAAAAAGGGGAACTAATAAGAGCTACACAAAATCTGAAAATAAAAAAAATAATCCCAAACCATCAACAATTTTTATTACAACCTTAGTTTCCTGTTGACCCTAAGCTCGATTTTTCCCGCTTCTCTAAAGTTCTGACTGCCTGTATTAAATTATTCAAAGCCATTTTCTTTTGACTATTCTCACCGTGTACCTTCAAAGGGTCCCCCTTTCTCTCTTTGGTGAAAAATAAGAAATTACTTATTGATGGCGGGTCGGGCCGTATCCTGGTTGTCCGAGTTTTTAACCTATTTCTAAGAGCCCCCGGTGTTCAGCGAGAACTGAAAAAAAACCTTTGTAGGCAAGGTATACCGGGAAAATTTTACCCATGCTATTAAGTTTAAAAATCAACAAATAAACGAAATTCTATATTTCTATATTTTCTCGTAAATAAAAGGTATGTATGCATTATAATAATTATGAAACACAATATAGTACAGTAAACCTGTCAAAAAAGGGGATAGATAGAAAAAATCCGAGAAAGCTGAATTTTTGATATATTATGTTGTTACTATTATTACATAACCTCACCCCTCCGTGTTTCTCCGCCATCTTGAAAGCATTTTAGAATCGTTTTATCCCGTTTGCTATTGTTCGAAGGAAAAAAGTATGAGGACAACAACTAAAGAGCTTGGAATTGGCAACAACATTATTGCTCCGTACCGAACTTTTTGTTGTTAATTTCCCAAAAGATAGAGGGTACCTAATTTTTTAATAATAATTATGTAGATAAGTATAAACAATTTATTTCGGAATTTTGTGTCAATCACCCTAAATTTACATTTTCAACAATTTATGGATAACATTCTATAATTCATATCAAAAATTCTGTGATAACTGCAGAATTTTTTTCAAATTTTAGCGGAACAACTTTTGTTAACAAATTTTTCGGTTTAAATAAACTTTCTAGTCAAAATGGTTAAAAACTGTGCCCTCTACCTTTTTGTGAGCATAAATTTATGGTCTTCGTAGTTTTTCCCTCCGACCAATTAGAACCCAGAGAAATCAATTTCAAAATTTTTTCAAGATGGCGGCGGAATGGGGAATGGCGGGGATACGCCAATTTGAGGATTTCCACCTTAATAACTACTAACACTAACAACCAGTAAAAACATGTCAAATGTAAAAAAATTCGTCTTTCCCAAGGTTATTTTATAGGTTAAGGTTAGGACATCCGACGACTTGACAGGGAAGGGGGGGGTGAAAGAGGCAAGGGGAAGAAAGGCCGAATTTTAGTTGGTAGCATTTACACGTGAATTGGCGATTTAGTAACTCCCTCTACCAGCCAAAGAGGAACACAGACTTGTTTGACATATTCTTTGTTTATGGCGTATATTTATGTTGTTTTGGCTGTTTTTGGTTATTTCTTCATTTTAATGTTTGTGCAATGAACTAACGGAACTTTGTGGAGTACGTTGGTGCATCGCAGTTTTATTTTATGTTCAAGTTTACCTGTGTTGTCCCTTTTGATATGCCACTGGTATCAAGCTGAAGGCCAGCTGGTGAGAGCGGCAACGTCGCGCGATGTTGCCGGTGCAAAGGGACTACTTTGGTTTTGTTTAAGAATGGGAGAATGTCCTGACCTTCCTACAAACTAACCTTGGTCTTTCCCTGAATTATTTCGATCTCCAATGACAGGTTGATGACGCTAGTGACAAATTACTGATATCAAAATAGAACAATTAAGCTAAACACGCCTTAACGAGATGTCGAGGTTTTTAAATTTATAGATTGATTTTCGCTCCTCTAGAGTTTCTGGCTGGCGAGAATAAATCCTTCAATGCGATTTTCTTTTGATTATTGGGCCTGTTTAGCTTCAAAGGCTCCAGCTCTCTGGAAAAACAGGAAATTACTTATTACCGACAAGACGGGCCGTGCTCCTCGCCCGACTTTTCGACCTATTTCAGTCTCTAGATTTCAGTGAGAGCAGAAAAACTTTTTGAAGCAATGTACGAGGAAAAATCATAATTCAATCTTACGAGACAAAATAGGAGATAAATTTAATTTTCTATAGGTTTCTGTCGTCTAATTTTATTTGTTTGCGATAAAGCCTAAGTACTTATATTAATAATTTACAGAGATCCCATTTCTTTAAATTTGGAATTAAAACACCTAGGTACCTAAAGAGTGGACAGACCAGATTGAAATTATTTAAATTTCCCAAAATCTTTTTTAAGTCTCAACAAATAGACACAATATTTCGAATACCTAAATGGTGAGTTACATAATTCAATAATGCTTTTTAATTATTGGGAAAACGTGTCAAAACTCACTTTTCACACTATTTTAGAAACTACACATTCAACAATTAAAATTATTTTGGAACGAATACCATTCCACCATACCATGTGTAATTCCGCACGCCGTTCTGAATAATTCCGCATGGTTTTCGACCGATTAGAATATTTTTAGCCACATATTATAGCGGTACCTATATAAAGACTCTTGGTTCGGTTGCATGGTCACCACTGACAAATCAGGTATACCTATTTACTAAAGGTATGGTCCGAAAGTAACGAAAATTTTGGTGTGGAGTTCCAAAAGTTACCAAACAACTTCGGTATTTTACCCGAATAGCTGAGATTTAGAAGATTTTGACTTCTTCTGTTGACCAAGCTGGTTGGTTAATGTCGGATCACACCCTGTCTTCGCGCTGGACGGTTTAATTTTTGTATAGTTTTTGTATATTTCTAAAACCTCGAGAGAGAAAGTATAGTCTACGTAATCGCATAGTACCTACTCGGCTTCACCTTTGACTACTCGGACTACAAACTTTTCACTCGTGTTGAATATGGGCCATTCCATAACTAGTTGTAGAATTTATTCTAAACGCGTGTCGAATTTCAATTTTCTGTCTCCTAACTACAGTTTTATAATTTTAAGGCTAGTTTGGAGGCATTTTTCACAACTGTGTTGGCCTGAGGCACCCAGGGCCTCATTTTGGATTTGTAGACTTATAATTGGCCAAGAATATTACAAAAAAGTCTCTAATCTTCCTTTTGAATATGCAGGGTGAGGTTACAATAATGTTTAGTTACCAAGACGTACTCTGTTTATTAGAAATTCCAGTACATTTATATTATTATAACGGGTTACCGATTGTTCGGGATGTTCAAAGAACGGTATTTTAAATCGTATGTTATGTTTTAATGTTTTAGCAGTTAAGAGTTACTACAGCCTTTAATCGGCTATGATGTATTTAATACTTTTGTATCTCACAATCAAGTTGTTATTTTATTTTTTTTTATTTCTATAAATCATATGGTTATATTTGATATATGGTTATATCCAGGGGTAGCTTTATTGTCCACTGCACTGGAAAAAAAAAATGGGAACGCCTAAATTTGTCCCCATTCTTATGTATTTTTTGTGTGTTTTTGCGTTCCTCTTCTAATATAGGTACTACTTCTAGGGTTGACGATGAATCGTTCTCGCTGGGACGTGTTGTAGGTGGAACTAAGTAATAGGGAAGTTGACGAATTTTGAAAGTTGGCATTCTTTGTTTCCTTTTGCGGTTAGGATTAGTGTAAAGCAATTAAAAAATATATTTACTAGAAAATTCTTTTTCCATCATTTACAAAATATAACGGGTTTTCCGAAAATTACGTCATAATGTATTTGTGCTATGTAAATAAATCCGATCGAATTTTGGATCGGATGTAAATCAGACTTTCCTGGTCACATGTTAATTTAGCTACAAATCAACAATCGCGACGGACCTTACTTTTTTCAATTAATATGGAATGAGAAAATCTTAACCTAGCTTTGTTCTGTGTATTTTATAATGAATTATTATGTTTATAACGTTTATGAGTGATTTGGTTGCAAAGTTTCCGTAAAAACAACCACATTATTTTGAAAAAGTGTTTTGCGAGATTTTTCAGCAATAATATAGGCAACAAGATTTTTGTTCGATTACCGCACCAGGACCCGAGAGGATAGTTTGATGCAGGTCGCTGTCATGAACTTTCTTCCAAAGATATATTATTGTTAAGGATATAATTTTGATGTAAGACAATCATAAAATGTCTTGTTTTCTTGTGTGGTTAGGTGTGCAACAACAGGACAGGTACAAACATGTGATTGTTTGGAATGTTGGCGGTTTTGTGCGAAAAATAGGATCCATTCTGTTAGAGGACAATATTGCACTGCCTTTTGGAGATTTGAGATTTCTATCACAAATATGTTGTTTTCTGTTTATTGTTAATGTCGAAAAATGATATTTTCATTCGGAATACACTTCTTTACTTATTGTACAATTTTATAAGACATACATACATACATGTATTTTTACATGTAAAACCCCATTTCAGTAGTGTATCGTGAAATGTCTCTTTTATTAAAGAAACAATTAATTACCTAAATCTTTCTTCTCTTCATTCCGTACACTGAAAAGGGCATAATATATACCCAATGTGTTACCGAGTGTGTATAAGGCGAGACCACAATATTGTGACTAGGTAAAATATTATTTATCTCGTAACTGAAAGACAATAACATTAGCTCTCTCATGATTCTATCGAGGCTTCTACAGAAATAGTATCCAGCAATGGCTTAAAGAATATTCAAAATTCTGATATGAAAAATGTATTAGGTAGATATCTTATAGCGACAAAAATAAAAATTCTTCCGCGTTCTAAATTAGCACATGTTTGATAATTCCTGAATTCCTAATAATATATGCTCCAGGGCTCTTCAAAGCTTTTAAATTATTGCTTTGTATAGTAGCAGTGACTTAGTATTGAATACTTAATAACTAGATCCAATAAAATCAGTTGGCATAAGCAATAAGTTTAGCGACATAAACTTCGCCCGCAGTAAATATGGATCTCGGCCAATAATCTTGGTTTGAAGATCATATCACCTCTTCACACCACTTTCAAAATCACCATACTACACGCTTGCTTCTGTTTCTCAGAGAATTCTTAGAAAAGAACTTAGAAAGTTCAAAACACTTCATACTATACCCAGGTATTCTAGGCAGATTTTCAAACATAATTTATGTTATTATAACTCTAAAGTAGCACTGTTATTGCTATAATTTTTACTGTTCTCTCAGAAAACCTCCTGGTGCAAATAATAGTTGATTTAAAAAATAGTCTTTTAGTTTTTAGTTTACAATTCTATGACGGTGTGCTTCTATAGCGTTTGTTTTTATGCCTATCCGATTTTCTCCCTTTATTTGGAAAAGAGAAAATCGGAGTTACGGCGGGACGGTTGCTCAGGCGCCAGCTTTTTTAGAGCGGTATGCTCCGCTATGCCCAGGATAGCATTCGTCAGAGAAAAATTAGTTCCAGTATTCAGTGGTGAGTTAAGGATAGGATGGAAGTAAATCAACTCAACAAGTTTTGCACGGTCTATTGATTTAACATTTCAACAAAAATATGTATTAAGTATCATTTATTTTACAATAGTAGATTACGGCCGGCCCAGAGAGATCCCCGAATCCGGAAACAAATCGGAAGGAAGAGTCGAGCCCCTTCGGCAGCCGCAGCCTTTTTATATCCCGCGGCGGCGCCACCATCGTCGAGGGTGCCGCTGGCACTCGAAACGGCTCCCGGGGCTAGGTTGTCAGTTAGGGGTGGTTGCAACCCCTACTGGTCTCGGACGGTGGTCTCTCCGGCTCGGGCATGTCCAATATACCCGGACTTCCAAAAAGAACGGCGGCTCTAGCTGCAATTTGAATTAATATCCCGGTTCTACCCTTAGTCGGTATCCCACAACCCTTATGGTAACATAAGAATCTATTATTCGGCGGCGGAAAGCCGGAAAGTAATCAAAACCAGGATTTAATTAAATGGAAATAAACTGGAATGTCGGCCTACTATGTAGAAAAAGTCATCGGTGTGAATATATAAACTACTACGGCAGATAGCCGGCCGCTAAAAATAGCGCGGCGAGGAAATACCTGGGTGTTAAAATAAAAATTAAAACGGGAAATTAGTAACTTCGTTACAATTCTCGGAAAATATTAATCTAAAAATTTAAATAAACTACAAATTTAAAATCTTTTTCCGCCAAACCACAAAACATAACCGATAAATCTTCTTGTCCCTAAACCACAAAACATAATCGATGATCAGCTGATGGATTATTGTAGATCCGGAATCAGGATTATTGACCACTTGTCACTTTGCTTTCGGCAATATTCGGCCCTACACAATGACGTATTTTTACATTCGGCTCTCATTAGTCTCATTCGGAAATTCGAATTTTATTTTCAAATTATTGGCTTTGGAAAGAATTAATAGAACATCAACGCCTATATGGAGATATGTTTATTAATCATGGTTCATTCTAACAACGCTGTTTTGAAAATTTGGTAGAAGGAAACAACCCTATTATTTGAATGCGAGGTCGTTAACTTCGGCACAGAATAAATAGCTTCACAACAGAAGCGTCCATAAAGACATGTGTCAAAAATAAGCGAGCCTTCATTTCAATTTACAGAAAAATAACCAATACCTTATATACCTATAAATTTGGTTCCAATACAATCTCTTTGCAATGTCGATTAATGTAAAATCAAATAAAATGCACAATGTTTATCCCTTTAGAAGATATTTCGCGTCAAAGCGGGCATCCTTTTGACCCATGTCTTTATGGACGCTTCTGTTGTGAAGCTATTTATTCTGTGACTTCGGTACCTCAACCACAAAATAAATAGCTTCACAACAGAAGCGTCCATAAAGACATGTGTCAAAAGGATGCTCGCTTTCTAAAGGGATAAACACTGTGCATTTTATTTGATTTTACATTAATCTACATTGCAAAGAGATTGTATTGGAACCAAATTTATATATAAGGTTATTTTTCTGTAAATTGAAATGGAGGCTGGCTTATTTTTGGCACATGTCTTTATGGACGCTTCTGTTGTGAAGTTATTTATTCTGTGCCTCAACTAATCTTTATTTTATTACATTGATATTTATTCCACTCATGTTTGCTTTGCAGGATCGATCCGAACCCTGTGCCACACGCAGCCGGCCCAGTGCCCTTCGCAGCCATGCCTCAACGGAGGCGTGTGCACAGAGGGCTGGAACCGATTCGTGTGCGACTGCACCAACACTGCCTTCACGGGGCCCACCTGCGGCAAGGAGGCTGCCACGCTCAGGTGAGTCTGCTTTGAATTCGGGGCTTTCGGTAGGCCACGAACAATTCTTTTCTGAAAGGTGTGAAATTTAAGTAACGAGGACATACATGTCGGACATATTACAATGTAGGCGAATTTATAAACTGGAACAATGTCATTGAACGCACGGTGCGACAATTTAGGCGCCACCACTGATCTGTAGTTATACTGTTTTATAGCAATCCCTGACGAATTAGTGGGAAACCAGATTATACTAAAATCTCTCTTTAACTAAACACTGGAAATGGCATTTTTTAAATTTAGTGATCCAAAGTTGCATTGAGCCCAGTGGCGCATTAAGTCACTTCGCTAATGGGCAGATACCAGATTGATATTTAACCATGATTTTCGATAATGTCATATTTAAATCAAAACGAAAAATAATTCTTTGTTATGATGACCACACATTCTTAATAATATGCACATAACCGAAAATAAAAGATAGTGAAGAGAGGCTAAAGTAAAGTGCTTACATTTCTACACAATTTCTATTTTATTACATCCGGACAATAAAAATATGTTGTAGAAATCACAAAAAAAAATTTATTATGCTTTAACGTAAACGTAGCGAAATTTACAGTTGCAACTTTAAATTTACAAGTACAACTGCAAATTTCGTAATTTACAGTTGCAACTGTAAATTTAGTAATTTACAGTTGCAACTGTACATTTCGCAATTTACAGTTAACAGGTGTTTTGGGGCACGCTTTGTCAATTTCAACGCAAACGGTTCATTTGATGCGAGATTTGATTCACTAAAATGATGGTTCTGCAAGATCAAAAAGATAACCTCAAAAAATTTGCAAGTAAAAGCACCATCCAAAAATAGCGCAAGTGGCGCCCTCTATGAGATACGTAGAAATTGGCTTATTCTACATCCCCAAAAACAATGCAGTGCCAAATTTGAGTTCAGCAGCTCGATTGTTTTGGGAGAAAAAGTGAACTAACGCCCTGTATCTCAGAAACAAAGAACTTTAGGACCTATGTTTATATGAGCAACCCACCTTATTGTGATTTTTTCTACAAAATGTCAGTCTTGATCAAAAAACCTGTGACACCCTATCAATATAATTTTTGATCAAAACTTGCAAAATTTGTTGTGGCCCCTCTAGGCTTTCGTACTTTTATGCGTGAATCCAGTAAAGATTATTTCTATTTTAATTTAATTATTCTTTTTATCCACCTATACGTATAACTAACATAACACAAAATACCTTAAACGCTGCTTCATATCACTCCAGTTTTCCCGTTACTTTCTTATAATAACGACCTGATATGTTGGGAAATAGTATTACGTGACGTGGTTATCTTATGTAGATTCCATTCCAATGATATTGTATGATTCCATTCCAATGATATTGTATTTAACTCTGCCTAAAATATTCAAATTTATAAATTCTGGCTATATGCAACTAAATTCATTACCTACCTGTATGATGTCTAAAAAAACCGGCCTTATCCAAAAAAGTCGCCTGAGAAATGATCTTGGTCCTTCAAATCATGAAACAGATTCATCCAAAATTGCGCGTTTTGTTGTCTTAACATTGACCAAAAAGACTCTATTCTTTGATTAGCAGTGCTCCTTCCACATATAAAAGTGCTGGTAGATTAGTCTGAATTATCATGCCGTTGGTCCTCAAATCCTTCTGAATTGGTTCTATTATCACATTTTCAGTTCCTAGATCTGCTCTTAATGTTTGCGGACAACTATTCAATAACGAAACTGTTTCCAAAAAATTATATGGTATGATAGCCGAATTATTGGTATTCGTGCCAGCTTGTAACCATAATATGTATCTAGAATATCCATCTATATCCTGTAATACATATGCCAAATGGTTTTAATTTATCATAGCCAAAGATAATTAGGTCCTTTATTGAAGTATCTTCCCCTTTGTAATCTTCTTCTTCGACGCATTTCCACACCCTCGGGGTCAAGTATCCCTAGTAACTCTCCAAATACTTCTTGGGTAACTACTAATCTATTTCGTAGGCATTTTAGTAACTGCGCACTTGTAGATAGTTGATTTTCCAAAAAACGAGTGACCGAGTGGATACTAAATAATCTCAGCTGTCGCAAGACTCTTTGCAGTTGCCGTACACTAATGGTACTACCATCATTGATTTGAAGAGATGCAGTAATCTCATGATGTTTTAGACCAAGCAAAAAATAAGTCCTAATTATGTCATTCCTTGCACTAATCAGCAACAAGCACTATTAATAACTACCACTAACCCAATAATGTTTGGACGACTGAGGAAAGGGTGAGCTTCTGTTTAGTGTTTTGTTTCATAATTTACAGTTGCAACTGTAAATTTACAGTTGTACTTGTAAATTTACAGTTGCAACTGTAAATTACGAAATTTACAGTTTACAGCAAAAATATTTTTGTGATGGCAGTTCTACGCAGTCATAGGTTTGTGATAAAAATATTTTGCTATTTCAGCAAATATGACATATCTACACTCACATGAGTCCATTAAAACACTTTGTGTTGAATTTAAGTAAATAATATTATTAAATAAATATGTATATACCTATCTTTTAATCAATTGGTAACATTCGAGAATCACTTACAAAGAAGTCTTCTCAACGTCCGTATATTCATATATGGATAGATATTCAATTTTATGGCATATAGTAAACTACGGAGTTCCTAGATATAGAGCTGTTCGACAAGAGTCATACATTTAAATTTACGACTTAAAACCTGGCGCATTCGGCCGAATTCGGACCCCCGAAGACGGAGGACTGTTCGGTTTCGATAATGGCATTTTGGAACGTCTTTGGGAATCAAAGACCGACGTCGAGGAAATAAATGCGCGGTCAGTCCGAACAAAGCTCCTCGCGCGAGGCCGTTTATCACGTGCGATAGACCGTGTCAATTCCATTTTACACAAATCTTTATTAATGGTTCGGCATAAATTTGGAAACTGCCGGCACTTTATCATATTTTTAGTTGGAAACTATTTCTACAAGTCCAGGATTTCTCTATTTTACGGTGCCGCACAGTTCCACAAAACCTCCTGTCGGGGGAATAATTCATCATTTTCGCGCACTTTAAAGAATATGAAATTTAAAATGAATTCTATGCAATTAATCTTACCTATCTTACTTGGAACGATGAACGGACTAAATGTTTAGATTTGAACAATGTATGAGGTCGAGGCCGCAGCGGAAATAATATCAGTTAAGGCTTAAGGCTATGCAAACTTTTATATATCTAGGTATCTAACAGCTAGATGAGTCTTTTTGAAAGGAAGTAAACTCTCCTTGTACAAACGACACAGTAAAAAAAATCGGTGTAAATCCTCTTCGTGTAAGTGGTGAAAGAAATTTGATGAAAAATTGACACGAAAATTGGTGGATCCCAAATATCTTAAACAAACCTCATTTGGTGAACTTCACACTACAACAAATTCGTTAATTTTAACACTTAGGGGTGTAATTTTTTTCTATTTTTAACACGGCTTCGTGTTTGTTCACACCACGCGGTGTTCTTTAACACCATCCGGTGTTCCTTAACACTAACCGGTGTTAAATTGAACCTATTAACACAAGTTCGTGTTAAATAAAGGAGAGGGGGAAGTCGTTTCACCAGTTATGGGTGTAAAATCTTAGTCAATCGAAGCCATCGCATCAGTTGTTTGTCGAACGTGTTGCGCGACGGAGCTTATCAGTTTGTGTGACGTGTGACCCGACCGCGTGGCTGGTATAATAGATATAAAAGTGATTCTACAGGCCGATAGTGCAAAAATGGTGTTGTTATGTGAAGTAAAATTTCAAAGTGAAGTCAGATGGATTAAAACGACAGGCGAATATGCAGATGCGACGACGAAAGGTACTGTGTGATAGACGAGGTGATAGCCCCTATAACCTATACTCATCGACTGTGTTAATATGAGTTTGTTCTCACCGGAATAAGGAACCAGTCGTGAATATAATTGAAGAATTTGAAGTTATCTGACTGTTCTGATTGTTTTGATGCCTGCTGATTGGCTCCAACTTAGTTGGGACCTGCTTATGCTTGTGAGAACAGGCCTATCTAACTAAATCGCTGTGTTTGAACGTTTGAAGTTTCTTTTTGTCTCACACAGACAATTCTGTAAGACGACAGTTACTTAAGTACATTGTATGAGAATTTGTACGAAATATAGTTTGGTCGCATCCTATAACATAAAGCATTTCTTGTGTTTGTGGTTAGGTATACACTTTTCTTACGAATATTATAATATATATAACTTTTTTATATTAACCAAATATTTTTGGCTGTGAGAATGAATATTTATTTAAAGCTTTAAGAAAGAAAATGTTGATATTTTTATATACCTATTTGTAAGGCATCAATCATGTATTTTGGAACTGAAATAAAGTCTTTCCTTTATTTATTGCTGTTTATTATTTCCTACAAATATAATTTAAATTGAAGACCAAGCACATAGTATATGCCTGGTTCATATACAGCTTCTGTATCTTAGTTTCATTTTATTTTTACAAATAACACATTTCCTTAATTTGAACTTATCAATGACATTTGAAATTTCTTTAAAATAAAGTATAAGTAGATATGTAAAATTATAAGAGAGAAAGAAGAAAAAAATGTGAATACCAAATAAATTAAATTACACCACTTTGACCAAATTGCGTGTTAAAGTTACACAACACGGTGTTAATCTTACACAACGCCGTGTTAAATATTCACACCAGCATAGTTCTTATTTTCACCAGAACATTTGGTGAAATTTACCAAAAAAGAAGGTGTAAAATTAACCAGATATGGTGTGGACTTATATAGACCACTTTTCGTGTCAAATTTAACACCGTAGATTGTAAAGGAGACGGAAAATATACCAGTAAAAAATCCGGTGTTAAATTTGGCACGAAAAGTGGTATATTTAGTCCACACCATATCTGATAAATTTTACACCTTTTTTTTGTCAATTTCACCAAATGTTCTGGTGTTAATAAGAAATATGCTGGTGTGAATATTTAACACGGCGTTGTGTAAGATTAACATCGTGTTGTGTAACTTTTAGTCTAAAAGTTTTAGACGCAATTTGGTAAAAATGGTGTAATTTAATTTATTTGGTATTCCCCTTTTCATCTTCTTAAGGAAATGTGTTACTGTGTGTAAAAATAAAATAAAACTAAATGATAAAGAAGCTGTATGAACCAGGCATAATATGTGCTTGGTCTTCAATTTAAATTATTTGTAAGAAATAATAAACGGTAATAAGTAAAGAAAATACTTTATTTCAGTTCCAAAATATATGAACGAATCCTTACAAATAGGTAAAAAAATATCAACATTTTTTTCTTAAAGCTATAAATAAATGTGGAATGGAACTGGGAAGATTCGTTCGAAAAATTTGAAATTAAGTCTTTTAGTTGGCAAAAATTCTCGCAATAAAAAAATGCAGCTTCCAACCAAGTGCCCCATCTTGTAATAACAGGTTGAGGGGGAAGAGGAGTGTTTGGTAGTTTTTCTTTGTAGAACTGAACCCTTATAGGCGCTTTAAGGAAGACTTTTTTATGTTGGAAATTAATATATTTACAAGCGGAAAATGTTTCCTAATTTCCTCAGCAACCCTATTTAAAGCTTGAGCAAGGCATGTTACATGTATCAACTTCGGATAAAAGATTTTCAAATTTTGCCCGGCTCTTACCATGTACGGTGCTGCATCTGACAAAACGAGCAAAATATTATCGGTAGGAACAGGTGTAGGAAGAAAAAATGTTGATAATTCCTCTCGAACAAATCTGGTCACTGTCAATGCATTCGTTTTTTTTTTTTTCAATTCTTTAGAAGCAAGGAGGTAACATTTTGGTAAAATCTCGCCGCTAAGAACTCCAATCTATAAATGAGCAATATAACGTCCTCTTGAATCGGTGGTTTCATCAATACACATATGTAAAAATATCTGTTTCGAATTTTTGTTTTAATTACCTCGATTACCTCCGAATACAAGGAACTTACGTCGTTTCATCGTAATGTTGTTTCACTTGGGACATTAAATTTGCAATACTTCTGGAGAAAAGAAGTGAAGTTTTGATTACGTAGCTTTGACAACGGAATATATAATTTATTCTGTCCTTTTCAATAATTGTACTTTATTAAATAGGTATAAATACCTATACTTTATTCGTTTTCAGACCACCAGGATTAGTGTCAATAAAATTATAATTTACCTATATTATTTTGGGAAAACCAGGTACCTACCGAGACACCGACCCCTGTTCCCAAAAATGAATGAAACTCCTTCCAAACATTTAAATTAGGTATCCTAAATTCTTTCAATTATGCACAATATGCCATATTTTAAGGATATATGCAAATATTTAAAAAAATTCATATAATATGCTAAATATGCAAAATATGCGTGTTGCATATTTGGGTTACTCTACTGATAAGCTCCGTCGCGCAACACGTTTGACAAACAACTGATGCCATGGCTTCGATTGCCTACAATTTTACACACATAACTGGTGAAATACCTTCCCCTCTCATCTACCTAACACGAACTTGTGTTAATACGTTCAATTTGACACAGTTTAGTGCTAAGGGACACCGAATGGTGTTAAGGAACACCGCGTGGTGTGAACAAACAGGAAGCCTTGTTAGAAATATAAAAAAATACACCCCTAAGTGTAAAATTAACGAATTTTTTGTAGTGTGAATTTTACCAAATGGTTAAGATATTTGGAATCCACCAAATTTCGTGTCAAATTTTCACCAAATTTCTTTCACCACTTACACGAAGAGGATTTACACCGATTTTTTTTACTGTGTACGTGTGGGAGTAGCAAAAATACATTGATTAGTATAAGATATACCTACGTATGTGGTTTGTATTGACCTCTTCATATTTCAGCTTTAACGGGTCGCAACACATGTCTGTCACGATGGACTCCGAACAGCTGACCCAGACTGAAGAGGCGGCGATACGGTTTAGGACTTCGAAGCCTTTAGGGCTGCTGCTGGCCAGCAGTACAGCAGACACCGGTGATCGCGTCGAGCTGGCAGTAGCTGCTGGTCGGATAAGATTAGCTGTACGACTGAGTGTGCGAGAGAGGCGGAAAGAAGATAGAGAGAAGGACTCGGTGAGAAACACACTTTTTTAACCCGCTTTTAGGCGATCCGGTCGTAGTCATGCTTTTGATAGCTATAATATATGCTATAATATGCATTGCTCGAGTACTATTTGTGATATACCTATACCTACCTAATGTACCTGTAAACGAAAAAATCATTACTTTTGTTCTAATCGATTACGATTCCATAATAAATTAGGTTAAATTATTTTATATTATTCTTAGTATTTATAGTTTATGTTCGCTCATCTCATAGCGAAACAATAAATATGTCAAATTTTGCAACGGAGTTTGTTCGGAGCTATAGGTACATACCTATCATTGTATCCTGATGTATCAAACATTTAAACACATATGTAGCTCGAAAAAGACAGAGTCTAAATTTGAAATTCTGAATACAGAGGGATGTACAGGGTGATCATTTTTAGACGCCCAGGCCCTGTTGGTGGAAAACGGACAAAAATATGGAGAAATTATACAGTGTGTCCCAAATTCGATGCTCACCATTGGGATCCCGGTAATTACAAGAGATAGAGAGTCGGTTAAATGGGGAAAGTTTTAGACAATTTTATGGTCAATCTGATGCCGCTGAGAAATCAAGGCTAACTGGGATCGTTGTATTACCAAAAAACCGAATTTTATCATTTTCGTTTTTCTTAAATATCTTAGAAACCGATGGTTTCTCAAAGACAGGACTTTGACATTATTGAGGCACTTTTGTCCAGCCTTTTAAGCGGTAATGTCAGTTTCTTTAAGAAAGTTTTCATTTTCGAGATATGACTCACAACTTTTGATTTTCTTATGGATGCTATCTTGGATTTTTACAAATTCGAAATTTACATGAAATTCTCTTTCCAATGATTTTTTCGTTAGTTGTAACACTTAAAAGCGTTTTTTTGCCTAATACTAAGTAGGCCATGACAAGTCTGTCTACAAGTCTAAGATATTTAAGTAAAACGAAAATGATAAAATTCGGTTTTTTGGTAATAACTCGAAAACGATCCCAGTTAGCCTTGATTTCTCAGAGGCATCAGATTGACCATCAAATTGTCTAAAACTTTCCCCATTTAACCGACTCGCTATCTCTTGTAGTTACCGAGATCCCAATGGTGAGCATCGAATTTGGGACACACTGTATATGAGAGATGATATAGGGTGTAAAAAGGAATAAATTGGCTCATTTAGGGACTCTTTGCAAATACGACGCTAGGCGTCGCGACGCCAAGAAATATTTTTCCCATCAACATTTCACTTTTGTTACACTGTTCGAAAGTCCAAATTTTTTTTGAACATTTTTCATCTGTGTCATTTTTCTTTATTCTCTTCCGTTAAAAATTATTCTTCAAAAACGCATTAAAATATTAGGTAAATTTTGTTATCGCAAATGACATGACGTAGCGTTTTCAATGATTTTATTTTTGGGGATATTCCCTTGACTCCTTAATTGTTTGAAAGATCTTAAAACCGCATCTTTTGACCTGCTACAATTTTTATACCCTAAATTTTCACTAAATATGTATTTAGCGATTTTTGGTTTAAAATCTGACAGCAGCATTCTGACAGAACCAGCATATTATATCAAATTGGAACAAAAATTATACAGGGAGTTATATTCTACAGAGTACCAAAATTTAGCAAAATAGGAATTTTAAAGGCTTCTGCGGCGAATCAAGAGTCAAGTAAGGAAACGGAATTATACCTCAAAACAGTTGAATGGTCAAGGGGATTATACAAGGTATATTATTGGTGTGCAAAGATCCAATAACAAATGTACAGGTTGTTTTTCTCGGTGTCACCTCAAAGTGCTGAATTTTTTAAAACTTTATACGGGTCAAACGCACCCTGGAATTATTATAAATTATTGGAAATGTATTAATAAATGAAAAATAATCAATTTTTTACAAAGTGTCATCCAATAAGTAAAAAACAATTTAAATTATTGGACTTTTCTTCACAAAGCTATCCTCTATAAGATTATACATTTTTCTATGGGTTTCTGTTGTGGCACACTATCCGCCTTTTATCTCGACTTACTAAGAGTCATGAAGGAAGGGGGGGGGATGGGAAAAATGTAAATTCCCTGACTAGTGGAAGTCCAGGACTAAATACGCAGGTGTAATAATAATATACTGACCGAGCTAAAAATGTACAGTTGAAAGATATTCTGTATTAACACTCTTTCAATAGCTTAACTTGTATGTATGTATATGTGTAACTTTGTAAATAAATCTATCAAATCGATTTTCACCCACTTCTAATTTGTGTAACGATCTGAAATTTATCAAACTTATTCCATTTGGGTGACAATATATATAATATTATGGTACCATAGAGCTTTTATCATCATGAAGGACGGAGACGGGGAAAATGTAAATTCCCTGACTAGTGGAAGTCCAGGACTAAATACGCAGGTGTAATAATAATATACTGACCGAGCTAAAAATGTACAGTTGAAAAATATTCTATATTAACACGCTTTTAATAGCTTAACTTGTATGTACGTATTTGTGTAACTTTGTAAATAAATCTAGCAAATCGATTTTCACCCACTTCTAATTTGTGTAACGATCTGAAATTTATCAATCTTTTTCGATTTGGATGACAATATATATAATATTATGGTACCATCGAGCTTTTATCATCATGAAGGAAAGAGGGAGTTGGGGAAATGTAAATTCCCTGACTAGTGCAAGTCCAGGACTAAATACACAGGTGTAAAAATAATATACTGACCGACCTAAAAATTTACAGCTGAAAAATATTCTGTATTAACACGCTTTTAATAGCTTGACAAATACGGGTGCATATGTGTGTGTGTGTGTAACTTTGCAAATAAATCTAGCAAATCGATTTTCACCCACTTCTAATTTGTCGCAACGATCTAAAATATTGCAAATTTATTCAATTCCGATGACAAAGCAATATTATGGTACAATGTGGCCCATCCAAGCGGAAAAAGTGTGCTACGTGGAGACAGGTTAACATAAAACCGTCATTAAAAAAATTAGGTTGTAGTAAAAATTAAGGGGAATTCGAGAGTGTACCCTAATTTTGTATACGGGGGTCGGTAAAAAAGTTATCGCGAAAAAACATTTTTTGCAAAATAAAAAAATATATTTTTTACCTACACCTCCATTAGAGAACCTTTAAGTAGTATTCCCGAATATTCAGTGTTTTAATATAACTTCCGGTTATAGCGGAAATGAAAGTGGTTTTCTCTATTTTACAACTTACACATTTCTCTTAACCATCACAGAATTCCTTTTTTAATTCTGAATCCAACGATATATAATTTGACCTATTTATCTCCAACCGTTTCCGAAATATTTATCAGAGAAACTCCATCAAACTAGATACATGGTCTCATGGTCGGTGTCTGATGTTCGATCTGAGTAGGCCAAACAATAAAACCAAATTTATGACAAATCAAGTCAGCCATGATAATAAAACTGACAAGCGAGTAGGCTGAATGTTAAAGTGGCTATAGCCATTCAACTGCATTCAACTTGGAAAATCGTGGAAATTATGAAACATTTATTATTTTTACTAGTGTCATATTTATTATAACAACAACAATATGATTAGTTATTAAAAATTAGTTAGAAGTTCATTTACATTAAATGTTCAAAATGGTTTCCATTATTATTTACACATAACCTAAGTCTTTTTAAGAAATTTTTTCGGACATTTTCAAAGAATAAGGGACGATTGTTTAAACTATCAATTTCTAATTTTACTCGTCTTTTAATCTCCTCAACATTTTCGGGGCGGTTCTTATAAACTTTATTTTTTAAATGCCCCCACAAGAAAAAATCCAAGGGGGTTAAATCTGGACTACGTGGCGGCCACCTTATCGTTCCATGTTTACCAATCCAATTTTCAAACGAATTGTTCAAAAATTCCGTTATAGGCCCACAGTTATGGAAGGAAGCGCCATCTTGCTGCCATATTAATTGTCTTTCTTGGAGTTGGTTAAGAAAAAATAATGGCAACTGGTCAAAGTATTGTTTCAATTCATTCAAACACCCACGCAATTTCTGCCGGATTTCACAACTTCACGAAATGCCCGTGGATTGTCAACAGACCAAAATATACTATTTTTCCGGTTGTATATTTCCGCCGTTGTAAATGTAGCTTCATCGGACCAAATAATTTGTTTAAAAAATCCAGCTCCACCTCTTGCAAAATAAAAGTTTAACATTGTTTGACAATATTCCAGTCTTCTTGCAGCATCTCCAGGGAATAGCCTTTGAACAGGTAATATTTTGAAGGCTTTAAATTTGCTTAATTTAATTACCCTTTGTATTGTAGACCGGGGAATTTGTAAGTCTCTCGCTGCATCTCTCTGAGATTTTTCGTTATTTCTTCTGAAATAATTTAAAATTCGTTCTCTCTCGTCCTCAGTAATTCTAAACCCTTTTTTTCTCTTGCTAATCACACTTCCTGTCGATCTGAACCTTCGATACAGCTTACATATAGGTAAATGAAGCACTCGGAACATTTCTATTTGGATATTTACGAGAATACTCCCTCAAAGTTTCTACGTATCTTTTATCATTTTTGATGAAGATCTCTAAAATATCACAGCATTCTTCTTTCAAAAACATTTTTTAAACTGCAACTACTAACAGCTTAAGCAACAAAATTTTAGACTAATCTGACACGTAGGTAAATAGAAATATTGAATTGACAGCCTACTCGATTGTCAGTTTTATTATCATGGCTGACTTGATTTGTCATAAATTTGGTTTTATTGTTTGGCCTACTCAGATCGAACATCAGACACCGACCATGAGACCATGTATCTAGTTTGATGGAGCTTCTCTGATAAATATCTCGGAAGCGGTTGGAGATAAATAGGTAAAATTATATATCGTTGGATTCAGAATTAAAAAAGGAATCCTGTGATGGTTAAGAGGAATGTGTAAGTTGTAAAATAGAGAAAACCACTTTCATTTCCGCTATAACCGAAAGTTATATTAAAAAACTGAATATTCGGGAATACTGCTTAAAGGTTCTCTAATGGATGTGTAGGTAAAAAATTATATTTTTTTATTTTGCAAAAAATGTTTTTTCGCGATAACTTTTTTACCGACCCCCGTATACAAAATTAGGGTACACCCTCGAATTCCCCTTAATTTTTACTACAATCTCATTTTCGAATGACGATTTTATGTTAACGTGTCTCCACGTAGCACACTTTTTCCGCTTGGATGGGCCACCCTGTACCATAGAGCTTTTACGACGATGGAGAAGATAGGTGGTCATAGAGACTCCTCGACGGTTTCCCGAAAAAGTGAAGGATTAGCAGAGATGGAGAGAATACGCACACAGATATATCCTAATTAAACAGTTAGATCCTCCATATCAAATACCTGATTAGATTTAGATGGGAAATACCCTACTCTACATTAGAGACTAAAAAGTTAAAAAAATAAAATTAATAGTTTAAAAAACTAAAAAACAAACTTTTTCTTGAAATCGGCAATGAGGTGTCTCAAAATCATCATTAAAAGCTGAGAAATCAATAAGTAGGCCTTGACGAGATGTTAGTTAGTTATAGTTAGTCAAACGTTATAAACGGAGCCATCGCCCGTCGAACGTGACCAAATATTCAAAATCCGGTCAATAAACACCCATTTAACTTTACTACACATTGCGAAATTGATACCTATAGCAGTGCAATCTTTCAGTATAAATATTTTAGTAGGTTTGAATACCAATTTATTTTGTATGGAGGCTGCACAAGAGGCAGTATTTAAATGCTCTAAAAAGTAATAAAATAAAGTTTTAAATAATTCAAAGCAAACCAATAATTTGGTATCACACAAAACAACACCACACAAAAATCTATACACAAAACCAAAATCCGTAAAATAAAGCTCAATCCTTATTTACGTAGACGGCACTGGCTGAACTGGCCTACGTTGCCACCTTCTCCTTGGATTTACGAAACGCCCACCAATCAAATCGCTACGCTCGCTTTCTTATTGGCTGCCTCCTTGACTAGGTCGACTTCGACCGCATAAAAACTTTGATAAGTCTTTTATTTTTACCAGTAGCAGAGCGTGGTAAATGCTATGAAATAGATCGCGCCCCGTATGTCACTGTGTTCCAAGTGAGTGCTTTTTCAACCATATTAAACCGCAACTGGTATTAGTGTAAAAAGAGATGAAGGAGACAGAGAAGATAGATATTGTAGTAAAAACAAGTGACTGCATGCTCGCCTAATATAATATCACCAATACTTTCATGGGTTACACTGTTCGACGGGTGGCCACTTGTGCAGCGAAATGCGGTGGATAGGCGTGCCATAATTTCACAGATCTTAGGATATACACTTGCGTAAATAGTTATAATCAAGTGGCTTTTTAGAGACTTTTGACAATGTTATATGGTGCATTAACCTTTACGTTGCGTTTGACGACAACCTTTAAAAAACCTTAAAAGTGAAATATGTTGCTTGTAGAATATGTATATATTTTTGAAAACTGCGTGAGGCTTATGTCCTACAGGGTGTCCAACTTTAAAACTGTACAAATCCGTAAAATCTTCATTTTTAGAGATAATCGGCTAAACTTTTTTTTGTTTGAAAGGCCTTCAAGAACCGCTTCTTTTGACCTTCCTGCCATTTTCAAAATGCAAATCCAGGGCCGGCTGCGATTTTTTTACACTCCCGATTTTCAAGAAAACCATTTAGCGTTTTATTTATATAAAATCTGACCCCACAGCGTTAATCAGAACACCCCAAAACCCCTATATGCCAAATTTGGATAAAAAATATACAGGAGGTTCCATTCTGCAGGGTGTCAAATTTGAGCAAAATAGGAATTTTAAAGGCATCTGCCAAGTCAAGAGTGCCATGGAATCCCTTCGAAACAGTTGAATGGTCAATAGGACCACTCAAGGTGTTGGTGTGCAAAGATCCAATACAAAATATACAGAATGTTCTTACCTGTGCCATCTCAAATTACCGAATTTTTGAACTTTATACGGGTCAAAAATCGAGTATCAAAACCGCTCCACACACTATAAACAAACTAAATCTAAAAAATACAGAAGCCTGCCAGTCAGTAAGTCCATATCAGTTAAGGTGGCTGGTGTGTCACAACAGGAAAGGCACAGAAAATGTATTAGTTTAGACAGTGACTTTGTTGAGAAAGGTCCAATAATTTAAATTGTTTTTATTTGCTGGTTGGCATTTTATAAAGAAATAAATTACTTTTGTGTTTATTAATATTTTTTCAATGATTCCAAAGCACTCCTGACCAGTATAAAGTTTAATAAAAATTCAGAATTTTGAGATGGCTCAGAGAAAAATACCGTGTATATTTTTGGATTAAATCTTTTCACACCAACATTTTGAGTGGTCCTGTTGACCATCTAACTGTTTTGAAGAGATTTTATGGCACACTTGACTCGCCAGATGTCTTTAAAATTCCTATTTCGCTCAACTTTGTGTTCTGATTAACGTTGTGGGGTCAGATTTTAAATAAAAAAAATCGCTAAATGGTTTTCGTGAAAATCGGGGGTATAAAAAAATCGCAGCCGGCCCTGGATTTGCATTTTGAAAATGGCAGGAAGGTCGAAAGAAGCGGTTCTTGAAGGCCTTTCAAACAAAAAAAAGTTTAGTCGATTATCTCCAAAAATGAAGATTTTACGGATTTGTACAGTTTTAAAGTTGGACACCCTGTATATTCTATTTGTGACTCCAATT
This sequence comes from Pseudeuparius sepicola, assembly GCA_963920635.1. NCBI lineage: Eukaryota > Metazoa > Arthropoda > Insecta > Coleoptera > Anthribidae > Pseudeuparius > Pseudeuparius sepicola. The sequence goes on from OY987298.1 coordinate 48,163,753, forward strand.
AGTGTTTTTTATGCTGTTTCAAGTGACTTTAGCAATGCTATACCAAGGCTCTGAAATTTAACTTCTCATAACGAATATGGAATTGAATTGCCGACGCCTGTAAGGCCGAGGAAAATAATCCACATGAAGGTATTTAGTACCGATTTAAAAAAAACTCTTTTAATACCTTTTAGGCTCCAACTTGAAAACCAGTTTATGGTAGTTGGCCTAGCTCGATCTGCAAGGAATAAATTTCTTACATAATATTTAAAAGGCTAATTACTTATGGTGAAAATTAATTTTCAAAGTTCCCAAGAGTTCATATATAATAGTCCCCGAACGGAATAGAAAGGCAAATTGTGCGCGAGAGTGGCCCCTTTAGATGGATAAAGTAAGAAATTCCCAATGTTTACCCTTCTCTCTCCATATCATCCTCCATCTGCGCCGGGCTTACAACAGCGAAGTGAGCAACTGATGCCGTTGGCCCTCTACGTGACTGATAGTTAATTCGTATCCCCCAACCGCACCGACGGGTAAACAGAGCAAGGGCAAGGGCAAATAAAAACTCGGCTCGCCCCTTGCTGGAACTTGTTGTTTGTTGACCAAATAGAAATCGCGGAATCATTATCAGAGATCCTGGGGTCGGTATAATGTAATTAGAGGTCTCACAAATACCTATGTGGAATTTTGGCCTTGAAAAAACATTAGCGTTCGTGCTTTTCCTCAAGTACCTACATAGTTACGTTGTTTTAGAGAAAACAAATTAATATTACAGAGTTGATGAATTATTTTATACATTGTGTTTTATTTAAAAAGCGTGAATCTATATACGTCATATCGAGCGTTAAGAAAATAACAAATGAAATCGTAATAGTGTATTACCTGAACCAACTATTGTTATTGAGTGCTCGTTTTGATTTGAATTGTTCGTTTATTGCATCTAGAGGTAGGGAAGGTAAACCCAGATCATTCGGATATTAAGATCGGACGCTGTTTGACGTAATGGTTGAGGTTTGTTAAGGTAATTGTTTATTTCTATAAAATAAATATCCAACGCAACGGTCTGTAATGTTGTTGGAACTGCTTATTGTTGAAATTGGCTACAATTTATTTGGTAAAATGTTCAACCTTTTCTAAAACCGCATAATCCACACACAGAAAAATCTATTTTCAAATTAAAAATTTTAATGTTCTTAAAAATATATACAGAGTGATTCAGTTCCGGTGCTCAATATGGGGATCTCGGAAACCGTAACAGATACGAAGTCGGTCAAATGGAGGCAAACTTGCGCCTTTGGGCGCCTAACAATATGCCGTTGAGAAAGTTAAAATATTTTCATGGGTTGCTGAGATATTTGAGAAAAACCGAATTTTTTAAATTTAGATTTTATTTTTTTCTGGCGCCATTTGCGATAATATTGAAAAATAAATTGCACTTTTTCTTGCAACTTTTTCTGGACTACGTCATAGTATTTGTAGATTTTCGGGGCGACGTTTCGTTTTTGAGATAGAGGGATCATCTTCATTTTTTTAAATACGGACCTGGTCTTTTATTGCATATTTCGAAATGAATCGTTGTCCTCAGTACAACGATGTATGACACATAGGTACATATTCTTTCTCGTTTTAGCTGCTAAAATGTACATTTACTAAAACAAATTAATACGTTCCAGGACTATGCATTTTTCTCTCTTTTTTTCAAAGCTATTCCAATTATAACAGGTGATCATTATTTTAATACCTACTGGATTAATTATACTCCATGTTTGTCATATTTTGAAATTTTTTTATACCTACTTTAATATTACAATAATTACTAACAATAATAGTGAGATACATTTTACCTAAAGTATAAAAAAGAATTTCAAAATATGACAAACATAGAGTTTAATTAATCCAGTAGGTTTAAAAAAATGATCACTTGTTATAATTGGAATAGCTTAGGAAAAATGTCCAGAAAAAGTTGCAATGAAAAAGTACAATATATTTTTCAATATTATCGCAAATGGCGCCAGAAAAAAATAAAATCTAATTTTCAAAAATTCGGTTTTTCTTAAATATCTCGGCAACCCATGAAAATATTTTAACTTTCTCAACGGCATATTATTAGGCGCTAGTTTGCCTCCATTTGACTGGCTTCGTATCTGTTACGGTTTCCGAGATCCCCATGTTGAGCACCAGAACTGAATCACCCTGTATTCAATTCAAAATTAATCAACCTAAAACAAAACGACATTTCATTAAAAAAATATAAAATGTTCACCGAATTTTCTCAATTCAAGAATCAGTTTGATTGACTGGAAATTACACTGAACTTATCTTGAATAAATTCTCTAATTACACTTTGAAGTGCCCATAGCTTCAAGAATAACATCCAACATCTAAATTTGAGAATAGCGATATTCAATTATCCATAATCTAAATTTGGGAATAACAATATATTCAAATATAATTAATAAATACGTACTTATACCCTAGTTTTTGAATCAAACAGTATCAAGAATTGAAATAATAACGGAATTCAACCGATAATTTTAGTTAGAGCGTGCGACTACTCCCCACCCCTCGCATTGAAGTTCACATTTGGTCAAGCGATTTCGTTCCGTATACAGTAGTTTTTATTTTATGCGTTGTGCAACAGACACTGTGGTTTCGCTCCGTGATTGGTGTATAGTGCGTTGGTGATGTTAAGTGACACTAGTTCCCATATTTTCATTATTTTGTGACATAGTAAGTTCTGTTTGATTATCTAAAAATTTCATTTTGTTTCTCTTTTCGGGTGCCCGTTTTTAAATAGTCACCCTGTACATAAAACGGTTATATTCTTGACACATAAGTTACGGTTATATTATTCTTATTTTAATTCCTAATATTATCCTTATTCCGTATTCCACTTGTATATGCATTGGTAATACATGAGTAGGTACCTAGGTAGGTATAAATTCTTAATGTTACAGACTGAATCTGTTCTTAAGGTAATAATTATGATGTATTGCCTTATATTTTTAAAGTAAAATTTTAGGCATGTAATAACTCCATATTTCCTCTAGATATTGTCTTATATACCTACCTGATAAAATATTATATTCTAGCAATTAATGTTTAAAATTGCCATCATAGTCGGTTTCAATAAAATGCTTATGGCAAACACGGGCAAATTTAATATTGAAACCAAAGTCTGGAGAATACTATTTTAGACTTTGTCAAAACCGCAAATGTTTCCAAACACCTTGCATTTCCTTGTCTTTCGGAAAGCTAAAAAACTTGGTACCGGGTACAAAACCCTTGCACGTATTGTCCACAGATCAACCGTACCTATACACCGCACACCTCATTTTTCACAAAATTACTACTTTTAAAACCTATTTTAAAAAATCTTTTCTATGAACTCGAATGAACCGTAAAATAAACACACAAGTTGAGCTCAATACGGCGGACCACAACACAAGGCGACGTCACATTGGCCACGCCCACATGCCCCGTATCTTATCTTCTTTTATTTACATCATGGTTAAAAAGATACAGTTTATACGAGAACGTGCGGTTATCTTTTAAAGATCTATCACCTGTTACACTTTGGTCGCTTGAAAGTGAACCACCCTGCACCCTGTGTTGATTCCCATAAGTTACTTCAGAATGTTTAAATAATATATTATATATTACTAATATGATCGTGAATACACGTATTTGGAATAAAGGCATTTGAATTATTTATTATTAAAATTTGTACATGTGAAAGAAATGCAAAGAATTAACATCATATAAATAAAAGACAAAACCGTCGTTAAAAGCTCTGATATCGGTACTAAAGTAAATGTCCAACATGCTCGTCGCTCGTCACACGAATTATGTCACCACCGATCCCGAAGAAGCGCTGACTCTGCACAAGAAGACACCGCCGAAGCGTCCCCTATAAAAACGGGACTTTGCTATATTGTATACCTCATTCTTATTCTATACTTTGTATTGTAACTTTATGTTCAATAAATAATTTTTTAAAAAGACCGCGTTACGCTCCCGACCATTAACTGTCGCAGTCTTCCGGATAATCGAAACGCCGCGTATCGAACGTGCCGCGAGATCGTATCAACGATTGATCGATTATCGAACCGTCGCCGGTCATCAGAACAAAATCGTCTGTTTCCCGCACGGACCAATCAGAAGCTTTGGAAGAGGACCACATCGCCGAACCCAGACTTCAGATGGCCAAAATTGCTCATCTCTTAATGTAAGTGCAATTTTGATGTCTTTTGATAAATTTGTCGAAGATCTTGCCAATTTGTCTTTGTCTTCAAGTGACTCAAACGAACTTACTGAAACTGAAATCCAAAATTTTGATCGACCAGAAGTTTTATTCGAAAATATTTCTCAAAAATCACAAAAAATGACCACTCCATTCAAACCCGAATTTTTAAAATGTGTTCCCGAATTTGACGGTAACCCAACCGAATTAAATCGATATTTGACTGTTTGCGAATCAATAGTAAATCAATTTTTTGACACAAAAAACCCAACATGTTTTCAAAATGTTTATCTGATGCATTCTTTAATTGAGAAACTAAGTGGAAATGCTAAACTTATTGTAAATATTCAAACTATCACTTGCTGGAATGATATCAAGGAAACACTGTATCGTCATTTCGCTGATCAAAGAGACGAAGCTTGTCTCAACAGGGATTTGGTTATGTTGCGACAACAACATAACGAAAGACCGCAGCAATTTTATGATAGAATTCTACAACTCCTAAATTTAATTATTAACTATGTTGATATTCACGAAGACACTCAAGAAGCAAAAATTCTCAAAAGAACCCTTTATAACAATTTAGCTCTCAAAACATTTTTGTCCGGTTTAAAGGAACCACTTGGGACTACCATACGTTGTATGCGCCCCACAAATTTAAACGAAGCTTTGCAATTAGTAACTCAAGAAGACAATATAAAATATTTTCAAAATATGACCAGTGCCAGTGATGTTATGAAATCTAAAATAAATGCACCATTTCCAAAATTACAATTTCAGCTAAATAGCCCTCAAAATTACGTTATTCCCAAATTTCCACCTGTACAATTTAACAATCCTCAGCCATGTCGTTTTCCGATGAATCCAGGTTTTCCGTCGCAGCCAATCAATATTCAGCCAAAACCAATCGCTAATCAAAGATTCCCGACTAACTCACAAGTATTTGGCAAACCGCAAATGCAAAATTCACAAAATTCGAATGTGTTCAGACCAAACCAAAATAGACAATTTCCAAAACCAACGCCAATGTCTACCACCACTCACCTAAGTTATAAAAAGCCTTACCAACCTTCTACTTCCTATCGCCCTTCTACGTCCTATCGCCCTTCTACCTCCTATCGCCCTCGTCAACAACCTATTATCGAAGAAATTTACAATACTGAAATCAACGAAGAAAACAATGACGATGATCTTTATGATATTTCCAATTTATATGAAACTGAAAATCAATATCAATCTGAAATTTCACATTTTAACGTTCAAGTTGAAACAAATAACGAACAAGAAAATTTTGATTACGAAAATCCGCTCGACCATAATGACCACAATGATAGTGACCACAATGACGAAAATTTTCCTATTCCCTGCCACACACTTCCAACCACTTAAAAATGCCCTTATCTGTCCACGACTCCACAATTTCCAATGAAACTCCTTACGATTCGAAACCCATAACTAAAACTCCATTTTTAACTCCTTTAACCAAACCCCCTAATAGTTTAATGAATCCTTCAAAAGATTTGCCACCTTTACCGGAACCGCCTGACTCGAATTCTATGACTAAAAAACCTGAAATTATTTCGCTAAATAATTTAGACAAAAGTAAACTTTCTTACATTTATTGGCCCGAAAATAATCTAAAATTATTAATTGACACCGGAGCATCCCGCTCATTTTTTAACCCAGATTTAGTTTTCAAAATTTTTTCGAAAAATGTACAGTATGACCCATTTATTATCGTAACCGCTTTGCAAACATCTTCGCACGATCATAGTGTCATGATCCCCGCTTCAAAATGTTTTAATCTGCCTGAACCAAGACTATTAAAGTTTTACTTATTCAAATTTCACGGACTTTTTGATGGTTTAATAGGACTAGACAATATTTTATTATTGCAATCAAAATTAGACTATGTGGATAAATTTATTGTAACACCCTATACAAAAATTAAAATGTACTTCTATTACACTAAACATAAAACGCTAAACCTGATAGCAGTAGCTCCTCGTTGTAAACAAGTTATAAAAATTAAAACTACCGCAGAAAACGGAGATATTGTAATTCCACACCAAAAGGTACAAGATTGCGAAATCCCAGAGTCGCTGACAACTTCTAAGAACGGTTATGCGATAACTACAATTCTAAACCCGACTGATAAAGAGGTGATGCTAAATTTCTCGGAACCTTTAGAAGTTGAAATATTTGATCAAGATTGTTTAGAAAATATTGATCTGAATAATTTTAACACTCAAAATTTCGAACCCACACCTAATCTCGATATATCAAAACTTAGGCTTGATCATCTAAACGCCGAAGAAAAAGAAGCATTGATTAATTTATTATCTCAATATTCTGATATATTTTACAACGAAAACTCAACTTTAACTTTCACTAATAAAATTAAACATCAAATAAAATTAACGGATGAATCACCCATATACACAAAGTCTTATCGTTATCCCTATATTCACAAAAAAGAAGTCGAAAATCAAATCGAAAAAATGCTTGACCAAAATATCATTCGGCACAGTAGTTCGCCATGGTCATCACCTATTTGGGTTGTGCCCAAAAAGATAGATGCGACTGGCAAACAAAAGTGGCGTGTTGTAGTGGATTATCGACGTCTTAATGAAAAGACTATCGATGATCGGTACCCACTGCCGAACATTACTGATCTTTTGGACAAACTGGGTCGTTGCCAGTATTTCAGTACTCTCGACTTAGCAAGCGGCTTCCATCAGATTCAAATGGAAGAAAATGACATCCCAAAAACTGCCTTTAGTTGTGAAACCGGTCATTATGAATACCTTCGTATGCCATTCGGTTTAAAGAATGCGCCGGCTTCCTTTCAGCGAATAATGGATAATATACTACGGGGTATCCAAAACGAAATGTGCCTGGTATATTTGGATGATGTTATAGTTTTTTCGACGAGTTTACAAGAGCACATAGATCGTTTAAAATCAGTATTTGATAGATTTAGAGAGGCAAACTTAAAACTTCAGGTAGATAAATCCGAATTCTTACGTAAAGAGGTAGGTTATCTAGGACATGTAGTCACAACAGAAGGCGTGAAGCCTAATCCTTCCAAAATCGTGGCAATAAAACAATATCCTATTCCCAAATCTACAAAAGAAATCAAAGGTTTCCTCGGACTAGTCGGTTACTACCGAAGGTTCATTCCATCGTTTGCAAAAGTCACAAAACCCCTAACAAAATGCTTAAAAAAGAACGCTAAAATTATTCACGATCAAGAATTTATATCATGTTTCGAAACTTGTAAAAATCTGTTAACTAATTCGCCAATTTTACAATATCCGGATTTTTCAAAACCGTTCAATTTGACAACTGACGCCAGTAACGTTGCTTTAGGCGCCGTATTATCTCAAGGCCCTATTGGTAAAGATCTACCAATCGCCTATGCGTCGCGAACGTTGAACGAATCCGAGCAAAACTACAGTACCATTGAGAAAGAATTGCTCTGTATCGTCTGGTCAACTAAATATTTTCGACCGTATTTATACGGCAGAAAATTTAATATAATTACTGACCACAAGCCCCTTCAATGGCTGTTTTCTCTTAAAGACCCAAGTTCAAAATTGTTAAGATGGCGGATTAAATTGGATGAATATGATTATAACATCATATACAAAAAAGGAAAACTAAATACGAACGCAGACGCTTTGTCTCGTATCGAAATAAACACAAAAGAAACTAAGTCAAGCGATAATGCCCAAAATATTTTTGATTATATTCACAGATTTAATGAGGAACTAGAAAACGAAAATCAATCTCAAAATTTAGACACTTTATCTACTCAAGTTCAACCCGATAACGATATTTTAGATATTCATGAAAGCACAAACGAAAATGTTGATGAAAATGAAACAGTCCATTCTAATGCAGAAAATCACCCAATTGTCGGCATTCCTATTTCAGAAACCCCTGTAAATTACGGTTCTCATCAAGTAATAATTTATAGCGTTTTTCATTCCCCTGCCAAACCAAAAATTAAAATTCTTTTTGAAAAGAAAAGAAGAATAGAAGTTCAAATTTCCAAAAATGATTTTGAATCAGATGTAACTAACTTTGTTAAAGAGTATTTGTTACCCAATGTCCAATATCATCTTTATTTTGAAAATCCAGACATATACGAACCTTTCTGCGAAACTGTTAGACAACACTTTAAATGGCCCTCTCTGAAATTAAAACGTTGCACAATAAAACTTATTGATGTCACCAATAAAAACGATATTTTCGATATCATAAAAAATTACCATGAAAGTAAAACCAATCATCGTGGAATAGATGAAACAGAACAAAGAATAAAAGTAAAATACTATTGGCCGCAACTAAAAAATTCAATTCAAACCTTTATTAATGATTGTGAATTATGCCAACAGTGCAAGTACGAAAGACACCCTGTAAGAATGCAAATGAATATAACACCAACCGCTAGTAAACCTTTCGAAATTATCCATATGGACACATTCACTTTAGAACAAATAAAATTCTTAACAATTATAGATAGTTTTTCAAAATACGCTCAAGCATACCCATTAAAGTCATTAGTTTCAAGCGAAATAGTAGATAATCTAATTCAGTTCTTTTCTCACCATGGAGTACCAACGACAATAATAACTGATAATGGTACCGAATTTAAAAACTCTGTGATAAACGAACTTTTGAGTCTACACAAAATTAAAACTCATTTCTGTTCTCCCAACCATCCACAGTCCAATGGTATGATAGAACGTTTACATTCGACTTTAATCGAACACATACGTTTACTTAATACGCAAGGATTCTTAAAAACACCAGTATCTTTAAAAATGACGTATGCTATACTAGCCTACAATCACTCAATCCATTCGGCCACCAAATTCAAACCAATAGACGTATTAAACGGCCATATTAGCGATGAAAACATTTTTGACATAAATATAGATCAACTATTGACGAATGATTATATTAATTCCCACAAAGACAGAACCAAATTAATGTACTCTAAAATAAATGAAACTCTGTCTCAAAACAAACAAAATTTAATAGAAAAGATCAATCGAAATCGCGATGATCCAAAGTTGTTTAGCGAACAACAACGGGTATATACCAAGAAAAACATTAGGCAGAAAAATGCTAACAAATTCAATAAACCCACAACAGCTGTTACTGTAGATACTGCTCGCAAAACTGTGTCAACGGACACCCAAGATAAAGTGCATATGGATAACCTTAAACGCCCACTAAAGAAAACCTATACCTTTGCAAACTCTCAAAATTAATTTCATATTTTTCTCTTTTAGCTTACCCTTGCTAGTCTTCGGACTTCAAGAAAAAATCGAAATAAGAAATCTGGACCAAAATTTTGGAATGCTACCTTTAAAATTAGGAAACGCGAAAATTCAAGAATACACCCACACTTTAATTCATTTTTACGACTTGAACCCTTTGATTACTGAAATTGAAGAATTGGATCATAAATCCAATCAGATTGAAAACTTAATTAATTCGAATGATGGCTACAAACTCGAAATCTCTAATTATTTCAAAATATTAAATCTTACTAGATCAAAAGTACATATTAAAGTAGAAGAAATTTTGCCAATTGCTCGTAGACATAAAAGAGGGTTAATAAACGGTTTAGGCTCTATATTCAAGGCAGTGACTGGAAATTTGGATGCTTCAGACGGCGAACGTTTCGAAAACATAATTAAAGAATTGCAACAAAATCAAGAAAAATTAGAATATAATATTAAACGTCAGAATTCAATATCGACAGAAGTTATCGACAAATTTAAGAACACTATTGAACAAATAAAACACAATGAACTTTTACTTGAATCCAAAATAAAACAAATTTCAACAATTGTCCAAAAAGAAGCTTATAGAGAAAACTCGATCTTTATCAAAGATATTACAAATCAAGTAATAAATCTTTACGGAATTATCAATTCAATTTTAAAAGATATTGAAAATTCAATCGTCTTTTCCAAATTAAAAATTATGACTTTCAGACTTTTACAAGGAACTTCTTAAACTTCAAAAATTCTTAAAACCTGAAAATTCCCATTAAAAATTTCTTTAGAAAATATTTTACTTTTTGAAAGTCTAATTAATATTGAATGTTATATTCTAAATAACAAAATCACTTATTTATTAAAAATCCCTATTACTTTCCCTTTTGATTTTGAATACTTTCATTTATTCTCTACTCCTATATTTTCGGAGAGTCATTTTAAGACAGTTTTTCCAAAAAACAAATTCCTATTAAAAAATAAATTGCACTACGCATTTACGAGTAAGGCATGCTCAAGAACGAAGTCCCAAGACTACGTTTGTAAAAAACTGGACCTAGAAGAAATCCGACAAGACGCACCTTGTGGAATTCAACTCCTCACTTCAAGAAGTATAACTACATGCAAAGAGTTCGACATTACCATTAGTAAACCAGTTATCAAACAACTTGGCGAAACCAATCAATACATTGGTCTATTTCCAAAAATTGTAACAGTTAAACTGAGTTGCAATAATCAAGAAGAAACGCTACAACTCATCGGCTCTCACCTGTTCAAGATTCCAATAAATTGTAAGCTGTCGACGAATCGAGAAAAAATAATAAATGAACAAGAAAGAAGTTTAATCGAAAACCCAGTACTCTTTCCAAAACTAGAAATGCAATTAAAAAGCAATACGACGCTCAACTTAGACTTCGAATTAGAAAATCTGCAACTTGACCAACTTCAAGAATTAAAGACAGAAGTTCTTCAAAACAACCCCGAACTTACTTTTACTAAAGTTCACTATATACCAAGCCTTTGGACAATTATCATTTATGGTTTATTGATTTTACCAGCGATTTATTACGGCTACAGAAGATGGAAATCAAGAAGACGTAACAAAGAGAAGAAAGAAGTTCCACAACCAGGAGATATCCAACTCCTACGGTGCCCTAGAGTTGGTTCTGCGGAGGGAGGAATTATGTCACCACCGATCCCGAAGAAGCGCTGACTCTGCACAAGAAGACACCGCCGAAGCGTCCCCTATAAAAACGGGACTTTGCTATATTGTATACCTCATTCTTATTCTATACTTTGTATTGTAACTTTATGTTCAATAAATAATTTTTTAAAAAGACCGCGTTACGCTCCCGACCATTAACTCACGTGACCAAATATTCAAACCCCGGCCAATAAAAGATCATTTCCATTTAAGTTTTGACCTCACTGCGGAATTGTTTCCTATAACAACGTAATCTTTCCGTATGTGCAACGATCGTATTTTGACTTGGAGATGCCCGTGGATTCGACGCGCAGAATCAGTGGCTTAACTACAGGGTGTTCAGAGTGTGCGGTGAACACGAGCCCACAGCTGCTAGGGGCCCACCGCCACCAAGATTCATGCAGGGCGCATAAATTTCGGTTTTTCCGATGCGAGCCGATTGATGTGGTGCTGAGTAATAACCGACGAGTCAGAATCTCTAATCGGTTACATAGAGGGCGATAGAAATTTCGCAACAATAAAAATGCAAGGGTAGTACAAAAAATGTATAATAACTTAAGAGTAAATGTACCTACAGGATGATCCAAACTCGACGCCCCAGGCTTACTGCGGGAACACGAAAATTGGAAATAAAATTTCGAACAGGGGTTCTTAAATGGAATGAAAAACATGGAATTTTTTCTATTCACAATAAAATGGCATTTTTCGACCTGTAGTGAGCAATGTGCATTAATTTTAACTGTTGGTCAATACAAAGTTTAAGTTGGATTATTGTCTATGCACCTACAGGGTGTCTCATTTTCGATACTTTTGCGAGGTATCTCGGCTATTTTTAGAAATAGGGAGTTGCGGACACTGACCTACCTACTTTTTCATAAAAAGGAAGGCTCGTGAATTTTCATGCGGCCTCCTTAGTTTTTTTAAACAGAAGGTGATTTTCAAAATTTGCCATTTTCAGGCAGCTCCCCTATATCCGTTGAAATTGTAAAAATCGACCGTTATAGATTTTTTCATGTAGAATTTTGTGGCGTACACGGGTTTTTTCTAGGAGGTAAAAATTTCAAAATATAAATATAACTTGCAAAAGTATCGAAAATGGGACATCCTGTACAATGTCATTGTTACACCACTTTCAAACATAAAAAAAACACAGGGCCCACTTGAAATTTTGAACACGGGCCTATACTCTTCCATAGTTACGCCACTGCGCAGAATGTACTAAGACAAAAATAAAGTAATGGAAAGTTGAAATTATATTTTTTTGAATAAGGGCCCACGCATTTTTTTGTTTTATGACCTATAAGAATTTTTTTATTAGCAAACATTGAAAAATAAGGTTTAACGTATAGAATCCCACTAGAAATGGTCGGCGTATTCGCCATACGATATCATAGCTCGAGATCAGCTATGCAAGGTTTACATATTATCATAACCGATAACTTTGTGGAAATTCTAAGCCTGGGATTTAGATTTCATGAAAAGTCAGCTTGCATGACGCTTCACAATAATGGTATACGATAAAAAATATCCTACCTAATATTATTTCAAAAATTTTTAATAGTTTACGATAAAAAAAATATCCTACCCAATGTTATTTCAAAAGTCGTTTAAAGTGACGTTTTGATCGCGACAAAAACGAAGTCTTCCTTTCAATTTTTCACGAACTCTCAACAAAATTCGCCCATTGATTTGGATGGACATTACCTCAGTAATATTATCGAACACACCCACCTAATTTTGTCTAGGACAGCAATACTGACGGAAATTCATTTGACGTATCACAAGGCCTTCTATGACTATTAAAAAAATTCGATATATTCATATATTTTTTCCTTAAACTTTCCATGTCGTCCTTCATTGTCACCAGGCATCAGACTAAAGTGAAAAACTGATGCCGTTGAGCCTCTACGTGACTGAAAATTAATTCAACTCCCACCAATTTCAACGTTGCGTAAATAGAGCAAGCCAAATAAATAAAACTGCAACTGCACCCCTTGCACGAACTTGCTGTTTGCTGACAAAATATAAATCGGGGAATTGTTATCGGAGAACACGGGACCACTATGTAATTAGAGCTTTCATAAATATGGACGTGGAATCGGTTAGCCTTGAAATAACATTAGCTTTCAGGGAGAAAGCTAATTGAATAAATATACTTTTCGTCGAGTTAGTAAAGCTATAGGAAAAAAGAAATATTGCGTGGTTGCGAAATACCTACATTGAAAAGGCGTCTCCTACAATATCGATCATCCATAGAAAAGAATAAGATCGTAGTAGGTATCTGCAATAGCAAACAAACATATAGATCACAACTTTTTATATTTGATAGGTAGGTATATTTAAACGTTTTCAAATCAAGATATAACCGATTTTTATGAAATGCTACCTGGATAGAACCTCTAGGGTTTCGTTAAAAGCTTCGTTGGCAAAAGATTGTTTGTAAAATATTAGAAGATAATGGAAAGTTTGCTTGACTTATTCGGTTTTCGTAGCTACACATTTTGATATAAAGGTAGAATAATTGTATCCCAATCATGTGAGTTACTTATTTACGGAAGTCATTAACCGCAAACAAAAATCCTTCTATAAAGCACAATTACTTTTGTCTTTTCCAGATACTGTTGGTTGGCCAGAACGTGAACGACAACGAGTGGCACACGGTGCGATTTTCGAGGAGGGGATCTAATCTCAAACTGCAACTGGACAATCAAACTCCAATTCGAGGTAGGTAATTCCTTTAAAACAAACATTTACCTTCACTTCATCTTGGAGTTTGGCGGATCTGGAAAATAGAGCTTGGAAGCTTGAGAAATATGTACCATTTAGAGAAGAGTCTATCAAAGAAAAATACCTAAAATAAACTCTTTTTGGATACCCAGAGCTCTAAATTTTTATTTCCAGTAAACTTTTGTTAAATAACCACTATTACCCTGTTAATTGATTTATTATTTAACTCTTGTGGCTTTTAGTTATCATTCAGAGAAGCTGTTTAGGGTAATACGAAATGATATAACTTATTTGAGAGTTTAATGAAGCAACTATTACGCTATAACCACAAGTATATTTTCTGTGCTATAACGTTATTCAACAATAGTAGTAGTAAGGCAGCAACTTGGAATTACTTAATTGGTGTCAGGTGTGGGGTCAATGGCACCATGCTCAGGATTACTACACTTACCAAAGTGTATTTCAATAGTCGATTATACAAAATTAGGTCTAGACCTACTCTCGTATAAATGTTCGTAGGTACAATAAAATTGTATTTCAATATATGTATCAATTTGTCTAAATACCTATATGTATTTTTCCGATTCGCATCTTTAATTACACTTGCGTAAGTGATTACCTAACCTACATGAGTACCTACACGTGAGTAATTTATTACAGGTGAGTACTTAATAGGTTAATAAATATCGTAGTTGTCAATTAGGTACATTTTCGGAAAAAAATAAACTTCCTTATTTTGTATAATGGTAATAATGCTTCATTTGTAATCATTTTTGTTACCTGTGAATTCGGTTTAAGTTCCCGTATTTGATTTGCAATTTCGTGTCAGGTCTGGTTTCTAGAATAAGTTATTACTTCCACATCAATACTAATAAAAGTATATAAAATCTTGTATATTTTTTATACAGGGTGTCCCATTAGTAAGCTTAGCTCGTAATGACGATACGATGGTTGGGAGGGTTTGGTTAGCCCTTTTGGAAGTAGGCTTTTTTAAGTGAAAAAGACTACTTAGTTTGGTCGCTCGTACTCCCTGTATAGAGCAAGATATCAAAAAGAACTCTTTACTACAAAAATACTAGTATCATTGTAGTTTTAGTTACCGTTATTACAGGTGTCAAACTTGCCTATATCATACAGGGTGTGGCACATTTGCAAAATCAGGTTTTTCTCAAAAAAAATTAAATGGAATGACCCGATTTATGAGCTTATTTTCAATATTTTCTTCCTGAAAACCTAGCACCCTTGGAAAGCTTCTTTTGTGCTCTTTCCATAGGTGCTTAGAAAATCGGGTCATTACATCTTTTTTTAGAATAACGTGATTTTGCAATGGTGCATTGCCCTGTATGATCACCTGTCATAACGGTAACTAAACCCCTACTATTTTTTAGTAAAAAGGCCTTTTTGATATCTCTATACAGGGAGTACTAGCGACTAAGCTAAGGTCTCAGTTTTCAGTTAAACTAGCTTATCTCCAAAAGTTATGGCAAACACCTCCCCAACCCTTTTATCGTTGGATTGGCATGATGGAGGGTATCCAAAAGTGAAAAAATATTTGGGGTTTTAAATTTAAAAAAGTAACTCCAATTAACTTTACTTTAGTATCAGGTGATTTCTGGAAATCAAAACTATATTCGAATGTGCGTCATGTCGCCCCCAACCAACGCACCAAACATCAAGTTGATATCCTAAAAACGCTAGGAGCTAAGGTCCGTCCCCACACCAATGGGACACCCTGTATATCCAGTGCACTTCAACTTTTCCTTACAAAATACCACCATATATGAGTAAGTATATGTAGTGCAAGTGCAGCTCAAACTATTTCCGGATATTGTTAAAGTCGATAGGGATTTTAGAGGTAATATTTAGTGTTTAACTTGCAGTTAATCAATTGGCAGCATCTACCGTCACCAAAGCGTATGCATGCGCTTGCTGTGAGTTATTGAAGATCTTTTAATTTTTCTACGTATAAAGCAAGGACAGATATATCAACTTGCTTGCATTCGTTTCCTAAGCTCGGTAACGGCGATAACACCCACCGTAGTGGATAAAACAGAGTTTATGCGTTGACTGACGTATTAATAACACTTCTCACGGCTATAGCTTCATATTCTGAAAAGTAGATGGGGCCTATGGTCAGCAATGTATTTTGTATTGTATTTTGTCTCCGGGAAGCGCCTGGTGAGCCAGAGAACTGTCAAACATGACAGCCGTGAGCAGTCTTTATTAATACGTCAGTCAACGGTTTATGTCGTTGAATAATAATTTGAATCCCTCTTCAATTTGGTGTCAGGTGTGGGGTATATTCTTGTTCCAAAATCTAGATGCATAAATATGTATAGTATTGGTTCATAATATCAATAACTTCCTAACATGATAACCTAGATATCAGGGACTATGGTCTGCAAGCTGCTGTCTGGTAGACAGGGTAAGATATATATTTCTCTACTCTACACAGTACTAACTATATTTTCACGTCACAATCTCATGTGATAACAATGACTTAATCTTTTTGTCAATCTATGCCCTATACTGTAATTGATTAAAATCTAAATATGGCAAATTATTAAATAATCTAGTAATTTGCTGGGTATTTCGTATTTGATTTTATTAATAATACGACTGTGAATGGCTATGATAGGAAAAGAGTGCAAAAGCTCTCTATGAGTATGTTTCTACTGGGTGTGAGTGCATCACGGTGAAAATAACCATTTCACTAAAAAAACGCAGTTTTTATGAATTTATTGCTCTATGAAAATTTAGTTTCTTAATTGCTTCTGCTGTAAAATCTTTACCAGTGAATACATTTTATTGAAAATTGGCATATAACTATTTTAAAATATGCTGATCCGATGTTTTAAAACAAAATCAAATATATTATTTTTCGAATTTTGTGGTATAAACATGATTCTAGTAGGCCTTTTTTTCAAGAAAAAACACTCAATTAACTCAAAAACAAAAATTTTAATGGGGCGTTCTCATTTGATGAAACACCCAGCAGCATAGGCCTAAAATCTTCTGTAATTTGTGCATTATTAAAGGGAAAAACTGTGAAAATGATCCCGCAGCAGACGAGCTTGTTGACTTGGGCAAGTTGACTCTCACTCTCCAGTCTAAGAAGAAAGGTTTGTAATTTGGTGTCAGGTGCGAGGTAAATACCGCACTCTGGTATGTTGCTTCGTCGACATTATATTATTTTGATATGAAGGCTGTAGAGAATCCATAAATATGTAATCATTTATCCTAAAAGTAGAAAAGTTTTTGTTTTTGTTATTGTTTTGTTTTTCAATTTCAGGGGAAAATAAACACGAATTTCGACTGCACTAGGTTTGTAGGCTTAGAATCCTCAGTGCGATCCGGTATATTTCTCTCAATAGGAGATAGCTAAATGATAATACAATAGTTATTAATGATAATAATAATAATAATAATTCTCTCCCTCACAATACTCCAAACTAGGAGTACCCCGGAAGCAACCACATGCTTGTGGGGGGAGGGGGGCAATTACTATTATTTTGAAATGATTCTATTCACTCTATTTTGATTTTAGTACAATTTTATGGTAAATATCTTCTATGCAATAGGCTATTTCTTACTTGTTGTTTCTGCACAATACTTTTTCGTTAGTATGATCAAAACTTTAAAGCCCGTATTGTGTACGTCCCACAGTAACATATTATGGATATTTTGCACACAAAAGTCGCACCCATGTTCGACATATTTTCCAATATGTAACCCAAGCCCGGCATTATACTATATTTTCCGACTTCCCTACACTTACATGCAAATTTGAACAGTAGGTATATGAATCCCATCAACGCTATTGTTCAGCACAAAGGTCTCACATACAAACAAGGCTTACTTTATTATAAGCACAATACCTCTAAGTTTTTATTCTAACTTTTTGAATCTATTTTTTGCTTCTTGAAAGACAGTTTCATATAAAATTTCCAACCTCGGTCAGTCAAGGTTTGAAAGATGGAAATACCTTATAGCGGGGAGCCTCAATAAAAAACCGTCCGAGAAGCCTCCCGAACCACTCTTGGAAATTGCGCCTTTTTTTCATATTTCTCGATTTTATTAGGGGCGGCCAAAGAATCTGAACCTCACTGAAGACTTGCGGGAAGCTTAAACGACGCAGAAATAACATCGCTTCGGCTCGTCGAAAAACTTCTTTTTTTTTACAATAACGCGATATTTTCAGAATAATCTGTAGAATTTAGCATGTTTTTAATCTTCTAATTTCTACAAAATATAGTTAATAGTCAAAAGTTAATAAGGGTGTTAACATGCGTGAATGTGTTTATTTGGAAGACACACAATTACGTTTTTTTAAATGATTACTAATTACAGTTACAGTTTTATTTAAAAACGAGAAATAATGAAGAAATAAGTGCCACATAAGCAGAGCAACTGGTTGTACGTGGAGTATAGTGTTCTATGTCACTACTGGCTTCTTTCAATAGATTTAAATTAACGTCTCCAGCAAAAATTTGTTTTTTTGTCTCGACACTGACTAAGATATTATGTCAACATAGTATCAAAGGTAGCAGAGCTGATGTTAGGACATATGTACCTACATAACTCTTAATGTAACCGATTCATAATATAGATTTAAAATATTTAGTTTAATCGCATTCGTTTCGACAAAATTAACTATTTTTCGTTATTAAATGTAGTGTGTTTTGATATACTCGAATACATAACGACACCAACACGTACCTAAGTTAAGATTTCCACCATATTATAACGTTATAACCTTGTATGTTAAATACATTTACATCAGGATATTTTTGCGAGATATTTTTAAGTTATAAGTAGTTATTACCCCCCTCTTTAAAAATGTTTAACCATAAGTTGTTATCGAGAAAACGGGTCATTTGAGCGACGAACACAAAACATCCCTCATCAACCTTTAACCATCTTTAAACATCGTGGAGACGTGGTACTGAAATATGTCATAAGGTCTTCTCCAAAGCGGAATAGTGTGTTAACCAGCGCAATATACAGGGTGAGTCACATCTAAAGTCAGAGCCGAAAACACGAGGTAGAGTTCGCTAAAATAAGCACATATGCTTAATAAACATTAGCTCAAAAACGCTTGGTTCTCCATATACAGCGTGTTGAAACTTTTCCAAATATTTTTTTAATTTCTTTCGAGCCTCTTTATTGAATTCCAACAAAATTTGATACATATTATGGGTTGTCATTTTGTGCAATAGTTTGGCCCTGTTCAGATGAGCAGCGGCGTAGATACAATAATTTTATTTTAAATGCCAGCATAATCACCTTGGCACTAGTTTAAAAAATCCGAAATTACGAAGAAACTGTACCAGAAATAAAAAAATACCAAGAGGCGCTTTTTGTTCCAAATTGAGTCGGCCATCCAAAAAAGGCAAATTTTTTTGTTTTGGCACAGGACCGTACTACTTTTTTTATACAATTATTTACAGTAACTATTTGTATCTACGCCGCTGATCATCTGAACGGGGTCAAATTATTGCACAAAATGGCAACCGTCGAATGAATAATGTGTACCAAATTTGGTTGGAATTCCTAAATGGGCTCGAAAGAAATTAAAAAAATATGTTATTTTTGGAAAAATTTTAACACGCTGTATATGGAGAATCAAGCGTTTTTGAGCTTATGTTTATTAATAATATGTGCTTATTTTAGCGAGTTCTACCTTGTGTTTTCGGCTCTGACTTTAGATGTGACTCACCCTGTATAGTCTAAGGTTGTCATTTTTTAAATTTACTTCTGTATTTAAGTAATTTGATTTTTTTTAAACATTATATTCCCGTATAAATTGATCCATATTTTTTTGTGGTGGCGTTCAACGGTGTATTAAGAATTTTTTGTTTCCAAAAACATTTTTTTTACTTGATTACCCGACTGAGAATCATATGTTAATTTTCTAACTTTTCGAAACAAGTTTGTCTTCCTTTAAGGATTTGCGTTTGTTTGGGTCCTGCGTTCGGAGTAGTGTCCTCACAATTTTCTTTCTTATAGGTTCCTCCAGTCCCGTCTGTTCTTCCAAATTTTTTCTAATGATCGGTATTGAGGGAGCGCTGATGACTTTTCTCTCTTCTATTGTTTACACACAACATCCCACTTATCCCCTTTGATCTAAAGCTTGTCAAGAGGGATTTTCTCGGGAGTTATGTAGATATTTCTTTAGCATATTCTTTATATTGGCGTCAAGCCTTGTGAGATTGATATACCTGTGCCTTTTTTACAATTTCGTAAAAGTTCAGCTTTTTTGAGATTTGACATAAATTGAACTTTTAGGGTGTTCTTTAAATTTCTCATGGAATAAACGATATTCAGGCCGGATATAGAGATTTGAATTTGTAGCAGATTCGTTAGCATTCCACATATACCTCGAGTATGTTGATTGTCCTAGTCCAAATATCAGTCATTTACATTGTGTTCCAGCAGTGACTATAGTATAGTCACTGGTTCTAGATAACTCTACTCTATTTGTTAATAGTGCATTTTTCTTTTGCAGGTGATTGATGTGTTGATTCACTCTAGGTTCCGATGCCTCAATGGCACATTTTTTTCTTTCTTTTTTTAATGTCTTCTTATGCTTCTTAAAATTGTATTTAACTCATCTGCCACAATATGTATAGGTAAAATTGGCGACCCTTCTAGGAGCGGTTTAGGATGTAGGACTCTAAATTAGTTATTTGTCACATGGATATAATTTGGACAGACGATTTGAAGTGGTGTTACAAACTAATAAGGAGAGATATTTATTTCACCACATGGCGACCCTGCCTTTTCAACAACAACTTTAACAACGAAATGAAATGAGGAAAAACAAGTCAAAAGAAGAAACACATTATAACAAACATTCAGAGAACAGCGGCGGTACCTCAGCAGAAACGGAGTCCTTCACCAAATTCACCAGAAATATTTTACATATTAAATAACGCGGGAACGGTCTCTAGTGGTGGCACAAGGCCGCTAGTCCGCAACGTGAGAGCTACTCTGCAGGGCCACAGCCAATTTTAAACACCTGCTCGAAGAGATCAGGGTTTTCCACCGCAATTTGGCCAAGAATCCAGTTTCCAGATGAGGACTAGAAAGCAAAGAAGGCAAAAAAGTAGAAACATTTAAAGACGAATTGTTATATGAAAAGTAGATTTAATTCAGTCAAAGTAGAGGAAATGTATACCATAGAAGCTGAGGGTTAAATTGTTTCTATAAATATATATTTTATTATTTTAGGTAAGGTGTTGCAAGATAGGATTATAATAATTAGTCAACAAGCAAACGCAGTCCGACGATTCAGATAGTTTCATTGGTTCAAATGCAGAAAATTATCACAAAGCCATAGATGGATTTCGATATTAAAACAGCAGCTCAACTTTTAAGAGCATTTTCAAGGGAACCTGACATAGTTATTGATTTTTTACGCACAACGATTCCCTTAAGGATGAAGTTAACAAAAAATAATTACTTATTACTTGAATTTATTTTGAAAACCAAACTGAAAGGTAAAGCAAAAAATTCAGTTTTAACTACGTTTACCCCTAACTCTTTCATAGAACTAAAAACTTATCTCACTGATCGTCTTAAGCAACTAAAAACTATATAACATCTATTCAGTCAGCAAAAAAACGCATCTCTATTGATCCTTGCGAAATCGAATCCCTCATTAGTGAATTAAATGCTGTAAGTTTGAACTCTCAAAATAGTTGTGCACGAGAACCACTACTTCAGGCCATAAATGAATGCATTAGCGAAGATATAATTCTTAAGATGGAAATAATCCCAGGTTTATTTTTAAGTAACACTCTAGTACCTAACAGAGTCATTCTTCGCGTTATTTTGGTAAATATTACCTACTAGTAAAGATGCAATTATCAGGGGTAATATAACAAGTGGTCTGCCTATTTTCGATAATACCTTCGTTAATTTTACGAATTATAATCCCAAAGCTGAAAATAGGGAAATAAGGAAAGGTATTATCTATTATTAAGCATACCACGAGTTGTATTTAAAAAGAGAATTTAACAACTGCAAATGACTGCAAATGAAATGACATATTTTATTTGGAAGGTGATAAACTTCCGGCAAACAATTACCACAAACAAAAAATTTCATTCCAGAATCACAGTTATTACGCGATGATATTATCGAACCCTCTATAAATTCATATAATTCTCCTTGGCTGATAGTAAAAAAGAAGTCGAAGGACGAAAATATAAGATGGAGACTAGTTGTAGATTTTAGACAATTGAACAAAAAAAATAGCAACTAATTTCCACTGTCCCGTAAGGAAGATATTCTTGATAAACTAGGTAAAGAAAAGTATTTCAGTATCTACATTAAATTTGGCAAGTTCATTCCACTAGATAGAATTAGAAAAAATCCCGCACTCTCGCAGCATTCTCATCTGACTCTGGCCATTTTATCACTTTAAAAGACGTCCTTTTGGTCGCAATTTATCTACAATTAGTTTTTCAAGAATGATTAGCATAGCTATGGCTGGTATGGACGCAGACGCTTTCTTGTAAATGTTGTCGACATTATCGTTTTCGGATGCAGTTTAAGCATCAGAGCAATAATTATTGGACAAAGGTTTGTGAGCGCTGTCGAAAATACAATTTAAAACTTAATCCGTTAAAATGTAATTTTGTACAGAAAGATGTAACATAGGTAAAGGAATTTTGCCTGCCTCCCAAAAAAACAAAGCGATAAACATTTACCTTACACACCGCAAAACTCCGATGATGTAAGACGTTTTACTGCATTCATGGACTATTACCGTAGGTTCATCCAAGAATTTGCAAGCATAGTATACACACTAAACCAGTTATTACAGAAAAATAAACCGTTTGTTTGGTCAGCTGATTGCAACAATTATTTTATAAACATAAAACAAAAACTTATTGAATCGCCTATTCTGCAGTACCCAGATTTTCAAAAAACGTTCATTCGCACTACCGATGCCACAAATTTCGCTTTAGGTTTCGTTTCATCCCAAGGAGTAACAGGCGATGATAGATCTATCGCTTGCTAGCAGATCCTTAACGAATCACGAACTAAATAAACCTGTCATAGAAATGTTTAATGATATTTAAAAGTTGGTGAGTGTTGGTTGGTGCTATTTGTCAAAAATGTAAAGAATATTTTAGGTCATCTCAACTTTTTTATCGACTTTCGGTTGTTCATAATTATAATCTGTGTTCAATTCAACAAAAAATTCGTCGCACAACCAGCCCGTTTTCGCGATATCCTATGGTTAAAATTTTTTAAAGATTGGGAGTAATAACTACTATAAACTATAAGTTAAAAATAATATCTTGCGAAAAATATCCTTATAAATACCTTTATAAATAAATTTAATTGCCTTTCTTAAAAGTATTAAATTTGGCATTGTGAAGAATTTATCAGGTTATCAATTTTAGGTAGCAGAATAACCCTTGTTAATTGGTTTAGAGTAACCACGGCGTAACTAGAAGAGTAGGTAAGGATTTGAGCGAAAATACCACTGGTATTTATTATCACTGAAATCATCATCTCATTGGTTAATATTTTAAAAATTATGTCATTTTATAGGTTCATATTGGTAGGTGTTGAATTCTCAATAACATAATATAGTTTTCTTGAAATCGGCATTAAAATGTCCCAAAATCGTCATTAAAAGCACAGAAATCGTACAATAATGTAGCCCATTATTGTACGATTTTTTCAATAAGTAGGCCTTGGCGAGATGTAAACATCAAACGTCAGACGCGGAGAAATCGCCCGTCAAAAGTGACCAAATATTCAAAACCCGGCCGATAAAGGCTTATTTAACTTTTCGTACACATTGCGAAATTGTTTCCTATAGAAGCGCAATCCTTCAGTATACATATTTTAGTAAATTTGAAAATCAATAGATTTGTTGTGTAGGCTGCACAAGAAGCAGCAGTTTGGTTTTTCTGTCAGAAGGTGCCGTACATCATTATACTTCTCCTAGGTAGAGCGATCGGGAAAGTCAAGCAACGCCGCGCGTAGTCGGTTCGTGGACGGGTGATCCCTGATTATTATTTTCTTGCCTAATAAAACATTTTTTTTCCGATTTCAAGAAAAATATAATATGTACCTCGGCACTGAAGTTCTTTTTATGACTCATGTGGTTTATTTGCCTCGGCCAGAGGCCTCAGCAACTAAACTCCACATGAGTCATAAAAAGTTGAACTTCAGTGCCTTGGTACATAAATAACTATTAATGGCTTATGATGGGACAAACTATTTTCGGTAATGAGAGTGAACCAGCATCCAGTATCTCATGCATTGCATGGTTACATACGGAATCGTTCAAAGATGGGTAGACCGAGACGGTCGAATGTTTCTGGCTTGTTATGCCGTCATTAGCCTATATCAGCATATAACCCAGCACAAAATACCCAGGAACGATTCATTTCCGAATTTAATACTTAAACAGCAGTAGCTGGAAAGATGTAAAGTACAATTCACGAACGAAACTTTTATGGAGAGAATTTTTTTGTATCTTTTGTCGTTCCAAATCTACAAGGTCAAATATGTAAAAAACATGGAATTTTTCTAATCATTTTTCGAAATCTAGCTAGCCATGGAAACAATTGAGTCAGAAATTATTTAAAAGTACTTATGTTAGGGTGCTTTGCGCACCTTTAAATTTATTCAACTAAAATATTTTTTACATTTCTGAATTGTGCTTGTTACAAACTTGTTTGTTATTATTGTTTGTTACAAAAAAAATTAAAAATATTCCAGTTGAATAAATTTAAGGGTGCGCAAGGCACCCTAACATACTCTTAAATAATTTCTCACTATCAATTGTTTCCATGGCTAGCTAGATTTCGAAAAATGAAATTTAGAAAAAATTCCATGTTTTTTTACATATTTGACCCTGTAGATTTGGAACGACAAAAGATACAGAAAATTTCTTTCTATAAAAGGTGTTGAGAATGATAAGTACTTTCAATATATAGAGAAAAACTGGTATGGTTCTGGGAAAATAATATCGATGACGTCACAACGGCCATTTCCCCAAACATCAAAAAAGCTAATTTTCTGTCAAAATTAGACCTTAGTATGTCCCATTTAAGAACCCCTTTTTGAAATTTTATTTTGAGTTCTCGTGTTCCCGCTGTAGGCCTGGGGCGTCGAGTTTGGATCACCCTGTACATACGTAGCTAACTAAAAGGATGTTATAAAGACAAAAGATAACTAGATACAACTAAATAAAAAAACAAAATTTTGACCACATCTTTTAAGAATTTATCAAACACAAAGAATATAAACATATTGACTATTTAATACAAAGGATAGCTTGACCACCTCCAGGGTAAATAAACAAATTTCGAAATAAATATATGAACCCAGATAAAGTACATAGGTATATTAATAACAGATACATCAAACCAAAAATAAATTAAAAAATATAGTTTAAAAAAACTAAAAAAACACGCTTTAATAGCAAATCGAACTAAAAAGTAAAAAATAATAATAGCAAACCAAATTTTATTGTAAAAAAGCATGGGTGCTTTTACTATATTTTTATGATAACTGTACTTTTATCAATAGATACTAATGAAATATTTATTACAATTGATGTCATGCACCCCACGCTTCTTTCTTACAATATAATTCGGTTTGCTAATATTATTTTTACTTATTAGTTGGGTTTGCTATTAAAGCGTGTGTTTTTAGTTTATTTTTAAAGTAGGTATATTTTGTAACAATAAGACAAAAAAAGCGGCAGGCGTATTTTTATACGCCTGAAATTATCATTCTTCTCACTCTGTATTGGATTGGACGAATTCCTGTAAAAATTTACGTTGTGGAAGAAGAAGTGACTAGCGGAACCTCGCGACTGCTTTGACTAGCGGGACCTCATCCTGCCAAGATCGTTTTTGGTTTCGTCTTGCAAATATCCAAGTTTCGTCGAAAACAACTTGCCCCTTCAACTCAGAGTTTTGATTATTTTTATATTTCCGCAGAAACTCTGCTCTTTCAAGATAATCTGACCCTTTTCCATTAACGCCCTGCGGTTGTCGTCCTTTTTATATTTAAAACCAATCTGTGGTAATAAACGACCCAAGGATGACTTACTAATATCAAGTGGTAGGTACTTTAATAGCCAATTCCTCCCTCAAAGTCTTCAGAGTTAGGTGCTTTTCTGTAAATAATAAATGAATTTAAAATTTAAAAAATATATATGTTTAACTCTAACCCATTCCAGCTACCCTTAACCCTAAAACAAATACATTGTAAACAAATTTTGATATTTGCAAAGAATGAAAAAAAGGTAATTTGTTTATTTAAAAGTTGGTGTCTAAAACATTAACCCAGATACAAAACTCCTAAATATCTTTTGTATTTTAGAATATTTTTTCAGCTCTTTTCCTTGCATTAACACATTTTACTTGTAAAACGCAACCAGATATACCAGATTACCCAGACCTTTCACCCCGGTGAATTCACCCAAATTTAAATTGTAAAATAATGCGGTTTACCATCACCTTTTTAGAGAAGTTATAATATTAGGTCTTTGTGTGGTTTTACTTTTATATATTATAATTATACATTTTATCGTGCCTTGAAATTGTAAAGTGATAGTCTGACTATCTAGTTATAGCAATGTAGAAACGTAAAAGAAAATTTAACATTTAACTGCCACACATACCGAATTCAACTAGAATGCAAAGTTACTTTCTGAATACATATTATAAATAACATTTCTGACTTCCATTTTCGTTTCCTCTGGCAAGTCCGTGGTTTTGTTTTTTTGTCGAGGTCCATATTTCGCGGCAGAAGTAGTTGGATTTTCTTGGGGACCATCTTGACCCTCTGCTCGCTGCACTTCGTGGGAAACTAATGCCCAAAGCTTGAGAAACACGCTGAAAAATATTTGATTCCGTAATCACTATCTACTGCCATAATGTTTGCAATTTACCTCTTGGACTGCGTGAACTGGTAAAAGTGGTCCTCCGTTGCGTTTTTCATCTTTGAAATAATTTAATAACTTCGCTACAATTTCTTTGGTTTGCAAATTAAGTCTGTGGCCAGGCATCTTAAGATTATTAGGAAATGTTTATTCACAAACCCGTAACACAGTAACAGATATTACCAAAGCCGAACTATTATTACAAAACTTATAGCAAAAGAATCCACAAAAAGAACAAGTAAAAACTAAGAACCAAACTTGAAAACAAAGAAAATTCTTATAAAATACGCACAAAGTCACAGAATTTTTAAATTTATGCTGTGACAGTGACATATCTTAATATCTTTCCCGAGTCGGCGGTTATGAACTCTACGCTATACGACCTATTGACGTCTTTGTCTAACACATGCACGGACGGGTTGAAGTCAGCCGAACGTATGTCGACTAATCAAGGACAAAAGGGTGTATGCAGTAAATCAGTTCTGGGCGTATAAGAATAGATCTTGTGTCTCTGATTGATACAAAAATTGATGACCTGTACGCCATAATTCGTGAATCGTACTTTATACTAACACAAACTAGCTAACTCTGTCAGAAACCGAAAATACTAAAAGTTTAAGACTTCAGCCGAAAACGACTAAGGTTCGAAAATTACAGATACCTACGGTACAGTAGGTACCATATACTTGTGATACAGACTTCCAAGAAGACCCTTGCTTCAAGACAGGCCCCTGCCGCAATAAATTCTTAACAAGTAGTTCCGGTTAACAGTAGTTCCGATAACAACACTTTATTGGGGCATTATTTTTTGGAATTGAATCTCAACAGATATCGTACCTACGGACAGTAGGTAGCGATCACAAAACAAATAAATGACTGAATCCACATGGGGTCGTTAAATATTATCTCATTACAAGAATTATCAATATTATTTTGCCGAAAGTTCTATGATCCCTCAGGGAATTAGCTGCGGATTAGGCAGTTTGCACCAAACGAGGACCCTCGTCCAACGGGAATACACCCCTACCCTGTTTTATCTAGGGATTAATGATCCCTACGCCTGATGCCGCCAACGTAATTTTTCAACTTTTGAGATCGATCAATTCACACCGCTTCTCTCTCTAGGGAACGGCAATGACAAGCTTATCAGTTTTTAAATTCGCGAAGATAGGGGAGAATATTATTGGCAGATAATGGCCTTCGCAAGATCTAAGAATTTAATCAATACCTATGTGCAAAAAGTGGTATTATCTACTTACAGATTTTGCTCATGCATATGCACTGCCAACTTAAAATTGCGATAACTAAGAAACTGTTGATTTTTTAAGATTTGTTTATAGCAAATAATTTGTTTCAAATTGAAGGACAATTATTCGAATGTACCACATTGGAAAGTCATTGCGAACGAAACATTTCTTTCGACCGCAGCCCCATCTAGGTACAATAATTTGCAATAGAAAAAATAAATTTGAGCCTACGAATGAAGTCTTCGAAGAGCTCTACGAGCCACGGAACTGAAATATATCATTTCGTTGCTGAGACATAAAGCCGTGAAGTTTTAGGGAAATCACTTTATAATGGTCGTGGGAAAATCGTTGTAATACTTGAAAACTCTTTAAAACTCAACAAAAGGAAGAGTAAACAACTAGGAACCAAAATAAAACTTTAATTATTATAAAAACTGAACAGTTTGATTTTTACCAGTGACTATAGGAACCTTTCTATAGTCACTGTATAGTCACTGTTTTTACATATATTTTAAAAAAAATTAAAACTGTCCCATACCTCCCTACCATAGGGATGTTTGGACCAACCTAGTGGGAGATTTGGTACATGATTAAAATTATCGCAAATTTTCGTAAATTGTCAAATTTTCTTTAAAATGTAAATATTTACTGGTTCTTTTACTCGATCCCTTGCTTTTTGGCTCTTGCAGTTTTCCTATAATTTTGTTTACAGAAACCTTTTCTATGTTTTCTTAGTTGGGGAAATAGAATATATTGTTTTTTAGACTTTTAGGAAGGTATTTCACTTTAAAGGAGGACATTTCAAAGTGCAGGACCTCCAACACCTTTCCAATGTAATGTACAAAGTTTTCCCTTTTGCCTTCTACTTTCAGTTTCACTAAAATGGAATCGATGTACGTTTTATCACTGATGTTTACTTCAGTAGAATTATTGTCTTCTTCATCGCTACTAAATTCTAAACCAGAGCTACTATCTTTGCAAATAGTTTTTTTTGTCAATGTCTTTGTTTTCAGAGGAAGAACATTCTGTTGTCACTATCGGCTTTCTTATTGCAGCTTTTCTTTTCTCTACCTCCTTTTTCCTTTTTCTGCAAAGTTGTTGTTCC
Source organism: Pseudeuparius sepicola (assembly GCA_963920635.1). Classification (NCBI taxonomy): domain Eukaryota; kingdom Metazoa; phylum Arthropoda; class Insecta; order Coleoptera; family Anthribidae; genus Pseudeuparius; species Pseudeuparius sepicola. Next base: position 48,192,984 of record OY987298.1, read on the forward strand.
TCTATTTCATTTTTTTCGGGTGTCCCCGTTATTACCCTTGACTTTCCGTGTCTTCGGCCACCACTTATTTTAATACGTGGAGCTGCCTTTGGAAATGGACAAATTCTTTTGAGGTAAAATTTCTCTATTTCTTTATTCTTATATTTGTGAGGCATGATAATTGTTTTGAAATCCTGAAATATCCATTAACTTAGATAATCATTGGCAGAGGGAGGTTTGGGACACTGTCCCAGAAAAACCAAACTGCTGCTTGGGACACTGTACCAAACCTCCCTATATTGAGTGGTCCAAACCTTCCTGCTGGCTACACATTTCATAAATCTGGATTACACAAAGATGAGGTTAGTTTTCAGGGACACCGTAACTGGCGATAAATGTCCACTAAATTACGCAATACTGCAAGCGTTGACTGACGTATCGATAATAGGCGCCATCGACTTTCCAGGACATGAAACTATAGCCGTGAGAAGTCTTATTAATAGATACGTCAGTCAACGCTGCAAGCCTATTCAACTTTTCACAATCTTGTTAAGTTATGTTATATTAAGAAGCATGTGCCAAAGCAAAAATTTAAGAAAACGTAGCAATAAATATATTTTCTTGAAATCGGCAGTAAAGTGTCCCAAAATCGTCATTAAAAGCACAGAAATCGTACAATAATGGGCTACATTATTGTACGATTATTTCAATAAGTAGGCCTTGGCGAGATGTAAACATCAAACGTCAGACGCGGAGAAATCGCCCGTCAAAAGTGACCAAATATTCAAAACACGGCCAAGAAAGGCCCATTTAACTTTTCGTACACATTGCGAAATTGTTTCCTATAGAAGCGCAATCCTTCAGAATATACATATTTTAGTAGGTTTAAATATCAATAGATTTGTTATGGAGGCTGCACAAGAAGCAGCAGTTTGGTTTTTCTGTACGAAGGTGCCGTGTCTTGTCTTACTTGACCTAGGTAGAGCGATCGTCAAAGTCAAGCAACGCCGCGCGCAGTCGGTTCATGGACTGGTGATCCCTTATTATTATTTTCTTGCCTAATAAAACATTTTTTTTCCGATTTCAAAAAATATAGATATAATATGTAGGTACCTCGGCAGTCGGCACTGAAGTTCTTTTTATGACTCATGTGGAATTTAGTTGCCGAGGCCTCTGGCCGAACCTCAGTGCCTTGGTACATAAATAACTATTATTTCCTACTGCACCAACTAGTAACAGCCGACTGGAGATTTGTATTGCATTATAACTCTAAGTAACTCTCTAGTAACAAAGTGTAGTTACTCTCAGACATATTTAAAGAGGGAAATTTGAAAGTGTCCCAAACCAAGCCCGTCCCAATCCTCCCGCCTTTCCCCTACTCGTTCGGATTATTTTATGTGCCCGATCTTGTTCTAGCCGAGATGCAGGGCAAGTCCACCGCGCTCCAGTGGCGCACCCTGCACATCGGCGGCCTGTACCACGCCGAGGAGGAGATCAGCATGTCGACGACGGTGCCGAACTTCGTCGGCGAACTGCAACAGTTCCACTTCAACAACGTGCCGTACATCGAGCTGGGGCGCGCGCTCAGCGGCGAGCAGGCCATACCGGGCTTCCCCACCGTGCGGGTGGCGGCCAAGTTCGTCAAGCACGGGGCGGACAACCTGCACCGGCCGGTGACGTTCCGGTCGAAGCACACGTTCGTCGGTCTGCCCATGCTCAGGTGGGTAAAAAAGGCGGAAACTCACAACCCCCATAAGTATTAACGGTACGCATATTTCCGTTTCCTATACGGTCAACGCTACTCGTTGCGGCAATCAGCTAGGAAACGTAACGCGTCTGATCGCTCCGTTTCCTAGATGGTATAAGCGCAACGCTATATTAATAAATGCCGGCTTATGCAAAAAATGTAGATTGGACTGTCATAACAGCAACAAACACATCAACACATCAAGCTTATATTATTTGCAAATAACAGGTAAATGGTAAATAAATAAGTGTATCAACAGATACATTTTAATGATTAGATAGCTGTAAGCTTCTGCTACTGAAACCTTGTGGTCATGTGTATAATGTAGGGGAGAGTGGGGAAATGGCGGCCCCTGGGGTAATTCCGGCCGTCAATTTTCTCGCCAGCGCGTATATTGTTGGCCGCCGCTACACCCAACGCCATCTCGTGTTATTGAAACGAAGTTTCAGTTTGAGTTTGAGAGCTTAGAGTGAACGTGTTGCGATATTAAAAGCGTATTTTTGAAAACGCAGGCTTTCTTGTAAGAAGTTAGTTGCTTTGAAGGTAATAATTATAGCTCATTATAGTAAGTACTAGAACTACCGAAACTATATTAATGGATTCAGTAGAGCCTGTAGATTAACATCGGAATTAACAATTTTACATAATCTCAAATGTTTCAAATTTCTAACCGACTAACCAAAATAAGGTAGATTGTGGGAATACCGGACACAATGTTGGGAGTAATGGCGGCCTAGACATGTATCATAAAAATATTATTTTTTAGTCCCTATATGCCGCGAAAATACACAGAAAAACATAAAAAGTTTCGCGGACTTCAGAAAATTTACATGCAGCCATGGATGCTACAAGAGGGGGGTCGCAGTTTAACATACCAAGGTCGTCTTTGCAGGAGAGACGCCGAAACGATAACTTTTGAAAATCTCATTAGGAAAGACAACAAACATGTGTGAATAATTAATAATTATAATATTCTTGTCGTTTTTTTTTTGTTTTGAGTTAATGACGGCCTGCGGTCGGTTTTACCGCATGAGTGTGGGTAATACCGGCCAACACTACATTTTTTATATAACGGTATATAGTTTTTGGTTTGTAGTTTTTGTCTACAGTAAAAATTTATTTAGATTCTACACTTACTTAAGATTTAATTTGACACCCCACCATTACTTTACAGTTGAAAATGTGTCAATGGCCTTCAAAATTGCTTAGGGGGCCGCCATTCCCCCACTCTCCCCCCTAAGAGTATTTAGTATCTAAGAATTCGCGAATGAAACGGAGGCGAGACCCGGTTTCCGTCTCCTATACGGCTAGCGCAAACGAGTACTCTGTATGCTTTCTAGGTGCCACCTTCTTTGCAGGTACCAGGTACATTAGCGTTGCGCTTACCGTCTAGGGTACGTATAGGAAACGTAAATAATATGCTAACGGTACCGCTCTTTATAATAAAGAATCTCCTTCCGATTCTCCATGTCAACCAACTGCCTACCCAAGTAACATTTCAAGTTTTATTGTGGTTTGCAAGGTTGCTATAAAACCAGTTTTCAAGGGTTTCGCCTAAAGTTATTTTGCCTTCAGAACGTTCTGAAAGCAAAGATAAAATGGCCTTAAATCAAAAGTGGAGAACTTTATGTAGGTTCTAAGGGTAAAATAATAAAACTGTCATAAAACATTCTTGCCTTATCCCCACCTTAGGTGCCAAACCTTCAAGGTATCTAATATAAAGCCGTTCATAAAGCTGCTATAAAACCTTCATTAAACTGAGTACTAAGACTAAATGGTCTAGAATTGGCAGTGTAATTTCTTTTGGTTTTATAGTGGATTTAAGAAATCTAGGGAGCTAGTTAATTTGCTTTAAGCTTTCCACAAAGAAGATTTATTTGCCTTATATGCATATTTCTGCGTGTCTTCAGACATTACACATTTAAAAGCGTGTATTATTAGGAATGGCGTTCCAACTTGTGGTTCTAAGCGCCAAATACGCGTGATCCGTAACCCAAATAGGCAAACTGAAAATTAAAGCGCCCCAGAAATAGGTACATTAGATTTATACAATCTATATATACAATAATTTACGACGACTTGGTTAATTTCATTCCACCTATAAACGTGATATTCATTTTGTATACCTACCCCTTGCACGTAAATATAAAAATTATTAATTTTTGGTTATGTGACATACCTACAAATTTTATATATGGTTGACATGCAATATGACAAATCACGCATATAACCAAACAAAAAATATGTCCGCTTTCACAATAAATCTATTAGGCAGCGATAAATGCTGTTATAAAACCAAATTAACTTATGTGTGCATAACTAGATCCACTTCAAAACAAATTATTCTTAATATTGCCTTCTAGTCCATCAGTAAATTTAAGGTTTAATATTGCAATTCATTGTGTACGAAAAATATTTTTTCTGCTTGTATCATGCAATATTTTTTATTCGAATGTGCTTAGATACCTACCTATATACTAGCTACTTATTTCAAAAAGTAAAAAATTAAGATCGGAAATGCTACTGTTTATTTTTAATTACAATATAAATCTTAGTTATCTATGAACGTCTAGTTATTGGCCATGGAACAGAGCAAACTATTGAATTGTCATGTGAATTTTATTTTGATTTGCCTTGGATGCAAATGTAAAAATACATAAATATTTTTTTATTAACACGTTGACTGCCAAGCTCGAGTTAACTCGTGGTCGGCATTCTATAGCCTGGCGCCAGCCACGAGTTAACTCGTTTTTGACGAACTGTTTTGCGGCGCCCAGTACGATTAAACTCGTGGCGTTTGCACTGAAATTAGTGATGCTGGGCGACCGCAATAGACAAGTAAAACACATAATGGCGTCATAAAAAGTATATTTTTTATTTTGTTTAGTACATTGAAGAAATAAAATCTGGGTATACAAAAAAGTTGTAATGTAATTACCATAAAAATAGGGAAAGTTAGTCGCCAAAGTACAAGCAAAAATAGTATTCAAATAAAAAAATATTCTCTAAAAAAATGGATAACCATTTTTAGTTTAGGTGGTAGTCCTTGAAGCAGTTTTCCACACATAGAGCTGGCTTTTCTTCGCACACCGGACAGAAATAACGTGTCTCTCGCCGAACTTTATTCGAAGTACATACCCGGCAAGCCCTTGTGGGTCGCTGTTTCTTCTCCGTTGGTGGTATAGCTTCCAAGTAGTGAAAATTCCCCTGCTGTACGCTACTGAATTTAGGCATTTTATCACCGAGGAGAGTAGACACAAACATCTCTCTAAATTTTAAAGATTTTATTTTGCTTCCGGTCGATTTACGATAAAGCAAGTATGCATTTTGTATATATATTTCGAGAATGTGCAATGCAATCTTTTTCGGCCATCTAATGGTTTTTCTTAGTGCGCTGTAGTAACTTAGCATTTGATCGGACTGGTCGATACCTGACATTCCAGCATTGTAGTCTTTTATTATGTTAGGTTTTATAGAAACTTTTCCGTTCCTGTTGCGCACTTCAACCATTTGTACCTTGTGCATATTTGAAATCGTTAATATCTTTCCACTTGCAAACAACTACCGATTTGCGTCTTTGCCATATACACTCGCCTTTCTTCAGCTTTTTTGAAACAACAGCTTTTGGATTTCCTTTTCGATTAGTGCGTAAGGTGCCACAAATATATGTTTTTTTCGCTGTCATGTTGTTAGTTAGGCCTACTGAATTATAAAAATTATCAGTATAGAGAACATAACCCTTATCTAAATACTTCTCCATCAAATGAAGAACTACACTTGCAGCATGACCCATATCATTTTCGTTAGCTTCTGATTTTCCGCAATATACTTTTATTTTTAAAACCATGCCAGCTGATTCGCATAGTTCATACAATTTTACTCCGTACTTATGTTTTTTATTTTTTATATATTGTCTAAAAAACAACCTGCCACGCCATAAGACCATTGATTCGTCAATGCATAAGTTTTTATCCGGAACATAGTGATCTTGCATTATTTTGTTAAAATGATCGAGGACTGGTCTAATTTTGAATAATCGATCTTCTGTCATTTGCGAGTTATCAGCAAAATGCAAAAAACGTAACAGTAACTGGAACCGATTTCTGCTCATAACATGGCTCCAAAAGGGCATCTTGTACATGATATTTTGAGACCAATAATGCTCAATAGATGGAAAGCTACAGGGACCCATATGTAAAAGAAGACCGAAAAATATTCGCAACTCATTTGGGGTTGTTTCGACCCATCTGGTCAGTCTGGAGGACCTCGTCAACGGATTTTTTGCGATCTCCTGGGTTGCATATAAATTTGTTTGTTGTGCCAAATAGGTTAAAAATTCATCAGAAAAGAACAAATTTATTAAATACATCATCGTTACCGGCCCTGGCAACTTAAATCCAACATCATTTACTAAAAAATCAAAATTTGGTGGCTCCTCCTCAATGTCAACCCACTCTGCGTCTAAATTTGGTTCTTCGGGTGGCTCGTCCTCAATGCCAACCCACTCGGCATCTAGATTTGGTTCTTCGGGTGGCTGAGTCCGAACCTGAACACATTCACTTATTGAATTCTCCTCACTAGACGTTTCATAGTCCGGGTCGTCACTCGAATTATCTTTTAGAAAACTGTCCCACTCATCCTCGTCCATTTCGGCAAATTTCTCAAGGTCTTGCTGGTTCAAACGACGTTTTCGCGACATTTTGTAGCTCAAGTTGGCACAAGAAAACAACTAGAAAGCATTAGAAATAACCATCCACTCGTTTACACGTCTGGCCTCATGTTAACTAAACTGCGTGCTTCTGCAAAATAGGTTAGGTATGCGGATTGTGCGCGCACATATACCGCTGATGAACCCATTGCGCAGCGACTTGCGCTGCGGGCTAAAAAGAGATACAAAGCGACTACCACCTACCATGTGCGTATCTAGGTATGCAACTGGACTTACGGGCCTGTTGAGAAGGAAACATATTTGCCACAGAGTTCACATGGTAACTATGGCAACCGTCGCATATTTATGGGCATCAAAATAGCCGCGCTTTGTGTCTCTTTTTAGACCGTAGCGCAAATCGCTGCGCAATGGGTTCATCAGCGGCATACGTATATGTGCGCGCCACGTGTTTATAATCTGCCTGCCTTACGAGTTATCTCGTGGCGCCTCAAGCATCTTCGGCTTAGAGACGCCCGACCACGAGATAACTCGTGAGTTGTTTTTTTGGGAAAAAAAAATTCTATGTTACCTAAAATTATAAGAAATGTTGGTAATTAACACACTTTGACTGATTATTGCGATTTCACACAGTGGCGTCCGGGAAGGGTTTTTATAAAAATGCCATGGCAGTCAACGTGTTAAATTCTCGCTCCATGTAATTTCTATTTCTCTTGTTTTTAGGCTTTCACGGATGTTTTCCATATGAGAATGAATTTCCGGGATCTTGCGCCATGGTCGATGGAAATGTTCTAGACATTTTGCTAGTCGTAACTGGAGAGCATCTTTAGTGTAGTCCATTGAGGGATTGTAACTAATCATCAAATGCCCAAGTAATATCTAGTGGCAAACTTACTGATAATAAGTTGCGATCCAACATAGGACGAGTCGTCATTGCAGATGCTTACGGGTACGATCAGCAAAAACGCCTGGAAGATTTCCATCGACCACGGCCGGACAGCCTAAAAATTTGTTCTCATAATATATTAATTTATATTATATATAAATATTACCAATTACTATAAAATATATTTAAAGTAATACTTCAATATTTTCACTGCCAACATGCGTACATTTTTTTCCTAAGTATTTACATTATAAACAAATATATATATATATATATATATATATATATATATATATATATATATATATATTAAATTTTATAATAAGTAATATTGCACTATAGAAAAAAAATATTTTTGAAACTATTATACGCTTTATTAATAGTGAATATAACAAATTAGTCAAATTAAAAACACGAATATTATAATATGTGATATCTTAGTTTTTAGATTTAAAACGTATAGAGGTTGTTAAACCAAACACCAGTATATTTACTCTTATAATACAGCCGATTTTATAAAAATTTCGTAAAATATAGTATTGCTGTGCCAAATAGTATTAAATTTCCAAATACGTATAATTATTTTTATTATAGCTTTAAATATAGTTTTTTCTCCGTGTACAAGTTCATAGGTAGCTAGGATTTATTGCAATAAAAACTAAACAGTATCATTTCTGATCGTAATTTTCTACTTTTTTAAATAAGTATATATATCTAAACACATTCTAATAAAAAATATTGTATGATACACGTACTCCTGCGGTTCGCCAGTCTCGACTGCGCCTCGGCCGGTGAAGTCTGCATCCGTCCGAAAAACTCAACTTTTCGTCCTTGTACCATATAAACTACTACGCGCGGACACAATTAATTATTATGCTTTACATACAGTAAAGTCAGGTATACAAAACTTGGGAAATTTTGCGAAGTACAGTCAAGGTAGGAGCGCGCGTACTTTGGCGCTACGAGGTGACAGGAGACGTTGCGCGCAACTTTGCGACGGTACCGGAAATAAACTATTGCTGATAGAAAAAAGTTGTTCATACAAATACCATAGGTAATTTTGTAGTAAACAACTTTTGTTAAGAAAATTTTGTGCTGTCGTTAGCATAAAAAAAGATATTAGATGTGAAAAAAATTGCAACCCTTTTTTTCTAGATTATTTTCTTATAACTTGTTATATATGCAAAATTCAAGAAAATGACAAGAGAACCAATTTGCAGAGCACCTTTTTTCCTTTAAAAATGGTATCGGCTATTTTTTTGGTAAAATTAAAAATACAGCTGCTATCCGCGAAAAACTAATTTACCACTAAATTCAAGATTGCGGAAAACCTGCAAAGGGTTGACGGTCGAAAATTCGGATTTTAGCTTTCTATATGGTATACTATCGATGGATAAAAAAATTTTTCTTACCCAATGAATTGTATTATTACCCATATAAATCCAATTAAATTTACTGGATTATTCCATAAGTCATTCAAAAAGCCAACTTTCATTTGTTCAAGAGTATTTAGTCCTATTTTAGATCTTCAGAACCTTTTGGCTTTGTATAAGTACATCACAGAGCTAAACAGTTTTATAGTGCCCTTGACTCGTGTGTTCTGAGTGACCGCATTCGCATTTATAAATTCAAATCTAATAAAAGGTCTAAGACCGATAACCTCAAATTATTGTGTTGCATTATGTTTTTCGTTCTTCCATTTCCGGTGAAACGTCCCACTTTTCTTCACACGCATCCAGTTACCGAAAAAGTGGACATAATAATTATTATTAAAATGCACTCGCACTAGCTGATCGTCATGTATGCGCTACGCTACTGACACTCATCCATGGTGTGTCTATGGTCAAGATGGCGTTAATATTTATTTCAAGATCAAAAGGTTTTAATCCACCTTCTTGCTAACACAATAGTTTTATTAATGAAAGTTTGTATTCCAATTTAACTTAATGATGCTTTCCGCTTCTCAGTAAATGCAAGCATAAAGCCTCACGTGATGTAATTTTATATAAGACTACAATGATGCTACAAAACCAGTCATTAAAGCAATAATGCTTATTTCCGCCCTAATAAAACTGTCTTTCATTTAACACCCTCTTAATATCAGGTGGCTTTATAAAGCTCTTATTACCAGGCAAAGATAAAGCATCTATAAGGGCATGAGCACTTCAAGTTAAAAAAATCTCTATAATATAGTTCTAGAGGGATGCTATAAGACTTTATCATAAAACCATTACGCCTCAAGTAAAGTTTGCATTTGTTATCAGAGCCTTTTTAAAACTCTTTGGCTTTTCTAAGTAGCCATAAAACTCTTATAAAACATACTAGATGCCAATTGGAATTTAAAATGTAACTTGGGTAAGTACCTGCCTCAAGAAATTAACGCACCCCATGATAAAAAAAATGATAAATTTAATTTTAATGGTAATTTTAGTAGTCCACTTGCACTACAATAATTTACGGTTTCTGCTTTCTTTATTGTTATGGAACGCGAGTTTATAAATTTGACGCAAAAAGAATGGGAGCATGCAGTAAAATTGGTAGAAGAAGGAATTACCGAAGAATAGGCCAGGCCAGAGGTTTGGTGTCTTCCATACATCGATATCTCGAATTTTGAAAAAGTATAGGGAGGCAGGTGAGTGACCTGGACAAGGCGGGGAACAAATGCGATCCAAGACTGATTTTTAAAACTCAGCTTTAAGGCAATAGTTTGTAACAGCATCATGCTTGAAATTCCAGTTTCTTGAAGTGGAAGAAGTTGTAGAGTAAGCAAGGAAGCTGTTAGTCAGCTCCTCAGGGAAGCTAACTTAGGGACTTTTTTTCCAGCCTTAGATCATCGTAAAGCTCAGTAAAATATTGCAAGAAATCGCGAGGGTTGGTTGGAATGAGTTCTGTGTTTATTGACGACCAAATGAGCGATATTCATTATGCAACTTTATGAACACGACTTTATTCGGTGGAGGATCTGGAGTGGAATATCTTTGACCTCGCGCACGGACTTGGTGGTGTTAAATTAATAATTGCAACCTTAACGCTGAACATTACATACTGAATATCAAATCCTAGAGCAGCATGTTGTACTATATGCACCTTATATCGGGCCAGACTTTTTATTTTTCAAGATAATGCCAGACCTCATACATCTCGGGTAGTACAAAATTACCTTACGGGGGTTGTAATTAATGCTATAGAATGGCCAGCACGCAGTCCATACGTCCATCCGATTGAACGTCTTTGGGATACTCTTGGCAGACGTTTAAGAGGTCAACCAAACCCACCTAACAACCAACAAGAAGTGGAACTCAGATTGGTGCAAATATGGAATGATTTGGCTCAGAATTCGGTCGCTTATTTTAAGTATGAGTTGTCGAAGGCAGTCTACGTTCTTAAGTAGGGGTGGAAATACTCGTATGTAATATCACAACTGCCGGAAATTTTACGAAAATTTCATGTCGACAAGGTACAACCAATAAAACACAAGCATTTCTTAACGTTGCCATGGCAACTTGTGTATTTCTTCGGAAATCACCCTCCCATAAGCACCTAGCTGTAAGATCCTATACAACAATAACACCAGTCACCATATGTCACCAATTTAATTGTATTTTCCAAAGGCATCGTATCCACATGCCTTTGGTATTTTCAAATAGTTTTGACATGAAATTTTCGTACCGAATCTCCCGCGAGCATGAATTAAAATTCCGGAAATAATTCATGCTCTAGGGAGATTATAACTGATAATTTTTTCTAAAGCGCTATTTTGCCTAGAAAGATCGCGAGTATAAATTGGTCTTTTATCTCTGAAAATAAAAGCCCAATTTGTACGAGTGGTTTTACTAATGGGCAAAATAGCGCTTGAGAATAAAATTATTTAGAAAAATTTCCGGCACGAGTGGTATTTGTCGAGATTATTTCACGAATACGATTTAATAATTTCTGTATTAATTTTTTCTATGTTTACATTTCCAAAACGACTCATTTCGAATGAGTTTATTGACAGCTTCGACTGTAGCGTTCGAGTAAACAAACATGACGCTTGGATATCCAAGGCAGATGCGATTAGGTATACCTACACCCTGTTAGCGTTGGTTTATTTATAAATTTAAACGGAGACGGAGGTCTAATAACAACAATTTAGCAATGTAAAAGTTATATAAATTCATTGATACAATGCTTAATAATACCGCAACATAATTTATAAGCTGTATGATTTAGAACATTGTAAAACACACCAATTTTAAGAAGTATATGTGTTTGTATCGAACAGATTCGCGGTTGCTAAGCAACGAAGCACAATAGTGGTATTACCGCTTTGGTATGCACAAGTGCAATTATCGCTCGCAGAGGCATATGATTGGTTAGATTTTTATGGAAGGAGCTACCTTATTGGATGCAAGCAATTTGCGGGAAATAATCGATATAAAATTAATGTTCGAATTTTGTTTTTTTTTATAAACTTCTTGTTTTTTTTTGTTCAAAGGTTATTTTTTGGACACTAGGGTATAAATGTGAGTACTTACCGTTTTGTTATATTGTTGATTAAGTAAATTTTACTAAGGTGGTTAATTTATTGGGGCAGTGTAGTTTCTATAAGAAACTTCACAGTTCACTTTGTACTTTAATTATTAAGTACCTAGGTAGTATGGAAGTAACAACAAACAAAGGAAGCAAATTCCCTAGGTTTTAGCGTTGAATGGTTTTAGGCCGACAACTCTAGAGAGATAAATTTCAACCTGGCAATAAGTAAGAAAATTACGCCCGCAATGATCGTGTCACGTGACGTCCGGCAAAGGATGTACTATGAATGTAATACACGTTTTCAAACAGCTTTTTGAATAAACAAATTTAGAACACTACACAGTTTTATAGTTACAGAATACAGGTGTGGTCAAAATACAGAGAGCCCATCTTGTTAAATAAGTCAAATAGAGCCTTACAGTAATCGCAAACCAGTCAGTGTCCCCCACTGTATTTGTACAAAATGCAGATGTTCTGGTTTTTATATTTTGTCGATTATACAGGGTGCGTCAGAATGTATAGTAAATACTTTAAAGGGGTGTTCGGCAGGTGGTTTTAAACTTTTCGATTTGGGCTTTCCTTGCCAAGTTATTCGCGTCGGCAGGGTGACCCAAAAGTATTTTTTTTATTAATAACGGCCCTACTTAAAAATTTTAAATTTGGTATATGTGTTCTCTGCTTACTGGAAGACGCTTTAGGGTAGTTTAATCATTTACAAAGTGCATTAAAAAAGAGTAAAAACTAACAACCCCTATTAATTTTTTTGTTCAAACTTTTTTGAGGTTATCTTTTTGGTCTTGCAGGTCCATCATTTCAGTGTATCTTTTCATTTTGCAACAAAAGTATACTCTTGTTTTTACCCTTTTTTAATGCACTGTGTAAATGAATAAACTACCCTAACGCGTCTGCCAGTAAGTAGATAACACATACCAAATTTAAAATTTTTAAGTAGCGTCGTTATTGAGATATAAATAAATAGTTATTTATGTACCAAGGTACTGAAGTTCAACTTTTTATGACTCATGTGGAGTTTAGTTGCTGAGGCCTCTGGCCGAGGCAAATAAACCACATGAGTCATAAAAAGAACTTCAGTGCCGAGGTACATATTATATTTTTCTTGAAATCGGAAAAAAAATGTTTTATTAGGCAAGAAAATAATAATAAGGGATCACCCGTCCACGAACCGACTACGCGCGGCGTTGCTTGACTTTACCGATCGCTCTACCTAGCACAAGCATAATGATTTATGGCACCTTCTGAGAGAAAAACCAAACTGCTGCTTCTTGTGCAGCTTACACAACAAATCTATTGTTTTTCAAATTTACTAAAATATGTATACTGAAGGATTGCGCTTCTATAGGAAACAATTTCGCAATGTGTACGAAAAGTTAAATGAGCCTTTATCGGCCGGGTTTTGAATATTTGGTCACTTTTGACGGGCGATTTCTCCGCGTCTGACGTTTGATGTTTACATCTCGCCAAGGCCTACTTATTGAAAAAATCGTACAATAATGGGCTACATTATTGTACGATTTCTGTGCTTTTAATGACGATTTTGGGACATTTTAATGCCGATTTCAAGAAAAAAATACTTTTGGGACACCCTGTGGACCCGAATAACTTGGCAAGGAAAGCCCAAATCGAAAAATTGTATATGAAACCCCCTTAAAACCACCTGCCGAACACCCCTTTAAAGTATTTACTATACATTCTGACTCACCCTGTATATGACAGCATACCTCCGATTCCGAGTATAAAGCGATATCTACTTGTTTTTCTATCGCACCATGATATAAATTCTCCTTAGGTTTCTACTTTTCTCTGGCGGTAAACTTAAGAATGCTACATTTACAGTTTCTGCTATTGCGGAATTAGTTCAAAAGCTTCTTCGTCGATATCCATATTTATTTAACATTTTAAACACCGATTACAGAAATTAGAAAACATTGATTAATAGGGGTCATTAATAAACGGTTTTGTTACATGGTGGGCGGAAAAATAGATTATCTAATGCTAGTGTGAAGATACATTATCACAACGATCTTAAAGTAAAATCTGGGGCAGATTGTGCCAGCCTAAAATAAAATATATGTTGATATGGCGTGTTGGTGTCGTCTTTATTAATTTTGTAGTCGTGTGAGAAAGGCATCAAGTTCCTTCCGAAAATTCTATGCTGTATATCTAATTATACCACATGCACAGTAATTTACGGCATCCCATTACTTTTAGGGCATATTCAAGCATCCATATCGATTTTATGTTCAAAACACGTGAAGCCAACGGACTGATTATGTTCAACGGTGGCAAAAAAGAAGACTTCATAGCAGTAGAACTAGTAGACGGGCATATCAACTACGTAGTCAACGTTGGAGATGGAATAGTTAGCATAAGAGATACTGTTAAGTAAGTATACCTATTATTTTTATTAGGAATGCTAAGAATAAACAATACCTAATAGTCCGGTGGGTTTTGAACGAAGAAGCAGACACATCAGTTAATCACACAACGCATTTAAACTTACCTATTCCGCACAATTTTCACTCATCTCATCCGTTTAACCAGAAAATAGTGTAAAGTTCTACTAATATAGAGAATTATTGATAAATTAAGTAATCCTCGTTTTCGTGATAAAAACTAAGTATATGAAATCTATCGCATGCAAAAATGGTGTTCCTAAGAACACGCAGTTAATAGGATTGTTCATTCGCCTTCACCTCCGACAATCTTTCTTGACTCTAATAATGATGGCAATGGCAGGACGAAAAGGTATTTCAAATTAAATTTGAAATACTGTTGGTAAATTTTACCGACATACCTACCCAATTTAAATCAGAAACGGAAAGACTCCCAAATAATGAACTCTCCCAGTTAAGATTTTTATTCTCAAAAGAATGTCTCTGATTTGTTTACTAACACCAAAGAAAAACTGAAAAAAGCGAACATGCTGGTTTAGTATATAAAATAAATTAGCTTGGTTGTAACAGCTGCTATAATAGGGCAAACGAAACAAAAGTTAGAAAAACGCTTATACAATTATTATAAGGTAAACTGACTTACTTGTAATTAAGTTCGAGCTGAATTATACCTCAGTCTCATCCGGACATTACAAAGAACACACGTAGTGCTTCACTCTGTACAAACATTAAAAGAAAAGGCATTTTTTGTCCAACCGCTGCATTATCTAACCAGGCTACAACCTTCAGTGCTTATTTTGTGACCGATTGATAAATCGTCAAGGGTGTGACTTCAGGGAGGGTTTATGTAATGTCGAAAAAAAAAAGTCTTTGTGTGACAAAATTTGTGTGTGCAATTGGGTTAGTTTAAAGCTCAAAGGTTGCAATACATTAAGTAACAGATATTCATAGGCAAGCTGGAGATACTTGAATGGAAAACTGTAGTTTGCACTTTTGTTCCACGAATTATTGCAAACGGGCACCGGCAACGTTACAGTTCCGTTTCTCCTGAGAGGCACAGAGTTGCCACGTTTGGCGTTCTGGACAATAGAACGACGAAACTGTAGATTTTAGCCCGAACAACTCTAGCCCGAACAAAATTGTGCAACTGCGTCTTTCATTATCATCAATAAATAAGGGTTAAAAGCCATTGTTTCATTTATTACGTTTTATGTTGGTGCATCTACTGTAAACCGAGTACAATTTTAGAGCAATTAAAAATATTGTCAAGTTTCCTATAAACTTCCTTAGAGGTAGGTAAGTCAGTTGATCCTATAGTTATACCTCAGTCTCATCCTCAATTACAAAATAGGAACACACGGCTAATATAGGCACTGTAGGTAGGTAGATACTAACCTATACTTATGTCCACGGGTTGGGGTAAGAGGTAGGTACAAAACAAAAGGACTAAGGGCTCCTTCAGAAACCTAAGTCTTGGAAAAAGTTCCAATGTGGTGAAATTTTTCAAAAAGTATTTCAAAACTTGCATTCATTTCAATTATTGCTTAACATTGAAAATTTGAAAAAAATTCTTCTGCGGCGTAGTTTTAAGATATAATTAAAATTTTTCATTCATTGATCGAGTTTTTTTTTTAAGGACAGGTCATCAAAAACTGTACTTTAGGGTAAAACGACACATTTTATTTTAAAAAACCAAGGCTTACTACGACATATTTTTTGGGCTAAATTGGAAATATCGTATTAAACATACTTTTATACAAAAAAAAATCTGAATACGCCACGGGATTGGGTATCCCTTAAAACGGGTTTGTACCAAATTTTGTAAAAAAAAATATCGAGCAGTAAAAATTTTGGAAACCAATGAAAATCGCGATTTAACTATATACCTACATATTTTACTTTCCTAATCATTTAAATCAAGCTTCATGGGGATTGAAAACAATTTAAACTGTAAGTTTCTTTATTACAAAAATAGAATTTTTGTCACTAATGCGAACTGTTTAATCATGAAATTTGGATAAAATTCCCATGTGACATAATTTTTCAAAAATATAAAATACAATAAATACAGGGGAAAATGTTTGCAAAAAATAAAGATGTCCAGTTATTTTTTGATAGATTTTAATTAGACCGAGAGATGGTGACAGATTTTTGGACGTGATTTTACTCAGTATGCCTTTCATAGGGCATTATGTTGCGTATATTCTCACAATAATAAGGTACGAATCAGAGAGTCATCCTGGGTTCTTCATATGGAAAAATGAGTTTTCATTTATTCGAAAAATATGCGTTTTGATATGATTTTAATCAGGCTGCCATGTGTTTTATAATGAACAAAATAGAAAATTCCTCGGAAAATTATAGGCATACCGTTAGCGTGGGTCCATAGGGCTATTATTGCCACGTCAACTTGTAGTTTAATAATTCATTTTTCCACGTTTCTGAACAGGCTGCCAATGAGAAGTATGCAAGTTCTTGTTATGAAACTGCTGAAGAAAAGATGGCATACCGTTTGCGCATGTCCAAGTACACTTTACATCGAATAACTCGTTTAAATGATTAAATAACATCCAATTTAAACAGTACTTAGACATGCGCAAAAGGTATGCCATCCTCTTTTCAGCATTTTCATAACAAGAACTTGCATACTTCTCATTGGCAGCCTGTTCAGAAACGTGGAAAAATTAATTATTAAAATACAAGATCACGTGGCAATAATAGCCCTTTGGACCCACCCTAACGGCATGCCTCTGGTTTTCCGAGGAATTTTCTATTTTGAACTTCATTATAAAATACATGGCAGCCTCACTAAAATCATATCAAAACGCATATTTTTCGAATAATTGAAAACTCAGTTTTTCACGTGAAAAACCCAGGATGACACTCTGATTCATACCTTATTAGTGTGAGAATATGTGCTACATAATGCCCTTTGCGAAGCATACTGAGTAAAATCACGTCCAAAAATCTGTCACTATCTCCCGGTCTAAATATAAGAAAATTAGTAGACTATGACTGGGGTCACCTTATTACACTGTCACACATTGGCTAAATAGGGTTTTCATAAGCAAGAGTAGGTACAATTTCAGATCACATTTAGCTCAATTATAGCAGAATTTTTTTGACATGGGGATTTTCTTTCAGTTTTAAGTAGGAGATATCATTTACATAAACTAAATTTCTGTCAATTTTATTATTTATTTGTTTATTTTTATCTTCTACAATTTACGTGAAACTGATTCAATATTTGCGGGATATCCTGTTAACCTCCCGTTTAACGTGCAGGCAGCGGCTGAACGACAACCGCTGGCACCTGGTGGGCATCCGCCGGCCGACGGCGCGCCAGCACACGCTGCTGGTGGACGACACGGTGGTGGCGGAGGCGAACCCGGGCGTCGGCAGCCTCGACCTCGACGGCATCCTGTACCTCGGCGGCGTCCACCGGGACCTCTACTCGCAGCTGCCGCGCGACGCCGTCCACGCGAAGCACGGCTTCGAGGGCTGCCTGGCCGGGCTGGACCTCAACGGCGAGTCGCCGCACGCGGTCGACGACGCCGTGGTACACAGCTCGCTGGTGACGGCCGGATGCGAGGGTGAGTCATGCATGTACGGTCGCGGTCAATTTGAACTTTCAAGACATCCGGCAAGGCAGACGAAAGCGGCTGGCGGCTAGCGATGTAGCCGGATGGCCTCTCAGAAATCCCCATGCAAGACATTGCAAGTTCACATTATCAGTAGGTAAGGCGACGGTTGTGCCGCCCCCCTCCACTTTTCTCCTAGGCCCCGCCCTTTTTCCCCTCCACCTCTAGGCCCCGTCCGCTTTCCCCACCACTGACCATGCCCACTCCCCCACCACCCCCGCCAAGGAACACCATGTACTACCATTGAACGCCATGGACTACCATGGAACGCCATGGGCCACCATGGAACGCCATGGACTACCATGGAACGCCATGGACTACCATGGAACGCCATGGATTACCATGTAACTCAATGAACTACCATGGAATGCCATGTAATACCATGAAACGCCATGGAATACCACGAAACCTCGCCATGGAACGCCATGGTATTCCATGGCGTTCCATGGTAGTCCATGGCGTTCCATGGCGGTGGGTGGTGGGGGAAGTGGGCTTGGTCAGTGGTGGGGGAAGTGGGCTTGGTCAGTGGTGGGGGAAGTGGACGGGGCCTAGAGGTGGAGGGGGAAGGGGGCGGGGCCTAGGGGGAAAATTGAGGGGGGGCGGCACAACCGTCGCCTTTTCTACTATTGTCCAATATAGTTGTGCTCGGCTTATAATAGTGGTCGCAAAAAAAATCCAAACAGGACACAGGATTATTTTTTCAGCGTTGCTTGGGGACTGCCTCCTGAGTGTCCAACCTAAACATCACACTCGTACTCCTCGTACTAATTACGCTATAGGGTGGTTTCCTAAAAAAAGTAGAAAAAAATGGCCTTAATGAAAGTTGTAGGGGATCAAATTCTGAACAGCTTTTCCTCATAAATTGTTTGTATTTGTAACTCGTTAAGTATTAGAGATAAAAAAATATGAAGTTGTTCAGAATTTGATCCGCTTCAACATTTGTTAAGGTCATTTTGCTCCAATTTTTTTTAGGAAACCACCCTTGGGCACAATTCGTACCAGGAGTTTTAGTGTGATCTTTTGGTTGGACACTCTGGAGGCAGTCCCCAAGCAATCCTAACAAATAATCCTCTTTGGATTTTTTTGCAAAACTGAGAACTTTATTGGGTAAAAAGTTTTATACAGAGGCCCGGCATCACAGGGGTACGCCGAATGTCTCGCGATTTTTGAACCGCTGCAAATTCAATTGCAGTTACTGCGATAAAAGATGGCGCGGCAATCTGTTTACTTTTCCAACTACCTACTGACTTTTGTTAATATTTTATGATTCAGTAGCACGCATCGAATTAATAAACGGTATGGATGTCAAATTCACTGCGTTTTGGACAGCCAACTCTAGAGAGAGATAAGTTTACAAGACAATAAGTAAGACAAATACGCCATATAGTCGTGTCACGTGAGAAGTGACAAAGACTATCAAACATATAATTAATGTAGTATAGACTCCCATAATGGTCGAATTCAATGGGAATTTCTTCGAACAGAATTTCCAACCAATTATTATAATATAGGGAATATACTGGGTGTTTCAATTGTCAACGTCGTCCCTTGGAGTGCTGGTAGGCCTTAATAAAAAAAATCGTAGTTTTTCGAGATATTGGCACTTTTATTAATTTCTGATAATCGTCACTTTACATCAGGTTTTCAAGTGTCACAGCTACAGAATTCCATATTCAAAGACACTAATAATTTTACTACGCAACCCTGAATATACGCCATTGATCAGAGTTCAGGGTTTAAGGAGAATCACATTTTCTGTATTTTTAGAAAAATATATATTGCAATTTTACACAAATAAAAATCAAATTCGTACTGAAATTGGTTGCCACCAAGCGCAGCATCTTTTTAAAAAGATGTTTTAAACGTATTGCACTTCCTGCGAAATTTGTTGTGGTGAGGCTTCATTAATATGTTATTTATTGGTCTCGCATACATTCTCCTTTATGCAATGGCTGGCTGTCTAGTTCATCACGCACGGGTCAGAAATTATTTGGATTTAAATACTCTGGATTTTTCTACTGGGTTTGCGTCAAGACCAATAAATAACATAAATGAATTGTGACAACGTAGTACCTAACGAAGCCGCACAACAAACAACAAATAAATGTCGCAGTAAGTGCAAGAGGGATAAAAAAAGTTTGAAGGCCCTGTATTGTAAAAACTGCTGGAACAAACTTGACACGCCTATATACAGAGTGTTCTGTAATGATGTGTAAATATTTGGAGGAAGTGTTCTAGGTGGTTTTAAGGGGATCTTTCACATACAATTTTTTTATTTACCTAAGCCTCCCCTGCAAAATTATTCCAGCGTTAAGAGAGGCAAAAATTTGATTTTTTTTCCTCAAAAACCGTTGAATCTACTCGTATAAACTTGAATTTTGAGACACGTTACCAGCAAGTAGAAGACACTGACCAAAAAACCTAAAACTTTTATCTCTAATTTTTTCTTTAACTCGAAAACAATGGTTTGGCACCCATCAGTTGATTTATTTGTTGTTTTGCTTACTCGAGTTTGGCTGCCAGTTTCTCTATCTATAGGTTCTTCTCATACATAGGTACTACTATTTAATTGGATGGGACGTAAAAAATCAAAGAAATCAAATTGAATGTTATATTAAATTGATTACGACATAAAACTAATTCATGTTTTCTACAGGCCAGTCTGCAAAATGTAGCCATAATGTCTGTGCCAATGGGGGCATATGTGTTCAGCAATGGAATTCTTATACGTGCGACTGCGACACTACATCCTTCACTGGACCGACCTGTTCAGATGGTAAGTGTTTCCCATATGGACAGGGAGATAGTGACAGATTTTTGGACGTGATTTTACTCAGTATGCCTTTCATAGGGCATTATGTTGCGTATATTCTCACAATAATAAGGCATGAGTCAGAGAGTCATCCTGGGTTCTTCATATGGAAAAATGAATTTTCATTTATTCGAGTTTTGATATGATTTTAGTCAGGCTGCCATGTGTTTTATAACGAAGTTCAAAATAGAAAATTCCTCGGAAAACCATAGGCATACCGTTAGCGTGGGTCCAAAGGGATATTATTGCTATGTGAACTTGTATTTAATTAATTTTTCCATGTTTCTGAACAGGCTGCCAATGAGAAGTATGCAAGTTCTTGTTATGAAACTGCCGAAGAAAAGATGGCATACCGTTTGCGCATGTCCAAGTACGCTTTACATCGAATAAATCGTTTAAATTATTAAATAACATTCAATTTAAACAGTACTTGGACATGCGCAAAAGGTATGCCATCCTTTTTTTCAGCATTTTCATAACAAGCACTGGCATACTTCTCATTGGCAGCCTGTTCAGAAACGTAGAAAATTAATTATTAAAATACAAGTTCACGTGGCAATAATAGCCCTTTGGACCCATGCTAACGGTATGCCTATGGTTTTCCAAGGAATTTTCTATTTTTAACTTCATTATAAAACACATGGCAGCCTGTCTAAAATCATATCAAAACGCATATTTTTCGAATAATTGAAAAGTCAGTTTTTCATATGAAGAACCCAGGGTGACTCTCTAATTCATACCTTATTATTGTGAGAATTTTATGTGCCACATAATGCCCTTTGCAAGGCATACTGAGTAAAATCACGTCCAAAAATCTGTCACTATCTCCCGGTCTAATATATAAATGATAAATGTCATAAAATTCTATTATTTTACTACTAGCAAATTTATTATTATTACAGAATCTGTGTCCTATGAATTTGGTCCAAATCCTGGAATCATAACGTATACGTTTCCAGAAGACAACAGACCAGAAATGCAAGAAGACTCAATAACAATAGGTTTCATTACAACAAAAACCGATGCAGTTCTATTAAAAATTGTTAGTGGAACTTCCACAGATTATATTGAAGTTTACATTGTGAGTACCTATGTTTGCTTACTTATTACCATTTACTATAACCTCTTAGAACCTATTAATCTGAGACCTGCTTTCTTCTTTCAGCTTGAAGGTAATGTGTTTGTGGTTTACAACCTGGGAACCAACGACCATCTCCTAGGAGACATCAACCCAAAAGTGAACGACAACCAATACCATGTGGTGAGATTCCACAGGCATGGACACAACTCGACTCTACAAGTTGATGATTATAACGTGCAGTCTTGTCATCCAGTTGGTAAGTAGGTTAAGCTTTCATAAGCGTATTTTGGCGTGCAAAACTCTACAAAACCTTTTTAGGTTTATCCAAAACCTGCCGTTTTCGCGAGAAGGGGTATTAGAGGGGAGGCAATGGTGACATCATCGTAAAGTTCACACCATCAAAATCTTGTAGAACAGATTTTGTCTAGTTTTTTCTTTGCGGATTATTTTGTAGCATTGTGTGAGGTTATTAACATCTCGTAGATAGAGAAGGTTTATTTTCGGCATTTTGACATTTATCACTTTTGGAATAAATAGGTACGTGTTTAAAACAGCTTTCCAAAAACATTCGTTTTCGCGATGTAAGAAAATTTACTTGGAGGGGGAATACGAGTAGATATTTTCCTTACGTCGGACTTAAACCAAACCAAAGCTGCCGAAACCTAAACCCGGCTTGCGAAAAAACGGCTTATGCTTAACTAGATCAAGCCACTAGACTGTCAAAATTTCCCTAATAGTCCTCAATGTCTAGTACAGGGTAGGGCTAGCAATCAAAGATAATGTCCTCTGGGATATTTTTTAAATTATTGAATTATATTAAAACATAAGGAAACAGTGATGTCAGTAGTTGAAATAGGCCACTAAGTGAGTAATACACATCTTCTTGGTAGAAAGTTATTGCTCAATGAGTATACCGATTATAGGTAATGACTTAGTCGTAGTTTAATTCTACGATATCTCCAAAACATATCTTTTTCCCACATTGTAAACCACGTTTCCTTTTCAATACAGTTTTGTTCATCCCCAAAAATGATTATCATCTCACGTGTCTAGGCCACCAGCTTCAGGTGTTCAACAGTCAATCGCAGATACAAATTGGTGGCAAGTGGACGAAAGGCAAGAAGATTGAACGGCCATTCGCCGGCATAGTTTCTGGTGTCGTGGTGAACGGTCTTCGGGTGCTGGATCTGGCTGCCGAAAAAGACTTCCACGCCACCATCCGCGGTGACGTGTCCCTCATTTCGGGCATATTGGACCGTCATGATCATCTACAGAAGATGCAGCAGGTGGGATGATATTTAACAACTTTATCCGTTTTCAGAACTTTCAACTAAAATCTGTCGCTATTTTAATCGTGTAGCACACGCAAAACGTATTTTAACTATTTAATTGTCTCTGTATAGACGCCAGCATCGGGTTACCCGGGCGTCGAAGATGACCTGATATTCAGCGGAGCTGGATCAGGTTGTAATGGAGGAGATGATGAAGATGAGTGTCCTCCATTACCGGAATCAGCAGGAAGTGGAGACGATGATGACCTTATTACTCCGGTAAGTTCTACATCATGATTGGGAAGATTCGAAATGATACGAGAATTTACGAGATCTGTTTTGCCTGTCTGAAATAGCGATATTTTTGTAACATAATACGATACACGAATACAGTACTGTCGTATTCTGCGGTCATTTTCAACTGCCCCAGGGGAGTCAAAGTTCCAGGTCGAATTAATCATACTAAGCCTGTTGATTTATTCAAATTACGAGTTTGGTTGAAAGACTTGGTGATACGCGGGTAGTTCTCTCAATAGATTTCCCAAACGTACATTTTGTAGTTGGACTTCGGTAATCGATTTGCATCAGTTACCTTGGATTGTACATAATGAACAGTTTTTCGAATCACAAATCACACTAGAATATCCCTCTTCGGCTTCATTTAAAAAAAAATGCCTCTAAAACCCTTATTTTGGAAAAGACGCACAGAGGTAAACGTTTTGTTTAAACATTTTTTTAGAATTATAATTTATATAAATTATGAAGATATAATTCAAAGTCTTGAACCACAATAATATAATCTAGTATACAGGATGATTTTTTTAGGTCTACCACCGTGATTTTCTCGCTCATTTTCCGGCCTACACAAAAAACGTAAGAAACAAAAATGTGGCAATATTGGACAGCTAAGTGGTGCTGCAAAAGAAATCGGCATCCATGGCCAACTTGTCGCGCAATATTAAAAAAAACCTAAAATTGAGCAAAACTATTAATGGCCGTGGACTACTTAAGAGACAGAGAAAAACTTTTATATTGAAAATTGATGGCACTAAGAAGCTTTATGCAAAAGGGTACTCAGATAGTTTCAGAAAATTACACAGGGTCTTCGGCTCTCTTGAGGCTATGAATTTTTTTTTGTTTATTTCTTATTAAGGGATTTTCTCGCTTATTTTTATCCGCACAGAAAATATGTAAGAAAAAAAAATATGGAAATTTTGGTCAGCGAGGCGACATTAAAAAAGGAATGGGCCTCCATACCCAACTTTTCGCGGTGTACTAAAAAAAACTAAAATCGACAAAAATTTTCATGATATCAAGAGAGCCGAAAACCCTGTGTAATTTGCTGAAACTATCTGAGCACCTGCGTGGATAAATCTTCTCAGTGCCATCAATTTTTAATATAAGTTTTTCTCTGTCTCTTAAAATAAACATTCCACGGCCATTAATAGTTTTGCTCAATTTGAGGATTTTCTAATAATGCGCGACAAGTTGGCCATGGATGCCGATTTATTTTGCAGCACTACTTAGCTGTCCAAAATTTCCACAGTTTTGTTTCTTACTTTTTTTTTGTAGGCCGCAAAATGAGCGAGAAAATCGCGGTGGTAGACCTAAAAAAATCATCCTGTATAAGTATATAAAATTGTATAAAGTAACTATTTTCGGCTTTAAGCCATCATCAGACCTGAAATATTAAAATAACAAGAAACTATGTTATTATAGTTATACAATGTAAGTGATTACCTTATTTTTATATGGTTCACAAATAAAATGCAGTTGTAAAGTCAATATAATATTAATAAATTTGACTTTTTGAAAGACATTTGGTAGAAGGGGTAAATAAAGGTAATAATTTGGTAATCTAATAATAGTTGTGGATGTTAGAAATTTCTAACCAGATCTAGGAAAATATTAAATTCAAAATTCACGTTATTGTTTAGACAAGTAATATTAGAATTGTTTACAGCTTTATAATTTTCTAAAATTTCAAATAAATCCAAACGTTTTCCTTTATTGCAAATGTGTGAAGCTCTGAAATTATTATTAATATCAAATTTATGATTTGTTTCTAGTATGTGATTTGAAAAATGAGAATTAGTGAGTGCCAAAAATTGTTTTTGTTTTTTTTTTTCAATAAGTTTAACATGATCATTAATTCTAGTTCCAAAACTTCTACCAGTTTGACCAATATAAACTGAATTACAGTTGTTGCAAGATAAACAATAAACTCCAGATTTAGACATCAGTGGTATTTTATCTTGTGTTTATAAGTCTTTTACCAATGTTATTATTTGTTTTGAAACTAATTTTGATATTCAATTTTCTAAAAATCTTTGATATTGAAATTGATATTGGGTCATAAAAACTTAAAGATCTATAAAAATTAGTTTTTTCAGTTTCATGATATACGTGAAAAAAAGTTGTGTTTGTATAAATATTTAAAGTAGATTTTTTTAATTATGTTTAAAGGGTATCCGTTATTTATTTCTAATTGATTAATGATATTTAGTTCTTTAACAAAAGTGTTTTCCGAAAGTGGTATAGAGAAAAGACGATGAAATAGAGAATTAAATGCAGAAAATTTATGACTGTATGGATGATTACTTTGAAAAGGAATTAAACAATCTGGTGTGGTAGGTTTTCTATATATTCCAAAATTAAGTTCATTTTTATCAAAATCTTTAGATATAAGTACGTCTAAAAAGGGTAAAGAATCATCATTTTCAAGTTCATATGTGAATTTGATGTTTGGATGTATTGAATTGATAAAATCAGCAAATTCGTTAATTACAGTATTATTTTCGCAATCAAAAATAAAGATACAGTCATCAACGTATCTTCTATAAAATTTAATTGTTCTAGAAAAAGTTGAATTGTTCAAAAATTTTTGTTCAAAATTATACATAAAAACATCTGCTAAGAAAGGTGAAAGATTGGAACCCATTGCTAATCCAGTATTTTGTTGGTAAAAAGAATAATTAAATTGAAAGAAATTTTGTTCCAGGGATATAGATAATAACATTATTAAATCAAGAAAATTTTTTGACAATCCTAGGCCCACTTTGCGTTTCCTCCAATATTTTCCAAAATACAAAGTAAGCCTAGAATCGTAAAATTTTGTCATCATGCGCAGTTTTCCATTCTGGGAAAGTTTTCTTAATACAGTTTTGTCGTACTATTTACAGAAAACCATTTATTTGACAAAAAAAGAGAATACAATAAAAAAATCAAAGTAGGCCTAACGCTTTGAAATTTTGTACACTTAAGTAGCTTACCACGCTGAGCAAATTTTCTTTATAACTTTTTTCATTATCTCTACAAATAGAGGTAGTTTACTCTTATGCTAATTAACGTTTCTTTAATTTTCTGGTCACCCAGTATAAGTAATGTCAACTTTTTCCATGTTAATTTTATTTTAAGAACAAGCAGACTTTTTTCGAAGAATTGAAAATAAAAATTTTTACAAGTATAGTTCAGTCCATCCGTGGACACTCTGTATGTAAGCTAGGTACAGGGTGTCCCAGTTAACGTGATAAACCCGATTTTCTCGGTAATTTTAAAGATAAATCTATGGTTCAAAAACCGGATTTGTGTATAATTTTCCGAGGAATTCGAATGTGACGTCAAATTTAATATACCGGGTGTTGTTAAAAAGTTATTTAAAAAAATACCGTTTTCCAAAAAATTGTGAAGTTGGATTTTAACACGAAAAGTAAAGAGTATACGGGGAGTAACGAAAAAGTATCGGTTTTCATTTCTGACTTCCGGTTTTACCAGAAGTGAGCATCACTTTATCAGATTTTTTTAACAACACCCGGTATATTAAGTTTGACGTCACATTCGAATTACTCGGAAAATTCTACAACAGTTTGGTTTTTGAACCATCGATTTATCTTCAAAATTACCGAGAAAATTGGGTTTATCACGTTAACTGGGACACCCTGTACTTCAAAAAATAATATGCCTACTACAATACCTATGATTTCGGGCAGGTTTATGTACCCCCAAGTCGACCACCACCAACAGTCAAATCAGCACACACGACTAAAGTTGTTGGAGAAGGCGGTAAACCCTGTGATGATGAAGACTGTTTCACTGGGTCAGGATCTGGTGAAGTCACTGAGGATTCAGTTACCAGCAAAACTACTGGTAAAGAGCATCTTTGCATTTTATGCATTTTGTCCTTTATGTACTCAACACTGTTTTTTCCAACAAAAATATATTCCTTCGAATTGTTAGCTCTATATTTAGAAACTATCGGTTTTTGTCTTATTCTACTTCTTATTCTCTATTATCTGTAAGCTTTTGCCGGAAATGAAAATCCATAAACATTTTTGTCTCCTGCTGTAGATCCAGTCGACACCACACTTATTACCACAAGCGACAGCAGCACAAGTCAGACGGATGAATCGCCCGGGTCTCCCGCATCCCCTCCCGGCCAAATCACCAGCTCCAGCATATCGAACGCCTCCAACACCACCGTTGCCTCAGTGGCCGAGAAAGAGGTCGACCACTACTACAGCAACGTGACAACACTGCAGCACACCACCCACATCCCAAGCATATCAACGGATGGCGCCACAACCTCAACCACCGAGCTGTACATTCCTGCCCCAACCTTCGGCCGTGGACCCTCGCTCGATAACCCACCAACGTATTACAATCCCACCAAGAAGCATCCGAACGATACACGGATTGTGTCGGAGACATCGGAGATAGTGGCGCTTATCATCGGCATCATAGCGGGAGCACTGATTGCCATCATCCTCATAATCTTGATCATACTGAAGTTCAAATCGCGAGGTGACCGCTCGTTCAAAGTGGACGATAGCAAGGAATATCCACATGGTCCCGGCGCCGCCCTCCTGGGCACCTCCGCCACAGGCACAAACGGCCAGAGTCTTCAGTATCAAGTGAACGGTGCATTGCGCAACGGCGAAAAGGCACCGATGCAGCAGAAGTCGAAAAAACGGGACAGTAAGGACATCAAGGAGTGGTACGTCTAAGCAGTGTTTGTTTATAGTGACTCCGAGCCATGATCGCGAAGGATCCTAGGTGAATTTGACTGTTAACCGAAAAGTGATATGTCGTTATGTCTCGGACAAAAGGAGATACGAGTTGAATCTACAGATAAATATAAATGTAAACTAACAATAAGATAATATTATGCTCATGTTGCATAGGGAGGTATGCGTTTCTTTCTCGTCTCAGTTGTTTAAGTGTTGTTGTTGATACATTCCTACACCCCTTGGTACCTACCTGTTTGTGTTTCTTGTTTACTTTTAAAATAAATAGATTATTATCAAATGCGCAGTGTTGTTTAATTTTCTCTCAAGGTGGGTGCACTTCGGCAGGCTTCAATCACATTGCGGTAGGTTTATGTATCAGCCATATCACAATCATAATCTTACTAAACTTTACTAAATAAACCTTCAAAATACCTTCGTATGGCATATTATGCAGACTTGCAAGCCGTCTTTTCGTAATTCTGTTGAACATATTTAATGATACATTTTACAAAAAAAAAAAATAACGTGAAAAAAACTCAATTGTTTTAGCATTTTTTAAAACCCATAAACAATCAGAATTTCGCACTTCTTTCAGTGATAAATTAATTTCGGCTGTTGGAGACGCAAGAGAAAATTATCGTCTACCTACAGGGTGTTTCCTAAACATGCAAAAAAATTCAAAGGAATATTCCTTGAATCAAAATTTAAAAAATCCTATGAACATATACATTATGTCCAGAAGTGCTTCATTTCCTTAACACAGTGTGTCAATGTTTTGTAAAAAAAAAAAACATTTTTTTCCTTGGGACTATTATTTCATTAAAATTTTTAGAGTTCTTAATACTTTTATGGGGTATCTTTTAGACATATTATATAGAGTTCAGGTCGCTTGGAATTTTACACAAAAGTAATAACCGCCCAGTAGATTTTTGCAATTTTCATAACATGCTTGTTGGTATAAAACAACTAAAAATACAACCATTTTGTCCCTTGATTTTTTCATTTGTGGCATCGTTTGAAGTTTTAATTTTATTTTTTTTGTCTCGAAAAAGAACCGACATATGAAAAAATCAAGAGACAAAATGGTTGTATTTTTAGTTGATTTGTTCAACACAATTCCTAGATTGTAATAAAAGAAAAAAAAAACTTTTTACAAAACTTTAACAACCCAAATTTTGGAAATGAAGCAAGTCTGGACATATATTTATAGGAATTTTTTTATATTTTTACCCAAGGAATATTCCCATAAATTTTTCCGCATGTTTAAGAAACACCCCGAATCTTGTGGACTGGGCGAAATTGAAAACATATTTAAGTAATTTTATATAAATAAGCCCTGCAAGCACAGTAATTTAGACATTGTATTAATCTATATTTGGGATATCTGAATTTATTTTATATAAGGCCTTCAAATAACTTTTGAGCTTTTCTGGTGGTCAGTTATAGAGAATTAATAACAATTTTTGGTCACTTATGAGCATTTATGGTCATTTTGTCATTTATAAAAAATCCCTCCTTTCCTAACGTATAAAACTACAAAACCATTTCTAACCTAAAATATTGTGAACACGAACTGCGTGTGTTTCCTAGTTTTAGTACCTTCTTTGCGAAATGGTCAAACAAAATTGAATAGTCCGGAATTACTGCAAGAAAACAAGTTAAGTAACTTATTTTGTTTTGTTTTGAATCTGAATATATATTTTCTTTTCTTAATTTTTTTATAATAATGAACATAATAAAATCAAAATATCTACGAAGAATTATTTATTCTTGAAATCGGCAGTGAAGTGTCTCAAAATCGTCATTAAAAGCTTAGAAATCGGCACTGAAGTAGCCCATTATTGTACGATTTTTTCAATAAGTAGGCCTTGGAGAGATGTAAACATTAAACGTCAGACGCGGAGCCATCGCCCGTCAAAAGCGACCAAATATTCAAAACCCGGCCAATATCTCCCATTTAACTTTTCTTACACATTTAGAAATTGTTACCTACAGCAGCGCAATCTTTCAGTATAAATATTTTAGTAGGTTTGAATGTCAATATATTTTACATGGAGGCTGCACAACAGGCAGCAGTTTGGATTTTCTGTCAGTAAGTGCCGTGTCTGGTCATACTTGACCTAGGTAGAGCGATCTACAAAGTCAAGCAACGCCGCGCGTAGTCGGTTCATGGACAGGCGATCCCTTGTTATTATTTTTCGCCTCATTATACATATTTTCCGATTTAAAAAAAATCTAATATGTAGGTACCTCGGCATTAAAGTTCTTTTTATGACTCATGAGCATATACCTGTATAGGTATATGACTCATGAGCATATACCTGTATAGGTATATGCTCATGAGGTGTATTTGCCTCGGCCAGACGACTCGGCAACTAAATTCCACATGAGTCATAAAAAGTTGAAGTTCAGTGCCTTGGTACATAAATAACTATTATTTTATTTTAACAATATTTGAATATTTTACTGATTGCTAACCTAACTAACCTACATCCTACATGTACTTATGCGTTGGGTCTTCTAAATCTGTCTGTAACTAGAAATGTTGCATATTTATTTTATATTTAAGTATATATTTTTTTTATTTTTGTTTTACCTTATCTCTTATACTTTTTTTATCAAAAGTCATACAAATGGGGTCTTGTTTTAAAGGTCTTTTCACAAGCAATCGAATGGCACCATTTTCAAAAATGACCATAAATGTTCGAGGTCTCGGCGGTCATTTTTAAAAGTGGCCTGCTCCAAATCCTAAATGTTCGGTCATTTACCATCTACCTATATATTAATACATTGATAAATTTATCGAACTTGTGCAAAATATAGGTATGTTTCTTAGACATATGCCGACTCAAATTAATATAGACATAGCCGTAATACTGAAAAAATTGCTTAATATTACCGTAATAAAAGTTCACGCGGCGAAACAGGACACCGGACACCGCTCTAATACTCACCACAATTTGGGATCAATCTTATTTGATAGGTAAGGAGAGGAAATAAAAGCTATTCTGAACATTAGTAAAAAATGTATTATCACCATTCGTTGCAAAAATTTGCCTGTCAGACATACGAAGGGGATCTCCGTAAACTTATTATTTGTACTTCGCAGATACAACAGATGCCTGTAAGGATTTATTATTTTTATACACTAACAATAATTGCGAATTCACGACTTACCATCCACTTCCAGAAAACCTTTTCCTTCTTTAGCCACTGACCATGCGTTTCCAGAATTTGGAAAATGAATACAACTTCATCAAGGAACCTTTGGCAATAATTTATGTCGCACAAAGAAACTACTTCATTCTTCGTGAGGTTCTGATTGCATTTGAAATTCAAAGAATTGTTTAACTGAAACAAGTTTATATTAAATGGGTAAATACAATCACCATATCTAGTTATCGTGAACAAATCAGAATAAAAAAAATACTGCATTGCATACAAGATTTTTAATATTACCCTTACTTATGCATTCTCTAGTTAGCCCATATGTTACAGGTTACAGTACAGTATCATAAATAATATGGATATGAAAGTAATATTAGATATCAGAGAATGATGGCGCCAAAAATTCAATATTCAAAAACAATGAAAAAATCATTTTTCAATTTTTTTATTTCGTACAATAAATTACAATTAACAAATTAAAAAATATTGGTAAATGCATTATATAGGTTTGTACCAGCCCTAACAACTATAATGTTGGAACGAACAGTTATTTTGCTAATAATAAGCTGTATAACTAAAATTTATCGACCAATTTCGTTTTTTTTTAATTGTAAGAGAGCAATATACAGTATGAGTCATTAATAATAGCACATATAGTACAACCGCATATATTTTGGGACAAAATATAACGATTGAGGCTGAAATGTTGTTTGTTTAAGCAGTAGGTAGGTGAATATTTTATTTTTCGAAGTCAACGGGTGTTTTGAGGCACGTTTTGGCAATTTCAACGCTAACGGTTGATTTGATCGTTATAAAACAAGAGTACCTCTTTGTTGCAAAATCAAAAGATGCACTAAAATGATGAACTGCAGGACCGAAAAGATAACCTCAACAAAGTTACGAGTACAAGCACGATCCAAAAACAGCGCAAGTGGCGCCCTCTGTGAGATACGTAAAAAATTACATTTTCAGCTTATTCTCCATTGAACATAGCAGTGCCAAATTTCAGTTCAGCAGATTGATTATGTTGGGATATATAGTATATAGCCAAAATCCAATTTCAAAAAACAAATTTTAAAGCCATGTATCTCTTAAACAAACAACATTTCCATAAGGTATATTAGCCTCAATCATAATATTTTGGCCCAAAATAGTTGCAATTTGTGCCATTGTTGTGCCATTATTATTGACTCACCCTGTATACACTGTCCAACTTAAAACCGGAACACCTCCATAAAATTTGAAATTGTGTTCCGATTTGGATCGGGTTTTTTAGACGATAGAGCATCAAAACTATACTTTAGGGCAAAACGGCACAATTTATTTAAAAAAAAAACAAGGTCTACTACGACATATTTTTGGCGTCAAAATTAGAGAAATCATATTAGCGATTTTTTTTATAAAAATTCTAACCAGGCCACTGGATTTGGCATCCATTAAAATGGTTTATAAGTACCAAATTTTGTTAAACAAATATCGAAAACTAAAAATTCTAAAAACCAATAAAAAAACGATTTAACTACCTATTTTACCTGCCTACTCGTTTAAATCAAGTTTTATGGGGATTGAAAACAATTAATTAATGTAACTTCCTTTATTACAAATCGTTACGGTTTTAATTGCTTTTAATTCACATGCAACTTGATTTGATTTGAGTTGATTAAACCGAGTTCGATATTTTTTAACAAAATTGGGTACAACTCCTTATAAGGGATGCCCAATCTAATGGAGTACTCAGAGTTTTTACAAAAAAAATCGCTAATATGATTTCTCTAATTTTGACATCAAAAATATGTCGTAGTCGGACCTGGCCTTTTTAAACAAATTATGCTGTTTTGCCCCAATGTACAGTTTTTGATGTCCCGTGGTTTAAAAAAAACCGATCCGCATCGGACGACAATTACAAATTTTACGGGGGTGTTTCTGTTTTATCCGGGTCACGTGTATATTGTTATAACGTCTTTGACTGTTTTAAAATATTTTTAATGCATAATTATTTTTCCATTTTTTGGTACAATTATAGTTATATGAAGTCGAAATATGCAGACAACTCAAATGTTGAGTTTTACCACTTCCATATTGCTGTCACTGTAAGCAGATCAAGTAGGCGTTTAAACAAAGCAATGTTTTCAAAACCTATTAACCGCGTTCCATTTGCCACTTTTCTTAAGAATTCTTACTTTATCTCAGTTGGTGACAGTTCCTTTTACCACAGACTAACGTTGCAAAGCTATTTATTCTGTGCTTTTACAAATGAGAATGTGAGCTAAAGTGAGATATCTTACCTCCCCCTTTCACCCTTCAAGCACATCCTCGCGAGGACACTCACTATCGAGCATATTAGCTCAGTTTGGTGGTGTGGAAAATGACAGGAAAAAACAAACTGAGTGGCTCGGCTAACAACTGAGCTAAAGTTCTCAGTGTGGGGGCAAAAGGAACTCTATCAACGTTGCTGACAGGAATTTTGACATATTATCATTATCAATACCTTCTTTTGTTCTCAGTGTAATTTCTACAACTCTAATTACCCAGGAAAGCCTAGTAATAAAAAAGTGCGAGAAATTATTATCCAACAATACCATAAAGGCACGACAATGTCTCATTATCAATATTGACCTTTGTGGTAAAAGTATAGGAAGACCCATTACAATTTTATTTTTTCACAAAGTCTTGGCCGTATAACTTTCAACTCGGCAACATCCGGTCATTGTGGCGACGCCTCAACCCCAGTAATGCTCCTTTATCTGCTCCAGGTATCAGTTGGTTGTGGTGCTATCATAGCGATCTCCATTCCTGAGTATAGGAAACCATTGATACTGTTTACAATACGTATATACAATTTTGGCCTGGTTATTTTCATATTATTTTCGACAAATTCAATGATATCTGTGTGAAAAGGATTCGTAGCCCCAAAATTTCAAACTTCTTGGTACATTTTGGATTTTGTCATTTTCCCTATGAAAGGTCTTTAAGCTCGAAATTGATAGCTGCGCGCTATTATTTACCTAATCTTATCTACTTAACCTATTATCACCCCATTATCTACCTAAAATGACTTAAATGGCTTTTCTTAAGTCCCAAGGGTGGTTTTCTTCTATTTCCCTTCTTGAATACGTTTAATACGAATGTCTAGGTCTATTTTTGTTATCCATGGCCAGTTCTCCATGTAGCCGACATTTCTTCACGTCAGGTGTATGTCATCAAACTCTGTTGCCTATTTCGAATTCTTTCTTTGGTCTTTTAGCGTGATACTTCCGTGGGATAATTTTCGTCAAGTCATACTTTGCTCTTCTGTCTCCATGTTTGGCCCAAATATTAAGAAAAATTGAGGCTTTTTTGTGGCGCTGTATACATTATTCCCATAAGCCATTACTGCGTACGGTATCCAGTCGTCCCAACTGTTTTCGTCTCTATTTACGTAGTGCGAAATATGAGTTTTTAACGTTTTATGGAATCTCTCAGTTAGTGCAATCCCTTGCGGGTGGTACGGGGTGGTTTGCATCTTCGTGATGTTCAATATTTTACAAATTCAAAAATTTTGAATTTTTGAATTAAGTTCAAAAGTTTTGACAGAAATTGTGTTCCTTGATTCGTGATCAATTCTCGTGGGATTCCAAATTGTGTAATGACAACCGCGACCGTTTCCAAGTTTACATCAGCTGGTAGTGGCACACAAACGGGATATCAGGTCCAGAAATCTACGCATGTGAGTATGTGCTTATTTCTATTTCTCGTTCGTTTAAGTGGTCCTACTATATCTACTATTCAGCCGTTCAATTTTGCCCCGCATGACCTTATATAACTATTACGGTATATGAACAATATGTCATTTATAATTCACCATGGCGCGAAAATGTTATCTCGGCCCTCGTTTTCCGTCCTGGATACATGGCTTAGGTAACACTCGGATCTATGTCTGTGTATATCTTTTTACATATTATGTAATTGATATCCTCGTCTTCACGTTGTTTTTGTTGGATATACTCTGGGCTTAGGATAGTAGCTATTAGCCTATATTCGACGCTAAATGAATACTCCATTAAAAACATGGCCGACTGTGTTAACCTTGAACTTCGGTCCTTAATTAATAACAAATACTTTAGAGATAGATGGTCAGTCATTATCGAAAAATGCAAGCTAGTTAAATATTCCCGCCATCTCTTGACGGTCCAAACGACGGCGAGACATTCCCTCTCTATCGTTGAGTGCCTGCAATCCGCGTCATTGAAACTTTGACTAGCATACACGGTTTTCCAAGTTATCATGCTTTTGGCACAAAATCGCTCCGATAGCTGTTGCACTGCCGTCCGTTACTACTATAAAAAATTCTAAAGTCTGGGAAATTAATAGGACTGGTAATTAACGAATTTTTTTAAGTTTAAAAGTGTCTTGTTTTTCGGTCCAGTTGAGGGGTATGTCTTTCTTGGTTAATTTTGTCAGCAGCTGGGCTCGATAGTACGATGCTAAGCCAATACGTGCTCTAATTTCTTTTACTTCCTTTGTAACTGGAGAGTTCTTTACTACCACGATTTATTCTCTTATAAAATGACACTAGGTTTGAACTTTACATTACTTTCCCTCATTTTTCGAACACATGTCTTAGGCGTCTAAGATGTTCTTCTACATTTCCTGCGCTGAAAAATATGATATCATTCAAGGCACTCTTTGTACGTTAATGTTAAAAATACATTGTGTATTAGTCGTCGCCAAGTAGCTGGTGCTCAGTGCCAAGTAGCTGATGCTCATTCTTTTGAATTCATAGTGATTACCCCGTGTCCAAAATGTGCTTTTCTCCCCGTCTTGTTCTTCGAGCTCCACTTGAAAATATCCACTAGCTAAATCCATAATCGAAGATAAACTACAGCCATTTAGTAAATCAATGGTATCCTCTAAAGGCGAAAGTGGAAAGAAATCTGTTTTTGCGATGGAATTTAATTATTTGTAGTTTAGGTTAAGAGGAAATTGTGGTTCCTCTCCTGGTTACAAATGCTTTTCTACTAAAAGCAAGGGAAAACTCCACAGAGATTGACAGCTATTATTTCAATATCTATTTTTTTAATTTTCTTCCTATGGTGTGGAACTCTGTATGTTTTTTCGAGATTGGTGGGACGTTATCCGTGATAATACAATATTTAACTAATAAATGATGTTTAGTGGCATATCAGGTAAAGGATATCAATTGAAAAAAATGCTCTCCAGCCGGAACTCGAACCCGGGATTCCTACTGTGGCCGTAGGCACTTTAACCAACTAAGCTACCGGAGATACGGGTGCCATCGGCTAGGTGTTATTCCAATTGATATATAGTTAGTAGCGGTGAGATGTAGGAGACTCCGGCGTCTTCTACAGCTACTAGAAGGGGTTAGAGGGTGTACGGTAACCATTCATTATTGTTGGTTATATTTAACCTTTGTCGTAAGTTACCTCCATCGATATCTGTCATAAATTATTTACACAAAGGAGACCGAAACCGAAACCGAAATTAAGGGCATGAGACCAGCACCCCAGGGACGTACTTAAGCTCTAATAAATAAAATGCTTTTGTTGACAAATAACAAAAGATATTACCTGATGTTATTAACGTTATTAACGTTCTTGATTAGGATTGTTCCAGGGTAAAAACATTTTAAAGTTAAAGGCAATACACTTCTATAATATCTAATAAATTCACCACGTAACGCTGGAACACAAATGCAATTTTCACAAAGAATAACTCTTATGTTCGGTATTTATAGCGGCCGACTTATAAAATTTCTGTAGGAGTTATTTGAAATTAAGTTTTCCGTTCCATGTTAATATTTATATAATATATACCTGTCAGCTCGAATCTGCATTTATTGT
Organism: Pseudeuparius sepicola; assembly: GCA_963920635.1. Classification (NCBI taxonomy): domain Eukaryota; kingdom Metazoa; phylum Arthropoda; class Insecta; order Coleoptera; family Anthribidae; genus Pseudeuparius; species Pseudeuparius sepicola. The sequence continues at coordinate 48,230,010 of OY987298.1, forward strand.
CTGTGAAAGTCACTATACCCAGATTTAATTTATGGCCTGTTTGGGGTACAAAAAAATCTACTATATGGAGGTAACTATATGTATGTTAACTTTTCACTCAAAAAATATCTATGTGTCCTTTTAATAAATCTTTCAGCTTTTCCTCGCTTGAATTGGTTACCTTATCTAGCTTCAATAATTTTAATATTTCTTCTGAATCCTGTATATTTACCTGCCTTATTGGCTTGTTGTTTTTCGACACTAATTTTCCTGTGCTTTTTCTGTACCATTAGATTGGGATCTGTAATATCCATGGAATGAATTGGTATATAATAATAATAATAATAATAATAATAATAATGGTCTCCGATGTCATCAAGAATTCCCACAACTGGAGGGCACCAGGTCCAGATCATCTCCAAAATTATTGGATTAAGAAGTTGTGGTGCACGCATGAACAGATAACTACCTTAATTAATGAAGTCTTGCTCGATCCTCTGAAAATGCCATTGTTTCTTACACAGGGTGCAACCTACCTGTTACCAAAAGACCAGCGGAATACGGATAACCCTGCCAAGTACCGCCCAATAACCTGCTTGCCTACGCTGTACAAGATAATCACATCTTGCCTTACGCAGCGAATATATGCTCACTGCGAGCGGAACAACATCATTGCAATGCAGCAGAAGGGCTGCTCGAAGGGCGCAATGGTATGCAAAGAGCAACTCATCATAGACTCTGTCATCTGCAACCAGGCTCATTCCAAGCAACGAAACCTATACATGGCTTATGTGGACTACAAAAAAAGCATTTGATTCCGTACCTCACGACTGGCTCACAGGTATCTTAAAGCTGTATAAAATAGATCATCATACAGTTTCCTTTTTAGAACACGTTATGACAACCTGGCGCACTAAGATACAACTCAGAACCGCAGACAGTAACATCGAGACCGACACAATCAACATCCGAAGAGGGATTTTCCAAGGAGATTCACTCAGTCCACTGTGGTTCTGCATGGCGATGAACCCTCTATCACATCGGTTGAACTCTACAAAATATGGCTTAGCTATCAAAAGCAACAACGCAGAAGCGATCAAGTTGAATCACCTATTATATATGGATGATTTAAAACTGATCGCAGCAACCAAAAACCAACTAACGCAAATGCTTAAAATTGTAGAGGAATTCTCCAGGGACATCGGAATGCTGTTTGGACTGGACAAGTGCCGCACCCTTAATATCATCCGGGGAAAGCTCGAACAAAGCGCACACGAGATGCAGGACGGCCAGGAGATCGAAGCAATGAGCAAGGGAGATACATACAAGTATCTCGGGATGAAACAAGCTCAAAGGATAGACCATCAAACAATGAAGACTGATTTAACGAATGAATTCATCAAGAGAGTAAGACAAGTAGTGCGAACTGATCTTAACAGCAGGAATTTGTTTAAGGCCCTGAACACGTATGCGTGCTCTGTACTCAGCTATTCGTTCGGAATAGTGAATTGGACCAACACGGACATCAACAACCTGCAACGAAAAGTTAGGACACTACTGACAAAAGCTCATAAACATCATCCCCGTAGCGCCGTAGAAAGAACAACTCTGCCACGTCAACTAGGAGAAAGAGGATTGGCAGATCTCAGCAAGCAATTGGACCAACAAATATTAAAGCTGCGTAATTATTTCTACAGGCAGGCCAACAGCTCCACACTACATAGGGCTATATGCGGAGCAGACGTCTCAACACCGCTACGTCTGACGGAACACGAGCATCAAAATCACCACCGAACCGACAACGATAAACTACAGAGGTGGTTGGGGAAGCCGCTGCACGGGAGGCATCCTAACGAGGTTAACCAGGAACATGTCGACAAGTTAGCGTCGAACTATTGGCTGACCTCGGGACGAATGTTCCCCGAGACGGAAGGCTTCCTACTGGCCATACAAGATCAGGTTATACCAACTCGCAACTACCTAAAATTCATTGTAGGAGATGCATCGGTAGTGGATGACAGATGCAGATACGGGTGCCCAACTTCAGAAACAATCCAGCACATAACAGGAGGATGTCAGATGTTCGCATCAACGGAATATAAGGAACGACACGATTCGGTTGCCAAGATCTTGCACCAGGAACTGGCGGAAAAGCTGCTGCTTGTGCAGGCAGAGAGGGTCCCATATTACAACTACACACCTGAGCCTGTTCTTGAGAACAGCAACTACAAGATGTACTGGGATCGTACAGTTCTGACAGATCAACGAGTTGCCCATAACAGACCGGACCTTATAATAGTTGATAAAATTTCTAGGCAGACAACTCTGATTGATGTGGCCATCCCGAACAACAACAACCTGCGTGTGAAGCAAGTCGAGAAGATCGCGAAGTACAGAGATTTAGAAGAACGAATTAGAAGGCAATGGGAAATGGAGAACGTCCAGACGATTCCAATCATCATGTCAACAACTGGTGTTATACCAAAAAGTTTGCTGAGAAACATCAAGGAGCTGGGTCTAACTGATAGTCTTTACAGGTCCATGCAGAAAGCGGTACTACTTGCGACAGCCCGAACCGTCAGGAAATTCATGGGGAATGCAGGATCATCCAACAACATCGGTGTCACCTAGGGCCCGATAACATGGCAAGGGTCTCATCCGAGCCAGATCCTTTGGTATCCGGGATACCCGGGATCTGAGTGAAAGTTCCCCGTAGAGGGAGTGCGAATGCCTTTTGGCTAAGTCGAGATAATAATAATAATAATAATAATAATAATAATAATATATAATATTTAATAATAATTCCGATGTCCCTGGAGAACTCCTCTACAATTTTAAGCATTTGCGTTAGTTGGTTTTTGGTTGCGGCGATCAGTTTTAAATCATCCATATATAATAGGTGATTCAACTTGATCGCTTCTGCGTTGTTGCTTTTGATAGTGAAGCCATATTTTGTAGAGTTCAACCGATGTGATAGAGGGTTCATCGCCATGCAGAACCACAGTTAATAATAATAATAATTGCCTTTTGGCTAAGTCGAGATAATAATAATAATAATATAATAATACGCAGGGGGGATCTGACTTGTGAGAGAGGCAGATCCACGGGTGTGACAATCCCGCGCTCCCCAGTTACGCAGGGATGGGTCTGGCCTGTGAGAGGGGCAGATTCACGGGTGTAACGATCCCGCGACTCCCAGTTACACAGGGATGGGTCTAGCCTGTGAGAGGGGCAGATCCTCGGGTGTAACGATCCCGTGTTTCCCAGTTAACGCAAGGAGGGGTTTGGCCGGTGACAGGGGCAGATCCTCGGGAGTAACGATCCCGCGTTATCCTAGTTGACCCGTATGGGTAGCGGGTTAGAATACTCCTATCGTGGCTCCGCGAGTCGTAAAAGGCGACCGAGGGCCGTCACTCCCACGTTACGGGAGAAAACTATGGAATGGAGAATAATAGGATAATTGTCATAGGGCCGCTGCCTGGGGATCGCCAGGGCATGTCTGGAGCCGGCGCTGGACATGACAGCGAGCGGGACGTCGGTGACAGGGCGCTGATGAGGCGGGCCCCTGTTGCACAAACAGCTACAGCCCAACAACACGAACATCTACAACATGGGAGCCAAACGAGAACTGGGGTTCCACCCACCGAAGGTGCTGCGCGGGAACTTCAGCCAGCGTTCACTCAGGAGGGATTACAACGACGACGCATGAAATGGACTGGGTCCATGAATGAATCGATAATGCGTATTTTTTACAGGGTGACAAACTTAGGACAAGAGATGATCGGCTACCGACAACAACTGCATGCCAAGTTCTGCAGGGAGTTTCCACACATGCAAGTGTCTGAACAAAGAGTGTCAGATCAGTATCGAACTATTCTAAGAAATAACCGAATTCCAGAAACGCGACTTAACGCTATAAAACGGGAAGTTGAGCTAGAGATCCATGGCGAACACATAGACATAGACCACAACAACGGGGAAATTCAAGTGCCTGGACCACAACAAGAAGCCGGAACGGCAGAGCGAACAACTGAGAATCGGGAAATTCAAGTGCCTGGACCACAACAAGAAGCCGAGACGGCGGGACGAACAACTGAGAATCGGGAATCAGTTAACGGAGAACACTTTGAAAGCCTGGACACACAGCTGAGAAGGGCGGTATTGCGATACGAAGGCACAGACCCACTGAGCAGACCACCGCTACCAAGATTGAATTCTTCCAGGAAGCTTGCAATCATGCTCGATATTATGAACACCAGAATTTTACCCAACTATGTTTCAGTAACACCCACATTAGAACATATGCACATGTTAATCTACTGTGCCGCAACGGCCATCATCACTGCAATGGGAGCCAAGATCCGGACGGCTCAAGAGTTAAATCGTGCAAGACCAGAACCACGAATGGCTCAATGGGAGATGCGACTAAATCGGAAGATCGAGAGTCTCCGTAAAGACATAGGACAAGTAACGGAATATATCAGAGGAGTTAGAACTAGAAAGATCCAGAGGGCGGTGCAGGCAATAATGAGCCGCACCCAAATGCATTCTCAGCGTGACCCCGCGAACATCACTGCTCAACAATGTCTTGATACATTAAAACAAAAACTTTCTGTTTTCGCAGGGCGTCTGAGGAGATACAAGGCTAGTAACAACAGGAAACGAGACAACAAACTTTTTGACCGATCAGAAAAAGTTTTCTACCGTACTTTGAATTCTAGCGCCGATGCCACAAATACGAGTTACCCTAGCAGAGAACAGGTCGACGGTTTCTGGAGAAATCAGCTTGCCACACCAGGTCCATGCAATGTCAGTGCAAGCTGGATCAGTGAAGAACGCGAGATGGGCCGGAACTATAGCCAGATGCAACACGAGCAATTCACAACCGATGAGGTCTCCAATGTCATCAAGAATTCCCACAACTGGAAGGCACCAGGTCCAGATCATCTCCAAAATTATTGGATTAAGAAGTTGTGGTGCACGCATGAACAAATAACTACCTTAATTAATGAAGTCTTGCTCGATCCTCTGAAAATGCCATTGTTTCTTACACAGGGTGCCACCTACTTGTTACCAAAAGACCAGCGGAATACGGATAACCCTGCCAAGTACCGCCCAATAACCTGCTTGCCTACGCTGTACAAGATAATCACTTCTTGCCTTACGCAGCGAATATATGCTCACTGCGAGCGGAACAACATCATGGCAATGCAGCAGAAGGGCTGCGCGAAGGGCGCAATGGGATGCAAAGAGCAACTCATCATAGACTCTGTCATCTGCAACCAGGCTCATTCCAAGCAACGAAACCTCTACATGGCTTATGTGGACTACAAAAAAGCATTTGATTCCGTACCTCACGACTGGCTAACAGGTATCTTAAAGCTGTATAAAATAGATCATCATACAGTTTCCTTTTTAGAACACGTTATGGCAACCTGGCGCACTAAGATACAACTCAGAACCGCAAGCAGCAACATCGAGACCGACACAATCAACATCCGAAGAGGGATTTTCCAAGGAGATTCACTCAGTCCACTGTGGTTCTGCATGGCGATGAACCCTCTATCACATCGGTTGAACTCTACAAAATACGGCTTCGCTATCAAAAGCAACAACGCAGAAGCGATCAAGTTGAATCACCTATTATATATGGATGATTTAAAACTGATGGCCGCAACCAAAAACCAACTAACGCAAATGCTTAAAATTGTAGAGGAGTTCTCCAGGAACATCGGAATGCAGTTTGGACTGGACAAGTGCCGCACCCTTAACATCGTCCGGGGAAGGCTCGAACAGGGCGCACACGAGATGCAGGACGGCCAGGAGATCGAAGCAATGAGCATGGGAGATACATACAAGTATCTCGGGATGAAACAAGCTCAAAGGATAGACCATCGAACAATGAAGATCGATTTAAGGAATGAATTCATCAAGAGAGTAAGACAAGTAGTGCGAACTGATCTTAACAGCAGGAATTTGTTTAAGGCCCTGAACACGTATGCGTGCTCTGTACTCAGCTATTCGTTTGGAATAATGAATTGGACCAACACGGACATCAACAACCTGCAACGAAAAGTTAGGACACTACTGACAAAAGCTCATAAACATCATCCCCGTAGCGCCGTAGAAAGAACTACTCTGCCACGTCAACTAGGAGGAAGAGGATTGGCAGACCTCAGCAAGCAATTGGACCAACAAATAATAAATCTGCGTAATTATTTCCAGAGACAGGCCAACAGCTCCACACTACATAAAGCTATATGCGGAGCAGACGTCTCAACACCGCTACGCCTGACGGAACACGAGCATCAAAATCACCACCGAACCGACAACGATACACTACAGAGGTGGTTGGAGAAGCCGCTGCACGGGAGGCATCCTAATGAGGTCAGCCAGGAACATGTCGACAAGTTAGCGTCGAACTACTGGCTGACCTCGGGAAGAATGTTCCCCGAGACGGAAGGCATCTTACTGGCCATACAAGATCAGGTTATACCAACTCGCAACTACCTAAAATTCATTGTAGGAGATGCATCGGTAGTGGATGACAGATGCAGATACGGGTGCCCAACTTCAGAAACCCCCATAACAGACCCATAACAGACCATAACAGACCGGACCTTATAATAGTTGATAAAATTTCTAGGCAGACAACTCTGATTGATGTGGCCATCCCGAACAACAACAACCTGCGTGTGAAGCAAGTCGAGAAGATCGCGAAGTACAGAGATTTAGAAGAACGAATTAGAAGGCAATGGGAAATGGAGAACGTCCAGACGATTCCAATCATCATGTCAACAACTGGTGTTATACCAAAAAGTTTGCTGAGAAACATCAAGGAGCTGGGTCTAACTGATAGTCTTTACAGGTCCATGCAGAAAGCGGTACTACTTGCGACAGCCCGAACCGTCAGGAAATTCATGGGGAGTGCAGGAACGTCCAACAACATCAATGTCACCTAAGGCCCGATAACACGGCAAGGGTCTCGTCCGAGCCAGATCCTTTTGGTATCCGGGATACCCGGGATCTGAGTGAATGTTCCCCGTAGAGGGAGTGCGAATGCCTTTTGGCTAAGTCGAGATAATAATAATAATAATAATAATAATAATAATAATAACAACAGCTCCACACTACATAGGGCTATATGCGGAGCAGACGTCTCAACACCGCTACGTCTGACGGAACACGAGCGTCAAAATCACCACCGAACCGACAACGATAAACTACAGAGGTGGTTGGGGAAGCCGCTGCACGGGAGGCATCCTAATGAGGTTAACCAGGAACATGTCGACAAGTTAGCGTCGAACTATTGGCTGACCTCGGGACGAATGTTCCCCGAGACGGAAGGCTTCCTACTGGCCATACAAGATCAGGTTATACCAACTCGCAACTACCTAAAATTCATTGTAGGAGATGCATCGGTAGTGGATGACAGATGCAGATACGGGTGCCCAACTTCAGAAACAATCCAGCACATAACAGGAGGATGTCAGATGTTTGCATCAACGGAATATAAGGAACGACACGATTCGGTTGCCAAGATCTTGCACCAGGAACTGGCGGAAAAGCTGCTGCTTGTGCAGGCAGAGAGGGTCCCATATTACAACTACACACCTGAGCCTGTTCTTGAGAACAGCAACTACAAGATGTACTGGGATCGTACAGTTCTGACAGATCAACGAGTTGCCCATAACAGACCGGACCTTATAATAGTTGATAAAATTTCTAGGCAGACAACTCTGATTGATGTGGCCATCCCGAACAATAACAACCTGCGTGTGAAGCAAGTCGAGAAGATCGCGAAGTACAGAGATTTAGAAGAACGAATTAGAAGGCAATGGGAAATGGAGAACGTCCAGACGATTCCAATCATCATGTCAACAACTGGTGTTATACCAAAAAGTTTGCTGAGAAACATCAAGGAGCTGGGTCTAACTGATAGTCTTTACAGGTCCATGCAGAAAGCGGTACTACTTGCGACAGCCCGAACCGTCAGGAAATTCATGGGGAATGCAGGATCATCCAACAACATCAATGTCACCTAAGGCCCGATAACATGGCAAGGGTCTCGTCCGAGCCAGATCCTTTTGGTATCCGGGATACCCGGGATCTGAGTGAATGTTCCCCGTAGAGGGAGTGCGAATGCCTTTTGGCTAAGTCGAGATAATAATAATAATTATTTCTACAGGCAGGCCAACAGCTCCACACTACATAGGGCTATATGCGGAGCAGACGTCTCAACACCGCTACGTCTGACGGAACACGAGCGTCAAAATCACCACCGAACCGACAACGATAAACTACAGAGGTGGTTGGAGAAGCCGCTGCACGGGAGGCATCCTAATGAGGTTAACCAGGAACATGTCGACAAGTTAGCGTCGAACTATTGGCTGACCTCGGGACGAATGTTCCCCGAGACGGAAGGCTTCCTACTGGCCATACAAGATCAGGTTATACCAACTCGCAACTACCTAAAATTCATTGTAGGAGATGCATCGGTAGTGGATGACAGATGCAGATACGGGTGCCCAACTTCAGAAACAATCCAGCACATAACAGGAGGATGTCAGATGTTCGCATCAACGGAATATAAGGAACGACACGATTCGGTTGCCAAGATCTTGCACCAGGAACTGGCGGAAAAGCTGCTGCTTGTGCAGGCAGAGAGGGTCCCATATTACAACTACACACCTGAGCCTGTTCTTGAGAACAGCAACTACAAGATGTACTGGGATCGTACAGTTCTGACAGATCAACGAGTTGCCCATAACAGACCGGACCTTATAATAGTTGATAAAATTTCTAGGCAGACAACTCTAATTGATGTGGCCATCCCGAACAACAACAACCTGCGTGTGAAGCAAGTCGAGAAGATCGCGAAGTACAGAGATTTAGAAGAACGAATTAGAAGGCAATGGGAAATGGAGAACGTCCAGACGATTCCAATCATCATGTCAACAACTGGTGTTATACCAAAAAGTTTGCTGAGAAACATCAAGGAGCTGGGTCTAACTGATAGTCTTTACAGGTCCACGCAGAAAGCGGTACTACTTGCGACAGCCTGAACCGTCAGGAGATTCATGGGGAATGCAGGATCATCCAACAACATCAATGTCACCTAAGGCCCGATAACATGGCAAGGGTCTCGTCCGAGCCAGATCCTTTTGGTATCCGGGATACCCGGGATCTGAGTGAATGTTCCCCGTAGAGGGAGTGCGAATGCCTTTTGGCTAAGTCGAGATAATAATAATAGAGCGGGACGTCGGTGACAGGGCGCTGATGAGGCGGGCCCCTGTTGCACAAACAGCTACAGCCCAACAACAACACGAACATCTACAACATGGGAGCCAAACGAGAACTAGGGTTCCACCCACCGAAGGTGCTGCGCGGAAACTTCAGCCAGCGTTCACAGAGGCGGGATTACAACGACGACGCATGAAATGGACTGTGTCCATGAATGAATCGATTATGCGTATTTTTTACAGGGTTACAAACTTAGGACAAGAGATGATCGGCTACCGACAACAACTGCATGCCGAGTTCTGCAGGGAGTTTCCACACATGCAAGTGTCCGAACAAAGAGTGTCAGATCAGTATCGAACTATTCTAAGAAATAACCGAATTCCAGAAACGCGACTTAACGCTATCAAACGGGAAGTTGAGCTAGAGATCCACGGCGAACACATAGACATAGATGACAACAATAACAATGGGGAACTTCAAGCGCCTGGACAACAACTAGAAGCCGAAACGGTAGAACCAACAACCGAGAGTCTGGAATCGGTTGACGAAGAACATTTTGAAGGCTTAAACGCACATATGAGACAGGCAGTACTGCGATACGAAGGCACAGACCCACTGAGCAGGCCATCGCTACCAAGATTAAATTCTTCCAGGAAACTTGCGATCGTGCTCGATCTTATGAACACACGAATTTTACCAAACTATGTTTCAGTGACACCAACATTAGAACGTATGCACATGTTAATCTACTGTGCCGCAACGGCAGTCACAACTGTAATGGGTGCCAAGATCCGAACGGCCCAAAAGTTGAATCGTGCAAGACTAGAACCACGAATGGCTCAATGGAAAATGCGACTAAATCGGAAGATCGAGAGTCTCCGTAAAGACATCGGACAAGTGACGGAATATATCAGAGGAGTTAGAACTAGAAGGATCCAGAGGGCGGTGCAGGCAATAATGAGCCGCACCCAAATGCATTCTCGGCATGACCCCGCGAACATCACTGCTCAACAATGTCTTGACACATTAAAACAAAAACTTTCTGTTTTCGCAGGGCGTCTGAGGAGATACAAGGCTAGTAACAACAGGAAACGAGACAACAAACTCTTTGAACGATCAGAAAAGGGTTTCTACCGTGCTTTTAATTCTAGCGCCGATGCCACAAATGCGAGTTACCCTAGCAGAGAACAGGTCGACGGTTTCTGGAGAAATCAACTTGCCACACCAGGTCCATACAATGTCAGTGCAAGCTGGATCAGCGAAGAACGCGAGATGGGCCGGAACTATAGCCAGATGCAACACGAGCAATTCACAACCGCTGAGGTCTCCGATGTCATCAAGAATTCCCACAACTGGAAGGCACCAGGTCCAGATCATCTCCAAAATTATTGGATTAAGAAGTTGTGGTGCACGCATGAACAGATAACTACCTTAATTAATGAAGTCTTGCTCGATCCTCTGAAAATGCCATTGTTTCTTACACAGGGTGCAACCTACCTGTTACCAAAAGACCAGCGGAATACGGATAACCCTGCCAAGTACCGCCCAATAACCTGCTTGCCTACGCTGTACAAGATAATCACATCTTGCCTTACGCAGCGAATATATGCTCACTGCGAGCGGAACAACATCATTGCAATGCAGCAGAAGGGCAGCTCGAAGGGCGCAATGGGATGCAAAGAGCAACTCATCATAGACTCTGTCATCTGCAACCAGGCTCATTCCAAGCAACGAAACCTCCACATGGCTTATGTGGACTACAAAAAAGCATTTGATTCCGTACCTCACGACTGGCTCACAGGTATCTTAAAGCTGTATAAAATAGATCATCATACAGTTTCCTTTTTAGAACACGTTATGACAACCTGGCGCACTAAGATACAACTCAGAACCGCAGACAGTAACATCGAGACCGACACAATCAACATCCGAAGAAGGATTTTCCAAGGAGATTCACTCAGTCCACTGTGGTTCTGCATGGCGATGAACCCTCTATCACATCGGTTGAACTCTACAAAATACGGCTTCGCTATCAAAAGCAACAACGCAGAAGCGATCAAGTTGAATCACCTATTATATATGGATGATTTAAAACTGATCGCCGCAACCAAAAACCAACTAACGCAAATGCTTAAAATTGTAGAGGAGTTCTCCAGGGACATCGGAATGCTGTTTGGACTGGACAAGTGCCGCACCCTTAATATCATCCGGGGAAAGCTCGAACAAAGCGCACACGAGATGCAGGACGGCCAGGAGATCGAAGCAATGAGCAAGGGAGATACATACAAGTATCTTGGGATGAAACAAGCTCAAAGGATAGACCATCGAACAATGAAGACTGATTTAACGAATTAATTCATCAAGAGAGTAAGACAAGTAGTGCGAACTGATCTTAAGAGGCTACGATACTTATGAAATCCGCCCGAAATGCCCGACTCAATTCAGGACAAACGTCGCTCGATTAGATATGCATATCCTTTTCCTTCCTCTGGTCCCCACGACTCCCCACTCCAGCCTGCCCCTTCATAGTGCTACGATTGAGGGGCAGGCCGGCCGTGGGTACTACACTGAGAAAACTCTGTCACTTTGTAAAAAAAACCCTGTTTAATTCAATATGAGATATTATTCCTCAAACTCAAGCAGAAGCTTTTTTGTAACTAACAATAATCAATTCAATTACAATTGATATTGAATTCTAATGAATAATTTAAATGTAATATTTTATTTCAATAAATAGCGTGTTCTGGAATTGATTCTATAATTGATTCTATCTTTTCTAAGCACATTCTTTTGTCAGAACAACATAACGTTTCATGGTGTTGAATTGAATAGGGATACATTTAACTGTTCATTATACTGAAATTACAACTATTGTCACTGAATTTTTGCTGGATTTGTAATACTTAATTGTGGGTACTAATATCAATTATAGCCATTCACTTGCAGTGTTCATTATGACTACGAACGATATAGAGTGTAGGGTTGATTCAAAACCTTTAATTTGCGATCACTGTGTGCACTCCTAAGTTAACCCCCAGTTAACCCTGAAAAAATCAGCTTGTTTTAAAGAATTTTTTTTTACCCTTATAAAGCACTTTAGATAGTGGTGATCTTTTACCTATATCTCGTGAAGTATTGAAGTTAAAAAAAAAACTTCATGAGAGAAAGTTGTAGAGAACGTAATAATGTATACATAAGAAGAAAAAAAATTGTACACATGAGAAGAAAAAAAATTGCAAAAAAATGTTTGCAAAACCACTCCTATTGCGGGGTTCGTAACACGACTTCGACGGTGATTTTTTGGGGTTGTACTCAGGACGCTACCCACAACCAACCCTGAAAATATCTACCTGTTAAGAATCATTTTTTTTTCTACCTCTATAAAAAAATGACAATTTGCTTGGACTATGATTACTTACATTGATGAATATAAAAGTTGCAATTAAGTTTTTTGTTCATCCAATGAATTATAATGTTTTTTCAGTTGCTTCTGGGGTACTCTTATATAGTTTGGAGTAGTCTGAGGGTGAGAATTATTATTATTCAAATAAAATAAATTTAATTGTTTAAATAAAACATAAGATATTTTAAAACCGAGGTTATGCTTTCATTGTAGTATGCCAATTTTAGTATCGAAGTGACAATACGTCTTCTTAACGGAAATTCAAACTATTTTAAACTTATTGGTTCATCTGCAATTACGTCAAAAGTATAGATTATATTGTTGGGACCACATGGATTTGCTTGTATATTTAAAGTAGGTAATGGAAAAGTGACTATATACACGAACTCACTAAAATCACAACAGTCTTTTTTTCCTGTGTAGACGTGTAGATAATATGAAATAATAACTCGTGCCGGCCGCCGCCGACGGCCGCCGGGGTCACACGAGTCTCGCCGATGCCGACGAAGAAGCGCGAATATATATTTAAAAAACGGCGGTGGCCTGTTTGCTTTATTGCAAAAATGATATTTTTCAGGGCGTTCACTTTTCGTTGGCAACACACTGCATAGCTTTTTGGCGTCGAAGCAATTTTACTATTATTTTTCATATCAGCAAAGGTGCATGCTATGAAGGGTTCGTGTATAAAAAAAACTTGTAATTGCTCAATTATAAAATCTAAATTAACGATTCGATTACCGAATTCTTCTTGAACCACATTAGGGTCAGTTGAACATCTATTAATGTTTGATTGGATAATTGTTCTGCATAATAGTGTTGCTACGACTAAAAAAGTGCGTCTAAAGTCTACTTCTTCAAAATGTTTTATATAACTAGTAGGTATTCCATATTTACATTTGTGTAATAATAAATAAATCTAACTAAAAACTTTCTACACTGTAAGAGTTCACTTTAGAGGGATTAGAGTGAATAGGCCATATTATATCACAACGGTTTCGTTAATCTATAAAATTACATCCTCAAGGACTAATTTATAGAGTTACGAAACTGGTCTCCCTTTTTAAATAAAGTAATAGTTGTGAGATAATAGGAGCTATTAATTTCTAATCCCTTGTAAATGTTCCATTCAAAGCCCTGTTTTTCCCAGAAAGTTTGTTTCCCAAACCCTATGCACCTGCAGTACTACTTATACCTAAATCCGAATAAGTGTGCAAAATGCAAAATATGTAGGTACCCCTCTCTCAAATTCTGGAAACCATATTAGGTACCTACGGGAATAAAAGCACTCAAGCCCACAAATTACTCCTATTGGTTTCACTACATGTGACTGTTGTGACATCATTATCAAACATTATAGGTATTCTTGCCCTGACTGCGGTTCAGTTTCAGAACCTTATTCTGACAAATCTGAATTATCGAACATCCTAGAAAATGTATTAAAATGTCATAAATTCGACAGACTGGAACAATAAAATGTACTATTTTTATTTTGCCCGATTTTCAACTCCAATGACTTTCGAACAATCTTCTAACGAAGAAGTTTCTAAAACTGACTGGATGTCAGAATTATTATCGTTCCCTCTGGAAAGTATATAAATTAGCTTTTATCATGCAGCGATTTACATAGGAATTCGTTTTCAAAAAATGCTTCACATGACCCATTTATTTGGCAAAATTATTACTTGTACCTATCACATTTTTAAAGTAAAAATCAAGCGCACAATTTGGTCTAGAATTTAAATTTACTCTTTTTGCACGACCAGGCCATTTTATGCCCTAGGGATTAAACCATTTTACACAAAAGCAAAAAGTAGGTACTTTGTGAATAATAATTATTTATTTTCTAAAATTTATTTGTGGCGCAATGGATTAATAATTATTTATTTATAATTCCTGGAGGAATAATAATAATGAGTATTATTATATGCCAGTCGACATACATAATGTCGCGGTAGAAAATATTTTCTTCGGGTACTCGGAAATATAAATATTTGCTAACATACTAACATTCAAAACAAGCGAAACACAAATAAGGGAGACTGAGACTAATAAAATGAAAAATGAACCATCTGATATCGATTGAAAGTTCTCCTGACGTGGTTTCCGAGCCCGGTGAGGTACGCCGAAGTAGGGGGAAGTAGGGGAACCACGAGTTCCAGCGAACGCCCGCCCGCCCGCCTATCTCCGTACGTCTAATTCCTGCTCGAATGGCCAATTCACGGATCATTTTATTGCCGGGCAATGGGTTCGTAGTTTTCAAATCATAGCCAAACGAACAAACGTATCGACTTGAAAGTAGTCTTAAAATAATGTTATAGAATGCCTCAATCGTCGTTGTGTCCTTCGAATTATTTTTGAGTGGTGGAAATACTCGAAATTCTTAACCGAATATAGTCGAATTTCGGGTATGTTTGGCATTTTTTTTCACAGTGTCGCATTAGTCCTGCACAGTTCGTGATACACAACGACGATTCTTCGTAGTTTTATCTAAGCCACAAAAAAAAAATCAAGTGAAAATATTAAGAAATGCAAGTAGGAGATGTAAACTACGAAACCCTTGAAAATGGGGGGTATCGTAGCGCCTTAACAGCAGGAATTTGTTTAAGGCCCTGAACACGTATGCGTGCTCTGTACTCAGCTATTCGTTCGGAATAGTGAATTGGACCAACACGGACATCAACAACCTGCAACGAAAAGTTAGGACACTACTGACAAAAGCTCATAAACATCATCCCCGTAGCGCCGTAGAAAGAACAACTCTGTCACGTCAACTAGGAGGAAGAAGATTGGCAGATCTCAGCAAGCAATTGGACCAACAAATATTAAATCTGCGTAATTATTTCTACAGGCAGGCCAACAGCTCCACACTACATAGGGCTATATGCGGAGCAGACGTCTCAACACCGCTACGTCTGACGGAACACGAGCGTCAAAATCACCACCGAACCGACAACGATAAACTACAGAGGTGGTTGGGGAAGCCGCTGCACGGGAGGCATCCTAATGAGGTTAACCAGGAACATGTCGACAAGTTAGCGTCGAACTATTGGCTGACCTCGGGACGAATGTTCCCCGAGACGGAAGGCTTCCTACTGGCCATACAAGATCAGGTTATACCAACTCGCAACTACCTGAAATTCATTGTAGGAGATGCATCGGTAGTGGATGACAGATGCAGATACGGGTGCCCAACTTCAGAAACAATCCAGCACATAACAGGAGGATGTCAGATGTTCGCATCAACGGAATATAAGGAACGACACGATTCGGTTGCCAAGATCTTGCACCAGGAACTGGCGGAAAAGCTGCTGCTTGTGCAGGCAGAGAGGGTCCCATATTACAACTACACACCTGAGCCTGTTCTTGAGAACAGCAACTACAAGATGTACTGGGATCGTACAGTTCTGACAGATCAACGAGTTGCCCATAACAGACCGGACCTTATAATAGTTGATAAAATTTCTAGGCAGACAACTCTGATTGATGTGGCCATCCCGAACAACAACAACCTGCGTGTGAAGCAAGTCGAGAAGATCGCGAAGTACAGAGATTTAGAAGAACGAATTAGAAGGCAATGGGAAATGGAGAACGTCCAGACGATTCCAATCATCATGTCAACAACTGGTGTTATACCAAAAAGTTTGCTGAGACACATCAAGGAGCTGGGTCTAACTGATAGTCTTTACAGGTCCATGCAGAAAGCGGTACTACTTGCGACAGCCCGAACCGTCAGGAAATTCATGGGGAATGCAGGATCATCCAACAACATCAATGTCACCTAAGGCCCGATAACATGGCAAGGGTCTCGTCCGAGCCAGATCCTTTTGGTATCCGGGATACCCGGGATCTGAGTGAATGTTCCCCGTAGAGGGAGTGCGAATGCCTTTTGGCTAAGTCGAGATAATAATAATAATAATAATAAATACGCAGGGGGGATCTGATCTGTGATACGCAGGGGGGATCTGATCTGTGATACGCAGGGGGGATCTGATCTGTGATACGCAGGGGGATCTGATCTGTGATACGCAGGGGGGATCTGATCTGTGATACGCAGGGGGATCTGATCTGTGATACGCAGGGGGGATCTGATCTATGATACGCAGGGGGGATCTGATCTGTGAGAGAGGCAGATCCACGGGTGTGACAATCCCGCGCTCCCCAGTTACGCAGGGATGGGTCTGGCCTGTGAGAGGGGCAGATTCACGGGTGTAACGATCCCGCGATTCCCAGTTACGCATGGAGAGGCTTGGCCTGTGACAGGGGCAGACCTACGGGTGTGACAATCCCGCGATATCCAGTTGCGCAGGGAGGGGTCTAGCCGGTGACGGGGGCTGATCCTCGGGTGTGACAATCCCGCGACTCCCAGTTACACAGGGATGGGTCTAGCCTGTGAGAGGGGCAGATCCTCGGGTGTAACGATCCCGTGTTTCCCAGTTAACGCAAGGAGGTGTTTGGCCGGTGACAGGGGCAGATCCTGGGGAGTAACGATCCCGCGTTGTCCTAGTTGACCCGTATGGGTAGCGGGTTAGAATGCTCCTATCGTGGCTCCGCGAGTCGTAAAAGGCGACCGAGGGCCGTCACTCCCACGTTACGGGAGAAAACTATGGAATGGAGAATAATAGGATAATTGTCATAGGGCCGCTGCCTGGGGATCGCCAGGGCATGTCTGGAGCCGGCGCTGGACATGACAGCGAGCGGGACGTCGGTGACAGGGCGCTGATGAGGCGGGCCCCTGTTGCACAAACAGCTACAGCCCAGCAACACGAACATCTACAACATGGGAGCCAAACGAGAACTAGGGTTCCACCCACCGAAGCTGCTGCGCGGGAACTTCAGCCAGCGTTCACTCAGGCGGGATTACAACGACGACGCATGAAATGGACTGGGTCCATGAATTAATCGATAATGCGTATTTTTTACAGGGTGACAAACTTAGGACAAGAGATGATCGGCTACCGACAACAACTGCATGCCGAGTTCTGCAGGGAGTTTCCACACATGCAAGTGTCTGAACAAAGAGTGTCAGATCAGTATCGAACTATTCTAAAAAATAACCGAATTCCAGAAACGCGACTTAATGCTATAAAACGGGAAGTTGAGCTAGAGATCCATGGCGAACACATAGACATGGACAACAACAACGGGGAAATTCAAGTGCCTGGACCACAACAAGAAGCCGGAACAGCAGAGCGAACAACTGAGCATCGGGAAATTCAAGTGCCTGGACCACAACAAGAAGCCGAGACGGCGGGACGAACAACTGAGAATCGGGAATCAGTTAACGGAGAACACTTTGAAAGCCTAGACACACAGCTGAGAAGGGCAGTATTGCGATACGAAGGCACAGACCCACTGAGCAGACCACCGCTACCAAGATTGAATTCTTCCAGGAAGCTTGCAATCATGCTCCATATTATGAACACCAGAATTTTACCCAACTATGTTTCAGTAACACCAACATTAGAACATATGCACTTCTTAATCTACTGTGCCGCAACGGCCATCATCACTGCAATGGGAGCCAAGATCCGGACGGCTCAAGAGTTAAATCGTGCAAGACCAGAACCACGAATGGCTCAATGGGAGATGCGACTAAATCGGAAGATCGAGAGTCTCCGTAAAGACATAGGACAAGTAACGGAATATATCAGAGGAGTTAGAACTAGAAGGATCCAGAGGGCGGTGCAGGCAATAATGAGCCGCACCCAAATGCATTCTCGGCATGACCCCGCGAACATCACTGCTCAACAATGTCTTGACACATTAAAACAAAAACTTTCTGTTTTCGCAGGGCGTCTGAGAAGATACAAGGCTAGTAACAACAGGAAACGAGACAACAAACTCTTTGAACGATCAGAAAAGGGTTTCTACCGTGCTTTTAATTCTAGCGCCGATGCCACAAATGCGAGTTACCCTAGCAGAGAACAGGTCGACGGTTTCTGGAGAAATCAGCTTGCCACACCAGGTCCATGCAATATCAGTGCAAGCTGGATCAGTGAAGAACGCGAGATGGGCCGGAACTATAGCCAGATGCAACACGAGCAATTCACAACCGATGAGGTCTCCAATGTCATCAAGAATTCCCACAACTGGAAGGCACCAGGTCCAGATCATCTCCAAAATTATTGGATTAAGAAGTTGTGGTGCACGCATGAACAAATAACTACCTTAATTAATGAAGTCTTGCTCGATCCTCTGAAAATGCCATTGTTTCTTACACAGAGTGCCACCTACTTGTTACCAAAAGACCAGCGGAATACGGATAACCCTGCCAAGTACCGCCCAATAACCTGCTTACCTACGCTGTACAAGATAATCACTTCTTGCCTTACGCAGCGAATATATGCTCACTGCGAGCGGAACAACATCATGGCAATGCAGCAGAAGGGCTGCGCGAAGGGCGCAATGGGATGCAAAGAGCAACTCATCATAGACTCTGCCATCTGCAACCAGGCTCATTCCAAGCAACGAAACCTCTACATGGCTTATGTGGACTACAAAAAAGCATTTGATTCCGTACCTCACGACTGGCTAACAGGTATCTTAAAGCTGTATAAAATAGATCATCATACAGTTTCCTTTTTAGAACACGTTATGGCAACCTGGCGCACTAAGATACAACTCAGAACCGCAAGCAGCAACATCGAGACCGACACAATCAACATCCGAAGAGGGATTTTCCAAGGAGATTCACTCAGTCCACTGTGGTTCTGCATGGCGATGAACCCTCTATCACATCGGTTGAACTCTACAAAATACGGCTTCGCTATCAAAAGCAACAACGCAGAAGCGATCAAGTTGAATCACCTATTATATATGGATGATTTAAAACTGATGGCCGCAACCAAAAACCAACTAACGCAAATGCTTAAAATTGTAGAGGAGTTCTCCAGGAACATCGGAATGCAGTTTGGACTGGACAAGTGCCGCACCCTTAACATCGTCCGGGGAAAGTTCGAACAAGGCGCACACGAGATGCAGGACGGCCAGGAGATCGAAGCAATGAGCATGGGAGATACATACAAGTATCTCGGGATGAAACAAGCTCAAAGGATAGACCATCGAACAATGAAGATCGATTTAAGGAATGAATTCATCAAGAGAGTAAGACAAGTAGTGCGAACTGATCTTAACAGCAGGAATTTGTTTAAGGCCCTGAACACGTATGCATGCTCTGTACTCAGCTATTCGGACATCAACAACCTGCAGCGAAAAGTTAGGACACTACTGACAAAATCTTATAAACATCATCCCCGTAGAGCCGTAGAAAAAACTACTCTGCCACGTCAACTAGGAAGAAGAGGATTGGCAGACCTCAGCAAGCAATTGGACCAACAAATAATAAATCTGCGTAATTATTTCCAGAGACAGGCCAACAGCTCCACACTACATAGGGCTATATGCGGAGCAGACGTCTCAACACCGCTACGTCTGACGGAACACGAGCGTCAAAATCACCACCGAACCGACAACGATAAACTACAGAGGTGATTGGGGAAGCCGCTGCACGGGAGGCATCCTAATGAGGTTAACCAGGAACATGTCGACAAGTTAGCGTCGAACTATTGGCTGACCTCGGGACGAATGTTCCCCGAGACGGAAGGCTTCCTACTGGCCATACAAGATCAGGTTATACCAACTCGCAACTACCTAAAATTCATTGTAGGAGATGCATCGGTAGTGGATGACAGATGCAGATACGGGTGCCCAACTTCAGAAACAATCCAGCACATAACAGGAGGATGTCAGATGTTCGCATCAACGGAATATAAGGAACGACACGATTCGGTTGCCAAGATCTTGCACCAGGAACTGGCGGAAAAACTTCTGCTTGTGCAGGCAGAGAGAATCCCATATTACAGCTACACACCGGAGCCTGTTCTTGAGAACAGCAACTACAAGATGTACTGGGATCGTACAGTTCTGACAGATCAACGAGTTGCCCATAACAGACCGGACCTTATAATAGTTGATAAAATTTCTAGGAAGACAACTCTGATTGATGTGGCCATCCCGAACAACAACAACCTGCGTGTGAAGCAAGTCGAGAAGATCGCGAAGTACAGAGACTTAGAAGAACGAATTAGAAGGCAATGGGAAATGGACAACGTTCAGACGATTCCAATCATCGTGTCAACAACTGGTGTCATACCAAAAAGTTTGCTGAGAAACATCAAAGAGCTGGGTCTAACTGATAATCTTTACAGGTCCATGCAGAAAGCGGTACTACTTGCGACAGCCCGAACCGTCAGGAAATTCATAGGGAGTGCAGGAACGTCCAACAACATCAATGTCACCTAAGGCCCGATAACATGGCAAGGGTCTCGTCCGAGCCAGATCCTTATGGTATCCGGGATACCCGGGATCTGAGTGAATGTTCCCCAGAGAGGGAGTGCGAATGCCTTTTGGCTAAGTCGATAATAATAATAATAATAATAATAATAATAATAATAATAATAATTCTCACCCTCACAATACTCCAAACTAGGAGTACCCCAGAAGCAACCACATGCTTGTGCGGGGGATTTATTTAAACTTCTGGCGGTTATATCTTGGTTTGGTTCCACGACAATAAATAAATGGCGTTTCCATTTCCCAACTTTCCTTATCGCTGGCATACATACTGGTTGACTTCTCGGGGGAATCACTAAGTCCATTTTAAGGTACCATTCCTGTCGAGGCTAATGTCCTTCTTACGGAAATTAGAGGTAGAGTTTGAACACTGCGTCCTTGGTCCCTGAACCAGACCAAGAATTATTGGCGGTTTTTTGACAGGCCCGCTAACTCCATCCCCAACTTCCTAACTTTACTTATAAACTCCCTAACTTCTTCATATACTCTTAGGTGGGTTGCAACATATGTACAGCTTTTCCTGCTAAAAATCTGTTATTGACTGTATTTGTGGATCTCAGACTATAAGTGAAAAACTTCCTATCATATTCTCCTCTTCCTTCAAGATATGAACTTTTTTCTCCGCTTCTTCATATAAAATTTCACTTGGTACAACATTTTTCTGTTTCCTTTTGATTACACTTTCACTAGGCACAACGCCCTTTTGTTCTCCTTTAACTATAACAGCTAATTTTCAACTTAATCTCTCAACTCCTGAACTTCGTCGTATAAAATATCATTAAGTACTCGTGTAATACTTCCTTTTCTTATTTAACTACATTTGCCTTCGTAGTTTAATGATTATTCTAAATTAACGGTATTAACTCTAACACATAAATAACACCACTTTCCCCGCCCACTTTTACACTATATTTATGCAAAAAATCTGATCCTAGTAAAATATCAGTATTATCAGTAATATCGTCATTTTCCAGCACAATTGCTTCTTGCACTAAGTTTTTCCCTTTGTTATTGCAATTTACAGACTTGTATCTCCTAAACTTGTCATGTCATTATCCTGTATATCTACTAATATTAAATTATTTTTACTAATTTTTAACCCCTCTGCAAAATCTGGTTTTACTAAAAATACTCGGAATGTATTAAATTAAAATTTAACTAAATTTCTAAATAAAGATTTGTCTTGTAAGAACCATCCTGCCACAAAATATTTGTCTTTTTTCTATTTCTTTGAAGTGTGGTTCTGATAATTGTCCTACCTATATAGGTAAAACAGGTAGAAAGTTCAATGTCAGAATTAAAGAAAATCATAGACAAATTTTGAAAAATAATAATAACCCTCAGCTTTCTTCAAGTCCGCTTTTTCAGAATATATTGTGAATAATAACCATTCTTTTGACCCTACTCAAGATATTTCTTTTCTTCATTTTTATAACAAGGGTATTATTGTGAACTTGCTTGAGAATTTAGAGATTATAAATGATCAACTAGAATTTTCTAATTTAAAGTTCTACAAGTCTTTGAAATTTCTCACTTCTGCCGTTGACTGAAATATTTCAGTCTACACTTCTGCTACGATGAGATACCTAGTGTTAATTTTTAAATTTGCTTGTTTTTCCGCCCCTTTTGACTTCCTTTATTCTTTGACGTTATGGGTTGTTCATTTAGACAGGCGCAATTACATTCCTAGTAGTAGACCACGCCGTTTCCGTTTTCCATTTTCAAGCCATGGTGATTTGATTATTTCATTCTTAATTATTAATACCTAATGCTTTTTTGGTTCTTTGGAACCCCAAAACGTTCCCGTTATAAACACAAATATGTTACTGTGGCCATGTATCCTTGGGTTTTGATGTGTGTGTGTTTATTTTTTGAAGTTATGTTCAACTTTTGTCAACAGTGCAACTTGGTTTACCACCTTTTCTTTTCAAAATTTTTACTGGCAATGTTGACTGAGGCTCTTTAGCTTTGCTATTTAAATTTGGTTTTTTAATGATGTCACTTAACACCACTTAACCTTTGATTTTTATTTTGAAGATCACTACAACAATTTTTAATATCCTTAAAGTTGCTTGAAACTTAAAGTACCTAATTGAGTTTCACATTTTGCTTGTGTTTTGCCCTTTTTTTTGTTTCTAGCTTTGTTAGTTTCTCTTACCAAAATAATTTTTACTGCTGAAGATGAACCCCTAGCGGTTCGAAACATGTACAGTTTTAATTAAAAACTGCTTGTGGAGTTTTGACTGAGATAATTTTTGCTTTGTTTAATTTTCTCAATTTTAACCTAACAGTAGCTACTTTTTGTTCCTCTGACCAACCTGCCAATAAATTCTTAAATTTTGTCTCTCCAGTCACAAATTGGTATTCGGTTTCTATTGCCACTATCAAATTCGAAGATACTTTTCTCCTTACCTCATCTTTACAGCCATTTGCCTACACTTGTTCGTTAGACATTATTTTAAGAAAATATATTTTATCCAAAAAATATTTTTTTGCCTATTGACCGCTATCTTCAGGTAGAATTTTCATCACCCTTAAAAGTTTTCTTACATTCTTATCACCATTTTTTTCCTAGCAATGTTTTCCCTAACAACCGTTTTTTCCTCACAACTTTCAACCGTTGTCATTTAGTACCCCACACCTGACGCCATTTATTTGTGACGTTGATTACTTTTATGGCGTGGGTTTAAGGATTAACGGAAACACAGGGCTAATTTAATATCTACATAATATTATATTGACAAAAAAATAAAAGCACGCCTATGGAATAAAAAAATACAGCAAGTTGATCAAAGTGTAATATCAAAATTTTAATAAAATATTTTTAACAGAAAATAATAAAAGTTTTAACGCAAAATAAGGTATCTACAATTTTAATAACTGGTTTCAAATTATGTGGCAAACAATAGATGATGATCTCTCCAAATGGCAACAGAACGTGTAGAAAACAATAAGTGAATATGGCTCAAAATAATCCAACAATATATTATCACACAAATTAGTTAACAAGACAACACAAATTAATAGTAAACAATAGATATGTAAAATAATTATTGTAAAATGGTACTGTTCGAGATATGACAAAATATAGCAATCATTTAAAATAACCGGCGCGGCGCACCAAGCAATCACTAATGGTATTCAAAATAAAATAAAGGAATTAAAGAAAAAAGAGAAAAGCAACTCAGTCGACAAAGCCCAACAAAACAAAAATCAATCGCTTACTTTTTAATCAGCTCAACGGACAGTGAGTACTTGCTGCTGATTCTTGGTGTCGACTTCACGGCAGGCTCGGCAAGGGGCTCTCGGCGAGCTCTCAGGCAGTTCTTCACTGTGCTCCGGATGGTCGATGTAGACTTGTTGAATATTGACTGTCGACTATATCACATATACAGGGTGTCCAACTTTAAAATTGTACAAATCCGTAAAATCTTCATTTTCGGAGACAATCGCCCAAACTTTTTTTTGTTTAAAAGGCCTTCAAAAACCGCTTCTTTTGACCGTCCCGTCATTTTCAAAATGCAAATCCAGGGCCGGCTGCGATTTTTTTATACCCCCGATTTTCACGAAAACCATTTAGAGATTTTTTTTATTTCAAATCTGACCCCACAGTGTTAATCAGACCACACCAAAATCCCCATATACCAAATTTGAGCAAAAAATATACAGGGAGTTCCATTCTGCGGGGTGTCAAAGTTGAGCAAAATAGGCATTTTAAAGGCATCTGGCGAGTCAAGTGTGCCATTGTATCTCTTCAAAACAGTTGAATGGTCAACAGGGCCACTCAAAATATTGGTGTGAAAAAATATTTACTACAAAAATATACAGGGTATTTTTCTCTGAGCCATCTCAAAATTCTGAAATTTTATGAAACTTATACGGATCAAGAGTGCTCTGGAATCGTTGAAAAAATATTGACAAACACAAAAGTAATGTATTTCTTTACAAAATGCCAACTAACAAATAAAAACAATTTAAAATATTGGACTTTTTTCAACAAAGTCACTGTCTAAGATGATACATTTTCTGTGCGTTTCCTGTTGTGGCACACTAGCTACCTTAACTGATATGAACTTACTAACTGGCAGGCTTCTGTATTTTTGAGATTTAGTTCATTTATAGTGTGTGGAGCGGTTTTGATATACCTACTCGATTTTTGTCCAGTATAAAGTTCCAAAAATTCAGTATTTTGAGATGGCACAGATAAGAACACTCTGTATATTTTGTATTGGACCTTTGCACACCAACACCTTGAGTGATCCTGTGGACCATTCAACTGTTTTGAAGGGATTCCATGGCACACTTGACTCGCCAGATGCCTTTAAAATGCCTATTTTGCTCAAATTTGACACCCCGCAGAATGGAACTACCTGTATATTTTTTGCTCAAAATTGGCATATGGGGGTTTTGAGGTGTTCTAATTAACGCTGTGGGGTCAGATTTTAAATAAAAAAATCGCTAAATGGTTTTCGTGAAAATCGGGGGTATAAAAAAAATCGCAGCCGGCCCTGGATTTGCATTTTTAAAATGGCAGGAAGGTCAAAAGAAGCGCTTTTTGAAGGCCTTTCAAACAAAAAAAAGTTTAGGCGATTATCTCCAAAAATGAAGATTTTACGGATTTGTACAGTTTTAAAGTTGGACACCCTGTATGTCTGTCAACTCACGATGTGACCTATCTCATTTTTTAGCATTTCGAGCTAGAGCTGTTTTAAGTTTTACTCTTTTTCAGATGCATGCCACATTGGCCCTGTTTGTCTTTCATTACTTTTTTTTAATTATATTGTGGACTTCATACTTATAGGTGGCTTGACGACAATAAGGATAAGGGTTTTCAAAATAACATAAAAAATTCAGAAAGTGAGATACGTCTGTTTGTGAGATAGAATCAAAAATGCTTGACGAAGTAAATTGAGTTACGCCAATGTGTATATTTGTATAATTATAATTTTATTGTTAAAAAATAAACGTACATTCTTATACCTTTGAAAATAATTAGCCTTAAGCAAAATATAACATAAATATATTATTTTACTAAGTGTAGCTTAAGAAATCGGCTAGAAACAATCTGCAGGGATAATAATCGCAAACAAACGAAGCCAAAACAACGACGAAATATTCTCTCTTAAGGATATAAAATATTAATACTAGTCACTATGTGGGAGATTCCTATAAAATTCAGCATGTTTTCGAATTCGAATAATAACAGGTGTGCCTCCAGTACAAAGCGCCATTAGGTCATTGAATTTCTCCTGGACTGTATATTTACCTTCATCTTCACTGAGTTAAGTAAAATTGAATTTCATGTGCCCTATGTGTTCATTGGCCGACCTGGTTGGTTCCACAGCAACTGGATGACTCACAATATCCATAAAAAAGGTTCAATTGTATTGTTTATAACTTTGCATGCAATTATTACTTCTATAAGGAGTGGAAAATAAGCATAAGAGTTGTTGTAAACTGAATGTTGTACAGTATACATAGCTTCATCAGGTAAATTCGTTCCCAGGATTTCCACAGAACCTGAACTTTTTGGGCATTTCAGGAACTGCATTAGTAACAATCTCCATCGGTTGTTCGGTAGGACTGTTAATTATAATCCCATCTTCAGCAGCACTATTTTTAATGAGTCTGTTTTTAAGTAGTATTGAAGGTACATCGTCGGAACTACAACTACATCATTGTCTTCCATGTCATTTCGCCACTATACCATCTTTTCTCATAAAACATTTTCACCTTCGTTCCCACAGCAATCGCTTTATTTTCCTCGATTTTCAATTAATTAGAGTTCACAACATTTGTTGTTCCATCGACCCATAATACAAGCACGTCCATTTTGATAACGAAAACACCCGTCTCAATGGGTAGTTAAAACAAAACTGCCTCGAATATCGTTCAAATCGCATTAATGTGAATGTAAACAGACAAGCATGGATAGGCAAAACTGAGATACGACACATCCGACCAGACCCTGAATTTATAAAATTAAAATCACGAAGTGTCGTAAGTCAAGTTACGGTAGCTCGTGAGAAATTCGTGATACCAAATTTGAGACACACCGACCGGCGAGTGTTCCCCTTCTCACAAACTATAAAAGCCTGAGTTACAACAGTTCGTGAGATTGTAGAAAACATCTTCATAAGTCCCGTGAAGACCCTATCTCAAAACATGATTTATTTGAGTTACGACGCAGTTCGTGAGTTGACAGACAATATGTGTAGTCATCTCTATTTATACCTAGAGCTTTGCTAATTTTGGCGCTACCCTGTTTGTCGGCCCGTAGAACATATAAACAACATGGATTTGAACATTTTTTTGAATCAATTAATGTCTTGTATTCGTCGCGGAAATAGTTCTGGGAATTGAGTTACTTTGAAGTGAATTATTTGTTAGAAGGAACAAGAAAATCGCGTGGCACTTCAGGGCATCGCAATTGCTCCGTTAAAATTGAAAATCAATCTCCAAAATCTCTATCGTTTGAAAATACAAGAGTTGGCCATATAATTACCAAAATACCACAAAAGCACTTGATAAACATAGAGACTAGGCAAATTAAAAATATTGGTTTTTGCATGTGTGCAACAACTCCTTTGAAAATAGCTTTGGTTTCTTTTGTATATAACTGTATGCATGGCATTCTGGACGCATTAAAGTCATTTCAAGATAATACCAAAACAGCCACCCCAAGCAGTAACGCAATAACTTCTCCAATTATTGCAGATGAACAGTTGGCATTTATTATACAATATGATTGGTGTATATTTAGTTTCAATTGTTGTGGTCGATCACGAGTTAAAAGACTAAAAGTCATAAATTTTTTTATTGAAATATGTAAACTTAGTAAATTACGTTCAACCAGTTTTGAAGTTGTTCCAAACCTTTTTAAGGTTATACTCCATGAATTTTCCGAAAATATTATAACTGTATATATAGATATTCGCACTATAGATGTAGAGCAGGTCTTCTGACATCACAATTAGATTGTTTGTCTAACAATAAACTGCGTGAAACCGTGTCGAACGCTTTGGCCAGGTCGAGAAAACTGCCAAGCAACTTTCCGACTTATCCACACTACTTATCCACGATCTTTTCAATGAGCTCCAGAACCGCTTTCTCCGTATATATGAGTCTTTTAGGAAGCCAAACTGTTTCTCCGTAATAATCTGGTTTCTTCCAAAATCTACTCAATGTCTGCTCGAAAACTTTAGCAAGACTATACCTATCACGGATATTGGCCTATATAGTTGTTAATTTCATCACCTGCCCCTGATTTGTATATAGAGGTCCTTCTTCTGGGCTGGCATGTTCCGGTTTTATAAGTTAAATTTATAATGTGAAGCAGTCGTTTGATTGAAAAAGGATGCAGTTTTTTCAGCAATATCGTTTTTATATGTTCGGGACCTGCGACACAGTGATTTTTTACGTTTCCAATTATTCAAAGTTTTTCATTTTTAGATACCGGCATAAGGTAGATTGACAATGAGACAGTAACACCCTAAACCACAACATCGTAAAATAGTTAGCTTAATGTAGCACATTTTTCTCCGTTATCATTAACTTAGACCGCTGTTAGTTTTCAGTGATACTGACTGCAGAGTGGTTGTCTTTTTCGTTTTTTTTTTCTCTTGTTTTCTTGTAATGACCATTAACATTAACGTTTTAATGTTTTTATAGGTTTTATAGTTATTCGCTAGTACTTCAGAATAATTTGTCATTTGTGTTTGTATTTGTTGTTTATTATTTATGGTGGTACTCTGGAAAGATATAATATTATATAATTACTATTAAGTCGTAAGTATAAGAATGTCGAAAACACCAAGCCGTCACTTTGGTTTTGTTTTAACTTACTATAATATACATATTTATACTAACGTTTGGTATGCTAAAATCATCTAAATTTTAAATCTGCCAAGTCTCCGACTGTACTATTTAATTTAACTAATTTATAATAGGGTATAAAAATAATCAACTCATCAAAGCTTTTTTCTGATAATCCGAACATTCAGATGTAATATCAAAGTCTAGTATTCTCTAGACTTTGGTAATATAACCTTTTGACATACTTTTTTCTTATTTTTGTTGAAAAACTCTTCCATATCCGAATAAACCTCCGCCCTGCTCTCCCCATAACCCTTCAATACCCTCAAAAGCTCATTGGAATAAGGAAGCTCTACATAAAATATTCAACCTATATACAAGATCAATGAAGTGAAACAACAAGAAAGAAAAAACAAAATGTAGACAGATATGTATAAATGCAATGAAAATAAATATACAAAAAACTCTGAAGTACCTACCTACATTATTGAGTTTGTATGTACCTATATCAACAATAAGATATGAACTAATTCAGTCTCCAAAAACCTTTAAAATATCGTTATCCAGTTTATTTATATTTATTCTGTTCTTGAATTTTACGCAAATCTTGCCGGCATCAAAATAGCTGGACAACTTTACTTATTTCCAAAATCTTGTCTTGCATTTCTATCAGATCAGGATCAGAGTACCTACTTGTACCTACTTATAACAATGTCACACATGGGCTAAATAGGAAATGGCGTTGACTGATATATTATTATATATTATTATAAATACGTCAGTCAACGGAATTAGGGTATCCAGAAGCAAAGGTTATTTTTTATTACCTTGACATAAATTTTATCGGCTTGATCATTGTACTCCATAGCCATGGCATCATTTTGTTTAACTCTTCCTTTTATCCATTTCAAGTATTGTTTAATGCCATTTTCCGATTTTAAATTTGGCAAAATCATATCGCACGTATTGTATTGGTAATTCTGCATGAAAATATAATTTTCGCCAAATGGTGAATTGTCAATAGCTATCATTACAAAATCTTCTAGATACTTATTTATTACAAAAGCTACAGCTAGAAGTAACTCTCTACTGCCACGAGACATATCATCTGGCACTTTATACAATGACGAGCACGGATAATGTAATTTCTTCAGACTGTTTTTGATTTGAATTGGAGATAATTTGTCGCCTTTACCAAGGAATAGATTTAAAAGATTCCATAGCCGAGGCACCTTAAATAAAGTCAGAGATATATTATCGTATCTCGAACATTTCAAAAGTCTAATTGAACTTACAATGTTTTCGTCGTTTTTATTGAATTTGGCGAGTCTGAAACATTCCGGCTTCAATCCTGCATTAAATAGAAGATTCAATTCTTTGCATAAAATTCCGATGATGTTCTTGATATCAGAAGAAGACATTTCTAAACTAAAAGCATCATACCTAATTACAGAGTATCAAACACGAATGCTTTCGTTTGTGGAGCATATGTATCTTTAAAGTATTTAATATAGAAGGTGAAGTGAAAAAAAAAGAAAACATAATGTATTAAAGACTAAAACCGTTGACTGACGTATTAATAGAGACTGCTCACGGCTGTCATCTTTGACAGTTCTCTGGCTCACCATGCGCTTCCCGGAGACAAAATACAATGCAAAATACATTGTTGACCATAGGCGCCATCTACTTTCCAGGATTTGAAGCTATAGCCGTGAGAAGTCTTATTAATACGTCAGTCAACGCTAAAACCCTTAGGCGCTTATAACTGATCAGCTGATCGAACGCTATTAATTTCGTCCATTTTTTCAGAAACTTGAAAACGTGTCGCTTTATTGAAAACCCTAAAAGCGCGATAGTTTTTTCTGGAGTTTTTAAATTTTTAGCGAAACAGTTTTCTGCTGTCACGATGTAAGTAATACAGCTTGGTCTAAAGTCTAAGTCGAGGTGTAAGTTAATTTATTACCTTTTTGCGATGTAATATCCGAGATAATATTCAACGAGGCCATACAGGACCAGCTCAGGTAACAGCAGCAGCTCTCTCAACTCTCGGAGCTGCAGCAAAGGCAGTTAGCAGTAATGCCTGTAGGGCCACAACAAGGTAGGATAACTGTACAGTAGGTAACCGTCGATGGCTTCTCCGGGTGAGTTTTATTTTCAAGCAGAAGACGGATAGGAATATGGAATACACGCTACGCGCGTTACAGAAGAACCAGCTCTGAACAACAAGTAGATTATTTAAAATATGGCATTTTGAATCTGAAGCAAAAAAAAATTGATCGTTTCAACTCTGGGATGAAAATTCAAAAAATTACGATGTGTCAAAATTTGATGGGTATCAAGGTTAGTTTATCTAACGTTGATGGGTATTTTGGCCAAAAAAGGTCATTACCGAATTCTGCGATTCAGGCCGTGGTCCGAATCGCGCTGACATAGTGTTTACAGCGCTAGGGTTGTTCACGACCGGTCCGATTTCTTAGTGCGCTGATATTCTGACTGATGGTCATTCGATTCGGATCGGTCGCAAGTGCGCGGACCAACACTATAGATATTAAAGACCTGTGCATAGCGCTGTTTCAAGCGATCGCCACTGGAGCCACACGACGAAACACATTTACACGGTGGTTTAATGTTAAAACACCATTGTTGCAGAATCTTTTATAAAATAAAGACGTGCAAATATGTCTGTTACAACGAAGTTAATATTCAAAATAAAATAAAATATTTGTTTGTTATGTCCCTCTAATTTGACAAGTTCACATATGGCATATTTCCATACATTTTCTTAAGAAAAGCGAGTCTAAAAAGCAAGCAAGAGTATTTGGTATCTTTTGGTTTGAAACACAGTCCATGGCTAGTTGGAGTAGGTATGTGAAAGCATAAAACGCATTAGATTTTTCAGTTTCTTCTTTATATGGAGGACTATTGGTTCGCTTTGAAGTTATAAACAAAATTTTATATTTTCATTCCTGCATACGTTAAAAAATACTCTTCCAAAATAATATCTTTAATTTTCGCTCCTTCAGCTGGTTGATCAGATCATACCATAATTCCAAAGTAGTGTTTATTCTTCTGCAACTCACCCAATGGTCAGTAGTAATACAAAGAGAGTACGGGACCACTTTGACCTCAGTTGACCCCTTGATTCTGAGAGTCCCCTACGGCCCGAGGTCACGGGAGCAAAGTGGCTACGTCCTGCCCGAGGTCACGTGACGTCACCGGATGACCCCAGTTGACCTCTAGATCCTGATAGGTTAACCTTTGACCTTTGGGCCACGTGTGACCCCCAGTTGACCCCCCCCCCCCACTCCAACGACGGGGCAACCCCCACTCCAACGGCTTGGTGGGGTGAGGTCTATATATTCGTGCGCAAGAGCAGTTTTCCCGTTATATACACTTACAATTTCCCACAGTCTGATTTGCCGAGTTCAAAATGCAGTCGTTCCTGAATCACCTGAACAAGAATTTGATCGTCAAGAAATTCGAAAGCGTTCAAAATATGGACGTGGATGAAAATTTTCAAATCACGAGCGTGGACAAAGTGAACACGCAATACGGAGAGAAGGTCTACGTAGAGTTCGAAGAATTTAAGACGGTGCTGCCGCAACGATACACGGCCGAGTTTACGCCCCAACGGATCGAAGAAATTAATAGGGATATCGGTAACGGAAGGAGGTATTACATGAAGAGTCTTGGACCCGTCGGCCGATCTACAAATATCGAATTTATTGTAGAACCATGACGAAGCTGGAGTACAGAAGAAAACTGCAACAATATTTGAAGAATTTAGAAGCATTGAAATATGAACTTATGTTATATGAAATTAAAATGAAGATAAAACATATTGACTTACACAATTAATTTTTAATAAACGTTTAAAAATCTTTTGTTGTGTTTTTTTATAAGAATCTTTGTGTTGAAGGGAAAACACCTGAAGCATCATATTATAATAAAACTCTCACTCTAAGCAATAATATCACTCTATTCCACTGTTATGTGTATACAGGGTGATTCTTAACTTATACACATAAATTTGGAAAATTGTAGGTTATGTCAAGTAATGGCTAATAATGAAAAAAAAAGTCTAATAAAATTGTTATCGATAAGGTCTGCGTTTGTGATCTTATGAACCATTTTTTAATTTATTTGTGCAAATAAACCCCGAATTGTTCAAGTACACAAATTTATAACTCAGCTGTTGCGTCGCATCGGGTTACTCGCTGCGAACGCGTGACCGCATAGTAAATATATAGTAAGAGAAAACACGTGGAATAGTTCACGACAGACGCCTGCTTTGTTTGGTCGAGCACTCAGCGATTTTGCTGAAACCGCATATAGAACAATAGGCTACAAATTTCACCCAATTATCTTCTAAATAAAAAAATCTGAAAAAATTGCAGATAGAATAATAAACGGAAAATTTGGGAAAATCAGCATGTAACGCAAACGATTTAGGCCGGAATCTTCAACTAGACACGTGGAAATCCGAGGTAGACTCCTTGGTATCAGGAAATGTGATACATTATGGTAAATAAGAAACCACGTGGAACCGTATATGATGCGATGTACAACGTAAACAATTAGTACGTCAGGGGCTCGGATTTTCTGCTGATGCAGGTATATCGTGATTTCCAAATATATCTTCTGATCGGCTGATCGGAAAAAATCCTCATATAGCGCAATCGATTTTGGGGCCACCCCTTGGGGGGGGTGGACTTAGTCTACCCCGGGGTGGGTGGGGGGTGGCGGGTGGGCAACTACGTGCCAGGAGGAACGGAGGCCGAAGGCCTCCGTCCGACTGGCATGTAGTTGCCCGAACAAAATCCACCCTTCCCCCTTGCACGCGTTTCGCGCATGCGCAGTTCCGCACTTTTGATACCTATGAAAATTCGCAAAATTTTGAAAATTTTTTATTCAAAAAATGTAATTTTAAAAAGGTCCTGATCCTATAATCCCGATAACATTTTGGGAATTTTCATTTTTTGACGGTGAAATGTACAAGACAAGACTCAGACGAATGTTTTATATACAAGTGCAGATAGAATTTTTTCGAGTGACTGATAAAAACAGTTATTATAATAGTTAGTCGGAAGGCCCCAGATAACATAGGAAATTTTGTTTGAACAAAATCTGTAAAAAAAATCCAAGACGTGAAAATGTAGGTAGAATTTTCGAATAAGTTTTGTATACCGGTAAAAATATATGTAAAGGTAAAAATAACGTCAGTTTCACTTGGAAAAAAATGATGAAAAAATTTCAGTAAAAAAAATACGATGTAGAGGTTGTACCAAAAAAAAATTGGAAATAATTATTTATTCCAGTAAAATATACACAAGACCGAAAAAGGTAATTGCGCGGCTGTCCCATTTTATACACCCTAGCTGTTTCAGTTCATCTCGTTTGGAAAAATTTTAGGGGTTATTACTTTTTTAAATACCGGTTTCCTCAACCTTATTTGAAAGTAAATATTTTTTAGTTCCCCACAGAAGGAAATAATGACGATATTTTATACCGGTGGATTCAAAAAATATATAAGGTTAGGAAAAAACCTTGGGAGGCAAACGCGGCTCTGCTGACCAGACAAAAAAAACCTTAGTCGACAAATAATGGCCTATAAGAAGGGTGCGTGATTCCACGTATCAGTTCGAGTGCTCCAAGATGCAAGTAAGTATATACCAGCTGTCCCATTTTTAAACAGCTAGATATTTGGAAACCTTTCTTAAAAAAATTCCCAAGGATTACATGAGCAAAAGAAAGAAAAAAATGTAAATATACCAGCTGTCCCATTTATAAACCGCTTGATATCTTGGAAACGAAAACTTATATAAAGGAAGTAAAAGCTATATCTTAATAGGCGGAGGACCGACTGTCATTCAGACAGGTGAAAATTTTTTGTGATTTTTTGTAGAAGTTTTTTGCCAAAATTTTTTTTTGTCAATTTTTTTTTGCCAAATTTTTTTTTTGCCAAAATTTTTTTTGCCAAAATTTTTTTTTACCGAAATTTTTTTTTACCAAAATTTTTTTTTGCCAAATTTTTTTTTGTAAAATTTTTTTTGCAAAATTTTTTTTCCCAAATTTTTTTTTCGTCAAAATTGTTTTCCCCAAATTTTTTTTTCGTCAAAATTTTTTTCCCCAAATTTTTTTTTCGTCAAAATTTTTTTTTGTAAAATTTTTTTTTTGACAATTTTTTTTGCCAAAATTTTTTTTTGCCAAATTTTTTTTTGCCAAATTTTTTTTTGCCAAATTTTTTTTTTTGTCAAATTTTTTTTTGTCAAAATTTTTTTTGCCAATTTTTTTTTGTCAAAATTTTTTTTGTCAAAATTTTTTTTTGTAAAATTTTTTTTGACATTTTTTTTGCCAAATTTTTTTTTGTCGAATTTTTTTTTGCCAAATTTTTTTTTGCCAAATTCTTTTTCGACAAAATTTTTTTTTATACAAATATAATTGCTAACGTTTAATTTGTTTACCCCATTTACGAAAATGATAACAAAATTGGATCAGACAAGATGTTTTTTCGAAGTAGTTTTTAAACACAGGGTGCCACCACCGGTTTTACGATATAGATTTCAAAATGCGACGCAAGTACATAAAAAAATACCCTAGAGATAAGAAAACAAAATACAACTCACCGAAAGATTCTTGATGATGTATAAAAAGAAATCAGGTTACATCTAATGCCCCAGACAGTAAAATAAACATCCCCGAGCTATCAGATATAACCAAACATCATTTTTCTAACGGCACAGTCATTTTCACGGGAAAAACAACCAGTAACCGTTCAAATTCCATAGATAGGTACTGCCGTAATCCAAAATTTCACTGAACTACGCGTATCTATTATACTGAAGTAGGTACTGATACACTTCCATCTTTCCAAAGAAAAACAAACACGAAACTCCGACTTTTCATATATTTATTACAACGCCTCGATAGAGTCTTTATCTGTGGCCACGACCGAGAATCTACTGAAGCAAGTGCGACGCATAGGACGTGAAAAGTGCCGAGTTGGTTTTATTAAACAATGAAACTTATACCTACGTATATATAAAATAAATGAGAAATATGCCAGAGATGTGAAACCTAATTGTGTTGCAAGTTTGAGGGTCCAAAAAAAATATTGGCTTTAATTTTTTAAGGTGAGAAACACATCTAACAGCCAGTTTGGAAATATACAAGGCAAAAAAAGTAGTGATGTGGCTGTCCCATTTTATGTTTTATACAGGTTGGGTTATTTTAGAATAGTTGTTCAATAGACCGAGACAACATCATAAACGCTTCCCGTTAGAACAGAATCTGATGAAAAGAAAAATTCCATCTGGGTCAAGCTACTACATAACCAAAATAAAAAATACTGAACGTTATAAAATTTAAAAAATCATATTTTCAACGGATTTTTATCCTCTGAAAATTGTTCTTGTGTAAAATTCAGTTTCACTGGGTCAAGCTAGGTGGTAACTATATAACCAAAATAAAAAATACTGAACGTTATAAAATTTAAAAAATCATATTTTCAAGGGATTTTTGTCCTCTGCAAATTGGTTTTGTGTAAATTGAGTTTCAATAAGTTACTAATTGAGATAATAGGAAAAAAATCTTAAGAATCTCTTATAGAATTCTGAGACAACGACCCTGAGAGTAAATATCATACAAAAATCTTTGTGCGTTGACTTTCAACTCAATTTAATAATTAGGTTTAATAATGACAATTTTCTCGATTATCTAGAATCAAAAATATTGCGAGTGGCAATTCACAATTTTCTAGATATCATGTGAAGCCTTAATTTTGCGTCGTAAGTTAGAGGATCCAAAAATATTGGCTTAAATTGTTTAGTAAATGCGATTAAAATATGTTTAGTTTATCAACAGTTAATTGTAACAGCTTATAATCTTAGAAGCTAAACTCTTTAAAAAAATTTTTAGACAAAAAGTTGTAGTTTAATAATGGTCAGTTGGATTCCTTTTGAATCATGTTTGCATATTACCTACAAGGAGTTACAACCTCAAAACATAGAAATCGCTCATTTTAAACCGATTTAAAAAGAGGCACCATAGGTAGTAATAATAAGATATTCAACGGAATTTTTATCGACTGTTTGCCCATTTTGCTAGCTTTTGGGGGTATTCCTTGATATTTTAGACTGATAAAAATGAATAATAAAAATTTCACCAAAACAATACTTTCACTCATATAATACAGTTCTGATTAATAAAAACGGCACCATAGGTAGTAGTAATAAGATATTCAACGGAATTTTTATCGACTGTTTGCCCATTTTGCTAGCTTTTGGGGTATTCCTTGATATTTTAGACGGATAAAAATGAATAACTAAAATACAAAACGCACTGTTGACTTTACTTACGTGAATAGTAAGCCTATAATACGTATCGAAAACAGAGAAATATTCAGGTCAAGAAAAAAATGGCCTAATTTACAAGTTTGTAAATCAAAAACTACCTTTTGGCTTTTCATTTTGATGAGAAAATACGTCTAATTAGTAAGTCAAATAAATGGGACATCATGAAAGATATACTAATAATTGAACAAATGCTATCTTAGTTCTATAGACAGAAAGGTACTATGGGTAGTAATAGTTTTGGGATCAAAAGACGACCTGTTAGCTTTTAAATTTGTTAAGAAAATACGTCTAATGAAATCGAAAGTAGTAACTAGGTTTTGGTTAACATTTCGTTAACGCGTTGATGAATAAGAATGCAAGTGAAAAGTAGACCGAATTTCCCAAAAAACGGTGAGTGACCAAACAAGTTATTATAAAAAGTGGCTCGGGAGACCGATGTAACCTAGAAAACGCCTTTCCTTCGAATAGAAAGTAAAAAAAAGTTGCAAAATGGGACTTAGATGAATATTTGATGCAAGTGAAAAGTAGGCAGAATTTTCGAAAATCGGGGACGGATCAAAAAATATTAAGTTGATCGGGAGGTTGAGATAACCTATGAAACACCTTTCATTCCGACAGAATCTGACAAAAAATTCCAAGAAAATTTTAGACGACTGTTTGCAAGTGAAAAGTATACATAATTTTTTTGAAAAAACTGAGACTGACCAAAAAAAATAGATATTAGAAAATTTTGCTCGGGAGATCGAGGTAACATAGAAAACGCCTTTCATCCGAATATAATCTGAAATAAATTCCGAGATGGGACTTGGACGAATGTTTGATGCAAGTGGAAAGTAGACCGAATTGCCAAAAAACGCGGGAGGTCGAGGTAACCTAGGAAAAACGCCTTTTATTCGAACAGAATCTGACAAAAAAATCCAAGACGAATGTTTGATGCAATTGAAAGGTAGACAGAATTTTAGAAAAACGGCAACTGATCAAAAAATATATATTCGAAAATTTTGGTCGGGAGCCCGAGGTAACCTAGAAAACGCCTTTCGTTCTAACAGAATCCGACAAAAGAATTCCAAGACGGGATGGTAGTGGGACGAATGTTTGACGGAAGTTAAAAGTAGACAGAATATTAAAAAACGAGAACCGACCAAATAGTTATTAGAAAAAGTGGCTCAGGAGGTCGAGGTAACCTAGGAAATGCCTTTAGTTTGAAATGAATCTGACAAACAAAAAATCCAAGACGAATATTTGATGCAATTGAAAGGTAGACAGGATTTTAGAAAAACGGCAACTGATCAAAAAAATATATATTCGAAAATTTTGGTCGGGAGCCCGAGGTAACCTAGAAAATGCCTTTCGTTCGAACAGAATCCGACAAAAAAATTCCAAGACGGGATGGTAGTTGGACGAGTGTTTGACGCAAGTTAAAAGTAGACAGAATATTAAAAAACGAGAACCGACCAAATAGTTATTAGAAGAAGTGGCTCGGGAGGTCGAGGTAACCTAGGAAATGCCTTTCGTTCGAACAGAATTCGACAAAAAAAAATTCCAAGACATGACTTAGAAAAATATTCATTTGATGCAGATGAAAAAGAGACAGCATTTCCAAAAAAAACTTCGACTGACCTAAAAGTTATTAGAAAAAGTTGCTCGGGAGGCCGATGTCTAGCAAAATATAACACCATTGCACCAGAGTTATTTCCATCTACGTAACATTATTGGCGTGGTGGTCGACTAATCGCGTTCACTATTAAATTAATTATGACTGGTCAAATACGTATATAATGCAAATTAAAAAACGCTTTAACGAAGCGTTTACAATGCGTTAACGAGGATTGACAGCGCGCTAACGAGGCGTTACCAACGCGTTAAACGCGTGAAAGAAGCGTTATCAACGTGTTAAACGCGTGAAAGAAGCGTTATCCATGCGTTACGCGTTAACGAAGCGTTATCAACGCGTTAACAACGCGTTATCCATGCGTTAACTACTAGTTATCGATTCGTTAACAATGCGTTAACGAACAACGCATTAACGAACAACGCGTTAACGAAACGTTAACGACGTGTCAGCAAAGTTTTAACAAAGCGTTAACGAAGCTTTAACATCGCGTCAATGCGTTAAGACGCGTTAAAACCGCGTTAACGAATCTTTGACGACGCATTAACGAAGCGTTGACGAGTGTGGAAGTGCGTGGACCCTCCAACTCCCAGAATCGCAACTTACACCAGATCAAACTCAACTGTGGAATCTTGTGACGTCACAGAGATGCTACTTTACATTTCTTTTAAGTAGTTAACCTAACCTAACATTATTGTCGCGGTGACCAAGAGGTTATCGACTGGTGAACCGATTACCATTGGTCAAAACTGACTTAATCCGCCTTTGATACACCTCTCCCAAATCCAATGGCAATCGGTTCACCAGTCGATAACCTCTTGGTCACCGCGACAATAATGTTAGGTTAGGTTAACTACTTAAAAGAAATGTAAAGTAGCATCTCTGTGACGTCACAAGATTCCACAGTTGAGTTTGATCTGGTGTAAGTTGCGATTCTGGGAGTTGGAGGGTCCACGCACTTCCACACTCGTCAACGCTTCGTTAATGCGCCGTCAAAGATTCGTTAACGCGGTTTTAACGCGTCTTAACGCATTGACGCGATGTTAAAGCTTCGTTAACGCTTTGTTAAAACTTTGCTGACACGTCGTTAACGTTTCGTTAACGCGTTGTTCGTTAATGCGTTGTTCGTTAACGCATTGTTAACGAATCGATAACTAGTAGTTAACGCATGGATAACGCGTTGTTAACGCGTTGATAACGCTTCGTTAACGCGTAACGCATGGATAACGCTTCTTTCACGCGTTTAACACGTTGATAACGCTTCTTTCACGCGTTTAACGCGTTGGTAACGCCTCGTTAGCGCGCTGTCAATCCTCGTTAACGCATTGTAAACGCTTCGTTAAAGCGTTTTTTAATTTGCATTATATACGTATTTGACCAGTCATAATTAATTTAATAGTGAACGCGATTAGTCGACCACCACGCCAATAATGTTACGTAGATGGAAATAACTCTGGTGCAATGGTGTTATATTTTGCTAGACATCGGCCTCCCGAGCAACTTTTTCTAATAACTTTTAGGTCAGTCGAAGTTTTTTTTGGAAATGCTGTCTCTTTTTCATCTGCATCAAATGAATATTTTTCTAAGTCATGTCTTGGAATTTTTTTTTGTCGAATTCTGTTCGAACGAAAGGCATTTCCTAGGTTACCTCGACCTCCCGAGCCACTTCTTCTAATAACTATTTGGTCGGTTCTCGTTTTTTAATATTCTGTCTACTTTTAACTTGCGTCAAACACTCGTCCAACTACCATCCCGTCTTGGAATTTTTTTGTCGGATTCTGTTCGAACGAAAGGCATTTTCTAGGTTACCTCGGGCTCCCGACCAAAATTTTCGAATATATATTTTTTTGATCAGTTGCCGTTTTTCTAAAATCCTGTCTACCTTTCAATTGCATCAAATATTCGTCTTGGATTTTTTGTTTGTCAGATTCATTTCAAACTAAAGGCATTTCCTAGGTTACCTCGACCTCCTGAGCCACTTTTTCTAATAACTATTTGGTCGGTTCTCGTTTTTTAATATTCTGTCTACTTTTAACTTCCGTCAAACATTCGTCCCACTACCATCCCGTCTTGGAATTCTTTTGTCGGATTCTGTTAGAACGAAAGGCGTTTTCTAGGTTACCTCGGGCTCCCGACCAAAATTTTCGAATATATATTTTTTGATCAGTTGCCGTTTTTCTAAAATTCTGTCTACCTTTCAATTGCATCAAACATTCGTCTTGGATTTTTTTGTCAGATTCTGTTCGAATAAAAGGCGTTTTTCCTAGGTTACCTCGACCTCCCGCGTTTTTTGGCAATTCGGTCTACTTTCCACTTGCATCAAACATTCGTCTAAGTCCCATCTCGGAATTTATTTCAGATTATATTCGGATGAAAGGCGTTTTCTATGTTACCTCGATTTCCCGAGCAAAATTTTCTAATATCTATTTTTTTTGGTCAGTCTCAGTTTTTTTCAAAAAAATTATGTATACTTTTCACTTGCAAACAGTCGTCTAAAATTTTCTTGGAATTTTTTGTCAGATTCTGTCGGAATGAAAGGTGTTTCATAGGTTATCTCAACCTCCCGATCAACTTAATATTTTTTGATCCGTCCCCGATTTTCGAAAATTCTGCCTACTTTTCACTTGCATCAAATATTCATCTAAGTCCCATTTTGCAACTTTTTTTTACTTTATATTCGAAGGAAAGGCGTTTTCTAGGTTACATCGGTCTCCCGAGCCACTTTTTATAATAACTTGTTTGGTCACTCACCGTTTTTTGGGAAATTCGGTCTACTTTTCACTTGCATTCTTATTCATCAACGCGTTAACGAAATGTTAACCAAAACCTAGTTACTACTTTCGATTTCATTAGACGTATTTTCTTAACAAATTTAAAAGCTAACAGGTCGTCTTTTGATCCCAAAACTATTACTACCCATAGTACCTTTCTGCCTATAGAACTAAGATAGCATTTGTTCAATTATTAGTATATCTTTCATGATGTCCCATTTATTTGACTTACTAATTAGACGTATTTTCTCATCAAAATGAAAAGCCAAAAGGTAGTTTTTGATTTACAAACTTGTAAATTAGGCCATTTTTTTCTTGACCTGAATATTTCTCTGTTTTCGATACGTATTATAGGCTTACTATTCACGTAAGTAAAGTCAACAGTGCGTTTTGTATTTTAGTTATTCATTTTTATCCGTCTAAAATATCAAGGAATACCCCAAAAGCTAGCAAAATGGGCAAACAGTCGATAAAAATTCCGTTGAATATCTTATTACTACTACCTATGGTGCCTTTTTTATTAATCAGAACTGTATTATATGAGTGAAAGTATTGTTTTGGTGAAATTTTTATTATTCATTTTTATCAGTCTAAAATATCAAGGAATACCCCCAAAAGCTAGCAAAATGGGCAAACAGTCGATAAAAATTCCGTTGAATATCTTATTATTACTACCTATGGTGCCTTTTTTATTAATCAGAAGTGTATCATATGAGTGAAAGTATTGTTTTGGTGAAATTTTTATTAAATCGGTTTAAAATGAGCGATTTCTATGTTTTGAGGTTGTAACTCCTTGTAGGTAATATGCAAACATGATTCAAAAGGAATCCAACTGACCATTATTAAACTACAACTTTTTGTCTAAAAATTTTTTTAAAGAGTTTAGCTTCTAAGATTATAAGCTGTTACAATTAACTGTTGATAAACTAAACATATTTTAATCGCATTTACTAAACAATTTAAGCCAATATTTTTGGATCCTCTAACTTACGACGCAAAATTAAGGCTTCACATGATATCTAGAAAATTGTGAATTGCCACTCGCAATATTTTTGATTCTAGATAATCGAGAAAATTGTCATTATTAAACCTAATTATTAAATTGAGTTGAAAGTCAACGCACAAAGATTTTTGTATGATATTTACTCTCAGGGTCGTTGTCTCAGAATTCTATAAGAGATTCTTAAGATTTTTTTCCTATTATCTCAATTAGTAACTTATTGAAACTCAATTTACACAAAACCAATTTGCAGAGGACAAAAATCCCTTGAAAATATGATTTTTTAAATTTTATAACGTTCAGTATTTTTTATTTTGGTTATATAGTTACCACCTAGCTTGACCCAGTGAAACTGAATTTTACACAAGAACAATTTTCAGAGGATAAAAATCCGTTGAAAATATGATTTTTTAAATTTTATAACGTTCAGTATTTTTTATTTTGGTTATGTAGTAGCTTGACCCAGATGGAATTTTTCTTTTCATCAGATTCTGTTCTAACGGGAAGCGTTTATGATGTTGTCTCTGTCTATTGAACAACTATTCTAAAATAACCCAACCTGTATAAAACATAAAATGGGACAGCCACATCACTACTTTTTTTGCCTTGTATATTTCCAAACTGGCTGTTAGATGTGTTTCTCACCTTAAAAAATTAAAGCCAATATTTTTTTTGGACCCTCAAACTTGCAACACAATTAGGTTTCACATCTCTGGCATATTTCTCATTTATTTTATATATACGTAGGTATAAGTTTCATTGTTTAATAAAACCAACTCGGCACTTTTCACGTCCTATGCGTCGCACTTGCTTCAGTAGATTCTCGGTCGTGGCCACAGATAAAGACTCTATCGAGGCGTTGTAATAAATATATGAAAAGTCTGAGTTTCGTGTTTGTTTTTCTTTGGAAAGATGGAAGTGTATCAGTACCTACTTCAGTATAATAGATACGCGTAGTTCAGTGAAATTTTGGATTACGGCAGTACCTATCTATGGAATTTGAACGGTTACTGGTTGTTTTTCCCGTGAAAATGACTGTGCCGTTAGAAAAATGATGTTTGGTTATATCTGATAGCTCGGGGATGTTTATTTTACTGTCTGGGGCATTAGATGTAACCTGATTTCTTTTTATACATCATCAAGAATCTTTCGGTGAGTTGTATTTTGTTTTCTTATCTCTAGGGTATTTTTTTTATGTACTTGCGTCGCATTTTGAAACCTATATCGTAAAACCGGTGGTGGCACCCTGTGTTTAAAAACTACTTCGAAAAAACATCTTGTCTGATCCAATTTTGTTATCATTTTCGTAAATGGGGTAAACAAATTAAACGTTAGCAATTATATTTGTATCAAAAAAAATTTTGTCGAAAAAGAATTTGGCAAAAAAAAATTTGGCAAAAAAAAATTCGACAAAAAAAAATTTGGCAAAAAAAATGTCAAAAAAAATTTTACAAAAAAAAATTTTGACAAAAAAAATTTTGACAAAAAAAAAAATTTGGCAAAAAAAAATTTTGACAAAAAAAAATTTGACAAAAAAAAAAATTTGGCAAAAAAAAATTGGCAAAAAAAAATTTGGCAAAAAAAATTTTGGCAAAAAAAATTGTCAAAAAAAAAATTTGACAAAAAAAAATTTTGACGAAAAAAAAATTTGGGGAAAAAAATTTTGACGAAAAAAAAATTTGGGGAAAAAAATTTTGACGAAAAAAAAATTTGGGAAAAAAAATTTTGCAAAAAAAAATTTGACAAAAAAAAATTTGGCAAAAAAAAAATTTTGGTAAAAAAAAATTTTGGTAAAAAAAAATTTTGGCAAAAAAAAATTTTGGCAAAAAAAAACTTTGGCAAAAAAAAAAATTTGGCAAAAAAAATTTGACAAAAAAAAAATTTGGCAAAAAACTTCTACAAAAAATCACAAAAAATTTTCACCTGTCTGAATGACAGTCGGTCCTCCGCCTATTAAGATATAGCTTTTACTTCCTTTATATAAGTTTTCGTTTCCAAGATATCAAGCGGTTTATAAATGGGAC
The DNA here is from genome assembly GCA_963920635.1 of Pseudeuparius sepicola. Classification (NCBI taxonomy): domain Eukaryota; kingdom Metazoa; phylum Arthropoda; class Insecta; order Coleoptera; family Anthribidae; genus Pseudeuparius; species Pseudeuparius sepicola. The sequence goes on from OY987298.1 coordinate 48,274,563, forward strand.
AGCTGGTATATTTACATTTTTTTCTTTCTTTTGCTCATGTAATCCTTGGGAATTTTTTTAAGAAAGGTTTCCAAATATCTAGCTGTTTAAAAATGGGACAGCTGGTATATACTTACTTGCATCTTGGAGCACTCGAACTGATACGTGGAATCACGCACCCTTCTTATAGGCCATTATTTGTCGACTAAGGTTTTTTTTGTCTGGTCAGCAGAGCCGCGTTTGCCTACCAAGGTTTTTTCCTAACCTTATATATTTTTTGAATCCACCGGTATAAAATATCGTCATTATTTCCTTCTGTGGGGAACTAAAAAATATTTACTTTCAAATAAGGTTGAGGAAACCGGTATTTAAAAAAGTAATAACCCCTAAAATTTTTCCAAACGAGATGAACTGAAACAGCTAGGGTGTATAAAATGGGACAGCCGCGCAATTACCTTTTTCGGTCTTGTGTATATTTTACTGGAATAAATAATTATTTCCAATTTTTTTTTGGTACAACCTCTACATCGTATTTTTTTTACTGAAATATTTTCATCATTTTTTTCCAAGTGAAACTGACGTTATTTTTACCTTTACATATATTTTTACCGGTATACAAAACTTATTCGAAAATTCTACCTACATTTTCACGTCTTGGATTTTTTTTACAGATTTTGTTCAAACAAAATTTCCTATGTTATCTGGGGCCTTCCGACTAACTATTATAATAACTGTTTTTATCAGTCACTCGAAAAAATTCTATCTGCACTTGTATATAAAACATTCGTCTGAGTCTTGTCTTGTACATTTCACCGTCAAAAAATGAAAATTCCCAAAATGTTATCGGGATTATAGGATCAGGACCTTTTTAAAATTACATTTTTTGAATAAAAAATTTTCAAAATTTTGCGAATTTTTATAGGTATCAAAAGTGCGGAACTGCGCATGCGCGAAACGCGTGCAAGGGGGAAGGGTGGATTTTGTTCGGGCAACTACATGCCAGTCGGACGGAGGCCTTCGGCCTCCGTTCCTCCTGGTACGTAGTTGCCCACCCGCCACCCCCCACCCACCCCGAGGTAGACTAAGTCCACCCCCCCCAAGGGGTGGCCCCAAAATCGATTGCGCTATATGAGGATTTTTTCCGATCAGCCGATCAGAAGATATATTTGGAAATCACGATATACCTGCATCAGCAGAAAATCCGAGCCCCTGACGTACTAATTGTTTACGTTGTACATCGCATCATATACGGTTCCACGTGGTTTCTTATTTACCATAATGTATCACATTTCCTGATACCAAGGAGTCTACCTCGGATTTCCACGTGTCTAGTTGAAGATTCCGGCCTAAATCGTTTGCGTTACATGCTGATTTTCCCAAATTTTCCGTTTATTATTCTATCTGCAATTTTTTCAGATTTTTTTATTTAGAAGATAATTGGGTGAAATTTGTAGCCTATTGTTCTATATGCGGTTTCAGCAAAATCGCTGAGTGCTCGACCAAACAAAGCAGGCGTCTGTCGTGAACTATTCCACGTGTTTTCTCTTACTATATATTTACTATGCGGTCACGCGTTCGCAGCGAGTAACCCGATGCGACGCAACAGCTGAGTTATAAATTTGTGTACTTGAACAATTCGGGGTTTATTTGCACAAATAAATTAAAAAATGGTTCATAAGATCACAAACGCAGACCTTATCGATAACAATTTTATTAGACTTTTTTTTCATTATTAGCCATTACTTGACATAACCTACAATTTTCCAAATTTATGTGTATAAGTTAAGAATCACCCTGTATACACATAACAGTGGAATAGAGTGATATTATTGCTTAGAGTGAGAGTTTTATTATAATATGATGCTTCAGGTGTTTTCCCTTCAACACAAAGATTCTTATAAAAAAACACAACAAAAGATTTTTAAACGTTTATTAAAAATTAATTGTGTAAGTCAATATGTTTTATCTTCATTTTAATTTCATATAACATAAGTTCATATTTCAATGCTTCTAAATTCTTCAAATATTGTTGCAGTTTTCTTCTGTACTCCAGCTTCGTCATGGTTCCAAGACTCTTCATGTAATACCTCCTTCCGTTACCGATATCCCTATTAATTTCTTCGATCCGTTGGGGCGTAAACTCGGCCGTGTATCGTTGCGGCAGCACCGTCTTAAATTCTTCGAACTCTACGTAGACCTTCTCTCCGTATTGCGTGTTCACTTTGTCCACGCTCGTGATTTGAAAATTTTCATCCACGTCCATATTTTGAACGCTTTCGAATTTCTTGACGATCAAATTCTTGTTCAGGTGATTCAGGAACGACTGCATTTTGAACTCGGCAAATCAGACTGTGGGAAATTGTAAGTGTATATAACGGGAAAACTGCTCTTGCGCACGAATATATAGACCTCACCCCACCAAGCCGTTGGAGTGGGGGTTGCCCCGTCGTTGGAGTGGGGGGGGGTCAACTGGGGGTCACACGTGGCCCAAAGGTCAAAGGTTAACCTATCAGGATCTAGGGGTCAACTGGGGTCATCCGGTGACGTCACGTGACCTCGGGCATGACGTAGCCACTTTGCTCCCGTGACCTCGGGCCGTAGGGGACTCTCAGAATCAAGGGGTCAACTGAGGTCAAAGTGGTCCCGTACTCTCTTTGTATTACTACTATGGTCTGTGCATATCATTTTCTTCATGTGCCTAAAAATTTCATGCTATCACAAACAAATCTACCTCGAAATAAGCCGTATTAATAGGATAAAACTGCCAAATACTGCACGCAAAGACAATTCGTTACCGTAAAAAGAAGGTAAATCGTAATAAAACTGGATATTTAAAATTTTTGATTTTTTAAACGTCAGAAACTGACATCCCAATAGCCACAGAGTACCCCCCTATAACCTATAATAAGTCGCCATTTTTTTCATCGTGTAGCGCCACCCCGATCCGTACACAACAATGAAATATGACGGCATACTCCGGTCTTTAATATAGTGTTGGTCCAGGATTTATCGTATCAACCATGTGTCAATCTTTTGTAATCTGTGGTGTCAAAAAAGGGTGTTTCTTGAAGAAGCAATTTCCCTTTGTGATATCAGTGATCCAGAACGGTTTATTGATTATAATAATACTAATATCTCTCACCCTCACAATACTCCAAACTAGGAGTACCCTAGAAGCAACCACATGCTTGTGCGGGGGAGGGGGGCAATTACTATTATTTTGTCTTCGTTGCCATTTGCGACTAGGACAATTAGTAAATCAAACGAATAAAGCTATTTAGGAGCAATAAAGTGAACCCACATTTGTCCAACGCTCTTGGCCATAGCGGCGTTTTTCTTTTAAAGACATGTGCATGCGTCTGCCTCGAACCAAGGTCGATCGAAGGCAGAAAAACATGCAGTCTAAAAAGTCAGCGCCGGTACGAGCGACGCCACCGCGAGCGACGCCACCGCGGCCCTTCATCTTCTTCGTGTAGGTGTTAGAAGACTATACTACTTAATTAAATTATATTTTCTTCGCAAAACATACTGTCGCAGTAAAAAACAATGAAAAACTCCATGGAGTCAGCGTCAGCAGTTGCGAGGCGCTCGAATGAGTAGGGGACTATAGGGGACCCATGTCGGCCTGAATACGTAATTCTGTAATAGTTATTGGCAATTAGGTATATTTAAAAAAACGTAGTTCTAGTTTACGCAAGACTCCGCTCCGCTTACTTTATTCTCCTCATTCCCCAGGTGTACTGATAACAATATTACTATACTTATCTGTAGACGATCTGGTTAGGAACAAACAGAGAGTATTTCGTTCGTGTCCTCAAGCAAAATTTTGCACTTTATGTGCTATTTTTTGACGGGACCAGACAAAACGAATATGAAACGTTTCCAAAGCTACGGAGCGCTCTTAACAGCTCTTAACAGCGCTATTAACAGCGCTCCGTAACTAAAACCTAATAAAATTGGGGTTATATTGTTTACAAGCTCATGGGGCTCACACCAGGGACCGTCGTCACCGAGGACGACATATTCAAGTGACAATTTGTAAGCACTGTAAACGTAATTCGGCCTGTGAGCGCGCTATTAGCGCCATAAACATGATTCGGACCCAGTGTTGTCAACTTAGCGGTTTTGCGGCTAAATCTGGCGCATTGAAAACCCATGTGGCTGGATAAAATGGCCATCTAGCGGTTAGCTGTTTTTCTAGCGGATCTGTAACATATTTAGCCAGGCCAGATTTCCGATTTGTAGAGTGTTTACAAATCCATTAGAAGAAATTTCAATATAGTACTACAGGGCCAAAAAGATAACATCAAAAAAGTTACGAGTAAAAGCACCATCCAAAAACAGACCAAGTAAGATAGGTACGTAGAAATTGGCATTTTCAGCTTATTCTCCATACCCAAAAACATAGCAGTGCCAAATTTTAGTTTAGCAGCTTGATTAGTTTGGGAGATGTAGCCATAATTCAATTTAAATAGATGAACTTTAACGCCCTGTATCTCTTAAACAAACAACATTTCTATAAGGCATATTAGCCTCAATCGTAATATTTTGGCCCAAAATATATGCGGTGGCACTATATATATGTGCCATTACTAATGACTCACCCTGTATAATAGAGTTCACATTTTATGAAATATTATATCTAGGCACAAAAAAGCAAATAATAAAGTACTACCTATGGTTTTTGACAAAAAAGACCCAGACTCTACTTTAATAACCGAAATAGCAATAATTATTATTCTTGCCGTCCACTACGGAATTCTTCGCAGCAAGACAACAAAATAATGTAAATACCATTAAACACCACACAAAGTTAAATTAGGTCCTTCTTCTTTTTTCAATTTGGGTTGGACTACTAGGCGATTTCCCAGGTCCGGTGCTCTGCACCCATTGAGTTCTTTGTATGACTTGTCTGGATAAATCCATTCCCAATGAGGCAATAACTTGATTAATTTTCTTTTGTTTTCTACTGGGTTCTCTCTTAAATTAGGTTAATGACAGAAGCAGAAAGCAAAAGGTTAGAAGTGACGCGAATAATCGGGATATTTTCATAATCGAGATATTAGTAACATTAAGTATTTCATAATCGAAATAATAAGTCGAGATATTAAGACTCAATGTACAGCACATATGTGGCGATTCAACATTTTGACCCATAAAAATGGCTTTTTTCGATCTGTAGCGAGCAACACGCATAATTATTTAAACTTTTGGTCAATACAAATTTTAAGCTAAGTAATTACTCACATTTTGAGACAAAAATTATTTAAAAATATTTATCACAATGGCGGTCATTAGGCTTTTTGCGCAAATGCTAATAACTGCCATTGTGATAAATATTTGTAAGTATAATTTTTGTCTCAAAATGTGAGTACCTATATTTAATTAGATTAAAATTTGTATTGACCAAAAGTTTAAAATTATGCGTGTTGCTCGCTACAGATCGAAAATAGCCATTTTATGGGTCAAAATGTTGAATCACCACGCACGCGCTGTACATTGAGCGAGACATTGAGTCTTAATCGATTTTTATATTTATGTCTCGGTCGGTTCGGTGTTCGGTCATCCAATTTCCAATATTATTAAATGGCATTATTCTTATTGATAATATATTTTTTTTTAATTTTTGGCGAATGAACCGGTATAAGTAAACTTGGAAATTTATTGCCAGAGTGCGATGGCGCTTGGCGCTACTCGACTTCCCACTCCTAAAAGTCCAGAATCATTTCGAAATTCTCTGTCTTTTAATCGGTTCGAGAATTCGAGTTCGGCTTTCGGCTTTCGGCTTCGATTTTAGTAATGTTTGGCGGTTTAAAAGTTTCAACGTTTCAACTCAACGTCTGGCTCTCGAGTCGTAAGATCTCGACAGTGTACACTGTACGCTACTATTTTAATAGGTAACTACTAAAAACTCATCTCCAGATATTTGAAAATCGAAATAATGATGAAATTATAATAAGCCTTCGGATCTGGGTAAATGATCTCCGTAATCCAGCCCAAAAAGAAGAGACTAACATGACTTTTAAAGTGATGAGATTCTATTCGAGAATGATTTTGCATAAAAACGAAAGTTAAATAAGTTGCGCAATTTTAGTTCAAGAAAATGGTACAAACAGATTTCTAACATCTTTTTTCGTTTTTGAGTTATTCTGAAAAAAGTGAAATTTTGCATTTTCGAAAAAAAAAAAGAAAAACACTTTCTTAATGGCACTTTTCAACGGGCTTTAAGATGGCATTTTTAGATTTGTTCTACAACATTTCGTTTTTGAGAAACCATCTTCCACTTAATTTTTTTAAATACGGACCTGGATTTCTTTTTTGCAGATTTTGAAAGCACTTTTCATTGCAAATACCATAATGTATGACACGAAATATTTTTAAAATGTAAGTAGGTATACTGAAAAATCCTTTTCTCCATTTATTTTTTTATATTGCGGCCCTGTATTTAATAATAAGAAGTGTAAATATTAATCATCAGTATTGTCAACAATTAAACTTAAACTGTAAATCTTATAGTTTATTTTTACTTCGAAAACTTAATATTCTTAAATACGGCCCTGTCTGGTGTTATATATGTAAGTCAATGAAACCAATAACTTTTGCCATGTATTAATTATTGTAACAATAGGGGAGAGGCGGGAGGATTGGGACGATATTTTTCCGGGGCATATTTTTATGGGTTGTAATACTTGAAAACTCTTTAAAATTCCACAAAAGGAAGAGTAGACGACTATAAACCAAAATAAAACTTTAATTCTTATAAAAACTGAACAGTTTGTTTTGTACCTATATTTTAAGAAAAAATCAAAACTGTCCCAAACCTCCCTACCATAGGGATGTTTGGACCAACCTAGTGGGAGGTTTGGTACATGATTAAAATTATCGCAAATTTTCGTAAATTGTCAAATTTTCTTTAAAATGTAAATACTTACTGGTTCTTTTACTCGGCCCCTTGATTTTTGGCTCTTGCAGTTTTCCTATAATTTTGTTTACAGAAACCTCTTCTATGTCATCTTCGTTGGGGAAATATAATTCATTGTTTTTTACACTTTTACGAAGGTATTTCACTTTAAAGGAGGACATTTCAAAGTGCAGGACCTCCAACACCTTTCCAATGTAATGTACCTACAAAGTTTACTCTTTTGCCTTCTACTTTTAGTTTCACTGAAATGTAATCCCCTTCGATGTACGTTTTATCACTGATGTCTAGTTCAGTAGAATTATTGTCTTCTTCATCCCTATTAAATTCTAAACCAGAGCTACTATCTTTGCAAATAGTTTTTCCGTCAATGTCTTTGTTTTCAGAGGATGAACATTCTGTTGTCACTATCGGCTTTCTTATTGTAGCTTTTCTTTTCTCTGCCTCCTTTTTCCTTTTTCTGCAAAGTTGCTGTTCCTCTATTTCATTTCTTTTGGGTGTCCCCTTTTATTACCCTTGACTTTCCAGGTCTTGGGCCACCACTTTTTTAATACGTGGAGCTGCCTTTGGAAATCGACAAATTCTTTTGAGGTAAAATTTCTCTATTTCCTTTATTCTTATATTTACGAGGCATGATAATTGTTTTGAAATCCTAAAATATCCAGTAACTTTAGATAATCATTGGCATCGACACTGTCCCAAACCTCCCTATATTGAGTGGTCCAAACCTTCCTGCTGTCTACACATTTCATAAATCAGGATTACATAAAGTTGAGGTTAATTTTCAGGGACACCGTAACTGGCGATAAATGTCCACCAAATTACGCAATACTGCAAGCCTATTCATCTTTCCACAATCTTGTTAGGTTATGTTATATTAAAAAGCATGTGCCAAAGCAAAAATTTAAGAAAACGTAGCAATAAATATATTTATCTCCTACTGCACCAACTAGTAAAAGCCGACTGGAGATTTGTATTGCATTATAACTCTATGGCTGGGCGCCATCTAGTAACCAAGTGTAGTTACTCACAGACATATATTTAAAGAGGGAAATTTGAAAGTGTCCCAAACCAAAACCGTCCCAATCCTCCCACCTTTCCCCTACATTCGTTCGGCCTCTACACTATTTTTCTGAGACAAAATTTCACTTTTTCAAAGTAACTCAAAACGAAAAAGATATTAGAAATCTGTTTGTACCATTTTATTGAGCTTAAAATTGCGCAACTTTTCCCCCATTTAACTGTTGTTCTACCTCGCACCGTTTGCAAGATCCCCATGCTATACATTCTTATCCGGGACACATTTGTATACCGCCGAGATCAAAGGCGCCGACAGCATGTACAATAACAGGATGTATTATCTATAAATTGTGCTATTATATTAGGGATTGGTTCATATTTTGTATTGTGTTGGAGTTATTGCTTATTGCTATAATTATTAGGGTGCTAGCTACATACATGCTTGTTTATACCTGCTTTTAGAACGTTGACTTTGGTATTTTAACTTGGCATTTTGATAAATTAAATAGCCCTTTATTAGGTATATTGACGCACAGAGACAACGTATGTAAGTATATTGTCGTCGATGGAAGACAATCAACGATGTTGTCCCAAATGCCAAGACCAGTAACCTTGCTGTTGCAACGCCTCCTAAAAGACATTTTGATTGTCAGATTGTCGTGTAGGAGGCGTTGGCAATTGTCTCTGCTAGATGTGTTTGTCTATGGGAAGTTCTATGGTGTTGGATCGCTCATTCACCAGTTGTGAACCAGTTCTCAACGATCTAGTTGGTTGAAAACAGTTCTGGAATAATTTTTCTACATTTCGATTCGCTAGAACCAGAGAAACTAGGTACTCCATTTCTCTGGCTAGAACATGTTCAAGGCTATTGTTGGAACATCGCTGTTATCAGCGTATAATTATAAAACAACCAGCAGTAATTAAAACTTACTCTTGATAAATCATCCGCAAATTCAATGACCTTGAGCCATATTGGCGGAATAGAAGTCAGAGGTGTAGTCGGGAAAATCAATTCAGAAATACAGAGTAGTATTAGTAAAGTATATAGTGTGTGGTAAGCACAAGCAGCTTTAACTCCTTCCTGGAATTCTTTATTTAAAGATACTAGCAAAAAGCACAATTTACAAAAAAGCACACTCCACGGCACTGTAATATTTCTCATACAGCGAAAAAAGAACTGCCCAATAGCCCCGACACTGCATCCATTTGACAAAAACTATTCCCAAATGGCGGCGGCGCGGCGCGAACAGGTGCGCGGCATTTTCCCGCCATGGGGAGTAATTTGCTGGTTGTTTTATATGCGCTGGCTGTTATCATGGTGTTTTGTGTTGTGCAGCTGAGTAACGAGCAAAGTAACGAGTAACCTATCCTATCCTTGACGTTCTGTGTAGGTGATGACAGGTTGAGAATGGTTTGAGGTTAGGAATCCAATCATCTTTTTTTTTTGTTTTTGATTTTTATAAATCTGAAATATGCCTTTTAAAAACCCAGTTACATGTTTGAAGTGTAAATCTACCGAATCTCCTTTATGGACTAACGCGGAAAATCTGGGTGTCATTTGTTTAAATTGTGTAAACGAAGAAAAGAACAATGTGAAAGCCGAATTAGAGGATGATGAAGAGGAAGCTAAACCTACCAAGAAAAAGACTAGAGCTACCAGGTCTTACAAAACCAGATTAAACCCCAACGCAACACCCAAATCGGCAGCTCCAAAAGGTAGAGGGAGAAGAGGTTTGTCGAAGAGAACTCCTGTCAAAGCACCGGATGCAGTTGCGACAACAGTTACCAGCAGTTATGTCTTTTATAAGGTAAGATTATATGAATATATCAGATTTGAAACCTATCTCTGATCTTCTACGTACCTTGTAATGATTCCACAATCTCTATCTTTCAGGGGAGCTATATTCAGCTAGGAGATATTGTATCGCTAAAAGACGAGGATGGTGATATGTATTATGCTCAAATAAAAGGTTTGCTGACAGATCAGTACTGCAAAAAAAGTGCAGTGATATCGTGGTTGCTACCTACTCAAGAAAGTCCTCCACCAAACAAAGAGTTTGATCCGTCAACATACATAATCGGTAAGTTGGTATATAGTAAATTTTGACATACCTACACATCACATTTCAGAATCCGCAAGCTAGGTAATCGTCAGTTCCAAAATTTTCCAAAACTCTTAAGAAGGGGTTCGCTTAGCGTTTTCTGCACCATGTCTAAACCCTGATTACTGTAAGAATCTGGATTTTGTCAGTAAACAAAATTCCCTAGGGATTTTTTGTAATTCATCAGTATATATCAGAAATGTGATATACAGGGTATTTCCTCGGGTATTTCCTAAACATGCGGCAAAAATTCAAGGGAATACCTACTTATTCCTTGGGTCAAGATAAAAATAATCCTATAAACATATGTCCAGAATTGCTTCATTTCTGAAATACAGTGTAAAAAAAACCGTTTTATCAACTGCTTGCAGTAGGTATAGCGTCTTGGGCGGACTCAGGAAAATTTCTGTTGGGTGTGTCAAACTGACCGTGAATGTACTTTGTTACTTCGTACATTTGCGGCAGTGAATATTTCCTGTGTTTTTGTTTGGTCCCATGGATTTTACAGTTGTTGGAGTTGCTGCAAAACTTCGTACTTTTTAATGTAAATGTTCTTGCAATATTGTTTCTTCTTGTTTTTAGTTAATTACTACCTCGATTACTAATTTAATGAAAATTATACATTTAGCTTGTTGAATTCATTGGATTAAATGTATGGATTGTATTGTAATTAGGGGACAATGCTCGGGAAAATGCGACCAATTATGAACAAAAAGGATGAAAAACTTATGGTGTATGCGAGGGTGTATGGCATAGGGTGACTCACCCTATAAACCTAAACCTATAGATTGTTGGAATTGGAAGAACAAAAGGAACCTAAAAAACCCAAAACATAAGTGGAAACCGACACTTTTTTGCTTGCTTTTTGTTACTCCTTGTGTACCTATTACTAATATTCTGTGTTAAAATTCAACTTAAAATTTTTTGAAAAGGGGTATTTTTTGAAATTTTTTTTAACAACATCCTGTATATTAAGTTTGACACCAATTTCGATTCCTCTGAAAATTCTACACAAATTTGGTTTAACCATCAATTTATATACCTATTCAAAATTACGGACAAAATCGGGTTTATCACGTTAACTGGGACACCCTGTACAAACATATTGGTATGAAGTACTACTTACTTAGATTTTCGGGAATTTCAGCATGCAATTTGGATAAAAATTGGCCCAAACATTTATTCGAATTATAATTAGTATGAAAGCAAGGTATGAAGGTATCTATGACTACGTTTATCTCGGCACGTTCGATCAGATTGAGAGAGGTTTGAATTCACTGGAGTGGACTCAAATAGATGGCGTAAACCCTACAGATTGAATTCAATCAGATTTAAAATTTCAAGTCAAGCCACTATTTCCAAATATAGAAGTTGGCCAGAATGTGCACCAACCTACTGTGGAATAAGTATAATAAGTTAATGTCCCTAGAGCGGGTTGAAAACCGTAGGATTCAATACTGATAATGTAAATGTAGAATTATAAAGACTTGACATAACTCAATCGGATCAATTTAAATCCAATCGAGCTGTCACGAGATATACGTAGTCTATACTATATCCAAGTTACAGAGGCAATGAATCAAAACATTGGCCACCATGTGGTCGCGATGTGACCTATTCCCTTATTGGTCTGGCCGTTAAATCTCAAGTGTTTAGGCGGCGAGTGGAATGCAGGGCTGGCTCTTCCCTCAGTCGAGTTTCCTGCATAGGTAGGATCACGCGCAGACTTGTTGCAAAATCTCATATATTAGTCCGAGTATTAGTCCGACCAGGGACTCTTTAAAATACGGGGACCCAGCATGTCACAGTCTATCACATAGGAAAAGTGAAGCCTTGAGGGGAAGTTTGTTTTCTGTTGACTCCAAGGAGACCACAAGGGGGCTGATACAAGGTTATGTTATATGTCAGTGTCCAACTGCCATCAGGTTTTATGTGACATGCCAGTGCCATAGATTCTAAAGGAGGGAAAATATTTCCCATCATAATTCACAATTTTTAACTTTTCTAACTTCCAGATACTCAGATGTGTCAATTAAAGGTAATGTGGCCTCCTGTAGTAGTAGACCGTAGGCTCACTGCCAAAAAGTGCAACGATAGTATAACGTATGCCCTCTGAGGTTTTGGTAATTATGTATATGCTCGTCAACGTATGAACAAAATTATCGGGTGGCCGCGGGACTTGGACTGGAGAAGTTGATTGTTTATTGTTAAAAAGTAACGGGTTTTGCAATGATAGTATAACGTATGCCGAACACACCAATCGATATTTTATAATAAGAAAATCTATCAGAAAACGATCGGCATACGTGTAGCGTGGGGCTTAAGGGTCGGCATTCGCCCTTAAGTGTGTCATAAAATTCTCCATTTTTGAATGATAGTATAACGTATGCCATTTTGAAATTGAACCATTTTTGTCATAAAATGCACAATGGACAAGTATACTTAGGAATAAAAAATATTTTTTTGCATTGGAATTTGTAAAACATGTCTAGATAATCACGGAACCCCACCAACAGATTTTTTTGTCCATTAGTTTGCTCAAAAATTGAAAAAAACGGTCACAAAAGTAGAGAATGTGACGTCACGATCCCTAATTTCAGTAAGTACTTACCTGATATTTTATTAGTAGTTATTTCGTCTTTTTTTATATAACCAAACATTCCCAGATAAATTATTGGATCCAGCTTTTATAAGCCTGGTGAGAAATAATCAAATTTCCAAGCATTTCAATGAAATATTTGCATTTTACCGATCCATTCTGAACTTATTAGACGCCCCCCATAAAATATGACAGATGACATACGAGTCGATTGTTTAAGGATAATCAGCGGCAACACCGCATTTTGCAGTTGACGTGTTTTGTGCGTCTATTTAAAACCTCACTTTCGTAGACGGGAACTAAATCATTTCTGTTCTCAGTTTGTTATAAGAATCTTGCTGTGAATACTTTATTTTTTCGGATTATAATGAAGACAAGTTTTGTTAAAGCTTGTTCTGGTCACTACTTGCTTTGGTGTGTCAAGTTATTAATACAAACTGCGAGCAAAACCCGGAAAAATTAAGAGGAAGTTATGTTTGTTGTTTATTTGATTATTGTTGGAATATTTATACTTAATTATGATTATATACCTAGCTGTGAATGCTCCCTTTAGGTCAAGTAGAGAATGGACTTATGGATATGTGCAGAAGAAAAGACAAAATAATAATGAATGCAGGGTTAAGGCAAAAATAACCCCGACCCCGTTAACAAGAACAATAATTATAATGTCATTGTGGTTACCAATGCATAAAGATATTCGGTTGTGGAATGTGTAAAATGTGTTGTGATTGCCCAACATAAATAGATTAGTCCTAAATTATGCACATGCAGCATTACGTTTCTCGAGACGGCAACGAAATCAGAATCAAGAATCTCGTTTTTACAGCACACCAGCTAAGTACTGGTCCTACGCATAGTGCACTAATGTCTACCACAAATTGATAAAATACTTAGTCAGTACACCAGAAAACAAAAATTGAATAAATTAAAAGGTAGGTTTGTATAGTAATAATTATTGAGAATGAAATAAATTGTTTCAAATTCTTATTTCCAGAGATGTTTTCGTATCTTGCAGTTTACCAAGAAATGATGCCAGCAGCAAAATTGATATACAGGGTGTAAATTAAGTACTTCGACAAACTTCGGCAAATGATTCTTTCAGTGATTTTAAGTCAAAAAGTTCATGTAAACATAGGTCCAAAAATGCTTCGTTCTCAAGATACAGGGTGTCAAACTTTGAAAAAAAAATCGGTTTTTCGTAAATATCTCAATATTCTTTAAGCCGATTTTATTGAACTTTGGCAGATGTATTAATGATAGTAAGACGCTAATTTAGCTTTTATTAGATTAAAATTATTAAGTCCAGTGGCGTCCCGGAAGGCACCTTCCCCACTATTTTTGAAAAAAAAAAATATGAACCACTAACTTTTTTAAAATTTTTATTTTTTTTAATTCACCAACTAAAAATACCACTTTTTTGTCTCTTGTGTTTTTTTTTTTAATCTTGCTTCGTTTTCGAGATAAAAAATAATTAATTTCGAAAAATAAGCAAAAAATGTATGCAATAAATAATTTTAAAAAAATAAAAAATTAAAATTTCACAAAATTTAGCTTAAAAATTAATTTTTGTTGATTAGCTGCTGTCAATAAGACAAATAAACGCAAAATAATTGCGAATTTTGCCAGTGCAGTGGCGCGAAAATAAATAATTATTTTATTGCGTTGTTTTAAAAGGGACATGTAATAAAGTCGTTTTTATTTTTATCTCGAAAACGAAGCAAGATTCGAAAAAAAAAAAACACAAGAGACAAAAAAGTTGTATTTTTAGTTGGTGAATTAAAAAAAAATTTAAAAAAGTCAGTGCCGCACATTTTTTTTTTTCAAAAATAGTGGGGAAGGTGCCTTCCGGGACGCCACTGGACTTAATAATTTTAATCTAATTAAAGCTAAATTAGCCTCTTACTATCATTAATACATCTGCCAAAGTTCAATAAAATCGGCTTAAAGAATATTGAGATATTTACGAAAAACCGATTATTTTTTCAAAGTTTGACACCCTGTATCTTGAGAACCAAGCATTTTTGGACCTATGTTTACATGAACTTTTTGACTTAAAATCACCGAAAGAATCATTTGCCGAAGTTTGTCGAAGTATTTAATTTACACCCTGTATACCTATGGGGCAACCCCAAACGAAAAAATTCAGAAAACAAGAAAAATCCAAATTTCCACAATTATTGATTTGTCACCAGCTTAAACAATTTACCAAAATGGCACTGGAGGCATGCTAGATACTGGGGTAGCACAGAAACGAAAAACTCAGGTGCGCACGTGGCAATCGGGAGATCAAAGACAAGAAAAATCCAAATTGTCACAATTAATTTTTTGCAGCTTGATATATTTAACAAAATGGCACTAGAGGCTTGCTGGACACTGGGGTAGCACAGAAACGAAAAGCTCAGGTGCGTACGTGGCAATCGGGAGATCAAAGACAAGAAAAATCCAAATTGTCACAATTAATTTTTTGCAGCTTGATATATTTAACAAAATGGCACTAGAGGCTTGCTGGACACTGGGGTAGCACAGAAACGAAAAACTCAGGTGCGTACGTGACAATCGGGAGATCAAAAACAAGAAAAATCCAAATTGTCACAATTATTTTTTTGCAGCTTGATATATTTAACAAAATGGCACTAGAGGCTTGCTGGACACTGGGGTAGCACAGAAACGAAAAACTCAGGTGCGTACGTGGCAATCGGGAGATCAAAAACAAGAAAAATCCAAATTTCCGCAATTAATTTTTCACCAGCTTGAACTATTTACCAAACTGGCACTGGAGGTATGCTAGACACTGGGGTAGCACAGAAACGAAAAACTCAGGTGCGTACGTGGCAATCGGGAGATCAAAAACAAGAAAAATCCAAATTGTCACAATTAATTTTTTGCAGCTTGATATATTTAACAAAATGGCACTAGAGGCTTGCTGGACACTGGGGTAGAACAGAAACGAAAAACTCAGGTGCGTATGTGGCAATCGGGAGATCAAAAACAAGAAAAATCCAAATTTCCGCAATTAATTTTTTGCAGCTTGAAATATTTAACAAAATGTCACTAGAGGCTTGCTGGACACTGGGATAGCACAGAAAGGAAAAAACTCAAAATACAAAATACAAGAAAAATTCTAGCATCCAATAGTTGTTATAACAAAGATTACCAAAGTATAAATAAAACAATTAATGGTGTTTCTAATGGATAATGATATATTGGAAATATTTTGTTGATGTAACAATTTATTTTAGGTAAGCAAATAATAATTTTTGTTTGTGAATAAAATTTGAAAAAGTCACAGGTCTAAGTATTTTATTACTATGTACTTCATGCGAAAAATCCAACCCCCCCCCTATAATTTTTCTATTTTTTGTCGATAAGATATAAAAGTTGCAATGTAACTACTATGTTAGACATATATTTTTTCTTATTACAACAGTAGTGTCGAATATACAGTGTCCGGCAGAAAGTACACCCCAGCCAGCAATGCTATAACCTTGACGTCAATACGACGTCGAATATTGGTGACAAGCTGTTTACTCATATTTTGTTAAATAATAATAATAATAATAATAATAATACTTTATTTCTTAAGTTAAAATGCAAATACAGTACAGTAACCAAGAAAAGGTCAAGACAAAGACAAGTATACCTACAAGACACACATTACAATAAAAACTCATTGACAGAATAATAGACCTGCTCGATTAACATTTTCTTTAGGCCCCTTTTAAACACTTTAAGATTGGCAGCATTTCGAAGTGTAATATCAAGTTTATTAAACAATTTACACCCCATGTATTGAAAGCTCTTCTGAAACATTGTTGTTCTATGCTGCGGAGGAACTAATGGACATCGAATCGACGTCGATTTTGCGTCGTTTACGTATGTTCTATTATTGGAGGTTATAAGACGTCGAAATTACGTCGAAATAAATTACTTCTATACATAGTTTTTATTCTCATGATAGTTAACGTCGAGAAGACGTGATAATGACGTACTGCAGCCTGCGCTTGCGCAGTGCGCGTCCTAACCGGCAGTCCGCGCCACCGCACCGTCCACCGTCTCCACCTTCCGGTCTCCAACGCAGCACGCCACGCCGTTGCCGTTATTGTCTGGAGCTGTTCTCGCGGGCACGTGTCGTTCCCTGTTATTAACTTAGCTATTGTGTGGATCTGGTGTTCCGGTGCTTCGCGATGTAGTACTTGAGTGAGTTTTTATTGTCTATTATCCCCTATGTAAGTATTAAAAGCTCGAGAAAAAGTAAACATGTAGCCCAATGCCACACCGCTTCCCTAGCCACCATGATGGATTTACATTATGCAAATTTTAACATAATCACCTGGCATAAAATTAATCATCCAAATGACACTCAAATTCAAGGTTCCTTGTTCAAAGTGATTTAATTGTCCATTTTGTACTGAAAAATTCAATACTACCTTCTACCATTTTATTTATCCCTATTGTTATTATAACTTGTGTTGTGGATATTTCCACATAGGTTGTTTTAGCTGCCTCCATGGCAACATTAGTACAAGCCCCAAATCCAGAGCATGTGCTGACTGAAGCTGCTAAGCTGCTGTTGGCTCCTGCCTGGACTTCATTATTGTGTTGCTTCCCAAATCATGCCTCTTTCTGATTTCGTTAATGTTATACCGCACTGATGATTGCCGGAATAGCATGAATTAGATACTTTCTCTTGTATTCTATTTTATTTATGTTTTTGTATTGTTTTTTATTTATTTTTTATTGTGTTTGTTGGTACATAAAATATAATAAACGTATATTGCTTAAAAAATGTATTTCATTTACAAATAACAAACCCTTTTGAGTATAAAAGTTTGTTCAGCAAGGGTTCAGCGCATGTTCGGCCCTACGTCACAACTCCCGTCCTTGTCTAACTCGTGAATATACGATCGATATCAATCGTATATTCACGAGTAAGACAAGGACGGGAGTTGTGATGTAGGGCCGAACATTCGCTGAACAAACACTATGCGTTGCGACGCCATTAAGTAATTTTTCACGTCTTATTAGACGTCACCATTACGTAATTTTGCACGCCCTATTACACGTCGTCATTAAGTAATTTTGCACGTCTTATTAGACGTCGCTGAGCACGTAAATTCTCTGTGACATATTGCCATCGATTCTACGTGTTTTCTGCGTCGAACTTTTCGTCGATCGACGTAATGCGGTACGTCTATTCAACGTAGAAGAAACGTCTTTTTGCTGGCTGGGACACCATATGTTTTTTTTTATTTTAATTTATCAGAAAATTTTATTCTTGATAAAAGTTTGAGCATTCCTGCAAACTCAAAACGCAGTCACTACGTTTACACATAGTATTGAAATCGATTTGAATATGTTTTTTTAACTTGTTAAAAAAAGATATACTTTAGGCATTTAAAAAGGTTAAAAAAAGTAAAGTTTTTATAACGATCGTATAAAAAAGTCTTTTTCCTGATCATTTCCGTCATGTAATGGAATGAATGATGAATGGCGAAAATACAGTGAAAATAGATCAAATGTAGGTAAAAAAAATATTAGCAGGATCTGATTTGTCCTTGCAGATTTATAGGTTAAGTTCTCTTGACATTGAGGCGCGGCGTTGCCAAATGTGGCGCCTGGCAGTAAATTTAGGTAAAAATAAAATCCAACAGGTAGTTACGTATATTCAACTTTAAAAATTAATTGTGGCAAAACGGGGGCGAAATTTTTTTTAAAAAAACATAGCAAGTATATCTCACCCAATACTATCCGATGAGCAAATAAAAAAAAGTGGTGTATTAGTCCATTGCCAAAGGGCATACGGTTCCTGTGGGATTAACTAATTTTACAATTTTATAAATGTGTAACAAATTTATAGGTTTTTGAAATGATAGTATAACATTCAACTAAAGTTGAAAATTGACAAGTACATTGAGAATTGCTAATTGCGAAAAAGGCATACGGTTATCCTAAGACCGGCCCTTACAAAATGATGTCAAATTGTGCACAATTTTAGGTCAATTTGCAATGATAATATAACGTATGCCGTTGTGATTTTTGGAAAATATTTAATTAATTATACAAGTTTCTTGAGAGGCATACGGTTCGGTTGGGACAAAGTAGTTTTTATCTGATAAGAGATTTGCATAATTATCATGTACCTACATTTGCAATGATAGTATAACGTATGCCATTGTGATTTTTGTTAAATATTCAGGTAATTATACAAGTCACTTGAACGGCATACGGTCCGGTTGGGACAAAATGGTTTTTATCTTATAAGAGATTTGCATAAATATCATGTCCATTTGCAATGATAGTATAACGTATGCCATTGTGATTTTTGTTAAATATCCACGTAATTATACAAGTTACTTGAACGGCACACGGTTCGGTTGGGACAAGCATTCAGAATCAGTGATGCCAATTCGTGGGAAATTAAGACTGCTAAAGATAAAGTGAAACTTTTACTCAAATTTGCATTATTCGTGGGAAATTCTAATATCGACTAAATGGAATTTAATTTATAAGGTTAAGATAAACGGGTATCGTAACAACTCAGATTCAGATCAAATAAAGGTTATCATATTGACCACACTTCTACGACTAACTTCAGACTTGATTCGGTATTTCAGTATTTCATTGTTTCATAATTAGTAGTACTAGTAGCAGTAGTACAGGGTGTCCCATTTTCGATACTTTTGCAGGGTATCTCGGTTATTTTTAGAGATAGGAAGTTGCGGTTTTCGGGACACTGGTCTACTTTTTCATAAAAAGAGAGGCCCCGTAAATAGAATTTCCATGGCATCTTTAGTTTTCGAGATGCAAGGTGATTTTTAAAATTTGCCATTTTCAGGCACCCCCCGTATATCCGTTATACGCTAACTTGCTGAAATGGTAAAAATCGACCCTTATAGATTTTTTCACGTAGAATTCAGTAGCGTACACAGATTTTTTCTAGGTGGTAAGAATTTCAAAATATAAATATAACTTGTTTTTTTTTATATATGTATATTTTTCTCTTGTTCGATAGCATTTTTTTCAAGCTTTCCAACAATATATAATAGTTGATAGGTATCTTTGTTACTATCTATCAAATCTTGCAATTTAACTAAAATCGCAGTATTTTCTAGTGAGCCATGGAGTATAATTAATTGAAGCAAGTCCAACGAAATTCAACTAGATAAACTTTATTTATAGAATTCTACATTTTAGTTCAAGTAACAATACGATAAAACCAATAACAATGCTTTAGCCATTGGGTTTAACAATAATTATGAATTTAAAACGTTTTCTGTCAATAAGTTTGGCAAAATTTAAAAGTAAAAATTAATTTTGATTACTGATTAACGAAATTGTTCAAAATGGTTTCCATTTTCCCGTACACAAAGTTCACACAATTCAGTTATTTTCCTTAAAGCGTTTAAAACTATTGCTGATCGCCTATGCAAATCTTGAAACGCGCGTACCGTGGCTTCACATAGTTCTTCTATAGTGCGATGTCGGGTTTTATAAATTATATTTTTTAAGTAAACCCTAGCCCAGCGAAATAATACATATTTGAAAATGGACGGAGCGCCTGCCCATAATGCCCAAATAATACGTCCATTTTTAGATTATTATTTTCCGGGGCAATGGATAGGAACTAACGGACCTGTACGGTGGCCTCCACGGTCCCCCGACCTGTCTGAGCTTGACTTCTTCCTGTGGAAAAAGGCTTTGCAGGCAGAAAATTCTACCTGTAAATAATCAAGGCGGCATAGGCGAAAATGCATGTCAGTTTGGCCTAAAATTTTGCACTTTTTTTTTTCGTATGCCACCGGGTAAGACCCTTATAAACCGTATGCCGTTGATATATTTGATATATCTTATCCCTATGGATCATATATTCCAAGGGCATACGTTATACTATCATTTCAAAAACCTATAAATTTGTTACACATTTATAAAATTGTAAAATTAGTTAGTCCCGCGGGAACCGTATGCCCTTTGGCAATTGTGCATTTTATGACAAAAATGGTTCAATTTCAAAATAGCATACGTTATACTATCATTCAAAAATGGGGAATTTTATGACACACTTAAGGGCGAATGCCGACCCTTAAGCCCCACGCTACACGTATGCCGATCGTTTTCTGATAGATTTTCTTATTATAAAATATCGATTGGTGTGCTCGGCATACGTTATACTATCATTGCAAAACCCGTTATTTTTTAACAATAAACAATCAACTTCTCCAGCGCAAGTCCCGCGGCCACCCGATAATTTTGTTCGTACGTTGACGAGCATATATACATAATTACCAAAACCTCAGAGGGCAAACGTTATACTATCGTTGCACTTTTTGGCAGTGAGCCTACGGTCTATAGTCCCAATAATTGCAACCAGATTATTCCCGTATCACCTTTAGTAATCCTACAATTCCCATTATGTGGACATTACGTATAAGTAGGTAGTTCGAAACAAATCTTATTTTGAAAATTTTAAATTATTAAGCAGGTAGCTTCAGTCAGGTCTTTTTTTAAAGAGTTTTTATCTACGACTACAAGTTTATTTTAAGTTTGTGAGGTACCTTGGGAGAGATAAATATAATTACAAAAATTTTATAATGAACACCGAAAAAACTACATCATTAGAACTACTAGACCTAATCTTATTAGTCCATCCCGAAATCTGTGTAAGTTCTTTGGGTAGATACATTCAACAAGGGAAGAAAAGTTCAACTATACATATTACAAATGGATTGAGGAACCTGGTAACAAGGTGCAAAAGCGACAAATTCTTAAATAATCAAAATAGGCACTACTGACTTACCATACTTATTATTTAAATCGTGGAAATAATTGCTGGAAATCAATTTCAAAATGATTTCAGCTATACAATAAATTTGTTTCATTTGACAGTTGCCTCATTCTGCACTTGTATACACAAAGATGTCAAGTCTAATTTTTAGAAATCATGAAAACCATTATTAATTTTAACTAACAATCAAAGTACCTGTTATATTCATAGATTCTCCAATAAAATGGCATACTTAGCATCACTGAGACCATTAGAATGAGGAATGGAAAGTATAATGCGGGTCCCCTTACTTTAAAGAGTCCCTGAGTCTGACCCTGGTAATCGCTAGCAATGCGGTCGTGTGATTTTGTTCATATCTACTTCCTCTGTAACTTGAATAGACTATAGTTCGACATAATATTACTTCATGGATTATGAAGAGTAAGATTTTGAAGAGCAAAAAGCAACATTTCCAACATGTGGACGACCATTTGGAACATTATTATTATTTCAAAGAATAAAGATTAAAAGAATAAAGTAAGGTGGCTTTAGAACCGTGGTCCAAATCCTCTTGAAATAATCACCACATTACCTATAGTTTTTAAATCAATTTCTTACCTACTGTACTATATAATACCGGATATTTTAAGCATAGCCCAACTGAAGGTCTCCAGCCAAAGACTTCAGCTATACCCTACCTAAGTGGTTTATTAACAGTTTTGAATAGTTTGAGTGTCTAAACAGGGTGGTTCTAAGTTGCACCAAGATATTTCACAGGGTGATTTCCCGTTAGAATTAAGGGGGGGGGGGTCTTTGTTGTATTTCGTTGGCCATATTTTTTGGCAGTAGTCAGTCAATATTCTCGCCATTGTCACAATGGTCAGAATATTGCAAGGTACCGCGCGCTAAACCTGGCCGGTACCTTGCAATTTTTTTATACCTTAATGTATTTTGAAATTATGTAGAGAATAATAATTAATTGTGTCCGCGTGTCGAAGTTTATGGTACAAGGACGAAAATTTGAGTTTTTCGGACCTAAGCGGCCGAGGCGCAGGCGAGGCTGGTGAACCGCAGGAGTACAAAAAACAACTTTTTGTCCTTGTATAATACAATATTTTATATTCGAATGTGCTTAGGTACCTATATACAGGGTGTTCCTTAATGACATGTCAATATTTAAGGGGGTGATTCTTGGGCCCATTTGAAAAAAATCTTTTTTTTTATAATAACTGTGACACTGTTGTAGATATGTTTATGAAATTTTTTACACGTCTTCTATGCATCAAGATGCATTTTCTGATGTACAAACAATTTTATTATTTTTACCAGTGGCGTCCTTGCGGAATGTGGATTGAACATTTTTGAAGAAAAAAATGGTATGCCAATGACTTCTCTTAAAATAAAAATTATTTTTGGATTTCCCATTCATTTCTGAGCAAATTTGCTCTCCTAATTTTCTTTCATCCGACGCATAGTTTTCACTTAAAAAAATAAAAATCCTTTTACTTCAGGGTCAAGTCGCGGTGACTGTTGTGTGGAAATCGTTTTTTCTTTCTTTTTTCATGCTATTGAGTTCGTTTAATATTAAATGTTAATTAATTCAGAAATAAGCAACTGATTTTACTTCAGAAAAAAGTAAAAAAACTTTCAAATACCCAATAAATGCCACATTAGAAAACTTTACCACCCTTTATCTCAAAAGTTAGGACGTTACGACATACGTTCATATGAAGTTTTTTTCTTAAAATAGGTCCAAGAATCACCCCCTTAAATATTGACATGTCATTAAGGAACACCCAGTAGACTTTCTACTTATTTCAAAAAGTAGAAAATTAAGATCGTAAATGCTACTGTTTATTTTTCATTACAATATAAATCTTAGTTATCTATGAACTTCTAGTTGGCCATGGAACAGAGCAAACTATTGAACTGTCAATGTGTCTGAACATAAATTCAGTGTATACCACGATACACAAATAACGGTATGCCAGCTAGGAGAACGAAAATTAAACTCTTCTGCGCATCTACGTCACATCGACAAAAGCACGGGCAACTTATAAAAATAGTCCTGAAATTAGTCTCTCTGACATACGTCAGTTATCAATTTCGCGTCAAGTTAAATCCAAAGATAGAATTTAGGCACCTTGAGACACTTTGATGTATATGTGGTTGCCTAGCTCACTATAAAACGAGTCAAATTTCCGTTTAAAAATAAAAGGTAGCCATGATTTTGTTGAATAAGCGTCACAGTTGACGTCACAGCACCTGCGTGCGGGCATACCGTTTTCTGTGTATCGTGGTGTATACTTGAACCGCGGCCCTCATAAAATATAGTGGACTGCTTTTCCAATACAATCATATGTCCCACATATATACATATACTATACAGCGTGTCCCGCTTTGATATCTGGAAGAGGCAAAAGTTTTTTATTCGTGGTTTTACAACAAAAAGTCACTCTTTATAAAAACTCCTGCTTGTGTCAAAATGCAAAAAAACTGTTAAAATATTTTTGATTTCTTGTACAGGGTGTTCAGTATTTCGAAAAATTTAGAAAAATTTTGTTAGTCGCCAAGAGTAAAGGACCCTTGTTTTTGACAATATCGAAAAATATTATGAAGGATGGTATTCTGAATCCACAGGTGGTTACAAATTTGAGGTTTCAGCAATTTTTGTTGATTTTTTTTTAACAAGGCGGGCAGGTAATTTGTTTGTGCCGCTTTATTTGATATTTTGCAGAATTTCTACAATAATCAATTTCTTCAATGCTATTACGTTAATTTATTGCCAGCAATATGGAAAATTTACTTAAACAAAGAACAATACTATTAAAATTTACAAAAATAAATTTCCCTCAAATTTATTGCCTCCAACTTCTGCACAAATTCCAACTTTTCTAATAAATTCTCTATACACATTTTGTATTTCGTATAGAGGAATATTTGCAATTGTCTCCCTTATTCTGTAAACATTACTTAGGTATAGCCACATCCACCTGTGATTTTAAACTGCTCTATTATACACGCACAGATCAAACTTCACGTCCAATATCACTAAAAAACACAGTCCAACACACAATAAACACAACAAACATTCTTTAAAACAGGAAAATCGCCAGACAAGTAAACGTAAACAACTACAAAAAGCTACCTCCCTGTGATGACGTAGTGACGTTTCGCTTTACCAGCTGGCATTGCGACGGTGCCGGATGAGTCATCCAAGGGAGGCGGGTTTTATTAATAAGGTGGTAAAACAGCAGTGATTCAGAATAAAGTGATTAAAATTCAATTTCAGTTTATAGATTTTAGGTTCCGTTCCTAACTGCAAGAAAAATGACAAAGGTAGTCCTAAAGTGTCAGCTTATTCCTTCCTAAATACCCCATTTTGAGGGAAAAGTGGGTTAAGGTCGAAGGCATCGATCCACTAGACTCAGCAACTCATTGTTGGGGGATCTAAATGTTCCTTTCCCATTTGATGACTGACATATCTACAAAAATATGAGCATTAAATTAACATAGGGGTATAGGTGTAGGGGTATTCACGAAAGATTATACACCTTCTATAACTTTTTTATTTTCGGACAAAAGTTAAAAATAAATATAGACAAACTGATACTTTGCTGCAATCAAGAGGCAGCTTTCTAGTATACGAGTAGAGCAAGAATGAGCAACTTTCTATTTCCGTAGGTAAGAAAACAGAATTAATAGTTAAGGTGCTCAATGTTTCTCCAGTAAAAACAATTCGCTTTACACCCTCATGTAAGCATTTTTTATTGAAGGATGGTTTTAATGGACGATTTTAATGAAAGATAATAAATAACGATAATCACGGGTCAGGATCTCCAACAATTATTATACTTACTTGGGACTTGCAGAATCACTGTTATCTTCATAAAATGGCAATGGATTGGCATGGGAGATTAATACCCTGACACCATTTATTTTTCTATAAAAATCTTTCTCTAAGAAATGATCCGGGCATATTAATTCTCTCTGAGGTAACTTTTTGTTTGGCTTAAATCCCAAAATTTCAATGTTTTCCTTTGCGTGTAATCTGTTGGAAACCTGAAAATGAAAATATATAAATTAGGATAAGATAAAGTGTTGTAGTTATTTAAAAAAAAAACATGTCAAAACATTTAGTCAAAAATATCTGATGAAATAAAAATCACTTTGTACTCTATACCTAATTTCTATAGGAATTTATGGATATTTTTTGATTAAAAGGACGCTACTGCTTGATAACTCTGACCTCTGACAATAATACTTGCCTATGATTTTGGTTTCGACTGTTTGGAGAGTGTTATACCTATCAATTTTACATGATTAAACGTAACCACCTTGAAATCGGGAAGTTTTGTGATTTTGTTTATTCGAATTTAGTTGTATCTAGGCCCGCAAATAAGAAATAATTGGCATTTACGAAAATTTTACCGGTAGATATCTAAAAGCACCAATAGCCCTTGAAAATGTGACTTTCACTCTCGTAGATTATTATCCGTGTTGTAAAATCATGATATATATATATATATATATATATATATATATATATATATATATATATATAACTATATATATATATTTAAAATGATTATATATAATATATATATATATTTAAAATGATTATATATATATTTAAAATGATTATATATATATATATATATAAAGTGATTTTTTACCAAATTGACATCTTGAAATTTGAATTTGGCACCTGAGGCCCGCCTCCCTTGGATGACTCATCGCTTTCAGCTGTCGTGCCTTGTTATTATGACGGTGCCGCATTTTTATAGTAACTTTTTAAAAAAATTTGGGTCGCAGAATGCGCTTGTAAATTATGGCAGGACACCCTGTATAGGGGATCAGTCATTTCCAGGACACCCCGTATAAATAATATTATTCAACAAGAGGCTTATTCAAATTCAACCCTGCTTGTTCGGATATATACTGGAATTTTATGATTTTGTCAACACTTTTAGGACCTGAGGAGGACTTAGCTCGAAACTTAGAAAGCATGGAGTTTGTGATGCATGCCCCATCTGATTATTATAAAGATAGAAGGATGCCATATCCTAATATAGAAGCATCAGGTGAGCCTGGATATATCTGGACTTCACTGCCAACTGTCAAGCGAGAATAGTACAAGGTATTTATTTTTTAATACTTAAAATTATTAACTATAACAAGAACTATAATTATGGGAAAATTTCACTGGACGCGAATCTCAAATCTTGTCAAATTGTTTGTCAAACTTACAGAATTTATTTAAACTAAATTTTTCTTACTAGGTCGGTTCTACTATCTCTCAATATTTTCCAAGCTAGAATAGCTTGTTTTTATCTATTTTCTATTCTGTTGGAGGTAGGGTGTAGTTGAAATAAGTACAATAATTCTAATTAGAGCTGAATGTGATATATCTATATCTTTTTTAAACCTTTTTTACTTATTATATTTGTTATATTTGAATAATCTTAATCTTATTTTGTATTTTCAACATTATTTTGTACATAAATTTTGCTTAATAAATATATGATGTCAGAATCAGTTGATTTGATTTTGTGATATTACGAAAAGTAGTTTCCTTACGTAGAAACTCCTCAAAAAATGCATATGGGTCAATCGGGGTAGATACATTACAAGGTTCCTGAATTTCGAGACTTAGCATGAGGATCTCGGAAACTATATGAGCTAAAATAAGAAGGTAAGAAGGTTTGCCTTTTGTTGAGAGAGTCTCGGAGAGAGCATTTCTGATGACGCCATGGGAATGCTGACAATAATGATTGTCGACAAGAGCAACATACTGGGGAATGCCAACCACACCATCTGACATTATCTGACATCAATCTTGTAACCCGGTTTATATATGTTTAAAATGTTTGTGACCTACAATAACCATATACCTATATCAACCTATGCCACTCAAGAGAGACGTCCGACTGGGGGAATAATTTGGCGGCTATTTTTAACCCTAAATGAGGCGGAAAATTTGAAATAATTTATACGGGTGGGTTCCATAAATAAGGTAATGTCTTGGTTGTCGTTTTGTGTAAAATTGAAATCATTTTAGTTCAAAGTACAGCATAAGTCCAAGATTTTTGTTGGTTTTGGTTTTGCAGGTTGAGAAATTATACAACTTAATCAAAACAACATATTTTAATCATCATAAAGAGATCTAATTTAATTATTATTGCACATTATATCTTATACAATAGCTACATTATAAATAATTACTTATAAAAAACATGAAAATATTTTTTATTACCTAAAATTTTTATAAAATATTACTTGGGATAATTATTTCTTTGAATACCTACTCCCTCAGAAAAATAAAAAACGTAGAACTGGCTTTGTATTGGCAAGTTTGTTCCCATAATAAAAAAAAGTAATGTTTACAGTTCGGGTGACAGATCTGGTGCTAACGATTACAAGGCAGTGGCGTATGTTACAATCGCGTATAGCGGAAGCAGCTAACTCGGCACGATCGCACCCCTTTCCTCGCGGAATCGCGGCTCAAATATTCGTATGCCCCAAGCGACTATTTTACGTTGTTATAAGGTATCCGTTGTGGGGTTTAAATAGTACATAGTAAGTACATAATCGGTGGCGGTCATTGTGACAATTTAATTAGGAAGGGATAGGGAAGTCAAATATAGAAAATAGCAGTCTCGGAACTAAATTATTTTTCCCATTTTCTACTGGGGGCTCTAGTCCTAGAGCCCCTATGGACGAACCGCCTCTGCATACTTAAATTGGTTGCAGTTTGTGGAGTCTGCCATCTGATAAAACCAGATCTGCTAATCACACTAATCAAGGTTGCTGGGTGGAAGTACTGAGTGTTGAAGATCCATTCTCTCAGCACGCATTTCTTTGCATATTTGTCACTTCCTTAACATATGTTATTATTAGGAACCAAATAAGTTGTACAAGGTTAAATTGGGATAGTAGATACCTGCTACCAAAATAAAACAAAAATTTAATGTCATGTTATATTGTCGGCAAAAGTAACATACCATTCAAATGGTTTTAGTTATATTACATTTTCTATAATAATAAAAACTTTCTAGCAATAACAATCTACAGGTTACACCATTAACAATCTTATTCTCTGTAGTTTTACTTTGATTAGCATTTAAGTATGAATGACCATACAAAAACAACTCTATTTTTATTTTCTCTGGTGGCATTTGAGGTTTAAAATTATTGAACTTTTCTGCTAGATGAAAGCAACAAAAGTACTTTATTAAGATGAAGTGAATATCCAAAAATGAACACAATTTTTTTACAATTCATCAAAACAACAACTTTAACATGTATACTTAATTCTACTATATCTAACCTAAAAAATATCAAAAAATATATACCTATTTGAAAGAACATATCCACATTCGAAATAAAGTTATTTCCTATAATAACTGGCAAATAAATTTTAAGAAGGTTTTTATAAAATCTAACTATTACCAAATATGGATAGTTGTGTTCGAGTTGTTTCCAATAAAGAGTCTGAGTTAAATCCGTCTAGCTTTTTTGGTTGGAGTTAATCTTATAAAAACCAGAACTTTTCAACAAGACTTAATTAGATTCAATAACAATTAATAATTATAGAGTATAATTTTCTAATAGTCTACCCTCTTAAGATGCGTAGTACTTGCAGAAATGTTAAGTTATAAAAGGTCTTAGTAACAGTAGGTATAAGCAAATTTAGTTGATATGCCTAGGCTACTGGACTATTTTTTATTTTATATCTAATATTTTCTCATTCGCATACTCTATCACGTTTTGCAGTAGGTATACAGGATTTAAAACATGTTGATGAACATTAAATTATAATTTTGAAACAAGAGAACTGTAGACAGGTGACATTGATAATAAGGTACTTATTTGCTCGTATTTTTTAGTAAATATCCATCCTGTATAACTTACATAAATTTAGAAAGAACAAAATTTCAGCCAATTATATCCACTTATTCTCATCGATGTACATATTAACTTTATTCTTTAAACATTTTATAAGTATAATATTTATTACAGATTAATATTTTTTAATTGAATTTCTTATTATAGTCAAGTAACAAGTTACTAAGGTAAGGAGATAGAGAAATATGAATTTCAACAAAGGATGATCGTATTTTCAATACATTTTTTAAGTACAGTTGGGAAGTAGGCCTATATAAAAATTAGAAGAATGTCCGAAATTGCCATTAAGTAATAAAAATTATTTTCCAGCCAAAACTTCCAATTTTTAATTATTACATGTTTATTGCCTAATACAGGGTGCTCCAATTTCGAGCCCAACCATGGGGATATCTGTTATCTTAAGAGATACAAAATAAATCAAATTTGGGCAAAGTTGCGGACTTGGTGCCAAATAACATGCTGAAAAGAAATGTGAACTACTTCTTTATGTTTAGAGAATATCACAAAAAAACCGATAGCACTATTAAATTCCTGATAAGATTTGATGCTTCATGTTTTTTTTTCTAAACAAAATGAAATCTTCCATGTTTGTTTCTAGCATGTTACTCGGCACCGAATTCCTGTCCCAACATTGTAGCTCTTAAGATAACCGAGATCCCCATGGTTGGGCACAAAATTTGGACCCCCTGTATAGGAACTAAGTCACAGATCTCTATCAAAGAAGATAGTAAGTTTCGTTTAAATCCTTATTGAAATTCATATCTTTGCGAAGGTTATAGGCATACTTTTTCAGAAAATGCAGTAAGTCGAATATAGATACACTTTGGCATTACTTCGGTAGAAATAATCATTTTTAATTACATATTTTCTTAATAATAGTTTACTATTTAAATGCTGATCACAAGCACATTGAAAACTTACAGCAGGTTGTCAGATTGCTACTGTTTCTAATCATTGTGCACAAAATATTTCAAGATCACAATCATTTAATAAGAAATTGAACAAAAATTAATTGCAAATTTTAACATTCTTGGACAAATTAAATAAAAAATTGCTTGAAAATTAAAAATCATGAAATATTGAGCTTTTGACATCTCAAAGGACGGCTTCTTGCTTATTCAATACCTTTACATGAATACTTGTACGATTTGACTAATTTTGGGTATCTTCTTATCCACATGTTATGAATTTAAATAAATTTGAACCAAAATCTTATCATAAAATGTTATGAAAGTAGGAAGCACTTTTTATAAGATATTGTTTTGCAAAATTTGTCCAAGCTTATTAATCTTGTCTATTATTATGTTATATCATGATTAAACAAAATCTGCATAGCTATCAGATACAATATAATTTTGTAAATATTTCTTTATCTTTATCTCACTTTACTTGAACGTGGCATTAAATTGGCCTACACCTCTTTTGAACTATGAACAATTTACAATGTATCCAACAGATTAAATTCTATGATGAAATAGCAATAAACATCAACATTGTATTAAACATAATTCTCAATAATTTATCACAAATCAAGGGAAGGATCTTCGAGTTGAGTATTTACAGACTTGATTTTCTTCAGTGTGGTAAGGAGGTAAAACAATATACATACACATCTAACAATGGGCTAGTAACTAAATATACCTACAAGAAAATTGGTCATTTTTTTCTCTTGGCCCATGTAGATATTGTGGTCTTTTAAAGAGCGCTAAAGTGATCCAAATGTTAAAACAGTTCATAAGAAATAAAAAAAACCTGTGCTAACTGAATCATCTATGACGCACAAATTAACAGGTATTCGTTTTAACAGAAAAGGTTGAACTAGAGTTCCTGAACTGGGAGAGTTAGGACAATAATGTCACTTTTTAACAGAAAAAAATAGTTTTTCAAAAGTCACATCAATTTTGTGGATGAAAAATAATTTGGGATAGATTACATGGGCGTAGCAAACTTCTGTTAACAGGACAAATGGCGGGATATTTTAAAAACTCCTCCTATTCATTTAATTATTATTAATACTGGTTTACTAAATCGTATTTGTAGGCAAAATCCACACTTTAATTATGAAAAATTGAAAAGTGTAATGAAGGTCACAAACAAACTGTAAATTTGTTGAAATTGATGTAATACATCAATTTCAACAATTTTTTTTTTCGTCAACTGATTTCTGCACTTATGCCTCTGAAACTATAGAAAGTTTTATTGCAATTCATTTTATCCCTGACAAAATCAGTTGACGAAAAAAAAAATTTCCGATTTATTTTACGACCCAAAAGTGCATTTTTCCCCACGCGTCACTTCTGCCAATCAATTTTTGGGCTAGTGAGGATATAAGTTTTCACCATTTCGAACGGCATAACTAACGGAGTCAGTAAACCAAGTCATTTTTTGTGTGATCTGCCAAACCCTTAATTCAACCCTTTTTCCACACGCTACACTTATGCCTTTGGGTTTTCGAGGTCGGAATAGTATAAGAAATCATACGGTGAACATGGCATAAGGAGAATTAGTACCTTTTTTCTGTTTTGAAAAATCACATTTTCCATATGTTTTCCCCGGGGGCTAAACTTAAAATTACTATTTTCTGGCTCAGCATCGATTTACCTTTCAACCCTCTCCAAGGCATAAATGAGAAAATCAGTAAGGAAAATCTGTCACTGTCTGACGGTCTCTTAATTTTGTGATACAAAGCAGCAAGTTTGAATATCAAAGGAAAAATCAGTTCTTATAAAACTCTGTACCTGTACCTGTACCCTCTATACCTTATATAGGGTGTCCCCCGATTCGTGTTTGGAGGGGAAAACCTTTTTACAAGCTTTCATTTAACTTCACTTGTTAATGTGGGTCAGATCTTGCAACTGAATTTTAAACCGGTTCCACCTAACTCATTGACAATACATTTTCTATACTCAATAGTCGATTTTACGCGAATAACCATTTATAACCGGTAAATACCAAACACATTTACAGGATTTGGTTATTGTTGGTTATAGCTCTCTGACGTCACAAGGAAGCCCTTCATACGTCATCGTTATAACCGGCAATAACCGCGACATTTACTCAACTCAGGAGCAGGGTAATTACCGCGGTTATTGAAAACAACAAATGTCATTTGCTAGATTTGCCAGTTTGTCGTGAATTTGAATTTTTCAAAACTTATAAATATATTTGCTGATATAGGCAAGTATAGTGATTTCATAGTTTCATGTAGATCCATACATTTAAAAAAAATGAACAGGAGCAAAAATAACTCGTTTGTTTAAACCAAAGTCATCAGACCGATAACTTTGGTTTAAACGTTGGAGGTGAATAGTGTGAAGATGTCCAGGTCAGTGGCGTAGCTATCATATAGCGGGAGTAAGCAACGCTTACGGGCCCAAGGCCCGTAAGGGGCCCATACCAAGTTAAATAATAAAATTAAGTCGCTGGCTATTAGCTATACCTATTATTACTGGTCCATGTGCATGCGTTGCTTATTTCCAGTACAGTTAATAGTTGTCGTTTTAATTTTAAATACTCGTATTCCTGCAAAATGGAGAAAAAAACGAGTGGAGCATACAAAAGAAAAGTAAGGAAAGAAAAGCAAGAGAAAGTTAAAAAGGTGCAAAAAAATATACAGTTTATTATTTAACAAACCTGAATGTAACCAAATTAACCCTGAATCTCCCAAAAAATGTTATTCATCTTCGAGTACAACTTCAGGCTTATCAACAACTACCTACTTTGATAACCTCAGTGATTGCTGAATCTAGGCCCATTATCGATAGTATTCAAGCCTCAGAATGATACAAATAAAATTATTCAAGATGTTCTTGCTCTTACCGATACTGATAATCTGGATATAGAAAAATCATCTGATACAAATATGATTCGTTATACCATTTGAATTCTGCTGACTTAGGTGAATGGATTAGGTAGGTACTGATGTTGGCTGCACGAGTGAGTAAGCGAGAACACCCACCAAAGTAAAAGGTGGTAGAGGGGAGCTTTGGCGGTTTCCTCTTTCTCAACTTGATTTCGCCTATATCGTTCAAATTGTGTGTGTAATAAAAGTTGTCTGTGGGCCCAAAGCACGATAGCAAAAACATAAATCATGCTTTCATTGTTTGCGGAAAATTTTAAAGTTGCGGAAAAATAGCGTCCCGCAGAACTACTGCGCGTGACGCGGGAGGGAGAAGTCGGAATCCGGGACATCCCGGAAAATTCTGGACGGTTGGCAACCCTAACTGATAACTGATAACTTATATTCGTTTTTTTTTAATAAATTGATTTTTCCAAAATTTGAGTATTGTTTTTTTCTCTTAAGAATTTTGTTTGGGGTTTGCCGTTTGGGGGGGGGGCCATGGAATTATTTGCTTACGGGCCCGACAAAGTCTTGCTACGCCACTGGTCCAGGTTCCAGGTTAAAATCGTTAAAATCGGAGATAATATGGAAATAGTTTTCTGTTAAATATAATTTTATCACATGCTTTTATTCATTTTTTGTAACAAATTTAAACAAAACCCCACATATACAAAAATAAGTGAGGTTATAGACAGGTAGTAGTAGGGTGTCATTTCTCCTTAGTTATTTGCCTAAATTACCGTTTGGTTAACCTTGCACATTTAGGCGAGTTTCAATGGTGACATTTGTTGGTTGTTGAAGGGCTAAAACCAATTAGAACCAGAAAGATAACCGTGGTTAAATCCAGACTATCGCCTAAAATCGACTAATATTGTTGTTCAGAATGGCCGGCGGTCCAAGGTGGCAGATTGCCTATTTCTTCACAATCTCCTTGACATTGGTATCAAATGAAAGGGTTTGCCAAGCGCAGAATACGTAACTCACAGGTAAAAGGCCTTGTAATAATGATGCGTTATCAGAAATGCATAGATTAAGACATACTAACTAAAAAGCACAAAATAAAATAACAAATGAAAAACATTCTTAAAATCAAGCATTTATCTTAGCCATGTACTAAAACGAATAAATTAAGTTTAGGCGT
This sequence comes from Pseudeuparius sepicola, assembly GCA_963920635.1. Taxonomy (NCBI): domain Eukaryota; kingdom Metazoa; phylum Arthropoda; class Insecta; order Coleoptera; family Anthribidae; genus Pseudeuparius; species Pseudeuparius sepicola. Next base: position 48,308,833 of record OY987298.1, read on the forward strand.
TGAGTGAGGAATAATTCTCACTCAACGGTTTAGGTTAATGGGTGCATACTTTTATGAAAATTCGATCGACAGGCTTTTAAAAACAAATTTTGAAAACCTAAACTTATTTTATTCATGTTAGTACATGGCTTTTTATTTTTACCTTTTTTGTAATGAAAAGTTTTGCTAGACAAAATAATTAGATGGCGAAAAGAAAATGTTGAATTAAATGTACTGCAGAGTGGTAAAAAAATTAATAAACGTGTATAGCGCTCAAAAGTAATCTACCCTTATTTTCCTATTTCATGGAAAAAGTTACAAAAAGATGTTTGCTAACTGACACTAATATAAGTATGAAATTTGATGGGTAAACAAGGAACTTAAACATTTCGGCATTTTTCAGGAACATATATATTTTTTATTCAAAACAGGACTACAAGTTTGTGAAAATATTGGCAAAATGGCATTTAGGTAGCTACTAGATACTAACTAATTTCTTATCCTTAGTTCTTTGATTTATTTTTCTGCTTTGTTCAATAATAAAATAACAAGTTTGAAAGTAATGAAATATTTGGCTTTCTTGTCTGGAAACCAAATTTTGTCTTACTTTAGGTCTGTTAGCATATTTTTTATAATTTTTCCCATTAAACCGAAAAATAAGGGTTCTTTAATGTTGAGTGATTTTACTTTTTAATTTGTTGACATCTGTATTTTAAAGCAACGTTTTCTTTGCACAATTTAGTTATTTTGAGAATTCACTGCCTGCCAATATGAACCAATGAAATGATATGATTTTTGAAATATTAACCAATCAGGTGATGATTTCAGCGATAATACCACTAGTGGTATTTTCGCTGAAATCCTACTCTCTTAGTCACGTCTTAGTTATGCGAAACCAATATTGTGGCAGCTAAAACTGATAACCCGATAATTTCTTCACCATTACCAAATTTAATATAGGAATAGAATATATGTTTTCAGTTAACACATTGATCTTTAAATATCTATTAGCACAAAAAAACATATTCAGAACCGAAAGTTCAACCTAAATGTCAGCTATCAAATGAACTACTTAACTATTTGCAGTTGTTAAATTCTCTTTTTAAATACAACTCGTGGTATGCCTAATAATAGATAATACCTTTCATTAATTTATCACTCATTATAATCCCAATGCTAAGAAAATATCACTCCTGCTGCGCAGTCGTGGTATTTTCAGCTTTGGGATCGATAATAGGTACACCACTTGTTATATTACCCCTGACAAGCAAACCTTTTCATCAAGAGTAACTTTTTCTGAAATAGTTAAAAACAAGACTTTTTCCCTTCCGAACACTAATCGGGAGGCACACTATACAATATGATATAAGTTTGTAAAAAAATCCTATTTACTTTGAAAATGCTGCCTTTGGTTTTCTAATTTTATGATAACGATCACAGTGATATGACTTGTGATATGAAAAGTAATTGAGTCCTCATTTTGCAATCGAATTTTAAGAAACCACCACCACTGAAGAAAATGCCTTTTAAGTCAAGGTAAAAACTAAATGTACTAAGTGCGATTATCAAACTCCCTTTGCTCTAACACCTACCTATTTTTCTCCTCTTTTATATTACTTATCACATAAGGTAAAATAAAATAACAATAGGCACTTTCAGCGGAGATCTATGAGATCCAAGTACCCAATCAATTCATATTTACACACTTTCTACACAAATTGATATCTCTACTTGCTAGATATGTGTATTTTATATTTATTTTTATACCTATCGATAATATCCCTACAGTGCAAACTAGTTTCGGGAAGTTATTTTTATAGGTCGTTCCAACATTAAATTGAACTCCTAAATAGACCTGATTTTTTGCCAATCAATGATTTCAGCGGAAATATTTTATCTGTACAGTAAGATCTTGTTCAATTTAATTTGGATGTTAGCCATTTTATACATGTTGCTTCCATTTCATTTTCTATTTTTTTTTTGTTAAAAAAGTTGTAGGTATTTTACTTAATACTGCTATAAAATTATAAAATAAAAAATCTAATTTTATTTTGTCTATTTCCATTTGTTACATGTACTATTTATTAGTGATGCAATTTCTGAAATGTCCCCTATGTAAAAAAGGTTTTAAACTTTATTAGTAGGTATTATTGCTATATGGTCGGGGATATTTCTAACTTATACTTACTACATCTATTTACAAAGAAATTATTTGTTCTGAAATAAAAAGCCAGCTATGGGCAAGGACAATTTTTTGTAAACTGCATACATTTCTAGGTATGGCATTTAATGTAAGAAGTCTACTGCCTGTTGTAAAAAAAAACAGCTAGAAAATCCGCTTTTACATATAGTTCTTGCCACTTCTTTCAGTCAGTGCAATTTTTATAAATTATGGTTAACACTTAACACTTAACTATTATTGTATTTACTTATAATAATTGCTTTGTAAATAGCCCTTCTACAATATTTTCACTAAAATTTTTATGGAAGTCGATATTTTTATTTTGTGCATACAACCGTTGAACACCAATAGCATTTCAGTAATTTCTCAGGTTCTGTTACCTTTTAAGCCATGTATATTTACGTAAAATTGTAATTTACAACATGATTTTGTGACTATCAAATAACAAGTGCAGTATTGTTTCCATTGATTTCTGTGATCCAATTTACAGGTTGTTAGAAAATTGTTTACTATTTTTTACTATGGTGTCATTTTCCGGAAACTAAAATTGAATAGATTTATTTGCACATTGTTTTAATTTTTTATAAATTAATTTACAACTGTTGTAGTCCTTTCCTTCAGGTCGTAAATAAATAAAGTTGGCAAACTATTTTTATTATCAATCAATGCCAAACTATCCAGTTGGGCCAACATCAATAAATTGTAAACTTGAAATAAACTATGCGTTGTACATTTGTTTTCTCTTTTTTCTCTGTGCAAATAAATGAATTTCAAAAAATGTGCGTAAAAAATATTATTATAAATCTCATAAACCTGTATCCTTATATATTTGTAGCAAATTAAACAGTTCAAATAATAGATTTTTATAACATATTGTGTGTTACACATTTATTGCGAAAGATGTGCTATACTTGTGGCATATCTTATTGAATTTGAGCTTTAGAATTTGACATATAATTACTATTGCCTAAACATAATACTTGAACTTACTGAATATTGTTCGATTACTGAACAACCTGTAACATCTACAGTTCATGATGTTTGAATATTGTCTAAAAATGATGATATGTTAGGTACCAATTTAACGAACCCGAGAGTTTCAATTAACTTAAAATTTCTCATGAATCATCTTTTTTTCTGTACAATTGTGTTAGGTCCTCCTTTGAACAGTGTTATGGGCTCGCTTCATTTTTATCATGTAAAATTCTTCATTTTATGATTAAAAGGGACCCCGCAGAAAATGTAGGTAAAACATTGTGATGAATCTTGAAAAGCTGTAATATGCACATTCGCTGTGTCATTATCGAGTGTTGGATGTCGCAATTTACTAGCATAAACAATACAACCGGTTGACACTGCTACTTCATTGCCTTTTATTTTGTCTTGAAGTTGAAATCATTAAGAACCTGTTATTTATAGGCTACTCAGGATTTTTAACTAAATTAATTAAGTTCTTATAGATAAGACAAAATATACAGAGATAACCAGGGGATTCACCAATATTATATTTGTAAGAGATTATCTTTCAAAAAATTTAAACATTCCTGATCAAAGTAATTTTTCCCCTGGTACGCCTTTAAATTCAAACACCAGGTTTGTTTGGATGTCAGTTCAGATATGAATCTGACTTTACTTAGTGCCAACTGGATTTTTTCATTAGTTGATGTCATATACCTATAGCAACCTATACAGGTATGTGGTTGATGTACACATTTTACAAACTTATTCTTTAAAATTATTGTCATGCAAATCTGTAGTCACATTGGTTGGTGTTCTAATAATAGAGGTCACCCAGTTCATATTATTAATGTTAATTACCATTTATGCATTTTTTCTTTCAAGTTGTGACAGCTACTCGTATGTACAATTTACTAGTCCTGTGCACATGCTAGGCAACAGGTTAGATTGCTCTAGCTTTAAAATTGTTTGTGCTATATACTTAGGTCGCCAATTTCGTTAGCTTTTTTAAATTGCCTCTATTTTATCTTCGACACCTTGTAACAACAATATTGTGAGTTTTATAGTTTAAATTTTATAGTAACAACTCATAATAAAAAAATATAATTAATAATAGTTGAAAGTCGGGGAAATTATTTGGCAGCAATTTTCTCAAATGTTTCACTTGGTGATTATATTGAAATGAATAATTATAATATACTGTTTAATGAACCCAATATCAATGTGATAGGGTTAAATTGGGTGAGCTGTCTTTTCTAAGATGTGAATAATTTTCGACAGTCTGATTCTTCTGAACACAAGGCAAAACATTTTATTTTGACAAAAACAAAACGTCATGAAATTGTATCGGTTTTGGTGGAGTTGCTGAAGAATCGTTATAAAAGCTTTAATTCAATCCATATTCCTCAAAAAATGGGACCTAGGAGACCTAACGAATGTCTTGTTTTCTAAAGAACCATAATTACCCTTTTATCACAACCCCCAGATTCTTCCGAGGTCACAACCTTGAATCTCAGCAACCCACTCTTAGCACCCGCATGCCCCACCACCGTTCCAAGGAGAACCGCCACCGACCTAAATCGTATCACCTAACAAACCCGTGGCCTTCCGGCCCCCGCTATGTCCGATCCGCACCTTCCGCCCCAGCGTCCGCAGTGTCCACCCATCGGATACGCCCCACCACAGCCGGCCCACTAGAACGGGCAGGTGAGGAACTGGTACTCGAACATGAGCGACACGGCAACGAAGACGAAGTACAGCAGGAACATGGAGAAGCCAAGGCCTCGGTTCATCTTCCAGTGGAAGCACGCTATGGACACGATGACGAACAACAGCATGGTGAACAGGATGGTGATGGAGCACACCATACCGACTGAGCTGACGTGTACCGGCTCACCGTATATAATGCCGTACAGCAGCCAAGGCACTGGTAACCTGCAAGCAGTTTCGGATAAGGCCAAATTTTTAAGTCAATGGCAACAACAAGATTTACTTTCTCCAATGTTATGTAGAAAGTATCTACACAATTTCACAACTAAAAAAAGTATTACAAAAAGAAAGTCAACGGCTTCATGGCACTAAAAATTTATGATTGTGGCTGCCATTATGAACCCAATAAGGCGAAACAGCTGTTGTAGTCTACTTTCTGGAACGATTCAAATATGAAACACCGGCACATCCACTAGACCTTGGATGCTGCATTGTATGATATTACCAGATGCCGAAATTTTTAGACCCATGAAGCCATTAACTTTCTTTTTGAAAAAATCTATTGGGGACATGAAATGTTATCATCTTTTTAAAGAAGTTATGTTAGAATAAAAAATATTGTAACACAGCATCCGACCAATAATTCGAAGTTGTTTAGCCGCATATTAGCATACCTAGTATATCAAGTGCCGTAATTACTTTATAATGTAGAATAACATCTCACTTCACATACTGATTTGAAACTCTCCCACGGATGATGTCACTCAGCGATAATCAAAATTCTTACACCTAGACGGATTATTCCTTTATATTTATATTTGGATGTTTAAAAGGAAAGTAAGGGATAAAAACATAATTTTTCTAATTGTCTGTATGTAGGTATACTATTTAATAAAATATATATACTATACTATATATATATACTATTTAATAAAATATAAATATAAATATCTTTATGTTTTATGGAAGGTATTTTGCAGAATGTTATATCACTTTGTCAATTTTTTAGAATTTGCAGACGAAGTTTAATAATGGAGAAATGGAACCGAATCTTACCCTGTCTCCAAAATATACTTGATAGAGGGAAATCTTATTTCAATGTTGTTATGACTATGCAATAAAAACTAATGGTATAACTTTGAAATACTTATATAAAATACATATTAATACAATACGGTTTCTGCAAATCGCTACCATTTCCTTAATGTCATCTTTATTATTTAAACAAATACAATATACAGTATGTCCCACTTACGGGTAAGCAATAATGTGATTACAGATACCATCTAGCGTTTGTGGCCTCGACACGTAACAGACATTATTGACAAGCGATTGACAATAATTAACAATTTTTATTTCCACGTTACCAAGGCCTGCTCTGACCTTAGATTTTTTCAAATTAAAAAAAGATAATACATGTAGGTTTTATGAAATATTCCTATTCTTTTTTTTTTGTCCAAATTACGTAATTAAGTAACTCATGAATAATCTTAATTGTATACTAAGAGGAAACTTTGTAGAGTTATGTTTTAAGCGGTCCTAAACAAGAATCCGTCTTCAGTTTATTCCTAAAAAATCCCTGATAGCACTTTTCCAAATTTGGACCCTTAAAACTAATCACAGTTGGCCATGTTCTATACTCAAAAAAATTTAATTGCGTCGAATGCCATTTTTATACAAAATTATGATTTAAAAATACATTTTACACATAAAGAGAAGACTTTTCTCGTATCCGCTTATACATTGCTATAGCGCCTCTTCTGTATGGACATTCCATGTGTACACAGTATATTATTTTTCTTACATGTAATAGCAGTTAAACGAATATTTGCATAAATTGTTAAAATAATTTAACAGGTAAGACTAGCATTTTGAAATTAAAAATTAATAAAGCCAACCTTACAGTCGAAACTCCACAAACAGTTTATATTCTCAAAAAGAAACTGTACATGTTTCAAACCACCAATTAAATGAATTGAAGAGTTGCTTGATTTTCCAACACTGCAACACGTATACCTACCATAGAAATCATAACTGTGATTAGTCGCTTTAAATTTCATATCCTATACCTATATGTATGCTAATTAAGTATTTCAAATTAGCAACTTTGTGACAAACTGACAATGAATCAACAAAAAAAAATAAACTCTTGACAACTTTTTTACTAGGTAACTTTCTGACACCTCTATACTGAATAATGTGAAGAAAGAAAACTGTGTACTTAATAGCAGAATATCTGCCTCACATTTTAAGAGGGTAGGTACGATTACGATTCAAACCATGTTGCAACCAAATCTTTTTATGTATTTTTTATTTAATATTTATAAATATTTGCCGTAACAATTTAATTCCTATTTAAAATAATTAATTTAAACTTTGGTTAACTTTATGAATGAAGATGTAGGTACCTACTTCACCCATCATAAATAATTACTACTTATTTATTGTTTTCTAGTTAACAAACATCTAGTTTAGAGGCTTTATTTCAATGAAATAAAATGCCCCCTTTTTAATTCACAAGTTAAGGCCTGAAAATTATCCATCAACCCAAATCTAAATTTTGTTTTTTCTTATAATTATTTTTTCTTGAAATCGGCATTAAAATGTCCCAAAATCGTCATTAAAAGCACAGAAATCGTACAATAATGTAGCCCATTATTGTACGATTTTTTCAATAAGTAGGCCTTGGCGAGATGTAAACATCAAACGTCAGACGCGGAGAAATCGCCCGTCAAAAGTGACCAAATATTCAAAACCCGGCCGATAAAGGCTCATTTAACTTTTCGTACACATTGCGAAATTGTTTCCTATAGAAGCGCAATCCTTCAGTATACATATTTTAGTAAATTTGAAAAACAATAGATTTGTTGTGTAAGCTGCACAAGAAGCAGCAGTTTGGTTTTTCTGTCAGAAGGTGCCGTACATCATTATGCTTGTGCTAGGTAGAGCGATCGGTAAAGTCAAGCAACGCCGCGCGTAGTCGGTTCGTGGACGGGTGATCCCTTATTATTTATTATTTTCTTGCCTAATAAAACATTTTTTTTCCGATTTCAAGAAAAATATAATATGTACCTCGGCACTGAAGTTCTTTTTATGACTCATGTGGTTTATTTGCCTCGGCCAGAGGCCTCAGCAACTAAACTCCACATGAGTCATAGAAAGTTGGACTTCAGTGCCTTGGTACATAAATAACTATTTTTAACTGAAGCAGTTTTTTTTTTAACTAAAGCAGCTTTTATTTACTGTTTGGTATAAATAATAGCATTGAGTAAAACCCTATATAGAATATATATATATATATATATATATATAATTACAAGAAAAGGTGATAATGGGCAAACACTCAAAGTTAACAAAAAGAAAAAACTAGTAACCGCATACACGTGTTTCATGCTATTTGGCAATCATCGGTACGGTGTAACATTAACCAAATCAAAAGATAGGCATGATTTGGGAAGCAACAAATGAAGTCCAGGCAGGAGCCAACAGCACATTTGCAGCTTCAGTGTTTTTTTTTTTTTTTTTCAGTGTTTGCCCATTATCACCTTTTCTTGTAATTATTACATTTACACTCGCTAATCTTACATCCTTATTATATATATATATATATATATATATATATATATATATATATATATATATATATATATATATATATATATATATATATATATATATATATCCTTTACTCAATGATAATTATTGTTTATCCTGTGATAATAGGTTGTTGTCTCTAGGGGTTCAATGTGCTATCACATGACGTAGGTATGCGATCAATAACCAGTAATATGTCATTGTATTGTTGTTCCCTGTTGTTTGACTAAATCAGTTTTGCCAGAGAAAAACATTCAGCTCTGAATTAAAAAAAAACAGTTTACCTACTTAAAAATCTGCTAGATTACCTAATTACTAAAATAACATTGTTTTCAAGTAATCACATTGTGGTAATTTTAAAGCTCTTATGACCTCTTAATATAAACTAAAGCAAGGCATTAAAAAGTTGGAGTTAATGCGCCCTTCTACCATTTTTAACGTACAGGCTTTATAAAATATTTGGAAACTTTATTTCTCACCAGCAGCGCAGTAAATACTTACTTAGCAGTTTTCGGATTACTTGAAATCTCCGGAAGTAGTTTGGGAATTATTTATTAAGTAGGTAGGTGGCAGTCTCTTTAACATGTTTTCATATATATTTTTGGTTTTGTGGCAAAAATCATGATTTGGCATAAAAAACAACACTTTCTACAGGGGTTTTCACGATAGATTTCACACCCCTTAGTTTAGTATTTTTACAAGCTTTTGTATAACTTGCCCTGTTGGTATGTTATAATATATGAATGTATGTTTGTGTGGGTCGAATTTGCAAGCTGAATTAAAACCACTTCTTGACATCCGATTGAGCTGAAATTTTGCATACACTTAGTTCTGTTGACAATACAATATGCAATACTCATATTGTAATACTTTCAAAATGGCCGTCGCCACAAGATGGCTGATAATGTATTTTTTTGTCAACCCCCTTAATATGGGTATCAAATGAAAGGGCTTCAAGAGTAGAAAACGATAAAGTTAGTGACATCACACTAAATTCAATATGGCCACCGCTCCAAAATGGGGGATTACATTTTCTTTTCAATCCCCTTAATATGGGTATCAAATTAAAGGGCTTGAAGAGTATAAAACGATAAAGTTAGTGACATCACACTAAATTAAATATGGCCGCTGCTCCAAGATGGCGGATTACATTCTCTTTTCGAGCCCCTTAATAGGGGTATCAAATGAAAGGGCTTGAAGAGGAGAACACGATAAAGTTAGTGACAATACACTAAATTTAATATGGCGGCCGCTCGAAGATGGCGGGTTACCTATTTCTGTACAACCTATTTGACATGGGTATCAAATGAAAGGGTTTGATGAGTATAAAATAATAAGGTAAGTGACGTCATACTAAATCCAATATAGCGGATTCCTCAAGGTGGCGGATTAAATTTCTTTACCTAAACAAATAGGTAGGTACCTACTAAAAAGCACAAGATGAAATAAAAGGTAAAAAAACCTTTTTAAAACAAGCTTTTATTTAAGCCATGTACCAAAACGAATAAAATAAAAAAAAGTAAAAGTGAAAAACCTTTTTAAAAACAAGCTTTTTAAGCCATGCACTAAAACGAATAGAAATAAATTAATAAAGTCTCGGTTTTCGTTAATGCCAAATTGCGACAAGTTTTTTTAAATCAAGAAGCTTGTCGCGCGAATTGTAAGGAAAATACATACTTTGGCAAGTATCAGTATGTATACTTGCTTATCAACCAATCACTGTCCAATAATATCAATTGGTACCTACCTACTTTTATGAACATTTCGCACGACAAGCTTTTTGATTTACAAAAACTTGTCGCAATTCGGCATTGAATTATCTCAACGAAAACATTTCATTTTAATAGTTTTATTAGTACATGGCTTAAAAAGCTTGTTTTTAAAAAGGTTTTTTTTTACCTTTATTTTTCGACCTACGAAAAAATTCAAATTACCAAAGATATATGTAAATTTCCTGTGATATCATTTATAAGAATTTATAAAGCGTGTTTTTGAAAAACAGGAGAAAACAAATTTGTTTTTTATGGGACACCCTCTATGTTATCGGTCTTTCGAAATCACCGTTCCTTCCTGATAATATAGTATGCCCCTGGATGGGGTGTACAAGTGGTGAAAGAGCCGAAATTTTTCGCTTTTCACAAAAAAGTCACTATTCCTTTGCTTATTATTATTCTTCCTTCAAAATGATTCACGTAGAGATAAATTATAATTTGTTATACGGGGCGTTCAAAAATTGTAAATATTGAAATTAGGTGAAGAGTAAACTAACTTTAATTTTCGGTTTTCTCTTAGATGATAAGAAATAAAGTTAACAGTGCGACCCACTTGAAACCGAAACAACACTCTTGTAAAATTCGTATTGGTCATCTGGTATATTTGATCGAGTTTTTTTAACACTATATCATCAAGAATTGTATTTTAGGGCAAAACGGCACATTTTATTTTAAAAAACCAAGGCCTACTACTTACGACATATTATTAGGTTCAAAATTGGAAAAATCGTATTAAATATATTTTTATAAAAATTCCGACTACGCCACTGGATTTGGCATCCCTTAAAACGGGTTTGTACCAGATTTTGTTAATACATTTCGAACAGTAAGAATTCTAGAAACCAATGAAAATCGCGATTTAGGTAAATAATTATTTTACTTGCCTACGCGCTTACGTGTGGAATGAAAACATTTGATACTGTAACTTGCTTTATTACAAATACTTAGGTACTATAACCATTTACTTCGATAAATGATACCTCATCCTCATAGTATATTAACATTGGGGTTTTTGTATTTAGGTAGGTATGCCTATTATTGGCATTACTATTAGGTATATATACTAGTCTATACTAATATTGTAAAGCGAAAAGATTTGTATTTTTGTATTCTTCTAGTCATATATTAAATTTGGTAATGTGAAGAAGTTATCGGGTTATCTGTTTTAGCTGCCACAATATTGGTTTAGCGTAACTAGGACGTAACTAAGAGAGTAGGATTTCATCGATTATTTCCCTCATACTGCTTGCATCCAATAAGGTAGCTCCTTCCATAAAAATCCAACCAATCATATGCCTCTGCTAGCGATAATTGCACTTGTGCAAATTATCGCGGTAAATGCACTTGTGCAAATTATCACTTCGTTGCTTAGCAACCGCGAATCTGTTGGATACAAACACGTACCTACTTATTAAAGTTTGTGTGCTTCACACTGTTCTAAATCATGCAGCTTCTAGATAAATTATGTTGCGGTACTATTATTAAGCATTGTATCAATGAATTTATATAACCTTTACATTGCTAAACTTTGGTTATTGGACCTCCGTCTCCGTTTAAATTTATGACACATTCAGAAAATAAACCAACGCTGACAGGGTGTAGGTATAATCGCATTTGCCTTGGATATCCAAGCGTCTTGTTTGTTTACTCGAACGCTACAGTCGAAGCTGTCAATAAACTCGTTCAAAATGAATCGTTTTGGAAATGTAAACATAGAAAAAATTAATACAGAAATTATTAAATCGTATTCGAGAAATAATCTCGACAAATACCTACCACTCGTGCCGGAAATTTTTCTAGATAATTTTATTCTCAAGCCCTATTTTGCCAGCAAAACCACTCGTACAAATTGGGATTTTATTTTCAGAGATAAAATCCCTCGAGCTTCACTCTCGGGATTTTATCAGAAAATAAAAGACCAATTTATACTCGCGATCTTTCTAGGCAAAATAGCGCTTTCGAAAAAATTATCGATAAAATTTCCGGCACTTGTGATATTACATACGAAAATACCACTAGTACTATCGCTGAAATCATGTCCTGATTGGTTAATATTTCAAAAATTTGATCATTTCATTGCTAGGCGTTGAATTCTGACTGAGTAACATAGGATATACCTACATATTGTTAATCGAGTTAAATTAGGGATGTACAGGGTGTCTCACTATAAACTTGTTAGTTTTTGAGGTTAGAAAAAAGTTTTTGACAAGTTTTAGATACTAATACAAAGTTTTTTGTGACGCTATTGGACCGTTCTAGAAAGCCGTGGCAGACATAACTTATGTTTTTTTTTTAAACTTTGTGGCATTATCTTTTTCCGTTTTTGAAAAATTCCGTATTCAAATTTTATACTAAATTTATTTCGAATTTGTGGATCTCGTGTGATATAGATAGACGATCAATGTAATAACGAAAAATATTTGTTTTAAACAAGAGAGTAATATAGTGAAACTCCAAAGATAATGCCACAAAGTTTAATAGGTATCATTTTAATTTCCGTGATGAGCAGATTTCAAATATGCAAAAATATATAGAGTGTTCCATTAAAAAAAACATAAGTTATGACTGCCACGGCTTTCTAGAACACACTGTACACGGTCCAATAGCGTCACAAAAAACTTTGTATTAGTATCTGAAACTTTTGTAAAAACTTTTTTCTAACCTCAAAAACTAACAAGTTAAGGGGGTGTCAATTTATAGTGAGACATCCTGTACTTAAATAAATGTTTACCCGTGGGAAGATAGGACGGGCCGTTAGTTTGTAATAATTTTTTAAAAAATATACCTAATATGATTTGTCCATTTTGACCCAAAAAATATGTAGTATAAGTATAGGTATTTTTTAATTAAATCTGCCGTTTTGTCCTAAAGTACAGTTTTTGATGACCTATCCTTAAAAAAACTATCAAAATCCGATGATAAATACAAATTTTATGTGGGCGTTCCGATTTGAAGTGGGTTACACTGTATGTTATACGGCAAGCCATAAAAATTGTGTATTTAAATGAAGTCTATGATTTTATTTACAGATGGAATTTATCATTTCTGCTATTGTTGTGGACTATTTTCGGTCTCAGATGGCTTAATTTTTACTTTGTGCCAAATAATAAATCCCAATAAATAAAATCGCAGAATACATCTAAGTTTTGACTTGCCGTTACTTTTATTTGATACCATCTTAGCGAAAACCGAAAAGTTAGTTTACTCATGACCTAATTACAAAAATTGGATTTTTTGAACACCCATCATATAACAAATTAATATTTTCTCAACGCCAATCATCATTCCGAAGGAAGCAAAAGTTTGTATATTATAGTGTTTTCACGGATTGTTGTCCGAATAGGTCTAAATGAGAACAAAAATTCGAGTTCTAATTTGGCCATTTGGTTCCCTAGTTTAGCGAAATATTATTTTGAATTTTACAAAAACGGAGACGTCATTATTTCGACTATTGTATAGGGGTGGCTAAGTACCTACCTGTCAAAATATATTTACTTTCCACAAAGTTGAAAGAATATTAAACGATTTTAGGTTAAAATGTCTTCTCATTCATAAATATTCATGAAGTTATACCGGAAGCAACGGCAAAACTCATTATGTATATCCCGTTTCCCGTTTTTATTTTGTCAAGGCGCGACTTATTGTGTTTGCATTCAGAAATTTACATTTTCTTGAAATTACGAATTCAAATATTTGGCAATATTTAACAGAAACTTAACTCCTTGGAAGAAGAGATAATTTTATATAGTTTCGTGAAGTTTGCTTTGACATGGTGTATTAGAATTAAGAAGATATCCCGAAACAGAAAATCGAAACTATAACAAGGTTCTCAAATTAACATGTAATAAGTATAATATACAGGACAGAGTGACCCATTTGAAATGGAAGCACCCCGTAAAATCTTTATTTTTCTTGCAATTTTAGATTTCTAGAAATACGTCACAAAAGATTTTATTTTGGTGCTAAATTTCAATTCTTAATTTCAATTTTCAAAGCCTACTGCAATTTTTTTATTAGTAAAAATGAGGAAAATAATGTACTTAGCGATTTTATTACCTCAAAACAGTCTAGGTATGTAGGTACGTCATTGGATTCGGCATTATCTAAAATAAGTTGGTACCGGAGTTCCGTAAAAAACAACAATTATTAAAAATACTGAGATATACCTAATTAATATTGATAATACACACATCAAAAGAATCTAAGGGACAAGGATAAAAATTATGAAATAAAGCACAATTTCCTGCCATAGGTAATAATAATAATAACATAACTTTATTTAGCAAGATGCTATACAATATACATTTTTATAATAAATTACATATAACATACAATTTACATATCTATTTTAAACATCAACAGTTAACCATTTTCAGTAATTAAATTACTCAAAAAAATTTTTTTTAACTCCAATTTAAATTTTTTGGATGGAATATTTTTTAAACCTAAATTATTATACAATTTTATACCTTTAAAAAATGGAATTTTGATAATATTTTTTGTTTTTATGTTCCAGAGAAAAATTTAAATTACCTCTAGTATTATGTACATGAATTTCATTGAATTTTATTACCAAACTTTTTAAATAAGGGGCAGACGTATTAGATTTAATTTTGTATATAAATAATAAAGTTCTGTATTCTAAAAATTTTTCAACACTCATCCAATTTAATTTATCCATCATATCTACAATTCTACTATACCGACCCCATCCTAAAATTATCCTCATAGCCCTATTTTTTAATACCTGCATTCTATTCGTATCAGATTTATTAGATAAAAACAAAATAGTACTACAATAAGTAAAATGAGGCAGTATAACAGAATTATAAATTAATTTTCTTGTCCACTCACTCACATATATACTCACCCTTGCTAACACACCAATTTTTTTTTAAATCTTTTTACAAATAATATAGTCAACATGTTCTTTAAGTTTTAATTTTCTATCTACTAATACCCCTAAATATTTAAAAATTTTTACTACCTCAATTTTAGAATTATCAATTTCAAAACTGCAATTTTCAATAAAACTATTGTATAGAAAATCATTCCCTAATACCATACCTTTTGTTTTGCACGTATTTACTTTCATTTTATTAACTTTCATCCATTCGCTAACATTACTCAATTCTAAATTTATTTTTTGCTCTAGCATAAATATATCTCTTTCAAAACAATAAATGACAGTATCATCAGCAAAAAATGATATTTACACGAAACAAAAATATTTGATAATTCATTTAAATATAACACAAATAATAACGGTCCTAAAACACTACCTTGAGGCACACCTACATTTATGTATTTTTCTTTTGATATGCTTTTTCCACATTTAACACTTTGTTTTCTAAAATATAAATATTTTTCAAACCATTTTAATACGTTACTACATATACCATACAAATTTAGTTAGTAACTTGTTCCTATCTACTGTTTCAAATGCCCTCTTCAAATCCAAAAAAATTACACCAATAATTTGACCTTCATCTAATCCTTTTTTCCACTCATTCAGAACATACTGTACTGCTGACTCGCAACTATAATTTTTTCTGAACCCCGATTGAAAAATTGAGAGTATATTGTTCTCTTGTATGTAATTTAGTAACTGTTCATATACTACTTTTTCCAAAAATTTTTCAACAGTTGGTAACATATTGGTATATTATTAATAGGTATATTATAGCTGTCTTCTAAATAGACTTATATGTGTCAAAATTCACAAAAGAATTAAGAAATATTCTTCAAGTAATAATAATTCTCACCCTCACAATACTCCAAACTAGGAGTACCCCAGAAGCAACCACAAATTTACATAGTTTTCAGAAAAAAAAATATGCATGTTTTTGCAACACATAAGTAACAATAATAAATCAACATTTAATAATAATTAATACAGAGGATTACCACCACGACTGTTCACAACCTCTCTACATCCACTTATGAGGCATACTCAGAATTAGGTTGTCAATGGCATGTTGTTCGATGGCGTTCCATTCATTTGAAAGGCACTCGAAGAGTTGTTGGTCCGTTTGAAACACAATATTTTGCACCAAAAGTCTTCGTCCGAGCATATCTCATACGTGCTCGATGGGATTAAAGTCAGAGGATGAGAAGGCCAAGGAAAAACATTAATTTTATTCTCCTGCAGAAATTCGCGAATGACACTTGCTGCATGGGGACGCGCATTGTCGTGCATTAGTTAAAATTTTGGTCCAATTCTCTCAGCAAACGGCACAACAATAGGCCGAAGAATAATGTTTTGATTATTGTTGGAATTCAGATAGGTACCGATAGATAGATAGATAGATAGATAGATAGATAGATAGATAGATAGATAGATAGATAGATAGATAGATAGATAGATACTATATGCCTTTTATTATTATTTTCCAACTTTGCTGTTAATATTTGGATGTTTTGAGAGTCCCGCTCTGCACCTCTCCGTTTAATTCTTCATATTTTATTATTCTTATATTTTTGTTTGTTCTTATTTTTCAGCTCCCCTTCTTTCCAGCGCAGGGTCGCTGCGGCTTGTGTTGATCTCTCTATCTGTCGGTCCGTCGTCGTCGTTGTCCGTTGACCTGCCGCCTTAGACTCATGGTCCGTCGTGGGGCACCACCTCCACTCGGGCCCTCCGTCGGCAGCTCGTCAAGTCACGTTGTCCTTCGCCACATTGGGCCACCTAGTCGCCAGCTCATGGTCCTTTAGTCCGCAGGCCGCCGCCCGCGGCCACCAGACCCCCGCCGGCTTCCGCAGGCGCCGACTTATTCCTCGGGGCGCGACTCCCTCGGTCAGGCCTCCATCGACGCGGCCCATCCCCGGTCGTGCCATCGCCTCAATCCATTGTCTGTCTTGTCCGAGTCCGTCGTTGTTTGGGCAGATCTTCTTCGCCGGAGCTACTGGGTCCTCCACCTCGACGTGGTCTCGGCGCCTACCCTCGGAGAACTTTCAGATACCGCTTTCAGATACCGCCGATGTTGGTACCGCCCCTTACCATGATCATACCTCCTCGAAGGGTGTGAACCTCTCGAACAGCTGCAAGGCGTTCCGCAATTCCAGGACAACTCTACACGTGATGCGTCCTCGAACCTGGCCAAAGTCCAAATGGGGGTCATCAGAAAAGAAAATTAGAGTCCATTCTAGGCTGGTGCCAATTTAAATGTTCTTGTACCCACTGTAAACTGGTTGCGCGTCACCCTCGTGATAATGCTGGAACTCTTACAGGCCGGGGCCATTAATGTGATCTTCGTGGAGCCTGTTTCAGACAGTTTAGTCACTACCTAACCCGTACATTGTGTGTATTGTGCAGCTGAATAACCAATTACATACGCAATGATACTGTGCTGTCACAAGGCTACCAATCTTTTTAATGTGTCCTGAATTGGGGTTACCCTTGTACGGCATATACAGTGCCCGCCAAAAAGTTGGAACCATAAGGGATTTTTTTTATTTTTGGGCTAAGATGAAACTACTCTGGTTCGATCATCTCTGCTTCCAAAAAGATTCGAAATGAGGTCATTAAAAAATGTCGTGACGTCATTTGACATACCCGTCAAAAATGACATTTAATTAAATAAATAGCCAAAATACGCTTTATTTGTGATTTTATCAAAAAAAGTTATTTGAAAAAGTTGCTTGGAATTTTATTATACCCATATGTGCCAATTTTCAGACAAAGATTCTGACAATGATAAATTTTTGATTTTTTGAAAAAAAATTTGATGTACCATATTTGACTTTAGAATTGTTTGCCTATCATCCAAACGTGATATTTTTTAGTTATGGACCCTTTTTGGGTCGTAATCAGCTAGTTTCAAGAAAAACTGGACTAACAAGATGCAATTTTTTATTCGACAAATTCTACGTGAGAAGTCAGATTCAAAAATTATCTATATTGATTATAAAAGAAATGACTTGTGGCATATGGGACAAAATTCTTTGGTAATTGGCAACACCAAACTAGTTTCCAATATCTAATGGAAATTATGTATGGGTCCTTCGGAGGCGTGCAGACCACGACAGGTACCTGTTTCGGGCTTGTTGGCCCTCATCAGGCAGACGTAGCGCACCTCAACCGAAAAGACCCAAACACGTTGGCTAAGTGAAATAGGAACTAGTATAATGCGGTGAGCATTAACCATCCAACGCCATCTAGCTGGTATTGCCAAAACCAAAGCAATGTGAGTGTGTATATATCGACCGGCCAATTACCAAAGCGTTTTGTCCCATATGCCACAAGCCATTTCTTTTAAAATTATAGTGGGGACACTAAATATTCATTTTGTATATTGATTATATCCCAGTATTTTTAATAATTGTTTTTTATTTTAAAATTCATTTAGGAAGTAATGTTTCCATAGAATCTACCTATTTAAAGTTATGCCTCATAGAGCATTAGAGCGAAGAGAATAGAGGGTGAACCAGCTCTGCTTGTTAATTTTAACAGGCGCCGACAGAAAAAAATATGCGGGGGGAGGGGCGAAAATAATGGACTTTGTTTTTGTTTTATCTTATTTATACTTTGTTTTTATTTTAACATCGAAAATTCCAATGTTTTGAAGCAGTGGCGTATAATATACAGGGTGTCCAACTTTAAAACTGTAAAAATCCGTAAAATCTTCATTTTTGGAGATAATCGCCTAAACTTTTTTTTGTTTGAAAGGCCTTCAAAAACCGCTTCTCTTGACCTTTTCGCAATTTTCAAAATGCAAATCCAGGGCCGGCTACGATTTTTTTATACCCCCGATTTTCACGAAAACCATTTAATTTTTTTATTTAAAATCTGACCCCGCAGCGTCAATCAGAACACCCCAAAACCCTTATACGCCAAATTTGAATAAAAAATATACAGGGAGTTCCATTCTGCAGGGTGTCAAAGTTGAGCAAAATTAAGAAATATAAAGGCACCTGCCATGTCAAGTGTGCCTTTTTGAGCAGTGTATCCCATGCAAGTACTGATGATATACTATATATTAGGCGAACATGCAGTCACTTGTTTTTACTACAATATCTATCTTCCCTGTCCCCTTCATCTCTTTTTACTACTATTACCAGGTGTGGTTTAATATCGTTAAAATAGTATATTTCCTAACAAGTGCGGAAAGTGCCACTCTTCCGCACGCGATTGCAGTTGGCTGAACGACGCGTAGCGGAGTTCAGCCAAGAAATCGAGTGTGGAAAAGACACTTTCCACAAGAGTTAGGAACACTATTTTTTCTACAAGCGTGCGGAAAAGTAAGACACTTTTCCGCACGCATTTACTTTTCCGCACGCATTTTAGTTTAGATAGTGTCGCTTTTCCGCACTAGTGCGGAAAAGTAGTGCGGAAAAGTACTTTTCCGCACTAGTGCGGAAAAGTGACACTTTCTAAACTAAAATGCGCGTGTACTTTTCCGCACGCTTGTAGAAAATTTTTTTTGTCTCGTATTTTATTGCCGAGGCGCAGGTTCTTGAGCTACCCTGGTAAAAAAATAAATGAACTCACTTGGAACACAGTGATATA
The DNA here is from genome assembly GCA_963920635.1 of Pseudeuparius sepicola. Classification (NCBI taxonomy): domain Eukaryota; kingdom Metazoa; phylum Arthropoda; class Insecta; order Coleoptera; family Anthribidae; genus Pseudeuparius; species Pseudeuparius sepicola. Next base: position 48,328,532 of record OY987298.1, read on the forward strand.
CGGGGCGCGATCTATTTAATAGCATATTTACCACGCTCTGCTATTGGTAAAAATACCAGACTTATCAGCAGAAATCACCCTTATAAAATTCAAAGATTTTTATGCTGTTCCAGTGGCGCAACGAGGGGGGGGGGGGCTGCCGGGCTGCAGCCCGTACCAACCAAGCGAAAAAGCGCTAAACAATGCTAGATAAAAACAATGCTACAGGATCGTTTCTTTACCGAATGATTTGTATTTTGTTTTACCTGTATTTTTTAAGTTTATGTTATGATTTATCAAATTTACGATATTGAGGATATCGGATATAGGTGGTACATATTAGTAGTTGACATTTAATTAAAGATTAGTTGTCTGGCCGCGGGCCTGAAAACCTAACCAAACCTGCGCCGAACTTGAAACTAATCTGACCTGAATTATATGCGCCTGGCCTTCTGTTTTCTACTGTCCTTCATATACGGCAGGGGGTGAGTGTTCAAACCTTTCCCATTGATAAAAAAAGAAGAGGAGACATCAGAGCAACTTTTCAATTTTCTACGCCTCAGTTAAATTGTCTGTCTTTAGAATTTCGCATGCGGCGCATTTTAATAAGCGAACGTCTCCTTTTAATTCCTGCTTTTAAAAATCAATAATCATTATGAATCCACAAGGAAATAAATTTCTATAGGAAGATATACCTACCTATCTAATATTATACATTTGGCCTTTTGAGATGACATGTTAATTTATAGGATGTGGCAATAAATTTATAGGCACTAACTTATATTTACTTCCACATCACTCAAGGAATTCTCTCTCGGCCTTTATGTAAAAGAAAAAAAACAGTACCTACTTCTTACAGTTACTGTATAGTTAATTATTATTATGGTTCCGCAGTTAACAAAGAAAAAACTACAATCAGTTGCGTAGAATTTTTTGCTAATATTAGGTTAATTATTTTTTTATTTCATTAACAATGTTTGACCTTGAAAATTTTAAAATTTTCGCATGCGGCGCAATTCTTAACAATGAAAAATAAACTTTGTCAATCAGCCCCCTGACAATAATTTCTGGTTGCGCCACTGTACTGTTCCAAGTAACTTCATTTATATCATACTCCTGACAGTCCCAAACCTGGACCTACACTAATATATTATTATATTATTATATCAAACCGATTTCTAATGGTTTGAAGTAGGTTCCTTCCAAAACAGACCTTAAGGGCCCTACACACGCTCAGGCGGACTGTCCGGCCGGCCTGCACAGGCCAAATCTGCGCAGGCGGACTGACACAATCTCTTGCATCTACACGATACAGGCCAATGATAGGATTATGATCGGTTTCATTTCGGCTTTCCTATAAAATTGTTTGCATATGAGAGATATTATGAATTATAACGAGTTATTGTTGATTGGAGTTGCTGTGGTGCTCAATGACATGATGGAGGAACGAAGAGCACGTATTAAAAAAAGACGAAAAATGTTTTAATTCCTTCCGGAACGAGCTCCGCAAGTTATTTTTTTACAACATGGTCTTTTGTGGCTGACGGCTCCTTTTCATGCAATTTTTCCATTTTAACTTTCCATAAACACGGATTTTCTCTATAAATTTCGATAAACTCCTCCAAAAACGCATCCTTTCTATTGCTCTCCATGTTTTTGACTTATGAGGCGGCCTGACGATTGTCCACACGCTCAATTCCGACAGGTCTGTGCAGGCAAATTTCTGTTAGGTTCAGAAGTCTGTGCGGTCAGGCCGTCGTATTTCTGGCGGCCTGTACAGGGTGTTCCCGTATATTTTGACCCCCCCCCCTAGAGCCTTTATTTTTCGAGTTAGAAAAAAGTTACTTAAATGAAAGTTGTAGGGTTTTTTCTGAACCGCCAGGATCTGTTACTAGATAAAACAAATGAGTGTCGCAAATTTATGAAAAAATGTAAACTTACTTTTTTTAATGGAACACCCTGTATATTTGTGGATTTTTGAATTGCACGCATTTTTCCGATTCCAACAATATGAATATGTTATATGTTTGCTCTAAGCATTCGCATGATATTCCAAATTGCAGATAAATACGACCTTTATATTTAATCAAGGTTCCTATGGAAAAACATTTCAACTTAGACAAGAGCATTCCTATCAATTCATTATTTTTGGGATAATACACCTTGGTACCCTACAACTTTCATTTAAGTAATTTTTTCTAACTCAAAAAATAAAGGCTCTAGGGGTGGGTCAAAATATACGGGAACACCCTGTACAGTCCGTCTGCCGTGCATACACACACAAAGGTTCGCCTGCGCAGACTTAGCCTGTGCAGGCCGGTCGGACAGTCCGCCTGAGCGTGTGTAGGCCCCTTTATATATTGTTATGGTTTTTCACATCGCGCCTGCGGACATTATTTATTAGAGGATAGATTGTGATATCATAGCATACAGACCCGACGGTGACGTCGAAGATGTTGCTGCCGACGGAGGAGGAGACCGCCATGTCCCCGAAGCCCTTACGGGCGACGATGACGCTGGTGATGAGGTCGGGGATGGAGGTGCCGGCGGCAAGAAACGTCAAACCCATCACCTCCGGTGTGATGCCCACCGTGCTGCACACCATGTCCGCCCACCACACCATCAGGTACGAGTACACGGCGATCCACAGGATGCTGCCGATGAACGTCACCGGGAAGTACTTCTTGCCTGCAATGCGACGAAGATTATCAGACCCCAGTCACCACAGACCATAATATACGTACAGGGCAATTAAGTTTTATTCTGGGATACTTCGACAGGTGATAGAAATCCATAGAATAAAATTATTGTGTCAGAAAAGACTAAAAAAACTCAGTTTTTCATTATGAACAAGTAAGTTTCTTTAATAAAATTTCACGATACTGTTTTTTTCAAAATTTCCAAGCTATACGTAATTTTTAGAAACTAAAATTAGGTCACCAAATAGTTTCAAACCAAGCACACTGTATAATTGTTCTTGCAACTTTTTCGAAAATTTGTCATTTACAAGAGTCGTCCAGACAATCAGGGGACACACTGTATAATTGTTCTTGCAACTTTTTTATATCTACCACAATTTCACAGCAAATTACGTTTTTAGGTACTCTTTTACACCTTTATATTATTATAGTCCAAGCATATTAACCACTTTTTACCTAACATATTATTCTATGGGGTAGTTTTGATCTTTGCGTAACATTAAAGAGTCAATACGGGAAAATCTAAAATCTATTCGTATAGTCTAAAAAATATGTCCAACAATAATTAGGCTGAACAGGAGCATAATACAGGGTGATTCAGTTTTATTCTGCGACACTTCAACAGGTGATAGAATACCAAAAAATAACCGCACTTTCTTTTATAAACTATATCACTTTAAGGTCTTATAAAAAAGTTACAGGGGATTAAAGTTGTAAGAAATATGTGGACTTTATTGAATATTTATCAAACTAGTTGACATATTTAAGTCATATTTGGTACACGTTATAACGGCATGGGTTAGCATAAAACTTGTTAATATCAAACGCCTTGGCCTTGAACAACCAGTGGCGCAGAAGCGGGTAATTAGTATAATTGTTTTTAGAAGAAAAAAGAGAACCACCTTTATAGCAATAAAATGTATTCAATTTATTATGCAAATTTAAATTTTTAACAAAAATGTCCCCTTGGTATTTGTGTGTGTGTGTCATGGTTTCAAGACAAATTTGAGTTTCTGTATTATTTCAGGGTATTTCTGAAAAATTATTTAAAAAATTTGCTTCATAAGTAACACGTAAAGTAGAAATAATGTGTTTGCTACTTTAAATAGAGTGACTTTTTCCAATAAACTTACCTATTTAAGACTATACTTTTGAAGATACAGGGTCTAAAACATTTAAGGAAGATTATATACGTAATTAATGTTAAGCTCTGTACCTTGAAATGTAAAAAACCTTTAATGGGTAAGTTTATTGGGAAAAGTTACTGTATTTAAAGTAAGAAACACATTTTTTCTACTTTGAGTCTTACTTATGGAGCGAATTGTTAAGTTAATTTTTCAGAAATACCTCGAAAAAAATACGAAAAAATCAAATTTGCTATTAAACCATGACACATAGGAAAAAATGCTAAGAGAATGTTTTAGTTTACAATTAAAATTTACATAAGAAATTGAATACATTTTATTGGTATACAAGGTGGTTCGTTTTTTTTTTCTAAAAACCATTATAGTAATTACCCACTTCTACGACACTGGTTGTTCAAGGTGTTTGATATTAACAGGTTTTATGATAACCCATGCCGCTATAACATGCCCCAAATATGTCTTAAATATCTCAACTAGTTTGGTAAATATTCAATAAAGTCCACATATTTCTAACAAATTTATCACCCTGTAACTTTTTTATAAGACCTTAAAATGATATAGTTTATAGAAGAAAGTGCGGTTATTTTTTGTTTTCTATCCTGTTGAAGTTTCGCAGAATAAAACTGAATCACCCTGTACATATTAGGTATTATATATTCACTAATAGCATTCTTTACCTACTAGGTTTTTATGTACCTACCATCGAATGCACATTACTGTAATGTATACTTAGAATTTAGGGTTTATTAGGCAGGTAATTATTGATTTTCAAATTATGCTTCAGATTGGATTAGTTCGTAGTAAACTTTCGTTGTATTTTGTAGCCTGCACTATATCGAAATAATACACCTAATGTTTAATTTTAATATTACGTTGGCACACCACACACGTTCACGTTAGCGCATTGTTCCATGTCGGAACTTTAACAATAATAATTATCTGGATAAGTTGGCCAGTATTAAGGAGAGCCGCGAGTTTAATGAAATGGCTTTAATAAATGTTGCAAGATGACAATGGTCTGCAGCTTTTGAAATTAAGGTTTGAATAATTTCACAAGCTATACAGTAATTTAGTATTTTTCCCTTCAACAATAAATCCAAGGTCCAAGTTTTTTCTGCAGATTTTGGAGATATAATATTGTCTCCCTTTAAATCCCATGTAGCACTGGTGCCACTATTGGGGTGGGTAATCTATGGCTATAGCCAGTGGCGTAACCAGGGGGGGCTTTGGGGGCTTTAGCCCCCCCTCTCCAAAGACCTGTCGCGTGGTATTTATTTCTAAATAAAATATATTTTAAAACAATAGTTTTGTCGTAAATATTTCCGAAGTTTTTTTTTTAATAATTAGCCCCCCCCCCCAACTTTACATTCTGGTTACGCTACTGGCTATGGCACCATTCTTCAGGTGAAAACAAGCTCGTGTCATTTGCCATACCCAAAGTTTAAGTTTTAAATTCTTTCTATAGTCACTGGTTTTAACAACTGACCCAATGAAAGAATTTCTTTCCGGACGCGCACTAATTTTTAATATTGTATGAATATGTAGGTAGTTCGTAAGTTTGTTTCTGCTGTCGCCAACAAAGTTTTCAAGCGCCCGATAAGAGGCCCCATACAAATTATCCTCGCTACAGTTTTAAAGCTCCAAATTTATTGCTGGAATTACTCACCGGTCGCGTGTGGAAAAACACTGACGGCGTTTTATTCTTCCTAAATGAACTGGGACTATTCCTATGGGTGCGATCGATACGCAAGCTGGGTGAAATGAATGGTTTTGTGAGCTGACACAACTCAGAACTCAGTCCACGAGAGAATGAACGGAGAAAATTGTTTTTGAATACTCTTTTATAGTATGAGAGCCGGGCGCATTATTTCAACTCTAAGATTATTGAATAAGAGGTTATGTACAATATAGACAGTATATTTCTTTACTTGAAGCGAGTAGGTTGCCTCAATTAATATGGACCCGATCATTGTTATTTAAAAAGTTGTGGTTAATTTTTAGGCAAATCTACTCTCATATGATTATAGAACAAAATAAACAATAAAAAAGGGTCCCTTGGTCCTTTAGACATCCGATAGGAGTATTTTTCGGGGCCCCGAAAATCCTCCGCTGTTAAATACGGCTCAAAAGACGGGGGCAGGTCTGGACCTCGGGGGCGAGAATTGTGTGCGAGGTCCCGCTATACAGCTAGTAGTCCAAGAAAATTATACAAGGAGAAAAAAAATTCTTAACAGGTAGATATTTTCAGGGTTGGTTGTGGGTAGCGTCCTGAGGATAACCCCAAAAAATCACCATCGAAGTCGTGTTACGAACCCCGCAATAGGGGTGGTTTTGCAAAAAAAAATTGCAATTTTTTTCTTATGTGTACATTTTTTTTTTAACTTCAATACTTCACGAAATATAGATAAAAGATCACCACTAGCTAAAGTGCTTTATAAGGGTGAAAAAAAATTCTTTAAAACAAGCTGATTTTTTCAGGGTGACAATTTTCTTGGACTACAGTGCCATATACCGTTTGATGCACAGAAACAATTTTTTTTTAAACGCGTTTTCGGGAGATCTTACGTTAACTACGGCGAGATGGCCGATGGACGGGTCAACATATTTAACGAAACTTTTTCAGGTAAAATTATTTCCCGTTTTCGAGTTATTAAGGATTTTCAGCGAAAAAACGACCAACGCAGGTGGGACGCATCTTTTTTACGTGATTGATCGGCGTTTCCCGTCACGGCCATCACCTAAAAGCCAAAGTCCGAAAACTGTCAGAAATTGCCCTTTTTCCCCGACCTACAGCCAAGTTATTTCGGCTCGGGGCTCTCGGTTCGGAATTTTTAAAGCTTCCCTCAAGTCTTCAGGTGAGGTGCAGATGCTTCCGGTGCCCCCGAAAAATCAAAAAATGAGAGCGGTTCCTGAGGATTTCCTGCCAATTTCGCTAATTCTACAGCCGTCCCGTTTCTCGAAACTTGAAAATACGGGAGTCGGGAAATTTGGTTAAATATCAGATTTTCGAGGTTTCTTTCGGTACCTACTGGTACAAGACCCGATTAAGAAATTTACCACCTCCTTCGATTTTTAGAACGGCAGTTTTCGAATTTATCAAAAGACTTTTGCAAAAAAGTAGTAGGTAAATATGTTCGTGGGACGGGTTGTACCTATTAAAAAATTAAAAATTAACCACAATCTCTTAAATAACAATGATCGGGCCCATATTATCTCAGGCAACCTACTCGCGTCAAGGTAAGAAATATACTCTCTACATTGTACCTACATAACATCTTATTCTATAATCTTATGAGAGTTGAAATCATGCGGCCGGCTCTTGGACTATTAAGGCCGATTGGTGTTTTAGGTTGTTGTTTATTTGCACCTCAAAAAAAGAGTCTAATTGGTCTGGAGACATTAAATTTAAGAATCACAAACTCTATGGCAGCGCAAAATTCTTATGTTGATCAGTTCACGTCAAATAAGCAATTGTTAGCCTTACAAAAAATAGCAAAAATAAAATGCTGTTTCCACATTCATCATTTTCATCTTAATTAGCTTTATTACTTGAAAATTACTTCCAGAGAAACGAAGAATAATAATCTGGTGTCAGGTGTGGGGTTACAGTAGATTTAAGCGTACTTATAGCGCCAAAGAAACGTCCGACCAGGGGAATATTTGGAGTCCGTTTTGAACCCTAAATGAAGCTGCTATAGATTTTATACAAAATGCAAAATATTAGTCAAAGAAACTTATTTTCTATGTGATATGTTATTTGTTTTTTCTAAATTATCATAATTATACACGCGTTTACTTATCAATGCGACCGATTCTTCATTTTCTAAAATTTCTTACAGCATTGACTATCCCTTTATTCTAAGTACCCTCTATATTTCTATATATACGCATTATCAAAAGGCAATTCTAAAAACGCAAAAAATGCAGGTATCTTCGAACGAGTTTAAAATGCATGCCAATATTCTTATGAACAATTTGCATTACCAAACGACGATTTACGGATTGGCATGCAGTTGTGTAGTGCAGAACATCATCAAAAGCTAGCGCGAAAAGTGTAAAAAATTGAAGGTATCTTCGAACGATTTTGAAATGCATGCCAATCTTCTAATTATATATTCGCACTACCAAACGACGATTTACCGATTGGCATGCAGTTCTGTAGTGCAGAACATTATCCAAAAGGTGGTGCGAAGAATTTCAGGTATCTCTAAACGGTTTTACAGTGCACGCCAATTAGTTATATGAAAAAGTTGAACTACCAAACGGCGATTTGATGATTGACATCCAGTTTTGTAGTACAGAACATTAGGTATCAAAAAGTAGTGCGAAAAGTGCGATGAATTTCAGGTGTCTCTGAACGGTTTTAAAATGCATGCCAATTAGTATATTTTTCAATTTTTGAAATCTATACTAGTGCAACTCATTCCAGTGATATACAAGCTTTTATTTAACTTCACCTGTTAGTATATATGTAGGTATGGGTGGGACGAATCTTGCAAGCTGAATTAGAACCACTTCCTGACATCCGATTGAGCTGAAATTTCGCAGACACCTTTAGTTCTGATGACAATGCAATAGGCAATACATGTCAGGAGGGTGGTAAAGAAATTTAGTCCGCCGTCTTGAGGCGGCCGTGATTATTGGATTTCGTATGAAGTCATTGACCTTATTCTTTTCTACCCGTCGAGCCTTTTCATTTGATACCCATGTTGAGTATCAAATAGGTAATCCGCCATCTTGGAGCGGTGGCCATATTAAATTTAGTGTGATGTCACTAGCTTTTTCGTTTTCTTTTCTTCAAGCCCTTTCATTTGATACCCATATTAAGGGGGTTGACAAAAAATACATCATCTGCCATCTTGTGGCGACAGCCATTTTATAATTATTACAATATTGAGTATTGCCTATTGCATTGTCATCAGAACTAAAGGTGTTGAACTAGTAGATTTCAAAAATTGAAAAATATACAAGGTTTCCATTTAAGAGGCAAAAGTTCCCGATATACGGAAAAAATCTTACAACTTTCATATACCTAAGAATCTTTTTTCTAGGATAAAAAATGGGGTTCCTAAGGGGGGGGGGTGAACATATGCGGAAAAATCTTGTTCGTAATTTTTACTATAGAAATGTTTTGTTCATTTTCCGTGTGATGAACATTTTCGAAGGTACGAATATTTTCATAAAAAAATAAAATCTCTTGATTACGTTATACACCAATAATCTGCATGCCAATCGGTAAATCTTCGTTTGGTAGTGCAACTTTTCCATAAAACTAATTGGCATGCATTTTAAAACCGTTAAGAGACACCTGAAATTCATAATACTTTTCGCACTACTTTTTGATAATATTCTGTACTACAAAACTGGATATCAATCATCAAATCGCCGTTTAGTAGTTCAACTTTTTCATATAACTAATTGGCGTGCATTTTAAAACCGTTTAGAGATACCTGAAATTCTTCGCACCACCTTTTGGATAATGTTCCTCACTACAGAACTGCATACCAATCGGTAAATCGTCGTTTGGTAGTGCGAATTTATCATTAGAAGATTGGCATGCATTTTAAAATCATTCGAAGATACCTTAAATTTTTTGCACTTTTCGCGCTAGCTTTTGATGATGTTCTGCACTACAGAACTGCATGCCAATCCGTAAATCGTCGTTTGGTAGTGCAAATTGTTCATAAGAATATTGGCATGCATTTTAAACTCGTTCGAAGATACCTGCATTTTTTGCGTTTTTAGAATTGCCTTTTAATAATGTTCTGCATTACAGAACTAGCAGAACCGCATGCCAGTCGGTAAATCGTCGTTTGGTAGTGCGAATTTATCATTAGAAGATTGACATGCATTTTAATATCGTTCGAAGATACCTGCAATTTTTTGCATTTTCGCGCTAGCTTTTGATAATGTTCTGCACTACAAAACTGCATGCCAATCCGGAGATCGTCGTTTGGTAGTGCAAATTGTTCATAAGAATATTGGCATGCATTTTAAAATCGTTCGAAGATACCTGCATTTCTTGCGTTTTTAGAATTGCCTTTTCATAATGTTCTGCATTACAGAACTGCATGCCAATTGGTAAATCGTCGCTTGGTAGTGCGAATTTATCATTAGAAGATTGGCATGCATTTTAAAATCGTTCGGAGGTACCTGCAATTTTTTGCATTTTCGCGCTAGCTTTTGATGATGTTCTGCACTACAGAACTGCATGCCAATGAGTAAATCGTCATTTGGTAGTGCGAATTTATCATTAGAAGATTGGCATGCATTTTAAAATCGTTCGAAGATACTTACCTGCAATTTTTTGCATTTTTAGTACTACCTTTAGTTAATGTTCTGCACTACAGAACTGCATGCAAATCGGTAAATCGTCGTTTGGAAGTGCAAATTTATCATAAAATACATTGCTAAGCATTTGAAAATCGTTCGGAGATACCTGAAATTTTTTGCATTTTCGCGCTAGATTTTGATGATGTTCTGAACTACGGAACTGCATGCCAATCGGTAAATTATCGTTTGACAGTGCAAATTTATCGTAAAACATATTGGCACGCATTTGAAAGTCGTTCCAAGATACCAAAAAATCTTACAATTTAATGTCCTCACAAAAATTTGTTGTGCACGCGGAAACTGCATGCCAATAATTTTCTGGTGTTTTTTTTTGTCATAACTTTTCGTTGGTACTATTGGCATGCATTTGAAAATCGTTCGGAGACATCGATTTTTCATACAAACGGAAAATATAATTGCGCACCCTTCTGCACGCGAGCGGCGCCTAAAATTCTCTTCATTCATGACATTTATATTCATATATATGATTGGCATGCCTTTGAAAAACGTTTCATCTGTCTGGTCATGTACCTCCGGTATATAGGTACATTCACTGACATTAATATGTCAGTCAACGAAAATAGGTTAAATCGCTGCATTATTACTATAATAATTTATTAGTGAATTTAAAGTTTTACACTGATTCTTGGTGTTTTGAGATTCACTTGACGGGAAATTACTCGGATTTATTTGATTGTCAAAATGGTATTAGTTAAATAAGGTATAAGCACAGACCTCTATAGAGCGAATATATATTGGTCTGTGGTATAAGTGTTATTGTACTAGAAGAATGTCGTATAGTGTTTTTTTTACATTGGTTTATTACACTTCTTCGGGTGAGGTTCTGATGCTTTGCGGCCCCCGGGTCCCCGAAAAATTGATAAATAAGAAAAAACACGCAATTTCCAAGAGTGGCTTCAGAGGATTTTCGGTTGGTTTCATACATTCTACATCAGTCCCGTTTTTCGAAAGTGGTTAATCGTGAATCGGGAAATTCTCTTAGATAACGGATTTTCGAGGTTTTTTTGCTACCGGAGGAAAGTACGACACCCAATTAAAAGATATACCACCGTCAATTTTTAAAACGGCTCTATTCGAGACTGTCGAAAGTCTTTTGTTTGCCTATAATAACCCTGGGGGGTCGAGTTTGGGACACCCTGTACATTATTTTATGTAATTTTGATATTTATTTATGATGTTAAGTGTGGCTAAGTTAGGATCACTAGTGGACAACACTGATTCCCAATCCTCACGATTCAATCTTACATCCAATTTTTCATAATCAATATAAGAAAGAGTTTTTTTGAAAAGCTGGTTTATTATAGTAAAGAACAAAAAACAAAATAAAACAATAAATGTTTTTAACAAGAATTCCCAATCATAATTGAATCGTCGCCGGAAAGCGTAAAACAAGGCGCTATCGGTGCAATTATCGATTTTGAAATTACTGCTGGACGTATCGTCATCGAAATTCCATTAACGTTCATGTGCGATTAAATTTCGATAGAAATCCCAAGCACACAAGCCAGCTCGGATCGACTGGGTAATTTCTTTATCGCTGCCAGATTAAGTATAAAACGCAGCTATTTCCGGATTTTTCTGGACCGACGTTATGATATACCAACACAGATACCTTAGTAAATTAACCCAATTATTGAAACTGTCGATGTATACAAAGTGTAAAAATACTAAAAATTTTGGGTAGTAGCTACCTATCGTACACAACGTTCTCAAATTTCAAGCTCTGGTCAGCCATGTGGCAAGGTCGCAGCGGGCCGGTTCGACGGATCTTTGCGGTCTATATAGCGGGGCTAATAGTTAGCCCTTTAAGAAATTTTCTTTGAACATATTCTCATTGGTTTTCATGCGTTTCATAAATTGGATGCCAAATGATAGAACAATATTCAAGTTTAGAACTGATGAGTGAAAAGAACATTGTCTTAAGAGCATCAATATTTGTGAAACCTCGACAGTGTCTCAACAAGAATCACAAAGTTTTGTAGGTAGACATAGCAATATTATTGTAATGCTCCCTGAATGTCGTAGCACTGTCAAAACGAACTCCAAGATCATCTACTGTCTCTAGATGCAAGATTCGAGTTACCTAACTTGTAATTAAATGTTATATTTGACTCTTTTCGAGAATACCTGACTACACTGCAACTTGGCAGGGTTCAAATCCAGGTGATTCACAACACACTAATCATCCAACTGGCAAAACTGCTGCAGGAGAAATAAGCAATTCTCTAAGGAATTAAGTGAACAATATATTTTTAAGTCGTGCACGAATAGAAATTGACCACAATTGAGATTATCAGTAATATCGTTGATGAATATAAGGAATAACAGAGGCACCAGATTTGGACCCTGAGGGACCTCAGAAGCGGCAATATATTTGCTAGAATAAAAGCCACTGTAACATATGAACCGAACGCGATTATTAAGATAAGACTTAAAAAATGAACGGAGGCTGTCACTAAATCCACCTCGCGAAAGTTTGTTTGACAAAGTGAAATAAACTAGGAGATTTCAACGAGGTTAGTGGTCGTTGAACGATTTTTCATAAATCCATGTTGCGAAACGGAAAGTTGGTTTCTGAGCTCTGGGTATATACGGTCATACACGGACACCTAGAAAATTATTAGGTAAGATGGAAATTGACCTATAAAATTATTAGACACATCAGAAGTGATCCCTCATATTTATGAACAGGACACACCTGAGCAAAATTTAACAATAAAACTTGGAATTAGTTCATGACCAGATGCAACTTTGTTTTTAAGTTTGGATATAGCCTTCTTACATCTACAGGTGAAAACATGGATATATTAGTAATATCAGTTAATTGGTAAGAAGCAGCTTGTCTATTAGCACACGAATGGAAAGGTAGCTGGAAAGTGCTAGCAAAGTATGAAGCAAATGCATTCACAATTATTGCATCCGAATCAGTCAACTCGCCTTGGTGTGATCTCATTGTGCCTGGAATTTTTGTAGTCCCCCTTTTTACTATGAACAAACGACCACAGATTTTTAGGGTCAGTTAGAACCCAAATTTGGTGACCCCGACGTGATACCATGCCTCACATCAACGAGCAACAGCAGCACGGACCGCCGCCGCCAATCCAGGACCACCAAGTGGAAGTGACGTGTTCATCCGAAACGACACAGCAGCCAGTTACTAATGTGGAGGGCACAGCCAGCACCGGATGTAAGCTGCCCAGAAGTGTGGTTTCATCAAATAGAATCGGTATTCTCCATCCACCGCATCAAGTCAGATGAATCAAAATATCACCTAATTGTGTCCAAACTTGACAATGAATCATTACAGGAGATTCTAGAAATGCAAATCCTTAGCCGTTTTTCTGAATCCGTAGACCAACAGCTGCATAAACTGCTTACGCAACTTGAGTTAGGAGACAAGAAACCGTCGCAACTGTTGCGGCAGATGCGAGCCCTGGCAGGAGATCGTGCTTCTGAAGATGTTCTGCGCGATAAATGGTTGGACTTGCTGCTGCTCAGTGTGCAACGACCGCTTAAGATTTTTAAGAATTTGACTTTGGACGAACAAGCTGTTGCTGCAGACCGGTTGACGGACTGTGCCGGAAGCCCCTCGGTCTTAGCGACAGGATTTCATCAACTTGGATGCGCTACTCCACCGCGGCCACCCGCGGCCGTTTCAGCAACCCACAGTTCCAATCTGACGCCGCTCACAGTCGAACTGGCTGCCATGCGAGCTTCCATGACCGAATTGGTGTCACTCAATTGCAACGTTCTCGATCTTCTGTCATCATTTCATGTCAGTGCTGGAGGCCAGATCCTCCCGTTCACCAACACCCCTTAGTCTCAATGGCGTATGCATCTACCATCAGCGTTGGGGAGCAGCCGCGGGGAGTTGCCTGTTGCCGTGCACTTTCAGTTCCAGTTCTCAGCCACCCGCTGGTTCAAAAAACTAGCGCTGCTGTCGTCTGCAGAGGTGGGCACCGATAGCGAGGTGCCTTGTGAGAACTGCCTACATGTCTACGATCGGAGGACCGCCATGAAATTTATGATGGACTCCGGTTGCGTGGCCTCCCTCCTGCCTCGCTCTCTTTTCAAAAAGAAGTTACTACCTCAACGGCTAAAACTGTACGCAGCAAATACATCGCCGATCACGATCTACGACATCAAGGGCTGCCGTCTTTTAGATCCGCTGACTTCACTCTCGGCGCAAGGAGAGGTCGGTAGAGTTGCCATTCACAGTGCGTTCCTGATCGAGCACCTGCTTACTAAAGAGGAAGCTACCACAGCCGGTTATAACGATCTTATGGCCGAGTTTAAAGACATCACCATGCCTAGTTTAAGACCAGCGCCATTGAACAACACCATCGTGCAATATCACATCGTCACCACGGGACCACTAGTGCATGAAACAACTAGATACCTCTAGAGGTGAGTTCGAGTTTAAGCTCGAAAAGTGCTTATATCTCTCGACTACAAAAAAAACATTAGGAACGATAGGACCTCATTGTTCTTCAAATGTTCCGAGCTTCACCTCGAACTCCACTCCAGGCCTCTAGTATATGTATAAATGACTAGTCCAGAAGCAGATGAGTACTTCTGACAAATATAGTGGTGGGAGCTGTGCATTAGGACCTGAGATGGCCGAAGGCAGGGCCTCCATAGGCGGGAGTGTAGGTGATATTGTGATTTTTGCTTTATTTTTTATAGATGTTTAACACGAATAAAGAATTCATGGATCCTGGATGTTGGTTAGGCAGAGACGGCAAAGTACTTAAATGTGCCCTAACCTATTATACATTGTATTCCAAACACGCTGCACCTGCACTGCGTGTTGCTTCGCAGATCTACTTTGTCATCGCGTGACTTTCGCAAGCGGAAAAGAGGCTCGCTTGTCGGATATCGGCACAGTTATCGATTTTGAAATTATGGCACGAGACGTCGTGTCTATTATAATCGAAATCCTATTACCTCCATCACGATTGAAGTTCGATACCGGCGTCTAAAAATCATAAGAACACAAATTAGTTGTGTAATTTCTTCATCGTTTCCGGATTGTATAGGGGCATTCACGTAAGATTTCACCCAACCCCCTTTACTTTGTTGTTTTTCGCCCTAACAAAGGGTTGTGTGTTTACCATTTTTTGTTAGGGCAAAAATGAAAAAAAAATGGGCGGGAGTGAAATCTTATACGTGAATATCCCTATACGAGAAAGTTATTGCAAAGGGACGGGAATGTAGGGCGCGAGAGACAGGAACGTTGTTGTTTTCGGCTCTGTCGGGGCAGATGTGGGTGTACATGATGATCCCTTAAGATTTAGTTTAATATTTTATGGTGGACAGTTTAATTCTCGCTATTTAAATGTTTAAGCTATGCGGTGTGAGAGCTAGATCTAGATGTGGTGTCGCTATAGAACCCAATGGCAGTTCCATGGGGAAACAGCAAATAATAAACTTGATATTCCAGATAAAACTTTAATGAATATTTTCTAAGAAAAAAATTTTCGTTTATTATTGTGCCTTTATTTTATTGGAGTAGGAAACACATTTTGGAGTTTAGACGTTAACTAGATTTTAATAATTGGTCTTGTCTTGACAAATAGCTACAACTTTTCACGTTTTGCGCAGTATCTCCGACCTGTGCCGAAATCGTAGAAAATTATAGAGTACTTTTTTGTTATAAAATTGTAAAGATAATTTGGAAAACCAAACTGGCTGCGCTAATTTGTTTCGGGGATACGGCGAATGAAAGATTGATTTTGATTGCTTGAAAATCAATGAAAAATGCGACAATAATAAATGAAACCTTGATTTTTTCTAATGGGAATGGTAATGGAACGTAAGCTATTAGGTATTTTTTATAACTTGTAAAGGTTCTTTCCCAACCACGTTTTTATTTACTGGCTTTCTTGTCCTCCTGTTCATCAAATTTTGCAATCGATTTTAAACTAATTTCTCGACGAGATAGATACCTACTTGAAACTTCAAACATAGCGCAGAACTGGATGACCCTTCATATATACATATTATTATTATGTTATTTGACTAGTCAAAATTTATGAGGAGATAAGCACATACCATAAGCTGGCAATAAATAAAATAATGTGTTAAAAATATGTTAAGAAGAAAGGATAACAAACGGACAGACAAGAAAGCGAGTTATTTAACAGTTTGCAAGAATGCGACAACTATAGAACCTCCAGCACCATAAGTTGGTAACTAAGAAAGATCTGGAATTAATTTGTTTAATATTGAAATAAAACTGTTATGACATTAATTTTGATTCCTTCTTTATTTAATTTCAAGGTAATAAAAATCGATTGCAAAATTTCAAAACACAAGACTAGAAAACGGAAAATAATAAAATTTAAATATATTTTTTAATATACCTACCACGTTTTTAAAAATGACTAAAAGTATCATATAATAATGTATAATATGTAATACAAATAAAAAAAAATTAACAAAAAAATTAAAACTGACTTCAAAAATTTGCCCGTATGCACAATCCGCTATACATTAAAAAAAATTAACAAAAAATAACACTGACTTCACAAATTTGCCCGTATACACATTTCAACTAAAATTTTAAAAATATTTTTCTCTTTCTAAATTGAGTCATCTTTGGATTTGGTGACAGTCAAGGCAAGGAATTTAAATCTATTTAGATATGAATCATCGAATTGATAAGTACAATGGAAGTCGCACAGGTACCACTTTCATTGTTGTTTGGGGCAGCCAACTCTAGAGAGAGATAGGTTTCAAATGGCAATAAGTAAGACAAGGACGCCTAATGAACGTGTCAGCTGATTCAGGCAAAGGAGGTATACATATAGGGATATTGCATAAATTTAATGGGCATGTTCCGTAATTCTCTTTATTGTATGATCTGTATTCCGAAATTCAGGGCTTGTTTGTAGGAATGAGAATTTTTCTATATAACCACAATGATGTAAATATTGCACAGAAAAAAGTAGTGAATTGATTAAAAAAAATTACCTACATGGCAATTTTATGTACCTGGAAGTAAATTGAGACAAATAAAATACAAATTACAAAATAAAAGTTTATTTTAAAATAACAAAACGACAAAATATCTAGGATAAGGTATACATTTTCAACTTTAATTACTTATCTTAACTGATTTATTAATATTAAAATTCAATTTAATAGGAAAAGACAGGTAGCTTTTACATATTTATATATATATTTTATATGTTTAGGCATCTAACAAAAAGAATTACAAATAATTACCTTATTAAAGGGACCAGAACCTCAAGATTAATTCCATCTTTGACTACGAAGAGCTAGGTTCATTAGCACAATATCTATCATGACTTGAAATAAAAAACTGTAGTAATTACATACTTTTAAGTTTGTGCTGCCCAAAATTCTCTATGAAATTGCTCTCAATAAATTGTTGACTACAAATGCAAGTAAATACTTGTAGACAGTACAAAATTTTTCTTTTTTATTGCTGCAATCCACTTGTCTCTAATATCACCTTATCTCTTGGAAAACTGCAAAGTTATTAGCAAAGATTTTTAAGACTTACGAATGAAAAGAAACCCCACTATTCTTATCCCTTCCGCCCCGTTTGGTACATCCAAATACACAACAGGAGTTGACCCTCTTTTTTGTAATTTACAACTTAAATAGAAAGAATATAGCCACATAGCTAAATTAAATTTTCTCTCCGATCTAAAAATAATATAATATTAAACCAAACACCAACTAAGAAAACTTAACGTCGTTTTATACGAAACTGCCACCACGACACGAACTCAAATCAATTATAAATAATACAATAATTACTCCTATTCGTATTGGGACTTGGGAAAGACGGAAAATTAAAATGACGTTTGACAACGGAACTCCTCTGAAGCACAGGACACAAAAATAGAAAGTTAGGACAAACACCTCTTTTGTGTTATGTGGTTTTTGCCGGAATCAGCTGATTTATTTACTATTTCACTTACTCAAGTTTGGCTGCCAGTTTCTTTCTCTACACTCCTTCCATCTACTTGTCATTTAAATTGTCATTAGGTAGGGGAAAGCGTGGCAATATGGGGTACCGGGGTATGCGTATTTTTAGTAGATACAGCCTAACTGAAGGACCCAAATTTCAAATCTACATGTCCCCCTCCCACCTATTTTCGATGCAAGGTCACGCCCCCGGTCAAGTCAATTCAGTGACATAGCCATATGGGAGTAAACAGCTCCTGTGTTTTAAAACATATGTTTAGGTTTATCCAAGGTAAATACAGTTTTTATACGATTTTCGACGTGAGTTTTATTGATTAATTAGACTTATTATTAAGTATGGTTAATATAAATCATTTTATCGAAAAATAATTGTCGTTGTAAATTTTATTTATATTTTATTGTAAAACGTGCGTCGGGGCAAAATGGGGTATTAGAGATGGGGCACCTACTGAAATACCTACTAGGCAATTTAGTTTTATTCTCGAACACTTCAACAGGTTATAGAAAATCATAAAATATTACTATTTTGTGAATAACTTTTTATACACAGCCGCCTCGTTTTCGAAATACAGGATGTTTAGGTAATACCAAGTTCCCAATGTAGACAGTGGCGGAGATATGGGTATATAATACCCTTGAATAACTTTCATTATTCTAAGCAAAAACTGTCTCTTGACTTTTTTGTATCTGCGGCAATTCTACGGGAAAATTAATTTATATTTTATTGCTTTTATGGAATGCAAAAAATAAATTGTTTAATTTGAAAAAAATGTCATTTTAGATTTATTTTTGGCCAAGTACCGACTAAAAATGTCATATTAATTCAACAAACCAATAATGCCATTCGTGGCCAACTATTGTTTTGTTATCTATTTTTTTCTTTTAGGTGGTTATTAACAGGCAAGTTTTGATTTTCTCAACTGTAACACTCTGTTTAATATCCTCTGGACAAATAGACAGCAGAAGGTGTGATTTTTTCAAATTATCTATTTTTTCTGGCATTTCAAAAATGAGTTATATGACAGAAAAATCAAATTTACCGTGAAACTATGGCAGATACAAAAAATGCCAAGAGACGGTTTTTGCTTAGAAGAAAAAAAAGCCCTACAGAGCCGTGTCAGTATTTTTCTTGATAAAACAAATGTAGTGTACACCCATATCTCCACCACTGGCTATATTTTGTGAACTTGGTATTATCAGATTTTGTGACACTTGATCAATGCATGTACCAAATTTCGTTAAATATCTTTAACGGTTGGAAAAATAAAAATAAAACTTTAAAATTTTTGAGAATTTAAACATCCTATATCTCAAAAACGAAGGGGATATAGATAAAAAGTGGTACCACAAAATAATAATATTTTTTATTTTCTATCACCCCCGTTGAAGTGTCCCAGAATAAAACTGAATCAAACTGAATATTGTTTAATTTGTTTTTTAATTTGTTTAGATGGCGAAACGATACAAACGAAAAACTAACATTTTGATGTTTTTACTTTTTCATTTTTTTTATTTACAGATTACTGTATGCTTAATAAATCATTTTTGAGAAACGTCTCTTCAATTCACCAAAAACTCACTAATTTAAAGCATTATTGCACTACCCCATTTTACCCCTCTTGGTACCCCATTATACCCCGCATACGGGGCAAAGCGCAATTTTCATAAAAGTCCAAAAAAGTGAAAACTCAGTTACTGATTCGGTTATACAAAATGTTGCTAATGTTACTAAATATACCTATCTAACTACTTACTTGTAAATATGCCAGGTATAATTGTTTCATTTATATATCCTAGGAATATGGGGCTATGAAATTAGGTACCCCGCATTCCCCTACATCATAACTTACTGTCACCGACTCCAAAGATAACTCAATTTAGAAAGAGAAAAATACTAATTTTAGTTGAAATGTGCATACGGGCAAATTTGTGAAGTCGGTGTTATTTTTTGTTTGTTTTTTTTTTTTAATTTTTAGTGGAGTGTGCATACGGGCAAATTTTTGAAGTCGGTTTTAATTTTTTTGTTATTTTTTTATTTCTTCTTTTTTAGTGAATTATTAAGAATTATCGAAATCGGTCCAATATTAAATTCCATCCCCTATTTGTCCACTCTTAGGATTGAAATTTTTCTCTTTAAATTTAATTTCTCAAATTTAAATGTGACCACCCCTAAGGTTTCTTTCTAATAAAATAAGAATCATCCAAATCGGTCCAATATGGACTTTTAACCCCTATTTATCTACCCTTGGTGGTGGATTTTTTTCTTCTCTTTTCACCTAAGGTGTGGTCCCATTTCCAATAAAGAAAGAATTATCGAAATCGGCCCAATATGAAATTGTATCCCCTATTTTCCACCCTTACGGGTGGAATTTTTTCTTCAAATTTAAATGGGGCCTCTCCTAAAGTAATCCCTTTCTAATTAAAAGAGAATCATCGAAATCGGTCAAATATGAAATTGTATCCCCTACTTTTCCACCTCTAAGGTACTCCCTTTCTAATAAAAAAGGGTTATCGAAATCGAAATTTAAATTCTGTAGGTATACCCTTTCAAATAAAAAAAGAATTGTCCAAATCGGTTTATAAATGACGGAGTACTGAGGTAACAAACATAAAAAAACATACAACCGAATTGATAACCTCCTTCTTTTTTGTCGGTTAAAAAAACGGACTAAGGCCTGATTCATACAGCTTCTTTATCTTTTCATTTTTCTTTATCTATAAGAAATATTATATGTCATTGGTCAGTTCAAATCAAGGGACAAATGCCATTGGTTATTTCTTAAAGATAAAGTAAAATTAAAAGATAAAGAAGCTCCATGAACCAGGCTTAAAAAGTATAAAATAATTTTACCTACGTAAAAAAGTAAGCAAACAATCGAGCGATGAGCGATGCCTAGTAATAATCCGTTTTTCACTATTGGCAGTAGGGAACTCTAAAAGTCGACACGTTCTAAACAAAAAGCGCAACACGAATCGCCGTCGCGGCTACAAACAGGCACATTCAGGTCCCGCACGTTCGCTGCCATTTCTCTCGTAAATTGTGATGTCTGCGGTCGCGTCCGTTGCTCAAACAAAACAAACGATCCATCCGGCCCGCAGGGCGTATCGATTCCGCTCCGGCACCAGCCAGAACAATTCGCAGTTCGGCCACGAAGAATGGGACGGCCACCGGACTGGACCGACCAATCTGAACCTTGTTTTTACACATGCGACCGCTGATTAATTCCCCCAATAAATCAGGCGCTTAAACGTATCTATAGGGATATGCTTATCAGGATGACCGGCAATAGACGGATCGCCGGATAAACGTTCGGCCCACTCAGCCCACTGATGACGGAAGTGATGAGGGATGACAGCAAAGGGTTCTTGTTGTTATATAAATAGAGATAAAGAGGGCACACCAAGATAGGTACAGTCAAGTCCCTATTCTTGGGACGGCGCCATTAATTGGGACAAAAACGGCGCATTTTTGAAGTCTTATAAAATGGCAACACTGCAACAAAGTCTCG
Source organism: Pseudeuparius sepicola (assembly GCA_963920635.1). Classification (NCBI taxonomy): domain Eukaryota; kingdom Metazoa; phylum Arthropoda; class Insecta; order Coleoptera; family Anthribidae; genus Pseudeuparius; species Pseudeuparius sepicola. Next base: position 48,350,180 of record OY987298.1, read on the forward strand.
CGAACGCCGCCGCGCGCGCTTCTTCTAGTCTCCCGTCAACCGCTGAGGCGAGTGCATGCGCGAGTTGTGATCACGGTAAGTACGGTTTCCCGCCAAAACTGGACCTTCGATATTTCGTTAAAATAACCCAACTAAAGTGCTCTGTAGATTAAAGGAAAATAAGTATACACTTTTCAAATTTTGGTATGTTATACTCTATACATATCTTCAACTGGTTTTCATAGTGTTAAATGTTTGCTTTTGTTTATTTTTTTTGTATTAATATTTTAGAAAAAATTGTGCAAAGTATCAAAACTTGGGACACTTGTCCCAAGTTTGGATGTGCTTACATATTATGATATTCTGATGTTCGGTCAGCGAATCCTACTTGATTTTGATATATATGTTTTTGTACCAGGTTGACCCAAAAAAGCACAATGGAGACTAGAAGGCTAGACAAAAGAAAATACCATGATTATTCAAAGGAACTGCTCCAAATTGCATTGACAGATATAAGAAGAAATAAACTCTCAGTAAGGCAGGCAGAAGAAAAATACGGGATATCTAAAAGTACGCTGAATAGAAAAATAAACAATAAACATCTACAAAAATATGGACGCCCACCCGTGTTTTCAGCAACGGAAGAAGCCCATATATCAAAATGCTTATCCTTGGCTGCAAAGTGGGGATATCCCTTGACAAAGAGAGACCTAAAGGAAGTAATTAAAAAAAGGTTGGATGGAAAAGGTGTCACAGAAAAACGTTTTATAAACAACAAACCGGGTAAAAAATGGCTAAAAGCTTTTTTAGCCCGCCAACAAGATTTATTAAAAACGAGACTTAGTCACAACATTAAGCGTGCTAGGGCAGGAATAACTCCAGAAGTGATCACAGAATATTTTAACGAATTAAAAGAGTCGCTTAAAGATATACCCCCAGAATCAATAATAAATTACGACGAAACAAACATGCAAGATGATCCCGGCAAAAAAAAAGTTATTGTTCATCGTCATTGTAAAAATCCAGAACAAATAAAAGACACAAGTAAGGCTGGTTTTTCGGTGATGTTTGCAGGATCTGCAAGTGGAAGCACACTACCCGTTTACGTAGTTTACAAATCTGCAACTAACTTGTACCATTCTTGGATGGAAGGCGGTCCGAAAAATGCCAGGTACAACCGATCGAAATCAGGCTGGTTCGAGGGACCATTATTTGAAGATTGGTTCATTACAGTGGCTTTACCTTACCTCAAAAAACTTGGAGATGGCCCCAAAGCTATTATTGGCGACAATCTGGCTAGCCACGTTTCCATTCGAGTGCTGGAATTGTGTATAGAGAATAATATCAAATTTCTGCTCCTTCCACCTAACAGTACCCATCTATGTCAACCCCTGGACCTTGCCTACTTTAGTCCGCTGAAGACAGCATGGAGAAAATTGCTAGATGAATATAAAAGCAAACATCGTGGTTCCATTGCAAAAGATATATTTCCTCGAAAATTGAAGCAGGTATTGGAAATTATAGAAAAAAGCTCCGCCCAAAACTTAAAAAGTGGTTTTGCAGCAAGTGGAATTTACCCCCTAGATCCATACCAAGTCCTAAAGCGTCTACCTCAAAAAGATGACACCAAAGAAAACTCCGAAGTTTGGACAAACAGCTTCGAAAGTTTTCTTAAACAAAAAAGGCAAAGTGAAACCCAAACTTTAAGAAAAAGAAAAAAAGTCACTACAGCCCCAGGAAAGAGTTTATCGGAACTAGATGTGGTGGAGAATATTAAAAAAGTAAGGACAGAAAAGAAAAAGAATGACGTTGCTGCAATCCCTGGGCCATCCAACGCACCTAATTTAAAAGTAAAAAAACGACTAGTTAAAACCAAGACTCTATATGACCTCTCTGGCTCAAGCGAAGACGAAGGTCATCTGTCCCTACATGATACCGACTCTGATGTAGATATGGAAGATTTTTCAGATTTTATAGAAGACAGGCGGGAACAAAGCAAAAAAAAATTCACAGATAACTTGAACAATAATTCAGACTACATGGCAGATATGGATGCGCAAACTAAAGAGAGTGCTGAAAAAATAGCCAGTGAGAAGCCCGATGGTGATAAAGCAATACTAGACAAGACTGAAGACATTTCTAACCCTAATTCCTACGATAAGACAGAGCAAGAAAAGACTGAAAGTAACGTGCAATTAGAAATTAAAGACTTTGTCATTGTGGACCTCAAATATAACGAGGGCACAAAGAAAGAATGTACCAAAGAGTTTGTGGGAAGAATTTTAAAAATTGACCGCGAACAAATTCTGTTGGACTTTATGCGAAAGTACAAAGGCTCCCACAACGTGTTTGTTTTTCCAGACATTGAAGACAGGCTATTTGTCCAAAGATCTCAAATAAAAAGAGTGATAAAACCCGTTAGCAACACTAGAAACACTATATTTACTTTTAACGATCTTGTTTGTTAACTTTTAAAATATTCTAAGTTTGTTAAAGAGTGGATATTTATTTTATTTTCGTTTGGAATAAACTTTTTTATTTTTTGCTTCAGTTTTTAATTTTTTGGCCCCCCAAAAAATTCAAAACACAAATATATGTATACATATTTTTAAAAATGTATTTTCCAGTCCCAAGTAAAGATTCTGACGCCCTAACTTGATTTAACAGGCTAATAACATAGGTGTCCCAAGTATGGGAACGTGCTCCTAACTTGGGACAAACAATAAAAAAAATAAAAACAAATATACAATAACTTTTTCTCAACAACAAATTTTTTCAAAGATATCTCTCACCATTCACCCAACTTTTGACGTTAATAGTTTTTCTACAGCACAACCCAGCGACTCACTGTGAACGGTTAAAGTTGAAAACCGTCCCAAGAATGGGGACTTGACTGTAGCTAATATGGGAACGTCAGGGCATTTTCTAATTTGGGAAGAGAGAAAAAATCAGATGCCAAAAAATATATCAAAAGAAGTATGCATGCGCTCGCTGTCATTTATTAGTATTAGGCGAGTACACAAATAATGTTGGCATGTTACCAATAACTAAAAACTCCCTTTTATCCATAATAAATGTAGTCTTCTTCCGTACCACGAAGACACCATTTTGTAGAACATTTTAATTCAGTTTTACAATCTCGATCTTTTGCTTGATACCACGATTAAGGTCCAAACGTCGTGTTAATATATTGATTTGACCTACATGAGGAAAACGTAGTTTGATTAGCTACTATTATATAGTCTTCATTCTCATATAGGAAGCATACGTAAGTTGTTAGGTATGAAAAGCGATTCCCGAATTGCCTCATCCCCAAATAAGCGCACAATGCACATTTTGTTTCTGTTGTGTAAGCACTTAGAGAAAACGGATATTTTCTAGATCACGGCATCAGGCAACGGCCGAATCATATTGTTGCAACTGTTTCAAATTGTTCTGGCTTTAGTATTCATAGTGTAGTAAGTAGACTGGCTTTACAGTACAATGTATCAATTTTTTTTGCAATTAGCAGAAACTGCGACAGGGGATAGTTGAAGAATAACAACGTTCGTTTTTTTTTGTAAGCCAAAGCGTGGCAATTTTGATAAGTTTGATTATTTCTTACTTAGTTTATCACAGATATTGACTACGTTTATCTCGACGCGTTCGATCCGATTGAGAGAGGTTTGAATTCACTGGAGCGGACTCAAATAGACGGCGTAAACCCTACAGATTGAAATTCAATCATATTTAAAATTTCAAGTCAAGCCTCTATTTCCAAACAGAAGTTGGCCAGAATGTGCACCAACCTACTGTAGAATAGGTAGAATAAGTTAATGTCCCTAGGGAGGACTGAAAACCGAAGGATTCAATACTGATGATGTAAACGTAGAATTATGAAAGATTTGACATAACTCAATCGGACCCATTTCAATCCGATCGAGTTGTCACGAGATAAACGTAGTCATTATTTTTAAATAGTAAACAGGAATTTCACAACCTAATTCGTTGCCTTTCTATGTTATTACTTAATGAACCAAGAGTTAGACTCATGCTCGAGTGACAGATAATAAAAATACTAATACTTGTCTTTCTTACTACAAACAGAACAGCAAACACAATAATTTAGGTAATAGAAACTTAATTTTCCGTAGTTTGGGCAAACTCCCTCTGCACCAGCAAACTCCCTCTGCACCAGCAAACTCCCTATGCACCAGCAAACTCCAACGTGTGACCTGAATTGTGACGGGAACGCCGTATATCTTAACATTTGAATGAACATCTGGCTTTGGTATAGGTATGCCTTGGAGTATTTCCAATTCGAATAATTTTCATTATGCTTTTGGCATTCCACTATGTGCCAGGAAATATGCCCCGTTATTAAATTCCGTCTGTGCGAATAGATAACATTATAACTAAATATGTGTTCCTTGATGCGTATAAGGATTGCGGCTATGGTTATTATTTATGAAGTTGGTACCTGCAGAGACGTGTACACTGTACACATACATTTCTCTGAGAATTCAACGCCTGCCAATATGAACCAATAAAATGATATAATTTTTGAAATATTAGTGATGATTTCAGCGATTATTTCCCTCATACTGCTTGCATCCAATAAGGTAGCTCCTTCCATAAAAACCCAACCAATCATAATATGCCTCTGCTAGCGATAAATGCACTTGTGCAAATTATCGTATGTCATATCACAAGTGCCGGAAATTTTATCGATAATTTTTTCGAAAGCGCTATTTTGCCTAGAAAGATCACGAGTGGTTTTGCTAATGGGCAAAATAGGGCATGAGAATAAAATTATCTATAGAAAAATTTCCGGCACGAGTGATATTTGTCGAGATTATTTCTCGAATACGATTTAATAATTTCTGTATTAATTTTTTATATGTTTACATTTCCAAAACGATTCATTTTGAAAGACTTTATTGACAGCTTCGACTGTAGCGTTCGGGTAAACAAACATGACGCTTGGATATCCAAGGCAAATGCGATTATACCTACACCCTGTCAGCGTTGGTTTATTTTCTGAATGTGTCATAAATTTAAATGGAGACGGAGCTCTAATAATAACAAAAATTTAGCAATGTAAAAGGTATATAAATTCATTGATACAATGCTTAATAAGCTGCATAATTTAGAACAGTGTGAAACACACAAACTTTAAGAAGTAGGTACGTGTTTGTATTATCCCGGTAGATAATTTGCACAAGTGCAATTACCGGGATAATTTGCACAAGTGCAATTATCGCTAGCAGAGGCATATGATTGGTTGGATTTTATGGAAGGTGCTACCTTATTGGATGCAAGCAGTATGAGGGAAATAATCGTATGTAATATCACTAGTGCAGGAAATTTTATCGATAATTTTTTCGAAAGCGCTATTTTGCCTAGAAAGATCACGAGTATAAATTGGGCTTTTATTTTCTGATAAAATCCCGAGAGCGAAGCTATAGATAAAATCCCTCGAGCTTCGCTCTCGGGATTTTATCTCTGGAAATAAAAGCCCAATTTGTACGAGTGGTTTTGCTAATGAGCAAAATAGGGCTTGAGAATAAAATTATCTAGAAAAATTTCCGGCACGAGTGGTATTTGTCGAGATTATTTCACGAATACGATTTAATAATTTCTGTATTAATTTTTTCTGTGTTTACATTTCCAAAACGAATCCTTTTGAACGAGTTTTTTTTACAGCTTCGACTGTAGCGTTCGAGTAAACAAACATACCGCTTGGGTATCCAAGGCAAATGCGATTATACCTACACCCTGTCGGCGTTGGTTTATTTTCTGAATGTGTCATAAATTAAGGGCGGAATATATGCAAATTGCATATATATGCATTTTTTGCATATTTTATTAAATTTCGCAAAATATTGCATATTTCTGGAAAAACTATATTTTTGTGCATATTTGCATGTTTTTCCTATACTTATTTATAGATATAAGATATAACCAAAATTATGAGAGCCTAGAGACAACTAGCAGTGTGTAGTGCAAAGTCAAGAAATCCTGAAAAATGCGGATGTAGCTAACCAACTTGTTTTTATTAAGTTAATTTTAGTTTTATACCAGATATAATTCTTTCATTAGAAAGTAAAAATTTAGGTTTAAGCGAATGGGTTGATTTTGTTCAAACATATTCTGCTAAATGTAGAAAGGTTCCGGGTGATGTAAGTATTAAAATTAGAAAAAAAATAGAGGCTACGGTGCTACTGTAGAAAAGAATGAAGGGTTAAAATCTTTAATGGCAGTAAAGAGTATTTTTGATGGTAAATCATCCAATGAAGTTGCAGCTTGGCCTTATACCTTACTACCCAAATGAAAATATTGTCCTATTATATCGGCAGATGTTGATAGAAGCTTTTCTATATACAGGGTGTTCGAAAAATAGACGGAGATATTTTAGAGGGTGATTCCCTGTTAAGAAATATGAAAAAAAGTTTCTATAAACATGGGTCCGGAAATGCAGAGTTTTCAAGATACAGGATGTTAAATATATTGCATGTCACTGGACAAAATTGGTTTATCAATTTTTGCAAAAAAAATCACAAGTGCCTTGGAAAACAAATAATCAAAAGCATTTCTAGGAAAGAGTGTTATTGCAACTTTTCCAATATCATAACATAAAGTACACTACAACCAATTTTGTCCAGTGACATGCAATAAAACGGTTTTTATTTTTTTTTCTCGAAAACGAAGTGAGATAGGAAAACAATACAAGAGGGAAAGAAGTTGTATTTTTAGATGCTTAATCAAACAAAAAATATTAAAGTTACAAAAAAGGTAGTGGCGTACATTTTTTTGATAATAATATTCGCTAAGGTGCCCCCCGGGACGCCACTGGACTTAATAAATTTAATCTAGTTAGGGCGAAATTAGCCTCTTAATACAACAAATAACATTGCCAAATTTCAACAGAATCGAGTAAATAATTTTTAAGACATTAATAATTTCATGTTTTATTTTTTTTTATTTAACATCCTGTATCTTGAAAACTCTGCATTTCCGGACCCATGTTTATAGAAACTTTTTTTCATATTTCTTAACAGAGAATCACCCTCTAAAATATCTCCGTCTATTTTTCGAACACCCTGTATAAACATAATATTTTTACTGACAGAAAACTTCGAAAAGTATTTAATCATAAAATTCCTACTATACAATTTCAAATTAAAATGTTTTTATAATTCTGCTTTAATATAGGTATTTTACGAGGTATTTTTATGTATTTGTTTTCCTTTCATTTTTCTTAAAATAAACCTTTTCTCTAAAATCAGTTTTGATATTTTTTATGGTATTTGTAAATGTAAAATAAATGCATATTATTGCATATTTGGCCAAATAAATGCATATTATTGCACATTTTAAACAAAAATGATGCATATATATGCGCATATTTTGATTGAAATTAAATGCATATATTCCGCCCTTTAGTCATAAATAATTTAAACGGAGGCGGAGGTCTAAATAACAAGAATTTAGCAATGTACAAGTTATATAAATTCATTGATATAATGCTTAATAATAACGCAACATAATTTATAAGCTGCATAATTTAGAACAGTGTGAAACACACAAACTTTAAGAAGTAGGTACGTGTTTGTATCCAACAGATTCGCGGTTGCTAAGCAACGAAGTGATAATTTGCACAAGTGCAATTACCGGTAATTGCACTAGTGCAAATTATCGCTAGCAGAGGCATATTATTGGTTGGATTTTAATGGAAGGAGCTACCTTATTGGATGCAAGCAGTATGAGGGAAATAATCGCTTAAATCCTACTTTCTTAGTTAATACGTCCTAGTTACGCTAAACCAATATTGTGGCAGCTAAAACTGATAACCCGATAACTTCTTCACATTACCAAATTTAATATAGGACTAGAATATATGTTTTCAGTTAACACATTAATCTTTAAATATCTATTAGTACAAAAAACATATTCAGATCCGAAAGTTCAATGTAAATGACAGCTAGATGTCAAACTAACTATTTGCAGTTGTTAAATTCTCTTTTTAAATCCAACTCGTGGTATGCCTAATAATAGATAATACCTTTCCTCAATTTATTACTCATTATAATCCCAATGCTAAGAAAATACCACTCCTGCTGCGCAGTCGTGGTATTTTCAGCTTTGGGATTATAATTCGTAAAATTAACAAAAGGTATTATCGATAATAGGCAGACGAAGGGGTTATATTACCCCTAATAATAGGATTTGCCTCCGTCCCGCACCACCATATATATCAATGTAGGTAAACATCATGCGTGAGTACCTACTTTTCGATTTCTTCATACAGGCTGACAGTCTCACGGCAAGATAGACAATAAAAAAACATGACCTAGATATATCGATAAACTTGGTATAAATTATCGAGCGCACAGGTAAGAATAGCTTTAAACAAACATGACAGAAGGCAACAATAGGATGAATTTTTCTTAAGTCTGAGTTTTTTGGCAGAACATTTATGTCTAGAGCCCTCTGCCGTTCTCTGTAGAATCGATCTTTAATGCAGGAAAATTCGGGAATATTTACCACAAAGCCGAGCCCAGCGTCTTTTGCAATTATCATTTCTTGCCTAGATCTGTAGTATTGGAAGCAGTTCTTCTCGAGCACGTTTCTTGGCCTTTTGCAAGCATAAGTCAAATTCGTTTTTTGCTACGTCAGGAACACATGTGTGGCTTGATTTTGTTTCGAGGTACTTGTAGTCCTTGCAGGTTGTTAACGTCCCAGGGCATGGTCTCTTGGTGCACATCCATAGTATGTTGTTGGTATATGAACGTTTCATTGTATAACGATGTCCTGCATGCAAAATTGATGGTTTCCCTCTTTTCGTTTCACTAACTTGAATGTCCATGTTGAAAAATATCGGTGTCGCAGTCTTGATATGATCAGAATGATGAGAGCTTTCACAATAATATTGAAAAGAAATTCAACACCCGTTATATATAAACCATACCTTCTTTGCTCCTTATTTAATATTTTTAATTTAATTTAATATTATAATCCCTTAAATATACCTACCTAGCACATCATTTACCTTATCAATTACAGACGTGTATTACCTGATACCCAGACCTTTTGGGCCATCGCAATGGTCGGTATATACGAAACGAGAAGCCGAAAACGGATTACATAATTCAGTGTACGAAACGAGAATATTTCAGGTAAGTTTTTGAAGTGTACGAAACGCGAGTGTACGAAACAAGAATTTACAGGCGAGATGGCCGGAGAACGGGTCAACATATTTAACGAAACTTTTTCAGGTAAATTATTTCCAGAGTTATTAAGGATTTTTCGGCGGAAAAAACGACCAACGCAGGTGGGATGCATATTTTTTACGAGATTGGTCGACATTTCCCGTCACCTAAAAGCCAAAGCCCGAAAACTGTCAGAAATTGCCCTTTTTCGCCGATCTACAGTGTAGCGGAGTCCTGCATTTTGGTCATATTGTGTTATTGAATTTGTTGTGTTGGCTCCATAGATGGCTCCACTTGTTCATTTTCGGGCGAATTTTACTTTTTACGCACTCTAAATAAAAAGTCCATGCGGTTGCTTTTTTCGTTCGTTTCAAGTTATTGGTCGTCGAGCCTTTGTGCTGGTGTCTTTATAGTGAAACGCTAATATTTAACATTATATAAAATTTGAATCACCGCGGGCTTAGTACCAGGTAATGAACATGTAACTTTTTGATGCGATTAACATTTAACTAATTATGTTTCTTTTTTCCACAGCACTGTAGGGCATATTTTTTTCTACAAAATAAAAGTAGACCCTCGACGACCATCTGGGATATTTTTATTTGCCACAGAACACACCCCTCACGTTTTTCTGTTACATCTGGCGCCCACAGCAAGGCCACAGCGAGGTATACGTTGGTGTGCCGTATACACACGTTTGCGAGTGGCAAAAAAAAATGAATTCAAGAGAAAATACTCCAAGGCCACCATTAAACCACGAATATAGTTTACGGAGGCGTGCAACGATGTTCAGTCATTTGGGAGAACGGATTCAACATGTCCGAGGGTACCAAGGACACCCCGACGGGCGCCCTCCAATCAATTTAATCCCCGAGGTACCACCACCACCCTCCACACCCAGCGAACGGAGCGAACAAGGTAGGCCAGTACCATCTTCGATCTCGGCACCGCCACCGCGGTTCGCGCAGCAGCCACCGCGCGCCCCCCAGGGGGTTGCTGCCGAGGGGCTCCCTGCGTTCAGAAGCATCACTGAACCACTCATCCCACTGTTTACTCCCGAAGGCATCACTCGTTTGGTTGCTCAGGTGGTACATCAAATGCAAGCAGTAAATTTAGGCGTAAATAACGCGAATTATTCAAATCAAAATCGTGGAAATTCCCCTGAAAGGGTTTTCGACGAAGACGTTCTAAAAAAAATTCCGAAATTTGATGATAAGAGTGTACACCCGGTGGATTTTTTAAATATGGTAGAAGAGTTTATTGATGTTCAAAATGTATCATATAGGAAGTTTGTTTATATTGTTAACCCATTATTTGCCGAAAAAACCAGACTATGGGCTACATTAGCACTTTTCAAAATTATTCACAATTTCGTCAAGCCTTCTTAGAGCATTTCTGGAGTCCGACAAAACAACTTCAAATAAAATTAAAATTGGAATCTGCTTATTTTTCTCAAAGCAGTGGTTCGTTCGTAGATCACTTTAACTATTACGTGTCATTGGCTAAACATCTTCAACCCCCATATGAACCAGAATTGTTAATCCAAATAATTTCGAGGCATTACCCCCCCCAACATTTCTGCTATTTTAATTGGTTCTAACAATTTTGGGGAGGCGCTTGAAAAATTGCGACAAGCGGAATATTATTTTAGCCGATCACCTAAGTCACGAGGACATTCCAAATCTCGCATGTACGGGTGTTAAAATATCCGGCGCTTTTAAATCAGGGCAACGAAAAGTGCAAAAACAATGTTTATTAAACTTCAAAGCGGGAGGTTACTTATTCGAACACGAATTTCTATTAATTCCGGGGTTGACTGTTCTGGTAATCATAGGTATAGACTTTTTGCGGCATTGTCGCGCCGCGATTGATTTAGATAAACATCGAATAGTGTGTAAGATCGATAATCAAGAAATAGAAATCCCCGAACAACATTTTCCTCGCGAATTTGATCTCCCCGAGAGTTTAAAGTTACGCTTAACGGCATGCGATAAATTATATCTCACCAATCATATCTTAAAAGAAAATTCTGCTCCTCAATTATTTCATTCTATTGTCACGGAATGTTTTTTCCTGAACGAACAACAAAAATGCAAATTCGGCGAGTTTCTGCTGGTGCATAGCGCGGCTTTCTCCGACATACCGGGGTTGGTAAAGAACTATTGCCATGAAATAAAGCTATCGGTAGATAAAGAGTTTTTTATTAAACCATACCCATTGCCGCTAGCGCATAGGGAGGCGGTGGATAGGGCTATTAGGGTCATGGAGACTTGGGGAATAATCGAAAGGGCCGCTACGCCGTACGTGTCCCCTATTATGACTACGTTGAAAAAAGATAACACGGTCAGAGTTTGCCTAGATGCCCGGTACCTAAATAAAATTATGCAAAAGGAATACGAGATGCCTCCCCCGATAGAGGAAATCTTGATGCGTATCAGCGGGTGTAAGTTCATGTCAACGTTAGACTTCACCATGGGTTATTATCAAATACCCCTGTCAGATAACTCTAAAAAATATACAGGATTTATGATGGGCCAAAAAACCTACCAATTCCGCGTGTTGCCTTTTGGGTTGTCGACGACGGTGTCGTCATTTGTTAGATGCATAGATAAAGTTTTCGGTGCAGAGTTTAAAGTTTTTTTGCTATGTTATGTAGACGATGTCCTAGTGCTTTCGAACACTCGTATGGATGCTTTTGAAGAGCACCTCGTACACTTAGAGAAAATATTTAAACGCGTGGTGGAATGCGGACTAAAATTAAATTTAAAAAAATGTTGTTTTTTCAAAACAGAAATTAAGTTTGTGGGATACGTGATAACTCCCGACGGAGTTCACCCATCGGAGGACCGCGTACTAGCAGTATCCGATTACCGCGTTCCGAGAAATGTAAAGGAGCTGCCACGCAACTGGGAGAGTCCAGGCAGAAAAGCGGTAGAAAAACAAATACTTATAAATTTCGTTAACTTCGGAAAGGCACACTTAAGAGGGGTTGTCCCGGTAACTCATATGCGGAGAGTGGTGTGGGTTGTTAAAGCACATGAAATGTAAATAATTAGGTAAAGCGCCACCCGTTTTGTTAAAAACCCTTGAAGCCGAAAGTGAAGGCCCTTGATGGCATAAATAAAACGGGAAAAATTAGTAACAATAATATTGGTATTATATTGGTATACTATTATTATCACAGTTGCAGTACGTACATTATGGGATGCTCAAAGTAACTTAAATCAACAGTAAATTAATAATTGCGTATCACATGGAACATGGAATCTAGTCCTAATTTCAGGTATGGCGTCACAGCCTAAGTATAGGTAAGCATAGTATTAAAACTACAAAAAAAGGGTAAACTATTGGCAAGTATTGAGAGAACCCTGGGTACCTTGTATAATTATACTCGGCGCACATAAATTAAATAAGTTGATATTAAAAACGTTATTATGGGTGGAAATGATATTTTAATAATTTTGACCAATCAATAATAAAAGATTGTAAAACGAGAAAAGATAAATGGAATGGACTTGCCAAGATTTAATCCCTGGGGTCTTCTTTTTTTCAACCGACGGTTGTCTATTGTCAAGACGTGCCTGGTGACGTAGCGCCTCTGACATACGTGCGCGTCGTATGGATGCTGACGTATGGATGCTGACGTATGCTCGTGACGTATACTCGTGACGTATACCTTCACTGTCGCCTCGTGGTCCCAAAGGTGGAAAATTATAAGTACATCTTCGCAAAGAAGTCGAAAAGTCCCAAAATAACAGGCCTAAAAGGCAGAAAACAAAATGTACCAGCGCACTAAGAGAATTGGAGAGAACCGTAATTACTCACCGGAGGTGGTGTGTGGCCTGGTGGTTGGAGGAAAAACTTCTAAATTCGCCTTTCGCAAGAAAATCCCTCTGGATTCGAAACAGCCCATTGGCTAACAAAAACCGTTACTTGAAGGAGACTTTTAGGCAGAATTTCTATTAAAATCGGCAAATTTGCCTAAGTTCGATATGGTCGGGTCTAACCCCACGAACGTTACTTTTGAAAATGCCGAAAGCCCGGACCGTGGGAAGGGGGGCCCCGGAGGGGATAAATCTCTCCAACCAATAAGGAATCGAGTACGCCAGTAAATTTTGCCTCCGCATAGTGGCACACCTGACTCCACGATTCGACTGAGCAAGTTCCGGGAGACTGACGTTTGGACAGTGTCAGATGTCAGTTATACGTCAACAAACACAATCCTCGACAATAATTATTGTTAAATACTAATACACCAGCAGTTTACTGGAAAACCACACGTCGTACAAGAAAACGCCACACGCTTAAAATTAGGTAAGTGGTATATCCTAAATAATTGCAATTTAAAATAATAACATCATTGTTTATTTTTCCTTAGGCTAATACATCGAAGGGGCCCAAGCGATACGCAAAGAAAACATCGAGAAGTTTGGTAGGAGGTCTCCGCCTGTTCATTACGCAACACTAAGTTTACTGGGCTAAGAGACGGAGCATCGCAAGTACGTTACCTACGCAATTATGTCAGAACGAGATAAGTTGTTATGGAGCAACAGTATAGTAGTGTTCAGGGCGGTAGCAAAGGTAGCTAATCAGAAAAGGGAGTAAGGAATCCGTACGGACAGTAAACAGTAAGGTAGGTGAAACCAAAACATAGCGTAAATTAATCATTTTTATTTTTCAGATATCATCAACTTGTTTTTCGTTCCGGCGTATGTTCGGCTGCCTAACCACTCGGTTCAAGCCGTACCTTTGCTAGCACCGGCAGGGGAGATTGAGACAATGCATTATAATAATATTTTGTTAAGTAGAATACGGAAATAATTCATAGTTTAAAGGCGTGAAATTGCTATGATCTAAAAATAGTACATTTTCAAATATTATAAGTATGTTTATTCAGATATTTTATTAAAATATTATTATAGAATGTTGGAGCTTAAATAAATTGTAACAGAGCTGCAAAAATTTATAGGGTTGTGCAATTTCGATAGGCATTTCTGTCCTCACTTTTCGGCCGTTTGCGAACCGCTAACCAAATTATTATGTACGTAAAAAGGAGTCATGGCGATGGGGAAAAACCGAGCAATGCGCTTTTGACGAGATTAAGTCGTTACTGAAATCGGCGACGATGTTATACCACCCCCGACCGGACTTATCGTGGAATCTGTGTGTGGACGCAAGTGATGTCGCGCTCGGAGCGCATTTGTTCCAGATAGTTGACGGAGAAAAAAAGGTTGCCGCTTGGGCGAGTCGTACGTTGCTTCCGCGCGAGGTGCGCTACAGCGGGAGCGAGAAAGAAATATTGGCCGCCGTGTGGGCCATTCAGCGTTACCGCACTTATCTGTTGGGGAAAAAATTTACACTTTTCACCGATAATAGGGCGCTTAAGTACTTGAATACTTGTAGATTGCTGTCACCGCGGATTACGCGTTGGGCGCTTACTCTCCAGGAGTTTGATTTCGATATTAAATATATCTCGGGCAGAGAGAACTTCGTGTCCGATGCTCTGTCCCGTTTTTCCGGCGCGCTCGATGCCTCACCTTCGGATAAATGTTTCAAGATATTATCCAATTTTAAAATGCCCCCGGATTTCGAGCGAATGCTGAAAAACCTTAAGTCCTTGCAGCGAAACTCCGTCATATTATAGAAACCTGGGTCGCGGACAATGAGTTGCGGTCGCGTTTCGTGTTGAAGAATGATTTGCTGTATTACCGGCAGGCTATGGACGAGCCATGCTTGCTCTGCGTTCCCCAATCCTTGACCTCGATGTTTTGTAAATATTTCCACGAAGGGATCGGACATTTCGGGGTGTTCAAGACCTGGTGCGCGCTGAGGCGAGAAGTCTGGTGGCCAAATATGCAAAAGGATATAAAGAGGGTAGTTCGGGTATGCGCCATTTGTCAAAAAACTAAGCATGCGGTTTTACCTAAGCCTCCTATCAATCCGATAGTGCCTCACTCGAAGGGCGAGCTCGTCGCGTTAGATTTATACGGGCTTTTGCCTGCCAGCAGGGGAGGCACTACTTTCTTTTACGATTAACATTTAACTAATTATGTTTCTTTTTTCCACAGCACTGTAGGGCATATTTTTTTCTACAAAATAAAAGTAGACCCTCGACGACCATCTGGGATATTTTTATTTGCCACAGAACACACCCCTCACGTTTTTCTGTTACATCAGTTAAGTTATTTCGGCTCGGGGCTCTGGGGTCGGAATTTGTAAAGCTTCCCTCAAGTCTTCAGGTGAGGTGCAGATGCATCCGGTGCTCCGAAAAATCAAAAAATGAGAACAAACACGCAATTCATAAGAGTGGTTCCTCAGGATTTCCCGTCAATTTCGCTAATTCTACAGCCGTCCCGTTTCTCGAAACTTGAAAATCGGAAGTAGGGAAATTT
Organism: Pseudeuparius sepicola; assembly: GCA_963920635.1. Classification (NCBI taxonomy): domain Eukaryota; kingdom Metazoa; phylum Arthropoda; class Insecta; order Coleoptera; family Anthribidae; genus Pseudeuparius; species Pseudeuparius sepicola. The sequence continues at coordinate 48,365,742 of OY987298.1, forward strand.
GGTTAAAAATCGGATTTTCCAGGTTTCTTTCGGTATACTGGAGGATTTTCCAGGTTTCTTTCGGTGTACTGGAGGAAAAATGCCCTATGAACTATGTATCATAAATTTTTCGCTTTCAAAAAGAAACGGATTGAACTCTACAAAATTTTGAAATCCATATTTCAGCAAAAGCAGTGATGGTTTACTCAATATCCTTTAGTAATTTTTTCCTAATTTTGAATGTACAAATCAACTGTAAATGCAGGCGATAATTTTATTTTTCGAATTTTGGAGTTAACAGGTGTTTTGGAGCACATTTTGCCGATTTCAACGCAAACGGTTGATTTTATCGTTATGAAACAGGAGTACCTCTTTATTGCAAAATGGAAAGATGCACTAAAATGATGAACCTGCAGGACCAAAAAGATAACCTCAAAAATGTTATGAGTAGAAAACCCATTGTGCTACCCCGCTCCTCCGCCTCTGGTCGATGGGAATAAATTGTTTTTACACAGAATTGTTGCACTTCAGTTACTAAAGAATTGCACCAAGTTTCATTTCAATTGCATAACTTCTGTAGAAGTTATTGCGATAAAGATGTTTTTCAAACTATACTTTTATCACCCTGTAACTTTCTTATTATGCATTTTAAAACCCATGTTTATAGGAAACTTTTTGTTCAAAATGACATTTTTTATCTGTCATATTACTTTGGCACCATATTTTAGAAACACCCTGTATATTGTATTCTTCCAGCGACGCCACGTGCCCGTGACCAATACAATAACACCGCCAAATTACCATCCAACCCCCGAGAAGTACGTCTGTTCCGAAGAATTTCGAAAACGCCGACAAATTTTTCGTGCCGCTAATTAACATTATAATTTGTTCGGTCTTGCGAGCGATAACCGCGGCAGCGCTCACGCGACGGTCATTTCCTTGCCGTGACTCGCAACGAATTCGAATTTCTCGTGACAATTTTCGGGGTTTAGTGCCCGCGCCAGCCGGGCTTTAATGGCATCCGCTGATTGCTTCCGAATCTGCATTTGGGCCGGCCCGCATTTTCTACGCAGTAGGCAAATATTGTGCCGGTGAGTACAGGGGCGTAGACAGATGGAATGAAAATAAAAAATTAAGGACGAGTAGCGTTATTACAGGTTACAGGGAATATTTTCTTCGAAAAATATCCAATAGAGACAGTAGAAATACACGATTTTCAGCGAACGTGGCACCCTCGCTGGGCGGTTAAGTCTCCCAAAGCGTCCGCAAAAAATCCCGCGCTGCACCAACCATTATAATTCTTAGGACTAAGTTGAGGTATAAAAAATGAGATAAATAAAATAAATTAGGTAGGTAGATTAAACAGTTACAATGAAAAATAGTTATTTATGTACCAAGGCACTGAAGTTCAACTTTTTATGACTCATGTGGAATTTAGGTGCCGAGGCCTCTGGCCGAGGCAAATAAACCACATGAGTCATAAAAATAACTTCAGTGCAGAGGTAGGGAGATCCGGCTGTGATGGCATACATTTTTTTAACAGCCGATAATTTAAAAACAAGTAAAGATAGAAACTTTTAAAACCACATAGTGATAGAACCTTACTGTACTATTTATGTGTAGCGTTTATAAATACGCTACTTATAAACTTGATCTGCAAAAACAACATATTTTTTTTTTACCTTAGTGTGCCATCATACCAGACCTTCGGGTATGATGGCATACACGTCTGTTTATGATGGCATACTGTATTTTAGTATGCCATCTTAGTTCTGTAGGTCCTAAGAAATTATGCTAATTTTAAAATTTTCCAATATTTTTATTTAACAACCTAATAGAATCATAAATCCTAGTACATTATTACCTTTTTTTTAAATCGGAAAACAAATATTTTATTAGGCAAGAAAATAATCATACGGGATCGCCTGTCTATGATCCAACTGCGCGGGGCGTTGCTTGACTTTGACGATCGCTCTACCTAGGTCAAGTACGGAGCCTTCGAACAGAAAAACCAAACTGCTGCTTGTTGTGCAACCTCCATAACAAATCTATCGATATTCAAACCTACTAAAATATTTATGTATACTGAAGGATTGCGCAGCTATAGGTAACAATTTCGCAATGTGTACGAAAAGTTAAATGGGCCTTTATTGGCCGGGTTTTGAATATTTGGTCACTTTTGACGGGCGACGGCTCCGCGTCTGACGTTTGATGTTTACATCTCGCCAAGGCCTACTTCTTGATAAAATAGTACAATAATGGGCTATTTCAGTGCCGATTTCTGAGCTTTTAATGACGATTTTGGGACACTTCACTGCCGATTTCAAGAAAAATATATTTTTGTATTATTATTGTCATCTAGTACATATTCAGTACTTTCGTGTAGTAGAGCCCCAATTTTCATGAAAATACCACAAAATAGAGAGAGTACGTCCCGATTTGCATATTTCATTTATAAAAATGCGTATAAAAGGCCCATTGTGTCTTTTTCATTCTTTGAATAAAGAACCCCAGGAAGGAGCAAATTTGGGCTTAACTCTCGAACAGGACAGTCTCTGCATATGGCAGGATGCCGTTTCCGTTTATACAGTGGCGCGCACCTTTCAGTTGTTTCGACAAACTAATCGAGGCAGAAATCGTCATTTTTAGTGAAATCAAGTACCTACAATACAGGCAAAAAATTATAAGGCACGTTTATGTCTTTAAGTTTCAGAGTCATTTATAATACAGCAATAATTATATTTTTTAATTTACAATTATGAAGAAGTAGGTACCTACACAAACGCCTATGCTACTTTGGTGCATGGTCTCAAAAGTTAATTTAAATTACAAAATTACTTACCGACGGATTATTATCCTCAAACATTTTAGTTTTGGCCGTCAGGGAAGTACCACAAGCCGCACAGCTAAGCATAATAACTCGAAAAAATATCTAAATCCCACATACTGACACTTATCACCGTGTCAGATATCAAGATATTGTGTCAAAACTTGGTTACTACTCAGAGAGATTTCCGTATGTTTGAGCCATATTTTTGAAATAAAAAAACCCTAGACTTCAAAACAAAAACAAAATTAAAGTTTTAAAATTGCTGGAAACTCTTATAGTTTCTGTGAAACTTTCAACTACAGTAGCAATATTTGCGGCTGACCTACGACTTGCCTCTTTATGTAACGTCACGCAAATTTACTGATTTCATATTATTTTTAAAAAAATTATATTTCTGAACGTACTAATTCTGAGAAGTTTCGATTTGATCTATAATATCATTTAGGCAATCCGCATAGCTAATGTAACTGAGAACTTTCCTCTGTGCCTACCTATTACTCTGTTGATCCCACTTACTGCCTTTCGCGGAAATGAAAATCCGCCACTGGGAAATATTCGTTTCAAGGACCTTAACGATCCTCGCTCCGATGCGCAGCTATATAAAATATGCTGGGTCATGTCATTTTATGGGAAATATTTAAGTACAAAGTGATATAAAATATGATAACATTAAGTTCCTAGATAAGTTGGTGGGTTGAAAAATTATCCACCTGTACCTAGTTGCAGGCCAACCAGCGATATACAGGGTGGTCCAAACTTTATCAGCGATACTTTAAAAACTGCCAGAAAATTTCAAAAAAAGGAGATTTTTTCATATAAACATGTGTCGAAATCCTAGCGGTTTTCGATATACAGGGCGTCAAAGTTCAATATTTTTTTCAAATTTTCTTTTATTTTTCCTAAAGGAAGACAGTTAAGGCAAGCATATTTGGTACAGTTTGAACTGTCATTAAATACTATAAATTAAAAATAATTCAGCCCATCTACTTCCACCAGTGCCGGAGAGACGGGGGCCAGCCATAATATTTTTTTAATAAAAAAATGGTACACCACTGGAAAAGTATTTTTTTTGCCGTCACTAAGTTTTCCAATCAATTATAAGAAAAAAACTATTCCTGACTTTTTTTCGACAAATGTACTGTTTTTGAAAAATTCACTTTTTTGCGTTTTAATTTTTTTAGCAGATGAAAATCAAAGTACGTCTAGGCTCTCTAAATTTTGCACACATACTGAGTTTTCAATTCCGAACAACTTTCCTTAATAACATTTGGTCATAAAACCTACAAAAAGGTTTTTAGATTCGAAAAATCGTGAGTCCTGGGAATATAAAATAAATCTTATTTTTCGCACCAGTAAAGTGGACTTTAGGTAGGTCTTACGGCAAAATGTTATTAAGGAAAATTGTTCGGAATGAAAAACTTAGTAGGTGTGCAAATTTTCAAAAGCTTAGACATACTCTGATTTTCTTCTGCTAAAAAAATTAAAAGCACAAAAGTGAATTTTTCAAAAAGGGTACATTTTTTAAAAAAAGTCAAGAATAGTTTTTTTCTTATAATTGGTTGCAGAACTTAGTGACGGCAAAAAAATTACTTTTCCAGTGGTGTACCATTTTTTTATTAAAAAAATATTATGGTTGACACCCGTCTCTCAGGCACTGGTGGAAGTAGATGGGCTAAATTATTTTCGATTTATAGTATTTAAAGACTGTTTAAACTGTACCAAATATGCTTGCCTTAACTGTCTTCCTTTAGGAAAAATAAAAGAAAACTTGAAAAAAAAATTAACTTTGTATATCGAAAACCGCTAGGATTTCGATACATATTTATATGAAAAAATCTCCTTTTTTGAAATTTTCTAGCAGTTTTTAAAGTATTGCTGATAAAGTTTGGACCACCCTGTATAGGTATAGAAAGACTGAATTTAAGAAATGCCAATGTAAACAAATTACCTCGTCTTCGTCCCCCCGACCTGCTAATGTAGAAGCAAAATAAAACCGATTTATTTGTATTATAGAGTGAGTCATCTATTCCTTTATATCGTTGAGGCCAACCTTACGTATTCTTGCAGGGTCCAAAATTTGTCAATAATTAAAATTGAATTGGTATTTGACATTTTTTGCTGGTACCTATGTTTGTCTACAAAAACCGTTGACACCCGGTAGTATCTAAGTTTCCTCCAGGTTTATAAATATGGATGCCTCTACATTGTAGTTCTACGCATAGCAAAAATCTTCCTAATGCGGGCTATACTTCCAATAATAGATACGATATTTTGGTATAATTTATTAAACATTATAATTTATGACACATTCCGCTTTGGTCATATCAAACTGTTCTGGGAGTATTAATCTTACTCGTTCCATGTTCTTATTTACACGTTATATGGAATAAATTCATAATTTATAGACCCCTTTCAAAGCCAGACGAATGAATCAGCAATTCTATCATATTGAAGTATCTAGGTAACATTACTTTTTAAACGGACCTCTTTTATCGAGAGGTAACGTTAAGAAACAGGTTTTACTATGGTAAATATTCCGATTTTGGAGGGATATTGTGCCTACTACTCTGTTTTATAAACTGTTATATGTCCAAAAAACAAACCTAAAGATGCAAAATATTGCAATATTTTTCTAAATTATAGAAAAAACTATAGACCACACGTAATAAATAAGGCTAGGTACCGCAGGAATCTACCTCTTACCATATCATCGTTTTAAAATACACAAGCCGACAAGCCTGACAAATTCTTGGTCACACCAAATTTATCTACTCGTATAAACCGACCACAGAATTGACAATTTGTTGTTTGTGGGGGGTGTCAATGTCAGGAAATGAAAACAGCACTGAAATGTGAAACCTCAGTAGGTATATGTTTTACCTATATAAGGTATATATTGTTGTATTAATTGTCAACAAACTAATAATAATGTCTTGTCAGTTCATTCAAAGAAGTAGTTGTTACTTTTTGTAATATATATATATATATATATATATATATATATATATATATATATATATATATATATATATATCCCTAAGTTTAGCCACCTGCAATCTTTTGGTTTTCCGAAGCCAGGTTCTATTAATCATTTAGTGAACACGGCTTGCGTAAAAATATGGGCAACAGACACCTTTTATTTATGTTAAGGAAAATCGAATTTTCCATAATATGTTAAATCCCCTCAGGGGCCACTCGTAAATTTCCCTTCATTCTACTCAACATCGATGTACTTTTCTACCCTCTTCGAGGCTTTTATCCGAAAATGGGGCTCCTAAATCTGTCACTATCTGACTGTCTATAAATGAAAGCCTGTAAAAGGGAAAGTGTGACGGTTTCGAGGTACTTATCAGCGACGCATCCACTAGAAGGTACAGGCGGTCATTACCACCCAGACCCAGACCCCCGTCAAACGTCACGTTTATAGCGTTTAGCTTAAATTTAAGCCATTCGCTATTTAAAAAAATTTCATTATACAGGGGGAGTCTGAAATAACTGGCATTTTTTTTTTGGGTAATAGAGATGGTCATTCTGAACTACTTTTCTTAATAGTTTTTTTCCTAGCGCCGAGAATTTTCTATAATTCATCCCTTCAAAATCCCCATCTATGAAAACACGGCACTGGCGCCCTGACAACATCCGAGTAGAAAATGGTAAATCATCAACTAGTATAGTATTTTGAGACCGAGTTTACGCTATTCTATCCGCTGTGTACGAAGTAAATGTTGGTAAATTTTAAAAATAATCGTAAAGTAAACCTTTTTAACAACAATACAGTACTACTGCAGTCGCAAGAAAGGAAAATCTCATAGCATCAGCAACGGAAAAAATTTAAATGTCGCATAACCTTCAAAAATTCGAACAATAACAAGAATGACCATAATTTATTGTTATTATTACCCAACTAACAATTTTCTGTACTATAAAAGCTGTAAGAATGTTTATAAAACATAACCTTATAAAACATCTAAAGTTCGATAAACGTGTTTAAAGCGTTCTTAGAGCGCGTATACAGTTAAAATGGGCACAAATTTATACAACGTTTTCGCTCTATAACCAGTTCTATAAGAGTTGCGAACATATTTATATAACCATTTTATACACGTTTACAGAAGCTTTACACGGCAGAAATAAAATTATATAAAGCCCGCATACACAGTTATAATACTTTTATAAAATATAGGAGCAAAACATTAGAGAACTATTTTATAAAGGTGAAATAAATGTTGTGACAACCAACCTGTGTATAAATTATCATGAAAGACTTTTTGACTCTTTAAACGTTCTTGAAAAAACGGTTTTGCTGTACTTTACTACTTAGACTTTTTGACTCTTTAAACGTTCTTGAAAAAAAAACGGTTTTGCTGTACTTTATTACATTAAAAAGACTAAAACATTTCTTTAGCCTTATTTAATACCATCATTAAACTGCTTTTTAAAAGTTGATGAAATTATGGACGACGCAATAAGAATGGCGGAGTATTGTGCCAAGGTGTTCAACGTATAACGTATAATTTAATGCTTACAACACACTGGGGTGGCCCAATTTTTAGTGCAAATTAAGATTTATTGTGAAATGTATACTATTTACATAGTGATATTTTTAAGCGCCCCTTCTAAACATCGATTTTGACGATTTTTTTTTATTACAAATTAAAAATAAATTATTATGTTTTAATTAAAAATATTTATTATTGTTGCGGATGTAATTTTAAGACAAAGCAACCATCGTCAACTAATGCAGTATTTTTTTTTTGTTATAAAATGCATTTTTTACATTTATGAAAATGAGACGCTGATCCAACGTGGCACCAAACATGGCGTAAATTCTTATAAAACATTTTAGTCACACACACAGCACTTACATGATCATTCAGTTCGGCTTGTATTGCTTATAAAACAAGCATCTTAATGTTAGCAGAGACGTATTTGAAACATTTAGTTTAACATTGAGCAAATGAGTATTTTTTTAAAAAATCTTGCACGTACCGACAATCTTGTAAGTGATAAAATTTCCGCTCATACATAAATTTACATGCACCCTATATTTATTAAATAGGTAGTTTTATATTTTGAGAATTAACGTACCTACAAGACATATTAATTATTGCCAGGAAAAATTGTATTTTCTATAATTTAGATATTGTATTTTGTGTTAAATAAAGAAACAATTTTAAATAAAAAAAAATGTTTTCGTATTTCTGGTGTCCCTTATCCATACCAGCAGCACATGTATAATCAACGGAAATTCAACACAAAATGTAAACTAAGCACTTGTTTCAAAACGCAATTTGAAATAATATAATAAAAATAGTTTGACTCCTGGTTTAATTACAATCACTCCACCGCGTGGCCGGTGGAGAACACCTACCAAGTAAAAATAACTGACGCCCGAGGTAATATTTATTTATTTATTAAAGTAAAATTAACCAAAGATTGTAAAACCTTAACTGCAACTTACTCCACTCTTGTTCAATTCAAAAACAAGTTATTTATTACAACCAGGGACTCTTAAAGGGTCCCTTATTACAACGAATAATGAAACAAATTTTCCTTAGTCCAAACCTGTAGAGTGTAGGCTAAAGTTACTTTGGCATCAACGCTCTGCACACACACGTCTGATCGTGTTCGCACTATACCCCAGTGCAACGTTTATACAGCGCTTTCCACTTGACTAGTTGAATTAGCGCTGATTTTACAGCGCTTACCGAGGTGGTTTGCTTCTTTGAACACTAAATTACAGTCAAAATTAACCTAACTTTTTTCTCGCGAGAAAGCATCAGTCTTTTGTCAATAAACCTAAACTTAAATACAAATTACAGCAGTAGTTTACGCCCGTCGCTCTCAGAAAGAAGAACCATTGAAAAGGTATATATATATATAAGTAGTATTTCGTAATTTTGCATTTTCTACGTTGATCCTTACATGTTTTAAGTACAGCAGGCGGGTGTCCCACATAAGATTGTACCACTATATTATCTGTGAAATTTATGTGCGACACTCGCCGCAGCACCTAATAAGTTTAATCTATGCTATTGTCGACAACATATTTTTATTTTATTTTAGGATGTTTAAGATAGTTCAGAGTATTGAGAATAATAGAATAAAGTTAACTGTGGTTCCTTCTGCTTGGGAAAAAATGGCGAGTTGTCGTGGCCAAAGTTTAGGACAGACAAACTAATTAAGGACCCTTCCTCCCTACCTGATGATACTTGGTTCAAAATGAAATAATGCAACTTGAAGAGAAATTATTTACTAAATGAAAAAATGGCTAATGAAGAATTAGATAGAATGCTAGATAAAGATGAAACAGATCCAGAAGAAAAAATACAGGGTGATACAAGCAATTCAGTTCCAAGGAAGCGAGCACGGGTTATTTTTCCCAACCCACGCAAGACCAGCAATTAAAACGATTTTAACAGCTTGGCTAAATCCTGTTTGGTAAGATTATCTAAATGCATGTTTATGCTTACTTAGTTGGTTGTATATTTTCTTAAGCTACAGAATCTGCCAGGGTACTTTGATAGTAATTTTTTTAATCAATAATTTTTTGAACAAAATGGGATACATGATTGCTTGGTTTTGACCAAATGTCTTATAATTTGTGGGTCAAAATACCGTGGGACACCGTCTGTATTCCGCTATTATAGTGAGATGCAGAATCTGTCCAGAGTTTTAAAAAAGATTCTGTATATTCGATTACTTTGTATTTAATTGTTGGATATTATTCTAGTATTCTTCTAAAGGTGCATTATAGAGCATTCAGTGTTCAGAGGTACCGAGTGATCGATTATGCAGCCCTATCATGCATTTCCTAAATTATAGATACTTACCTATTGTTTTTTTTTTATATATTTCAGGTATCAGACGAATCACCAAAATCAGTAGCACCTCCACAAGTATCACGACGTGTCCTAAATATTATTTCACACAATGTTCTTGACACCGACAACAATAATAGCTACTTAGGTCAATCAGCACAAACAAATGTCGTAATAGAGGATATAGATGAAATCGTAGTACCAGAAAAAGAATATCTGGTCTCAAAAGATACCACATCAGACTCTGATTTACCCACAGAAGAGGCATTTGCACTTGAGTCAAATGAACCAATGCACACCAGCGTTTTTGAGACCGAAACAAATGCTACGCTTAATGAGAAACTAGATGCAATTTTGGCTAACCAAGCAATAATAATTGATAATCAAATAATAATCATAAATAAAATTGAAGAACTAGCAACGAAGGAAAACCAAGTAAAAATAATAAAAGAGTTGGCAAAAATTGAAACTATGATAGAAGTAATTGGTACCAGAGCAACCTGCGAGCCTAATAAGAATGCAAAGTATGGTAAAGAAGTTAATATAAAACCAATAACTTCTAATTCAGATATTGAAACTATTAATAATTTAAAGAGTTTGTCAGAGCTTGAGCAAAAACTTGCGGATAAAAATGTCATGGATGATTATGTAACAAAATTAGGTTATATTTGTGGTACAGGCGGGAACGGAAACGGTTTAAATAGTGCCTATATTTTAGTCGACAGGCTATTTGATAGGAAATTTATGACCTTGTGTTCCTGGGCAGGTGGTGCAAGAGAAAAAAAAAAGAAAAAATCGCTCTAAAAGCAAGCAAATATGTTATTCAACTTTTCGCTAAAGTTGTGCGGTTATCAGATAGCAATTTTACTTTAACAGACACTGAAGAGTTTTTGAAAAATGTCTTGAGAAATTCAACAAGAAGAAGTGAAAGTAATTTAATTCGATGTTCATCTATTAAAAGAAGACCAAAAAAGTTAACTTATCAGGAAAGGGGGAAAGCACAAGACGTACGAGTAGAGGATCCAGAAAATGTCAATGCAAGCGAAAATGAACGGGCGATAGAAGAACAGACAGTTACTGAAGGTGATATTAAAGCAAACGAAGAAATAAATGACGATTGTTTAACTCTAATTAACGAAGATGCTAGCAAGGACAATGAAAATCTAACTTAAATTAACTATTGCATTTAAAAATATCTTTAACATTTTTAAAGATAATACTTAGTACCTACATCTGTTTTATCACAATTAACAGAATATTTTGTTTTGTTTATAATTAACTTATTTTGGCTGGTTCTAGAGTGGAATAGAAAATTCCGAATAAAAATATGTTTTAAGTTGATAATGAACAGGTGCAAATAAAGGCTTTTTTTTTATTTATAATTATTACAAATTATTAGAAATACACATCTTAAAAATGTCGTATATGTCAAGTGAACTAATAACATTGATTTTAGAACACAAAAGAAGTAAGGTAACATTTAAAACATTCTGAATGAAACGCAAAGAGACGGCTGTTTTGTTCTACTTAAAATAAAACGGCGCGCTTTTTCAGCATAAAAATTCATTCTTCCCACCCTGCTACTTTCAAAAGACATTAACAATAATAAAGTACCATCATGATTAATAATAATTTATTGGTAAATTTGTTATTTTTTTCTCAAATTTATTTTAAATGATGTAGATTAGCAGTAAAATCAAACAAGGTGCCAATTATTATTCTTAATCTTTTATAATGTGTGCAGTAGAGGAAAAAATGATATTTGATTATGATAATGGCACACAGCTACTAACTTGCATTTTATATTTTCTATGGAATATAATTGGGAGCGCTCTAATACCAAATTATTTGTCTTAAATATATTTAGATATGAAGATTTAATGGGTGTATCAAAAATCAGATCAAGTGCGCTTACAGGTGTGCCATTAATATATGGGACGTTATTTTCTACTACTACATACTCCATTGCAACAACATGATTATCTTTTGTCAAAAACCACATGTTTCTCTTATCTGATGATAGCGAAAATTCATTTAATTCAATTTTGGTAAAATATCCAGAAGTATTTTTGGATTTTAAAATTGGAATAAAACATATTTTTTTGTCATAATCTATTGTATCGTTTTCAGTTTCAATAATTTCACTTAATCTTCGCGCAACTTGTGATAATGGTAAATTACCATTTCTAAGAAAACTTTTTATTTGGTATAACCGATTTTCAAACGGATATGAGTTGAATGTGGACAAAATACCAAATTTTCTGACTTCATCTACCAAATGTGTTAAATTGTGGACGTTACTACTGATATAATCTTCCCCATAAATATCACGATAAAGTTCAACATATTGATTAAGTAAAACTTCCGCCAAATCCAAAAATTGTTTGTAAGTGTTAGATGAACAAATGGTTATTGCACAGAAAAATAGTAAAAAATGTTCATATACATCTGGGGGTAGAATATCTTTTAGAATAACTACTCCAAGATAATAAACAAAACCTCGATATTCCGAACCCTTCCAGTAACATAGAACATCCAACCCACGTACTGAACTGTGTATTTCAGAAGGCAGTTTACAATTCTCTAAAAATAATGAAACCGTAGAAATATCTCTCGCACACCACTTTGCCCTGTAGTTACCAAACCTGCCATCTCTCCATCCTAAAAGACATTTTTTCATAATGCCCAAATCGATGAGGTGTAATGAGTCGCCAATAGGAAAATCCTCGATCATATCGAGCGGTAGAAGTTGGATTGGAGTGTGTTCTTTATGGTGTGATCCATATATTCTTTGTCGAAAACCAACATTGGTACGCTTTGGGCAGCCTGATCTTGGAAAATAAACAGTATGTGAAATATGTGAGTATTCCCCCATGGTGGTGCATTTAAGGCATCCTTGTTTGCCATTAAAATTGCTTACTCCTAAAAAGATAACACCATATTACCAAAGTGAAAAATAATAGTTTTAAAATCACTATATAGCATGATACCTACCTTTTATAAATGCTCTTGCTGCTGAGTCACAAATAAAACATCTAAGCTTCAAAATGATTTTGCTACCATTAAATACTAATCCTTCTGTAAGTAAAATTCTAGCCTCTTCAACGAAAGGTTGCAAATAGGCATTGAGGTCAGTTGGTTTACCAGGGCCGTAGTAAATACCTATGATCATAGGTCTTACATTGGATAGTTCGTGTATATTGAACAATATGGACCAAAACTCCTTCTTGCTACTTCTAAATATAGGCAAGCCATCCATATTTACATTAATGGAAATTACTTTAGGCATCTTTTTCATCTTGGAGAGTATCGCTTTTAGACCTATTTCCAAACCACGATGCCAATATGTACCGTTTCCCACTTTTGTTATGGTTACGGTTTGATTGGTTTTAAGAAGAGTTCTTGGATCTTGGGGTACGGTGTTCGGTGAATGTTCATTTAAAATTTTGAATAGTTTTCTCAATGTTAAATGGGGAACGTTGCAGGATACTGCCCAAGACCTTATTTTTGCTCTAAATAGGGCATTTTTTTCCACTTGCTTAAGACACTGATCATCATTATCGGTATCATCATCATCTAATTGTAACATGCACTCATTATTAATTATGGTTGTTTCTTCCTGAATTTTGGTGAAAATTACAGTCGTCAGGAGCAGATGCAACACAACGTCGGTTGTTACATTTGAAAGTCATATATCGCTAACTAGGTTTATTTCAAAAAAATGGAGGAAACGCTGGGATTAAACCTCTAAATGTTCTGTCACAAAATAAGTAGGAACCTACTTTTTATTTCGCTAATTGTTTTCAAGTTTTTTTTTCTTCAGATACACTCTTTATATTATTTATTTATTAAAATCTAAATATTAAACAATAACTGTTCAATTTTACAATAGGCAAGTAGTATACCTACATTCATTAGCAAATACATATAACCTAATAAATAACTAAATAGTTAATCACTACAAGATTTTAATCTTTGTATTATACTTATTTAGTTTATCAACCAATCTATCGCTGCTCTGCCATATTCCCTACTTTTTCTGTAGTCCATACAATTCAATTTTGAGCCTGAAAATAAATCAAATCATTAATTATTATTGTAAATTTATTAATTAGTCCAGTACTTACCATTTTGACTTAAATTGTCCGGAATATTTTCTTGTCTTGTGGCTTTGGAAGAATACCTGAGGTGTGTTGTGGATTGTTGGTTGATTATGTAAGAAGTCTTGCATTTGCTGATCTCTGATATGAGCGCGATTTGTTTTGCACTGGTTTTTGGTGAATAGAGTGGCCAATTTTATCTGTTCCTTGTTATTTTGCCTGAAAATGAAAGGATTATAGACGTATTTGCGGGGAAATGGTTTGTTTACATTTGGAACTTCGGGCTAAATAAATAATAACCGGTGTTAAATGCGATATTATGAGTTGGGCGTAGGTTTGCTTACCGATTTAATCGCTTGGAACTTATGGATGAAGAATATGAGGCAGCCCGGATGGTTCTTGTGCGGAAATATGCGCTGGTACCGGCCACGCACTGATTTGGTTCAATCGCCATGTTCGGCTGTTGACAATTCCGGTCTGCCTGCAGACTGCCTTTCTCCTGCCGCGGAAGTCCGTGATGCGCGTGCCCGTTCTACGCATGACGTCGTTAACGTAGCAGTCAAAATAGTATCTGCAATGTACTCCCTTTGGTAAATTATTTAATATTATTGTTATTTCGGTTATCCGGAAGGTCTTCAATATTATCTTGTTGGGCAAAGCTGTTTTACTTTTGGGCTTTATCTGGTTCTTTGATGGTTCCTGCATTCAGTTTGACGGGTTATTTCCGGTCACATGACACGCCAACGTCATTGGAGGGTCCTCGCCCCATTCCTGGAATCACTTTTCCAAGTTCGGTCGGCCAAGTGTGTGTGCAAATTTCTGGAAGTTGCCGAGATTGCGGCTCTACATTTTGTAGGATTTTTCTTCATGAAAAAATTTGCTAAATATTGTGTACCTTGCAGTTTGGTTGTTGAGTTTCGTTGTGGTACACAATTAACGACTTTGGTCGGATTTATAACACACGTCGAACCGGTAAGTTGCTCCTCCATTTGGTCTTTTTTTTTTTAATTTGAAACGTCTTTCGTTTTTGTAGAGCTTGATGAGAACCAAATTTATTGCCTGAAGCTGTAAATTCCAGGGGTGAATTGCAAGAAAGCCACCCACCATCCACGTAAGCCACCTTCACCTAGTATATTTTCGAGTTACGTAACCCCGTAATTTCTAGGGCTTTTTCCCATATAGTCTCCGAGTTTTGTTCTGTTTGTCCTGTTTGTCCTGTGGAACACTTGGCTACAGTTGCTGGGAGCTGAACCTTGGGTCCTGTGAGAGGCTGCGCGAGACTGTTGTGAGGTGTACCCTGCTTGTACCCCTACTACCACCCTACCTACAGCTAAGTGTAGTTTTAAGAAATACTAAGATAGTTTTTTTTTAATTAAAATCTCCGATCTCCCACAAGGAAACTTCCCTTCTGCAAGTTTTGTCTAGTCTGATTAATGTAAGTTTTTAAAGTGTGGAACACCTATCAGTTGCACCAAGGCATCAGTGTCCTATTAGTTGCTTCACAACATACCTACAAGATATTAACGTGTTATTAATTTAGTTCGTAAATATTTATAAATTTGTTTTAACCTTTAATGTTAACATTTTGTTACTTGTTTTGCGGTGGCATACCGGAAATATCCCTCCATTTGGTAGCCCTACTGTAAACCGTGCTCACGTGAGAACTGGTATAAAGGAAAGTGATATTTAAAACTAAGTGGTTATCGTCTCGAAAGGTGCTCCACAATAATATTAATAAGAACCTATTATACAACGAGCTTGTGATACCCGCATTCTATTATTTAAATGTTTGCCGCCTTTTAACATAATTTTCTATTAAATATTTATAGACTATAGTAGCTGAAATTTTCTTTATTGGGGTTGCGCAGTAACCACTCCATATAATAATAATCCACTCCCATACGCCCACGTGAGCTGGCTAGTGGGCCGTTTCTCTCCCCATTTGGCCTCAAACGGCGCACTATAAAACAAATTTGTTTGGGTTGACACATACAGGGTGGTCATCTTTGACCCTGCCCCTTCGAACTTTATTGTGAATAAATTTATCTTGAATTAAATTTTCTTAATAATATATCAAGCCAATTATAACCCGTAACACGGTATTTGATTTTAAATCTTCTTTGGTGGAAGTGATTTTGTCATTAGAATTACTGACAATAATACTGTTATTTGTATTATCCGAATAAATATTTTGCTGAATTAGTTGCTAATTGTTCTTTACTTTTCTACGAAAAGCACCCATTCTTTTTATTTTCTTCCAATCTGTTATTCTGGAAAACGACATTTTTGTGACACACACGTACACTTTACACTTTGCTTTTTTATAGTCTTATTATTTATAACAAATTTTATTATGTAAACTCAATGATCTGTATACCGCGTCATAGAAGTAATTTTTAGGTTATGTGTTGAGAGCACACCTAAACCGTTCTGTAATGATAGCAATACACGCTTTTTGGTATTTATGCTTACTTAAATGCTGTTAATTTAAAAACTTTATAGTACTTTTATAAAATAGTTTTTTAAAAGCATCTTTGGAAGTCAAAATATATTGGAAGAAACTAAACTGTGATTTGCTAAAGTTTTAGAAAGCTGATTTATTAGAGTGCTTAATTATGTTCTTATAAAACAGTTATATAAGCAAAACTAACCGAACCATTTAGTTGTAACCACTAAACAGACGTGTAGCAGTCGTATACATAGTACTATAAACGTTTATAGAACAATTAAAAAACTATTTTATAAACGTTCTATAATTTAGCTGAAAGAACGTTCTAAGAACTATATTACAGAACAAATTAGTTGCACACAGCAAAATGGTAATACTCGAGACGATAACACAGCAAATTAACTATTTTTAAGCACTTATAAAACGTTAATAAAACTTTTCCTTTCGGTAAGAAAAAAATAATACAGCTACTTTGCTAGTTGGATAGCTATTAACTAGAGTTTACTTACATTATTTATTCCATTCCCGTAGAACAAGAACATAACAGAGAACGCCGATCGGGCGTATTTCCAATACACAACACCCCGGCATGATTTGTTAACCCGTTTATTTTGTTTTATTTTCTTAAAATTGAAATAATAAATCGCAGACATGACCAACAAAACAGGATAATGATAAACACAGAACGACAGAACTGTCAAATACTCGGCCAACCGGGGCACTTCTTCTTCTTCCAATCAAAATGAAAACGATTGTCCGTTTGGCGTCAGTGCCGTGTCTTCATATAGGGGGCATTTTAGGTGGGTAAATTAGAAAAAAATTTCGGCGATAGGAAAAAAAAATATTAAGAAAAGTTGTTCAGAATGACCATCTCTCTTACCAAAAAAAGGATGCCAGTTAGTTCAGACTCACCCTGTAGACGCCCATGTAGGCAGTAATAAAACTAGCGGGCGCGTACTTACTCCTGGGCGCCCTCGTGTCGGGCAGCGTCAGCCACAGCGGGAAGACGATCGGCGCCAGCAGGACGTAGGTGACGCGCTTGCGCGCGCCGCTCGGCCAGCTGATGTCCATCGCCTCGGGCGGCTCCTCGACGTCGTCGCTGCCGCTCAGGCCGCCGCCGCCGCCCATGCCCGAGTCGCCCACCTGCAGA
This sequence comes from Pseudeuparius sepicola, assembly GCA_963920635.1. NCBI lineage: Eukaryota > Metazoa > Arthropoda > Insecta > Coleoptera > Anthribidae > Pseudeuparius > Pseudeuparius sepicola. The sequence continues at coordinate 48,383,071 of OY987298.1, forward strand.
CAGACCATCGCCTGTGACGTGAGAGACTTGCGCGCGCGCACCGACGACATGCGCCGCTGCAACACATCGGAGAAGGCCGGGTGAGTGAGGTCGAAGGGCGGGTAGGTGGTAGGGTTGAACGGAAAATAGTCGGATTAGAAAAGCAGTACATCGAGGTTAGCGGTGACGTAGGATACTGGCGGTGAAATAATAACAAGTGAAAATCTTTTATTTCCGGTATCTTTAATGAACCGTTTCTAATAGTATGAGAGCCGGCCGGCACATGATTTCAACTCTCATAAGATTATAGAATAAGATGTTATGTAAAAATGTAGACTGTATATTTCTTTACTTAAACCGAGTAGGTTGCCTCAATTAATATGGGAACGATCATTGTTATTTAAAGAAGTTGTGGTTAATTTTTAAAGGCAAATCTACTCACTAGTAATCTCCCTAGTGCTTGAATTATTGCCGGAATTTTTTCGAGTACACGAATTTTCTTAAAAAATTTGTGTTAGAGAAAAATTTCCGGATATTAATTCAAGAACGTGGGGGATTCGGTAAGAAAATTCCATACCTACACGTAAATTAAACGAAATTATTATCAAAATTTTTGTCGGGTATCTATTTGTTACAATGTCACATTATAACAATGACATTTGTCAAAAAAATTTCCGCTGTAATCACCTCCTGCTGCCTAGAGCAAGTGAGAATATTTCCGGAAATTTTTTTAATTGCCATGACAACGAAGCAAAAAGCGAGCCTCTGATTGGTCAAAAAAGGTCGGTATGGAATTTTCTCATATAATTATAGAACAAAATAGGAAAGAAGGCCCATCGAGCAACAATAAAAAAGGATCCCTTGGTCCTGGTCCTTTAGAAATCCGATAAATGTATTTTCGGGAGCCCGAAAATCCTCCGCTGTTAAATACGGCGCGAAAGACGGGGGCAAGTCTGAACCTCGGGGACGCGAGTTGTGTGCGAAGTCCCGCTATACAGCCAGTGCCATATACCGTTCGATGCCCAGGAATTTTTTTTTCAAACGCGTTTTTTGGGAGATCTGGCGGTACGGCAAGATGACCGAAGAACGGGTCAACATATTTAACGAGACTTTTTCAGGTAAATTATTTCCCGTTTTCGTGTTATTAAGGATTTTCGACGAAAAAAACGACCAACGCAGGTGGGACGCATCTTTTTTATGTGATTGGTCGGCATTTCCCGTTACCTAAAAGCCAAAGTCCGAAAACTGTCAGAAATTGCCCTTTTTCGCCGAGCTACAGCTAAGTTATTTCGGCTCGGGGCTCTGAGGTCGCAATTTTTAAAGCTACATTTTATATAACATCTTATTCTATAATCTTATGAGAGTTGAAATCATGCGGCCGGCTCTCGGACTACGTATAAGATTCCATTTTCCACAAAAAAGAGTAATTTGTAGAGCGGTCTATTTCGAAAATAAGACGAATCTCCAGTTTTTATTTGTAAATGGGCCTTTCTTACTAGATTGGGGTGGACATAATTTTGCATTGGGAAACAATTTTAAACAAAATATAAATATTTCGCCATATTTTGGATCATTGAGAGTACGTACCTACCGACAAGCCCTAGTGTCATAATTATGATCGACGTTTCTAATATATCTAACCCCTATATATTATGTCCCAGTATAAGTGAGACAAGTGGCGTGTCATATTTTCAATTTCGAAAAATAAAACCAAGCCTTGGCATTAATAAAAATTAATTTTCTGCATATATGTAAAGTGTTTTTTATTTGTACAACACGGGAAATTTTTATTGAGTTAAGTTGTTCAGAATAAAAAATTATTCCCATGTACAAAGTTTGAAACGGTTGGAGGAAAAAAGATCGAAAATCAAAAGGTCGAATCACAATCGACCGAATCGCAAAATGTTGAAAACAAAATATAGAAATTACAAAAGGTCTAATCGCAAAAGGTCGAATTGATAAAAACAATAATTATAATTTTTAGGGAGTAATTGAAAATTATTGTGACTCGCGGGAACACCAATATTGTGGATTGACGGAAAAAAGGTCGAAACACAAAACCAGGAAAAGCTCATTTTGTAGAAACGAAAATTATTGTTAGTAGAGGTACTCATTTTTGACTTCAGCTTAGGCCAGAAGTGAGCGTCACAATTGTTTGTTCACAATTGTCACAACTGTGACGCTCACTTTTGGACTAAGATTTTTTTGAGACAGCCTGTATATTTTGCGCAAAAGAAACAGGGTGTCTCAAAAATTCTTAGGCCAAACGTGAGCGTCACAGTTTGTGCAAAAGATACAGGGTGTTAAAAAAATGTGACGCTCACTTCTGGCCTAAGCTGACAATAATTTTCGTTTAAACATAAGAAGCCTTTGGCATCGGCGTATAGCTGCAGTTTGCATTTTTGGGCTCAAAATATAGACCTCTTGTGATTCGACCTCTTGTGGTTCGGCCTTTTGTGATTCGACCTTTTGTAGTTTCGACCTTTTGTGCTTCTATATTTTGTTTTCCAACCTTTTCTGTTTTGAGATTTTTTAAAATTTCACCTTTTTTCCGCCAATCGTTTGAAACTAATAGGCCTACTCTCATTTCGTTTCCTTTTTTGACAATTTTTAATTTTTTAAATAGTCACGGTGCCTATAATTCACTTAAAAAAATAGCTTTATTTTCAACATAATTACATACGTCATGATGAACTTATAGAAAATGGTTTGAAAATTATTTTAAATTCTGAGCAACTTTATTTTACAAATGTTTACTGTATCTCTTACAGGTTATTCGAATTTTTAGCATGAAATTCGAAAATCTCCATATTAAAATGACAACAATTTGTAAACCTTAAGGATGAGAAAAAAATATCAATAAGAAAAAATACTCATGTTCCAATGGCGCATCAATTGATTAGGAAAAATATATTCAGGGGCGCTGTAACGTCATACGCAGTTTTCAAAAATTTATTTATAATTGCTCAAACTATTCCTTGACAAATGTCACTTCATGCCACAATGTAACTTTTTAAAAAAGTTCCGCCAACATCCTGAAAATAGGCCGGGGCGTCTAGTTTGGATCGCCCTGTACAGGGTAATCCACATGGCATTTCACCCCCCTCCCCCAACCCATCCAAACTTATGTCTTTTTAATTGAACACCTTGCATATTATTGAATTTTCGGAATCTACTCTTCAGCCGTTTTTACAATACAGAGCGATCAAACTTCAATTTTTACATGTTATCACAACCGAAACTGCTTTTTATCAAACATTATTATGGTAATAGAATATCATCATTACACGCTAATGAAAAAATGACATAGTTGATTGGTACCTACCTATATTTCGTGCGAAAAAATGCACAACATGCATTTAGGGAACATGAACGAAGATTTCCGTTCATACGACATACTCCAAGTATAAGAAATGTAAAACTGATTTATGACAAGCTGCATTATTCTGATAGTTTAAAAAACAAAGAAAAAAGAATGAGTAGCCGTCGTGTTATATACAGGGTCAGGGCCGTAGCTAGGTGTTTTCCATTTTTAGATTTTTAGATTAGATTTTTAGATTTGAAAAAAGTCAACTTTTTGAGCATTATCCTCAAATATATATTGCCAAACACAAACTCTTGTCCTTGATGGCATGTTACATGTTACAATCGTCCAAGCAGTACAATCGACCAGCAGGAATTTTTTTTGTTCCATTTTGGCGGGCGCCGGGCCTGTTAATTAATTTTATATTTTAAAAAAATACTAGAAAAATGTCAAAACTATGGATTCGGATAGTTCGAAAAATTAATTTTTAAAAAAAGTGATACAAATATACATACATTTACTACATACATTTTTTAAAAAGGTGACAAGTGCCCATATTAGGAACAAGGAATCCTAAAATGGGCACCCAATGTTCCTAATATGGTCATCTAGTAAAATTTGCCTTATGAGCTATGTTTCATCTGGATTGTTTTCAAACTATGATGGCGATGCAGTATATACCAGTCCAGAGAGCATTTTATCGACTTTTAAGAGTTATGTTTTTATTTAACACATCGTTAGTAATCTACACTTAGAGCGACAAATTTTTACTGTATTTTTCGAACGAAAACTTGTCCCCCCCAAAAATTAGAAAACCGAAAAATATCTGAAAATTCTCCGAGACCCGTCGATTTTTGTTCTTGGGGGGGAGCTTTTTTGACAGTTAAGCCAACTCGATATGTTCATCCCCCTAATCCCTAGCAACCCCAACTTTAAAATTTCAAATGGAACTACCCCACTTGTGGCGCATCATTTTAAAGCCCTTTTAATTGCGAATACAGTGATGCGTCGTTTTTAGAAATCTGTTGAGATTTGACAGAATTATTGGCTAAAAACGGAAAGTTGACAATACACTGTACGCGTAGTAATTTCTTACACAAATGCTCGCCACCAATAAGTTTTTTATCTACTAAACACGACCAAATTACCTAGCTTTTATTGACGTGTCGATCAGTTTACAAAAATGTCACAATTAAAAAGCTGAAGCAGAACAAAAAAGGTCATACGAATTCAAACCTTATAATATATTTTTAAAATATGTAACAAAAATTCACTGTCACAAAAAAAAGTTCCCGTTTTTTGCTTGTAACCACGAAATCGTTAGTTTCAGCCTGCTATTGGAAGTGGAAATGGTTTATTATATCTCGGAAATGGTAGAAATTGTTGCAATTTGTTATCGAAATCTTGTTTACTCTAAAGCTACAGCACGAATTGCAACAACAATTTCTAACCATGTGTTCCATTTAAAAAATAAGGTTTGGTTAATATCTCGAAACAACCCTATACAAGTGAACTTCTGTCAGATTCGTTGAGTATAAAAAATGATGGAAATAGTGACCCTTTTGAACCCATTCAGAATCAAGGTTCATATTTTCACACTGACTATATAATTTTTTCCTGGACCAGAAATACCACACCCTTAATTTTTTTTGTCTGAATGCTTAAAAAACGGCCGTTGATGTTTTGTTGGCATTATTTTCATAATTTTTTTCTTATACCTACTCAATTTATCCGCAAACGTTTCTAGTCCAGTAAATTTACGGTTTAATATTGCAATTCATTGGGTAAGAAATTTTTGTTTATCCATCGATAGTACACCATATATAAAGCTTAAATCCGAGTTTTCGACCATCAACCTCATGCAGGTTTTCCGCCATCTTGAATTTAGGGGTAAATTAGTTTTTCGCCATTAACAGCTGTATTTTTAATTTTACCTAATTTTTGAAGGAAAAAAGGTGCTCTGCAAATTTGTTCTCTTGACATTTGCTTGAATTTTGCATATATAACAAGTTATAAGACAATAATCGAGAAAAAGGGGGTTGCAATTTTTTTCACATCTAATTTTTTTTTTCTGCTGACGACAACGCGAAATTTTCTTAACAAAAGTTGTTCACTACAAAATCGCCTATGATATTTGTGTGAAAAACTTTTCTCTATCAGCAATAGTTTATTTCCGGTAGCATCTCAAAGTTGGGCGCAACGTCTCCTGGCACCTCGGCCTCGTAGCGCCCAAGTACGCGCGCTATACCTTGCCTGTACCGTACCTTGCAAAATTTCCAAAGTTCTTTTTATACCTGACTGTACTTTGACATTTATTATTATGTAGAGCCTGGACCAACACTATATTAATGTGTCGGTCCAGGCAGAGCATAATAATTACTTGTGTCCGCGCGTCGTAGTTTATGGTAGGTACAAGGACGAAAAGTCAAGTTTTTCGGATGAATTCAGACTTCACCGGCCGAGGCGCAGTTGAGGCTGGCGAACCGGAAGAGTACGAAAAACAAATTTTCGTCCGTGTATCATACAATATTTTTTATTCGAATCTGCTTAGATATACAGGGTGGCCCATTTGAAATGGAAGCACCCCCGTAAAATTTTTATTTTCTATCCGATTTTAGCCGTTTCTTTTTCTAAAGATAGGTAACAAAAACTCTACTTTGGTGCAAAATTTCAGGTCTTAATTTCAATTTTCAAGGCCTACTACGAATTTTTTTCTAGTAAAAAATGACGAAAACCATTTCGCGATTTTTTATTTATAATCTGACACCTCAGTGTTAATCAGGACACCGTAAAACCCCCATATATCAAATTTGAACACAAAATATTCAGGGAGTTTCTATCTGCGGGTTGTCAAAGTTAAGCAAAATAGGAATTTTAAAGACATTTTCTGGCAAGTCAATAAGTATGTGCCATGGAATACCCTTACAACAGTTGAATGGTCAAGAGGACCACTCAAAATGTTGGTGTAAAATCCAATAGAAAATATGTGTCTTTCTCTGTGCCATCTCAAAATGCTAAACTTTTGGGGTCAAAAATCGTGTATATCAAAACCGCCGCAGACACTATAAACGTCGTTATCAGAAAAAAATATATTAGATATGAAAAAAATTGCAACCCCTTTTTTCTCGATTATTTTATTATAACTTGTTATATATGCAAAATTCAAGAAAATGTCAAGAGAACAAATTTGTAGAGCACCTTTTTTCCTTCAAAAATGGCGTGGAATATTTTTAGCTAAAATTAAAAATACACCTGTTATTGGCGAAAAACTAATTAATCCTTAAATTCAAGATGGCGGAAAACCTGCATGTAGTTGATGGTCGAAAACTCGGATTTAATAAGCTTTCACTATGGTGTACTATCGATGGATAGAAAAAAATGTCTTACCCAATGAATTGCATTATTACCCATATAAATCCGATTAAATTTACTGGATTATCGGAGATAGAGGATGTGAAAACATGTATAAATTGAAGTTTGATCGCCCTGTATTGTAAAAACGGCCATTGGTTAATGGTGTATCTTGATATTACCACTATTTAGAAAAAAATATTGTATATCCATACTATGTCCCACATTTTGTTGGCATATGATGTAATCATCCGTATAAAAAATTCTTTAACACTTTTCGGGCCTCATCGCTACTGCTTGTCTAATCCGCTAATTTTGTTCCTTCGAAATTCTCGAATAATGTTTGGTAGTGACTTTTAGACATCAAAGTTTATTATTTGAAAAGAAATTACGAAAACCACCATTAAACAATTGTTCCTATAAAAATTGTCAAAATAGCCCATTCTAGCATCGCCTAGATATAATAGTAGATTCTGTAATGAGGTTAGAATGAAAAAATTCGATACGACCACGAGTATCGAATTTTTTCATTCTAACCCAGTAACAGACTGTATTTTCTCCACGATTATTCGTGAATGTAATTTCAGGTCGAGTATTCTCAAATTCCATATCAAATTCACTCGATTTTTCACTCCTTTTATTTAACTTAAAACACGTTCGAAAATACTTATTGTGACGCGCACCCCCACGCCGCTATTGTTTACAGCGAGGTTGACAGTCTTCAAATCCATGGAACTCTATGCCGTGTTTAGTTCGATTGGCGTATATTAATTCATTGTTTTGTTATGGAATGAAAATATATAAAATAATGCAATGATTTATTATTATTAGTCGAAATATTAGTATCCCTATTATTATATTGTTTATTTATGTACAATAGATTACAAAAATTATATTAAGATCCTGGAAATACACGCAAAACACTCTAGAAGCAAGTATTTAAGAATAAATCATCTCGCTCTAGAGTGAGAATTTTTAAGTTCTATTATTAAAAATGATTTTAGAATACATATACAATACTCTAATTTCTCCATCACCATTCGTGAATGTAAGTATTCTAAAATCATTTTTAATAATAGAACTTAAAAATTTTCACTCTAGAGCGAGATGATTTATTCTTAAATACTTGCTTCTCGAGTGTTTCTTAATATAATTTTTGTAATCTATTGTACATAAATAAACAATATAATAATAGGGATACTAATATTTCGTATACTAATAATAATAAGTCATTGCATTATTATAAAGGGTGAGTCACATCTAAAGGCAGAGCCGAAAACACAAGGTAGAACTCGCTAAAATAAGCACATATGCTTAATAAACATTAGCTCAAAAACGCTTGGTTCTTAATGTACAGCGTGTTGAAATTTGTCCAAAAATAACATATTTTTTTAATTTCCTTCGAGCCTATTTAGGAATTCCAACCAAATTAGGTACACATTATGCATTGGGGGGTTGCCATTTTGTGCAATAATTTGACCCCGTTCAGATGACCAGCGGCGTAGATACAAATAGTTACTGTAAATAATTGTAAAAAAAATTAGTATGGTTCTGAGAAAAACCAAAATTGCCTTTTTTGGATAGCCCATTCAATTTTGAACAAAAAGCGCCTCTTGGTATTTTTTACAGTTTCTTCCTAATTTCGGATTTTTTAAACTAGTGCTAAGGCGATTATGCTGGCATTTAAAATAAAATTATTTGTATCTATGCCGCTGGTCATCTGAACAGGGCCAAATTATTGCAGAAAAGACAATATGTGCCAAATTTCGCTGGAATTCCTAAATGGACTCGAAAGAAATTAAAAAATATATATGTTATTTTTGGAGAAATTTCAACACGCTGTATATGGAGAACCAAGCGTTTTTGAGCTAATGTTTATTAGGCATATGTGCTTATTTTAGAGAATTCTACCTTGTTTTTTCGGCTCTGCCTTTAGATGTGACTCACCCTGTATATATTTTCATTCCATAACAAGACAATGAATTAATATATGCTAATCGAACTAAACACAGCAAAGAGTGCCATGGATTTCAAGACTGTCAACCTCGCTATCAACAATAGCGGCGTGGGGGTGCGCGTCCTAATAAGTATTTTCGAACGTGTTTTAAGTTAAATAAAATGAGTGAATAATCGAGTGATTTTGCTATGGAATTTGATAATACTCCACCTGAAATTACAAATTGTGCAAATAATATAAGTGAGAACCTGATGCCGCAAAAATCAAAACGTGAATATGAAAATTGTCGTGGAGCAAATACAGTCTGTTACTCGGTTAGAATGAAAAAATTCGATACTCGTGGTTCCTCACGCTCGCTTTAAACGCTCGCGTTCGGAATCTTCCACTCGTATCGATTTTTTTCATTCTAACCTCATTACAGAATCTACTATTCCAAATTGTCAAATGGTGTCAGGTGTGGGGTTTGATACATATGTTTAATAACTGCAACTCTAAACGTTTCTGCTCAACTTGGCTGTAAAGCTTCGCAAATTGTTATAATATTAATTTACATTCACGCATACTAACACTTCAAGAAAGTAAGAAAATCTTTATTTAAAAATAGTGTAGTATAATATTGCCTTTTAACCTACTTTCCTACTTTTTTATAATGCTTGCATTATTCGTTTTAAATGTATTATGTATGATAAATTAGCAGATGTGTCAAAAACGTTTGTGATAATTTATTGTTTCCATGATATATTTTGGTCATATTGGAGAATTTCGAAGGTTTTAACATAAAACATGTAAATGTTGATACGGCAAAAATTACGATAGATACATGAAATATTACTTAAAACTACATACGGTTATGGAATTGAGCTAGGATTAAGGCATGTACATTTTTGAGAAGGACATATTTATAATATTTACGTGAAGTATGTGCAGATACTGCGGGTGTTATTATAGTCGCATGGTTAAGAAACTACATCGATGTTCCAAAGAAGAGATAGTCTACTGCAAAGTACAAAATTACTTCTACTTAAATCTATAGCAAATACCTACAGTGTGTGTATACCGTGTAGATATTTTAACTGGACAGTTCAAAATTTAATATGAAAAAGTTTTCAAATTTGCGTAACCATGTACAACATCCCTTATCGGTTCAGTAACAATTGACTGCAACTGCAAATAGCGAAACTTGCAGCAAACTAGTTTCTTTAAAGTTTTCTAACTAAACTAAACTTTGCAAGTTTGTATACAAAAGAAGGTTAGAAGTTTGAAATAAAATTTAAAATTCAAAGCTCTGAGACTCGTAAAAACATGAACTTCTAGGAGATGATCGAAATATAAATTAGATAAAAACGAAATTGTTATACATTTAGAACCATATTTATACCTACATAGGAAATAAAAAATAACTACTTCGAGATACAGGAAATATCTAGTTTAACTCCAGCCAATTTACTTGGGTGAATTCTAAATTTTTTTTATATTATGCTAGTTATATTTTTAAAATTTTTCAGCTTTATTTTCAACACAAAACAATTCATTATGCATTCGTAAATCAGAAGTACGAAATATTACCATTATTAACAATGATAAGCTTGTTTTTATTAATATCCCGTGTGTCCCTGGATTGTTGTCGGAATAAGTGTAAACGACAAAAATGTGTATTCTATAATCTACTGGGAATAACTTTTGCTTGCTGCTAAACCAAGATGTTGTGAAAATGAAACAAACCGTGTTTTTGGGGTTCGTTTATAAATTCGTCAAGTGAAAACTGCCTTTATTTTCAGAGATATAAAGAAAAGTTATTTAGGTTAAAAGTTACCACAATATATGAAATTTGCAAATGACAAAAAAATGATCAGTTAGGTCTCACCTATTTATCCTAAACAATTATTATAAATACAAATTTTCCCTACCTGAAAAAATATATGAAAAAATCATGGTTTTTCATTTGCATCTAACCCATGAAATCATGGACACATTGTGAAAGACATTTAAAATGTCCAGTTGAAATTATCTGTCAAGAAGCTGCTTAATCCCGACTGATGTAAGTGTGCTAAAGCGGCTTGAGCAACGTCCTACTGAATAACGAACAACTGAATAACGTTTGTGTTTCACGGCGTTCGATGGCTGCATTGCCTAATGTGCTTTACTTCCGATTTATCCGAATTAACCTACACATATGACGCCATTTCTCCCCTTTGTAATAATTGTATTTTGTAAACAGTGACGAAACTAACTCCATATTAGGTAATTTTTGCAGATTTTGGCATATTCGATCAGAATTATAAATTTTCGCTGTTATACTTCAAACAAAATTATGGATTTGTGCTTCTGGTTTTGTACATAGTGTTCACGCATAAACTGTACCTAATACCTTATATTTTAACATAGAGAAAACCAATAAGTATCCTTCTATAGATTGTGCCATCATAAGGTTTAATGTATCTATATTAATTTCAAGTTGAGTATCGAGGAGGATACCTACTTCCGGCATTACATTATCATAATTGAATTAAACTCGGATCGTTGACTGAAATATTAAATATTTCAGTCAACGCTCGGATGTAAAATCGATTAATTCTAGAAAAATACCACGCTTCTTTTTCGTCGTGCCCTCTAGTTTGCCAGAAAATTTTATTATTCTTTTAAAATATATTAATTTTTATCCCCGGCTTCGCGCTATGTTTAATAATGTTTTGCTGGTACCTGGAATTTAACTGTGTGGCAATATTAGCTAAAAATGCTAGTTCTGTAGAACAGTTCATGTGCCGAATAAAAAGCTCTTTTTTAAAAATTTTTCATATGCAGGGTGAGTTTTTTCGATGCCCACTATGGGGATCTCGGAAACTAACAGAGCTAGAACAAAGGTTAAATGGGGAAAGAATTGCAGTTTTGAATGCTCAACCTATAATGCCAATTTTGGATTTTTAAAAAAGTTCATGGCTCACTAGACATTTTAAAAAGAGTGATTTTTTGCTATTTCATCAGATCTCTGTAGCTCCGTTCTTTCTGATTATACAGAAAAACTGTAGAGACAAAAATTGTAGATAATTTTGGGCTTACTAAGATAATCTTATCCAATTTCTTATGTTGTTTGTGATTTTTGAGATATGACATAAACTTGTGTTTTTTTAAATGTAAATCATAGTTGGCTGTAACCTTATCAAATCGGCCATTTTTTGAGCTTTCCAAAGATATAATACTCGGCATAGTTATTATAAAAAATAAAAGAGCTATGGCTAATTTTCTGATTTTTTTTTTATTTTGACATAGTCAGCCATGGAATATTTTTATAATTACGTTCTATTTTATAATTAGACGTATTTCAAACTTTCTAATATTTTGTTTTTAGCTGGTAACAAAATGTAACGAAATAAAACAAAAATTAAAAACTCAAATTCAAATTACTATTATTTTAAATGGTCACCTTTTAAAATAAAAAAGGTGTTCAAACAATCCACCATTATTATTTATGCAAATATTGCATCTTTTTAAAACTGAATTTGTCGCCTTTCTTAGAGAGCGCCTGTCAATACTGGCAACTGCTTCTAAAACAGCTGCTCTTAAGTCTCATACATTATTTTGTAGTGTTTCCCACAAAAATAAATGCAAAACAGACAAATCGGGGGATCGGGGCTGCCAGGAAATAGCTCTATTTCTCCCTATCCAACTATTTGGATAGAACTGATCTAGGTAATTTCTTATGGGCAAATGATTATGTGGTGGAGCTCCATCATGATAATTTTTGTTTCAGTTTGTTATTGCGTTATTTTGTTACCAGCTAAAAATAAAATATTTGAAAGTTTGAAGTATGTCTTTTTATAAAATAGAACATAATTATGAAAATATTCCATGGCTGACTCTATGAAAATGTTTAAAAAATCAGAAAATTAAATCAGAAAATTAAATTTTTATAATAACTATGCCGAGTATTATATCTTTGGAAAGCTCAAAAAATGGCCGATTTAATAAGGCCACAGCAAACTATGATTTACATTTAAAAAGACACAAGTTTATATCATATCTAAAAAATCACTAACAAAAAAAATTGGATCAGATTATCTTATTAAGTCCAAAATTATCTACAATTTTTGTCTGTACAGTTTTTCTGTATAATCAGAAATAACGGAGCTACAGAGATCTGATGAAATAGCAAAAAATCACTCTTTTCAAAATATCTAGTGAGTTATGAACTTTTTTAAAAATCCAAAAGAGGCATTAGATTGAGCATTCAAAACTGCAATTATTTCCCCATTTACCCTTTGTTCTAGCTCTGCTAGATTCCGAGATCCCCTTAGTGGGCATCGAAAAAAACTCATCCTGTATATTATGTTTTAGATCTTTGAATCCTATTCTGGCCCATGTCTTATCCACTCCTTTATAAAACAGTAAACAGGGAAAACAAAACAGGGGATTAAATTTGTCCCATCCACATATCCCAAGTCTCCCAAGAGTTTTTATTTCAACTTTTTCTGTCAGTGAAGAATTAAAAAGTTACCTTTCAAAATGTCCTATACCTACCTATTTTTCATTTTGTTTACTTCTTAGAACACGGGAGGGACCGATAATAACCACCGAAAAGGTTAGGTTAACCGAGACTGGGACCAGAGACAACAGACAGAGAGTCCCTTATATATTCCAAAGTAAAAGATCGGACCACGTTTGACATATGACGAATGGCGATGGAACAGGCGTAACTAACATAGTTTTGTGGCTTTCTCGTATGCTACAACCGCGTATAAAATGCAACGGCGGATGGCGAAAGCAGCCGGCTTGGGCCGATGATTGTGTTGTTACTCGAGGACTATTTAAAAAAATCTTATTTTTCTCCTTAATTTTGCGTTGAAATTTATTTGTATTGTTATTGTTGGCATTTCCGAATACTCGCGAGAAATATGATATTCTTTTAATAAACTTTACACTAAAATATGTATAACGGAAAAAATAATGATTGACCAGAAGACTACCTATCTAGTTTGATGTAGAACAATACTTTCCAATTATGTAATAGTCCTTGGTCCTGAATTTATATTGATTTTTTTAATAAACTGCGTAATCGTATTGTAACCTGATGATGGCAAACTGTGAAGCCGAAACGTACGTCGTAATATAAAACTAAATAATAAAAAAATTTCTATGATATTGTAGAAACTCAGGAATTTCGACATAAAATTGACTAAATCTTCCAGGAACTAACCCTAATAAAGGTATAATTTAGGAATAAAGTAACCGGTAAATAAGTGTCTTAGGTTTAAAAAACTGAATATTTAGGAGTATTGCCTATAGATCCTTTGAAGAAAGATTCTCTAATGTGTAGGAAAAAAATAATTTTAATATTTTGCAAAAAAACTATTTTTGGCGATACCTTTTTAACGACCCTGTATACACCATATAATTCTCCTTAAGTTGTACTGCACATTCGTTTTTAAACCCTGTATCACTGATTTGTATGCCTTTGAAACTGGTTGCTTGAGGGTTAGTTATAATAACAAATATCATAACATGACCGATACTCTATAAGGACAATATGTAGGTACTTACTAAATCTGGTTTCGTTCGTTTGGAAGAATTAAAAAATGATGAATATATTATTAATTTCAATAGTAAAACACAAGTTTCTTGGGATTCGACCGAATAAAACAATATTTATTAAATTAATTAATAAATATTGTTTATATTGTTTTATTCGGTCGAATCCCAAGAAACTTGTGTTTTATTATTGACGAAACGACCAAGAAACTAAATTTGTATTAATTTCAATAATTTATGTATATTTATTATGGCGCTGACCAAACTATTGATTTTCGAACCGTAAGAATAATGGAACTGGCGAATAAATAATTGCGTTACTTAAACAGGATGTTCTACATTATTTCTGTGGTAAGGCATTAATAATAATTATTGGAAACTGGCACCAGTCACCAGTGCATAGTAAACTGATAAGTCGATCAATGCAATATTTGCTTGGATATTGTCGCTATTCAAAGGCAGCAAAAGGAGTTCAAGCATGCTAGTTAATAAGTCTAATAGAATAGAAAATAAATTAAACGGAAGAACAAAGGAAAATTGTCCATAAACACAAATATATCCCGAAATTGGTGAGGATTTGAAAGTTCCCATTTAGACCATTCTAAAAACATTCATAGGCAACAAACAAGTACTTATATTATAAATTTCCCTGTCCTTAAAAACCCAAATCACACCTCCGTCACTCGTCCCGTGTTTTATAATCCTCCAAACAACCTTTATCCATTACCACCTGCCAGCTAAAATACTCTCCACCGGGGAATCTCATTACTTTTTTAAACGCTATGGAGACGCACGTGTGGTATTTTTAAATCAAGCGGGCATAAAACAGGATCCAGGTCTTATTTTTCTACATAGAAGAAATCATGCCATCCGATATGTATTTCATATCTTATGCTGCAATCGTGTTTTTGTGTCTAGGTAATTCCGGTATACAGGATGTCCCGAAATTAGTCTGGCATAATTTACTAGCACGTCCTACGACAAAAAAAAAGAATAATCCCTATAAAATTGGCTTCAAAAATGCTCCCTAAACCCCCGAAATGGACAGTTTCGCAAACGGTTTTATCTAAATATTTCCGGAACAAAGAAAGATACAATTCTGAAATTTGGTTTTTTTTTGGTCATAGGCATCCAAATGGACGGTCCAAGGGTTATTTATGTACCTATTTCTTTGTTAAACAAAGGTATCGGAGACACAAACGAGATATAAAAGTTTTCCTCTGTCTCTTAAAAAAAAATCATGTGTATATATTTATACACAGGGTGTTTCCAAATTGTACCAAAATATTTTACAGGGCGATTCTCTCAGGGGGGGGGGTCTTTCATATAAATTTTTCCTCAACCCCCCCCCCCCCCCCTCCGAGTTACACCCATCCAAATATGAGGTAAAAATTTGTGACATTTTTTCAACCTTAAAGTATGAGTGGATGGGGATGAAAAAAACCAACCCTTAAATTATGTTTCGACAGAATTTTTTGACACAAAAAAATGGTTTGTAATGAAAAATGCGTTTAAAAACTTTTTCAACTCTTGTCTTTTTGTCCTAAACTTGACAGATTTTTCAGAAAAAAAATAAAACTTGTTGACACCCGCGCGACTTTCGAGGCTTATGAGGCTTTCATTAAACAATAATGTAGTACTAATAATAATTTTACAACAAGTAGGTAGCAAAATTACTTCAATTACAATTATTAAGGAGAGATGCTACACAGACCTAAAAAACTAAGTAAATAAAAAATTCTGAGAACTTTAACAACTATAAATAATAACAACAACTTATAAATAATATAAATTCTAAAAATCACAAACAAATGCTCGAAATGTCTTCCGTCTGCTAAAATGCACGAATCTATTCTTTGGGCCATAGAATTCCGAATTCTTTGAAATATTCCGGGAGTATTTCTAATAGTTTCGCATGAGCCCATATACAAAATGCATATCCGGCATTTCTTCATTTGTGAAGTTCACCACTTTTTTGTTATAACGGACAAAACACAAATTAGTTATGGCACCTAAGAATAGTAATTAGATGTTTGATATTAGCCTACTAGATTATTTGATTCGTAAAAGAATTTATTATTAATCTCTTATTAACCACGCGTAAGTCGCGCGGGTGTCAACAAGTTTTATTTTTTTTTTCTGAAAAATCTGTCAAGTTTAGGAAAAAAAGAAAAGAGTTGAAAAAAGTTTTTAAATGCCTTTGTCATTACAAACCAATTTTTTTTTGTTTTGAAATTTTGAGACGTTAAAAAATTCTGGCAAAAATAATTTAAGGGTTGTTTTTTTCATCCCCATCCACTCATACTTTAGGGTTGAAAAAATGTCACAAAATGTCATTCCATGAGTGCAACTGGTCCACCAAATTTCAACTTTTTACCTCTTTCCATAGTGGAGAAAATAAATAAAAACAATTTTTTACCCTCATATTTTGAGGGGTGTAACTAGGAGGGGGAGATGTTTTGAGGAAAAATTTATATGAAAGACCCAGATGGACTATACAATAGATGTAAAAGACAAAAAAAATTCGATTAAAAATCAAGCAGGCCTTCACGGGCAATTTATTCATTTTCAGTTCAGGTATACTACCTTTTCCAGGAGGTATCGAAAAATTTTATAAGAAAAAGTTGTTCAGAATGCAAATCCAAGTCCTCGTATGAAATTTTAAAACAATCGGCACACTTTGAATTTTTATTTAAAATTTATCCATTTTTGTGGTTTTAGCGCAAATCAAGTACATATTTTATCGAAAAATTTTATCAGAAAAAAAATTTCAGAAGGCAACTTTAAGGCCCTGTACTACGTTTTAAAACAATCGGCATACTTTGATTTTCTTCAACAAAAACAAGTTGAAATTAAAAAAATTGGTTTAACATAGTAAGATAATTTTACAATATAATAAGAAAATTTCGAAAGCTTAGAGCGGCCACATGAGATTTTTTTTTCCTTGACACTTTTTTCTGTTAATTATATATAATTGACACTTTTTTCTGTCAATTATATATAATTGACACTTTTTTCTGTCAATTATACATAATTGACACTTTTTTCTGTCAATTATGTATAATTGACACTTTTATCTGTCAATTATACATAATTGACACTTTTTTCTGTCAATTATTAAACTGTCAATTATGTATAATTGACAGAAAAAGTGTCAATTATGTATAATTGACAGAAAAAAGTGTCAAGGATAAAAAAATCTCATGTGGCCGCTTTACGCTTTCCTAGAAAATTTTACAATATATAGAATATAAATAATATCATGAACTGAAGAATAGTAATATTAATTCTACATGGAAAACGCGATGAAAAATAGTACTGTTTCCAAGATAGTATTTGCATTCAATGTTAGGTAACTGAAAATTTGCATGCACCCTCTTAAATCTCTCTTTTTTATTTCCAGCAATTACAACTATATTAAAATTATGTTGTACCTCGGCAGATAATGACAACACTGCTTTTGGTTATATGCTGGGTACACTATATGTCTAAGTTTTTGTCTTGTTCTTGTTGACAGGTACCTATTTACTAATTATAAAATAAGGTATTGCAATTATGTGGAATTTAATTTCAACTGAATTACCTAAAGCCCAACTTTAAATGGATCCTAAGGAAGTTGTATTTATTCAATAAAAGTGCAGTAAGGGCAATATCAAATTTAGTTTATTTTTAATTGTTGAGGTGAAATCCTGCAGGTTCGTTCCTGGATTTCCTTGAATAATAGAGATTATATTTATATTTCAATATCGATAAATCGATCAAATACCTATCTCGTTTCGTATCGCAATTTGGTTTCTTTCGTATAGGAGAATTTTAAGCCAGATGTTTTAATTTAACAGAATTATTGGCACCGACACAGCCGATATTGTCTTGAAGTAGGTAGCTACGCTTTTTGTGCTTGCTGGCAGTCGGTGAACTATCGGTGAACTATCCACTTTTGGCTTTCTAAAGGACGAAAATGAAATGAAATGATTAAATGCCATTCCAATCAGAAGAGTACTGACCTCTCACTAAATTTTACCAGAGCCATTTTTACTTTTGTTTCGCGACGATGTCCTTTCAAAATATTAGGCAATAAAAGTTAGCTCTTCATCAGTTATTTGTCATTTATTAATAAAAACAAACAAATCATATAGAGTGTAGGTTTGTGGCGAAGAACTACTAATTGTTCTTGTAAAAACTTCTTTATATCTTTATCGTCTCGCTTATTTCTCTGAAAATTTTCACCAAACCTTTCTAGCGCCCGGAATCGCACTTTCCTTGAATCAGATAAATCGGAACACTAATTACACAGGGACTGTTTCGGACAGTTTTGTCGTTAGCGGAACGCGATACTTGAGTGAACAGCTTCTTCTGAGAAAAAGCCAAGGAAATTGAAAGTACTCAGCTTTGCTCCTAGGAATCATAAATTGCGTAAAAATGTGCCATCTCTACTTTCTCTATTATACTACTATAGCCAAGGTTTTTATTTGTATGCTATTTTGTTATCAGTATAAACTCCATTGTTACTTGTTAGAATGTTCTGCCGTGGTTTGCCTTTTGGTTAGTATGGTAGTAACGCAAAATGTTTATATCGACCTTATGGGAACTGAATTGGTTGTATAATAGAAACATAATAATTATATTTTGACATTTTTAGATTTCATTACCTAAAGCAAAGATACATACAAAGTTTGCGTTGATCATACACTGTGCGTCATAATTTTGGGCACAAATGTTAAACAGCGACCGTTTATTTATTTTCATTTGGTGAAGGTGAAGTTCCTTTTACTTTAAAAATAGCGATAAATTTTATTAAGAAAAGTTGTTCACAATTAAAAATTACCCCCGGGTACCAAATTTTGGAAAGATCATCCTACTTTGTTTTTCCAACTTTTTCTTTTTCTAGCGCGCTAAAAAAGCTTTTAAATACAAGGTATCGAAAAATTTTATAAAGAAAAAGTTGTTTAGATTTAAAACTTATCCCCGTGTTCCGAATTTTGAGAAACCAGCCTACTTTATTTTTTCATTTTTTAAAAACAAAGTACTCCGATCTTTCCAAAATTTGGCACCCGGGGGTAGTTTTTAATTGTGAACAACTTTTATTAATAAAAATTTTTGCTATCTTTAAAGGAAAAGGCACTTCACCCACAATGAAAATAAATAAATGGTCGCTGTCGACGCCATCTTGATTTTAAAAACGAAAATATGCTAGAAATTAGTTTTCAGTCAAGCAGATCGATCAGAACCTCGAACGATCAAATTTGAACTCGAAAATTTTTGTATTTTACCCCTATTGGCTCATCCTGGGAGAACCTGTATATACCTATATTATTTTATTTGTTCAATACTTTTACTAAAACCTCTGTAACCTGTTGGGATAAATTATGCCATTATTTATTTTAGTGCTCTAAATGAGTTATATATAAAACACATTTTACTTATTAAATAATTCACAATTTTAAATATATCAATTTTATAGTTCAGTATAAATATGGCACATTGCATTGCACTACAAATATCAGTATAGGTACTTCCTAAATCTTCTTATTATTCTTCCAACAGCACAGCAAAATTCTTGTAACTCATCGGCTTTTGAGAGCTTTCTTAGCAGTGATGTTATTTTAACCGCACATACCTAATATGAGTTTACAATTAAAACTATTTTTGCATATTTTCTTTACAGGACAATAAATTCTTAAACAAACCAAGGCAATAATGGAAATTATTAGGTAGGTATACTTATTACTATTATGGTGAAAATTTTCGAAAATCCTTTCTGGGAGCGAGCTATACAAAGTGTTTGTTTTTTGAATTGTCTCTTTTACTACGAATCAAAAGTTATAGTTACTTATTATTGCACACATAAATTCTGGCTTTTTGTCGATTTCTAGAACATATTTTTATTGCATTTTAGTCTCTCTTCAGTACACTACATATTGTTTGTAACGTGCATATTAAATATGTGGTCATCAGAACAGAGAATTATTTTCATTTTGATTTAAGTATATGACACATATAGAAAGCCAAGTTTAAAGATCTGACATCTGTCATTATGATTAATGCGCCCCTGGACTCAATGCCGCCGACTTTGGGTCACTAAATTTAAAAAATGCCATTTTTAGTGACTAGTTAAAAAGAGACCATTGTTTTTTGGCATAGTTATTCAACCAAAGTTAGGTGTCAGTAATGAATTTAAGACGCATATAACTTATAGCGACTTATAGGTAGGTACTTTGTTTAATTTCCTTTAATAATATGTAAAATAAAATATCTAATAAGTGCCTACCTTAGAGCTCATTCCTAGAAACGATTTAGCACACATGATTAATAGCGCTACCTTCATTTTACTGAATAATGGAACACGCTTCAGTTGAAAAACTTGTCCATGCAAAACAATGGTTAAACCACGATTACTGTAAAGATACCTGGTTTTGTCACATAACCTCGAAACCAGTTAATGACGTCACTCATTGATTTATAATGATAACATTGGTAAAAGTGTTACAAAAAGAGAAATTTATAAATTTATTTTCTATTTTGATCAAGTTTTGTCCATTGCATCCTTCTAGGTAATAATATTTAAATAGATTATTCTCAATAAGTTTTTTTGACCGCAAATGGGCTCGTTACTGACCTGAATTTATGCATTTTTAGTAAGGACTATGATGGCCCATCTCACACGTGAATGGAAGCAATACTGGATATTAGCTGTAACTATAATAGGGTAGTATCCATAAACAATAAGGTGAGCTATAGTTGCAAATAGAATGCGACTGTGAAACTTTCTTAAAATATACATTTTTTATGGTTTCAGACTCTCAACACGCGATATCTATACCAAAGTCTAGAGAATCTAGAGAATCTAGACTTTGTCTATACAAGCAAACGAGAGGCCATAATCGCCATCAGTCTATTTGTGATTGTGTCGGCTGCTCATTCTATTCAATTGGGTACAAAGAGATGCCACAAAACACTAAAATAAGTCCATCTTTGGACTCAGCGATGAATTAAGAATCCGCCCAACTATTGGCCACTTTATGCACAACCTTGGATAATATTTAAAAAAATGAAATTCAAAAATTTGTATGCCAATTGCTTTGCACAACATTGTATAATAGCTCCAAATTCCAGTAGTGTAGTGTGTAGTGCACAATGTAATGTCAAATTGCGCGTTGACTGGCAAAGCCACCCGCCACCCATTGTAAAACTGCTAGCTATAATAAAATAGCCAACATTGTAAATTGAAAAAATAGTCCATTTTCTTTCGGTGGAGCAAGAGGAAAAATTAAAAGAAAGTATAAATTATTTCAATCAAAACTCCACAATCACTTTTTTTAATGAAAACTGTACATGTTTCGAACCGCTAAGGGTTCATCAATAGCAGTAAAATACTTTTAGTAAGATAAATGACAAAGCTAGAAACAGGAAAAAGGGTAAAATACAAGCAAAATGTGAAAACTCAATTACCTTACCTTCCAAGCAACTTTGAGGATATTAACCCATTAGCGCCCACGGATACCGTATGGTATCACAAATCTCTTACACTTCTACAATGCGCTGTAATGTTGGTTGCAGTAAAATAATCATGACAGCTCGCTTTCGTGCTCAGTAAACATTAGGTTTTGGCTTTGTGTATTCACCTCTCTGATTGGAGACAGTGTGAGAGTAGTGTACTGGTGTTTTTATCAGGTGATTTTGTTGTGAGCATAATAATGGACATCCGATGGGCGTAAGTACTTTTCTCATGTGTTTATCTTTCATTTTATAAAATATGTCTACATTATTTTATTGTTTATGGATGATACAAGACATCCATATACTGATAAATTGTATACACCTAATACAAGGTGTGCTATAGTGTTCCAAAAGCCACTGATACCATATGGTATCCGTGGGCATTTGTGAACTAAATAATGGCCTGTATAGCTAATATATTTTGTATTATTTTAGAAAAGGTTTTTCGCTTTCGCAACCATTGGATATGCTAAATGACGTCGAAGACTTGCTTCAGCATGTTGACGAAATATTTGTGGAACCACCAGTTCCTGCCGTTGACAGAGATGAGGATTCAGCGGACGAAGACGAAGGAGGAATGATTCATAATCTCACTGGTAAAACACTTGTAAATATTTTTTTTTATAATTTTCACTGATAGGTATTTGGTTTTACATGTCGTCAGTTGCGAGCACCTGCAGAAATAAAACTTACCAATAATGACAGAATTGGAGCAATCGATGATGAGCCCGCAAATGTAAATAAAACTCGTTTATTTCATACATTATTATTATTTATAATTACGTTATTTTTCCAGATTTGACGGCATCCGCATAGTTCGATGGAAGGACAACGCTGTTGTTACTATAGCCTCTACAAATGCCGGTGTGCAACCGGAAGGTACAGTAAAGAGGTATTGCCAAAAAGAAAAAAAACATGTTATGATCCCCCGCCCTCATTGTGTAGCTGCTTACAACCAAAACATGGGGGGTACCGATCTTATGTACCAAGGAGTTGCCGCTTATCGCATTGGAATACGCAGCAAGAAATGGTACTGGCCCATTTTCACCTGGCTTATTGATGTTGCATTGCACAATGCTTGGTTTCTCTTCAGAAAAAATAAAAAAAAAATCATGTTTGGATTTCAGAAGAGAGATAGTACAAGTCTATTTAACACAATACAAAACGCTTATGAAGGTTCCTGGACGGATCAGCCTAGCAAAAAATGTACCTACAGACATACGATTTGATCGGATGGATCATTTTGTCGTCTCATGTAATCGACGCAGATGTGCTGGAATGGGATGTAAATCTTTTGGTAGAACAATGTGCCAAAAGTGCAATATTGGCCTTTGTATAAACTGCTTTGCCTCTTATCATACTAAATAGGCAACTTTTTGAGTATTAGTATACGACTATATCAATGTAATATATATTTGTGACAAATTCCTAATAAAAATATCTTTAAATGACCACGGATACCAAATGGTATCAGTAGTTTTCTTGAACACTACAAAAATTTAATAAAAAATAATCTCATTCTTAAGATAATAATGCCCCCTTTTGTCAACTCACAAAAAAAAATTAAATATCCAAAAAAAAACAATTCGGGCGCTAATAGGTTAAAATTATTGTAGTAAACTTCAAAATGAAAACCAAAGGTTAAATTTAGTTAAGTGACATCATAGCCGAACGAAACCTACCTAAACACTGGTGACATCTATAAAAACCCAAATTTGTAAAACAAAAACCAAAAGGCCTCAATCAAGCACCATAAAATACTGATAAGAAAAAACAACATGGTAAACCAAATTGCACTGTTGACAAAGTTAGAACCTACCTTCAAAAACAAACACATCAAAACCCAAAATCTCTAAATTCTCAAGCAAGTTCAAGATAACACCCTTGTTGCAAAAATGAAGAAAAGAAATATCCTCGATAGGGTCAAAAGGATGGCTATTTTATACAATATCTTCTGAAAAAGCGGACTTGAAGAAAGCCGAGGGGTTACTGTTATTTTTTAAGATTTCCCTATGATGTTCTTTAATTCTGACTTTAAACTTTCTACCTGTTTGACCTAAATAAACAAACATTGTGGGTGGTTGCGGGTATGTCGTGCACAAAGTTTACTGCTGGTCGCCGGATAATATGACTTGTTTGAGGACTTATAATTTCGATGACGTAAGTGACTAAGACGTCGTCGGGCTTCCTTGCGTCACGAACCGAATTAAAACAAAAGTTATGGCTGCACGCAACGACGCCAGCTGTCCCGCTGACGCGGTAGGTCGCGGTGTGCGTGGGCCGAAGGCCTTCTTCCCTCCAAACAGTTGTCGCGATGTCACGTGGCGGACCCGACGATAACTGGAGCGGGTAGGATAGGGGGGGACCCCTCGGGGACCCTTACAAGGATTAGCTTTCGGTCGGACACGGACAATCAAGCAGTGAGCGACATCCCAATTGTGGGCTGTGTCCGACGGAGGTCGATTAGCTTTGGGAAGTCCAGTGCTAAAATAGCTGGCGGTCGTGCAGCGCGTAGCGGATGTTCGGATAAGCGAATTAGGATTGGTTTCGAAATGTAAAGCAGTCTGGGATGTCCAGATCGTGCCAGAAGACATTCAAATTGAGCATAAGCAAATACATCTGGGAGAACTCTGTGAGTTGCAGAATTATGCTTTAAGCTCAAGGATTTCTTGTACCTACAGGGTGGCTATAGTAATGAATGAACAAAAACTCAGACATTGATTCTTCTAGCGAAAAGTGACAAGTATAAGCTTCTAATATGAGTTTTTTTCGAAATTTTGAGTTCATCATTCATCTTATGTAGTAATTCAATTTGTTCGCAGACACTTAAAAGATAAGAAGAAATATGTTCTTCATAATATCGAATACATTCCACCACAGACACATCATCAAATATCACCGCTTTCTCTTGATTAAATTGCTTTTCTGGTTGCGGTTATTAGTTCGAATCTTGTAATTAATTTTTGCTCAAACCCACGTCAGGATTGATTTCAGTTTTAAACTATTAATTTAATTACAACTGTTTCTCTAAAAATGAAAGAGACTGCCTACTTAACTGATCGAATTTATAGTTTCACCAAGTTGTGTGACATGAAATACTCCTATTGATAGAACATTAGGACTTACAGAACATATCTTTGCCTTGAGACAAAGATAAGACAGACTGTACTTTTATTTATCCAAAGTTACAGTCTCTTATAAATAATGGCTTACAGTCAAAGCGCAATTTTTTAAAAAAGTACCTACATATGCTTTGATGTAATAATATTTTATACGGCGTGTCCATTTAGTATTCCCTTCTTCGATTGTGGCTATACTTTTAAGGATAAAAAAAATCTGTTCGGGGGATCCAAATAAGGGAAGATGGAGCACATTTTAAAATTAGTTTGGTATATACAGGGTGTTCCAAAAAAGTGTGGTGACAAAAAAATAATTTTTTTTAAATGGAATGACCCGATTTTTTTTATCGCAAATGAAGCATATCAAAGTACAGTATACATCCCTAAATTATTTCCGCTTCCATCTGCGGCGTTGCCAAGTTTTAATTTTTTTAATGTATTTTTTGCTAAATATCAACCCTTCATTAATATTGCTATATTTTTCTTTCGGCTTGATTTTTTCTCTTGAAACTTTGGTTGCGGATTTACACTTAACCATTTTATTAATGACTAGGAACCAAGTTGAAAATTTTTGTACAGGATGTTATACTTTTTTCTGCCAAAACTCCGACATTTTCAAACTTAATTTACTTTTTTTTTTCAAATGGAACACCCTATATCTAACATTTCTATTGGATAGAGCATTCATTCAGCTTTAATTTAATACCTAATACAGTACCTCTATCTTTAGCGGTTTTTTCAAAAATCCAGTATAAACAAAAAATTTGCAACTTTTTTACTTATTACATACACGCAAATTACTCGAGAATCAAACTTGTACTTATTTAAAAAGCTGCATATCAAAAAAGCGTTAGTACCAGTTACAATCTGTAGTTTACCATATTTTTGTATACCTACTACACCTGCATAAATAGAATATTAAAATAAAAAGTTAAAAGTTTTAGGAGAACTCATAGGTGGCCATGGTTTTGTTTCTAGTTTGACATATTTCATCTGCTGCTTGTATTCTGTGTTCGCTGTTTAATTTAAAACAGCAAAAAGTTGTCACAAAATGAATTATTGTAAACATGACTTGATAAGTATGATTTACGTAATTGGTGAATGTTTTGGAAATTGTTTTTGGCATCTCGAGTTTATGCCCAAAAATTCCCAGGTAGAAGGCATCCTGATACCAGAATGCTGCAGAACTTAAAGGAGCGATTCGATCGCACAGGAAATATTGCCTATGAAAAGCAAACTAGGACAAAACCAGTTTTAAATGAAGAAAATCAGTTAGCTATAACATTGGCTGTTGTGGAACACCCTGAAATAGGTGTAAGACAACTGAGTCGGGATTTAGAAATAAAAAAGTCCTCAGTAGTTTCACCCATACCATGTGCAGTTACACCAGGAACTGAATGGTAACGATTTTCAAAAAAAATTAAGGATGACCAATTACAAAATTATGGACTAATCCTCCCCAAACATTAATACTCCAGTTGTGTTGAAAATTATTCACAAAAATCTTATGAGGGTTTTGCTTATCATAAAAATGAAAATTATGTCTATTTACCAAACCATTTCTGTGGAATGTAGATTCATCAGTAAATAATACAAATTTTAAAAAAATTCCATCCTCCGCTGCTTGACCTTGTGCCCATGTACAAAAAGTTACTCTTTTCTGAAAGTCGTTATCATTCAGTTCCTGGTGTAACTGCACATGGTATGGGTGAAATTTGTTACGCCTAAGGCATTGTCCTACTGAGGACTTTTTTATTTCTAAATCCCGACTCAGTTGTCTTACACTTATCTTAGGGTGTTCTACAACAGCCAATGTTACAGAAAACTGATTTTCTAGATTTGTTCTAGTTTGTTTTTCATATGCAACATTTCCTGTGCGATCGAATATCGAATCGCTCCTTTAAGTTCTGCAGCATTCTGGTATCAGGATGCCTTCTATCTGGGAATTTTTGAGCATAAACTCGAGATGCCAAAAACAATTTCCAAAACATTCACCAATTACGTAAATCATACTTATCAAGTCATGTTTACAATAACTCATTTTGTGACAACTTTTTGCTGTTTGAAATTAAACAACGAACACAGAATACAAGCAGCAAATGAAATATTTACCAAATGTCAAACTAGAAACAAAACCATGGCCACCTATGAGTTCTCCTAAAACTTTTAACTTTTTGTTTTAATATTTTATTTATGCAGGTGTAGTAGGTATACAAAAATATGGTAAACTAGAGATTGTAACTGGTACTAACGCTTTTTTGATATGCAGCTTTTTAAATAAGTACAAGTTTGATTCTCGAGTAATTTGCGTGTATGTAATAAGTAAAAAAGTTGCAAATTTTTTGTTTATACTGGATTTTTGAAAAAACCCTAGAGATAGAGGTACTGTATTAGGTATCAAATTAAAGCTGAATGAATGCTCTATCCAATAGAAATGTTAGATATAGGGAGTTTTGGCGGAAAAAAGTGAAACATCCTGTACAAAAATTTTCAACTTTGTTCTTAGTCATTAATAAAACGGTTAAGTGTAAATCCACAACTAAAGTTTCAAGAGAAAAAATCAAGCCGCAAGAAAAATATAGCAATATTAATGAAGAGTTGATATTTAGCAAAAAATACTTAAAAAAATATATAACTTGGCAACGCCGCAGATGGAGGCGGAAATAATTTAGGGATGTATACTATACTTTGATAGGCTTCATTTGCGATAAAAAAAATCGGGTCGTACCATTTAAAAAAATATATTTTTTTGTCGCCACACTTTTTTGGAAAACCCTGTATATACCAAACTTATTTTAAAATGTGCTCCATCTTCCCTTATTTGGATCCCACGAACCGATTTTTTTTATCCTTAAAAGTATAGCCACAATCGAAGAAGGGAATACTAAATGGACACGCTGTATATATAATCTGAATACATGGTATCTGCGTTTTTAATTATTATACATCAATAAAATATTTGTCTTTAAGGATAACTTTTTTTGTTAGGAAGATCTTCAGAAACCACTTCCTAATATAAAAGTTTCAAAAAATTCAGCAATTTGAGATGGCACAGAGAAAAATATCGCTTACATTTAAACCAAAGATATATACAAATATATCTTTGCTTAAACCAACACTTGAGTGGTCTTGTTGATCAGTCAACTGTGACATAATTACACACACTTGACTCCCCAGTTCCCAGGCCTTTAAAATTACTATTTTGCTCAAGTTTAGCTCCCTGTAGAATGGATCTCCCTGAACATTTTTTGTTCAAATTTGGTACATGGGGGTTTTGGGGTATTCTCATTAACGCCATGTTGTCAGATTTTAAATATATATTGATAAATGGTTTTAGTGAAAATCGGGAATATAAAAAAATCGCAGCCGGCCTTGTTTTACTTTGACAATGGAAGAACAAAAAAAACATTATTTGAAGACCTTAAAAACAAAAAAGTTCAGACGAATATCTCAAAAAATAATAATTTTAGGGATTTGTATATATAGTTATAAAAATAGACACCCTGTATAATAATATCCTACGGCCATGGCTAAGACTAAACCGTAACTTAACTACAACATACATGCATCACAAATAATAATACAATAAAAGTTGAAAACACTTCCTAAGTTAAAGGATACCTAAATCCTAAGTATAGTTTGTGTTATAATCTATACTTATCGATTTCGCATTATAATTTGTTTTTAGTTAGCATTATAAGTAAGTATCGGAGAATAAATATTGATGTAACAAACTTAATATTCCATTAACTTTATATCGACCCGAAATTGAAATTGCATTATAATTATGTGTTATTTTCGACTTTATTATGACTAACTCTATACCTAGTGAAGAACGTCGAGAATAGCAGTTTGTACAACCAGAGTGATGGACATCTCACTAAGGTTGTACTGTAAATATATAGGTAGATATATTTTTTCTATATGTACACCTAATATAGCTAAACGGATATTTGACTAAATGGTGAAAATAATTAGAGAGATCATACCAACGATATAATAGGAACAGATGAGTCACGCTAATACAAATATAGTTCAACGCAGGAAAAAAAAAAGTTTCTAAAGAATGCGGGCAGCGTTGCGTGATTTCCTAAACGAGTAGTCGTTATTTATTGGCAAATACAAGTTTTAGCATATTGAAGACGAATTTCTGAACGCTGTAATACCGAAAAAGTAAAGCTCGCATCACGCGACCACTTTCTCATTTTTATTTATAATTTATTTTTAACGCGGTGTAACAAAACACCTGTTATATTTTTTCAACATCGTCGCGTCTACCATCGCCTTTGAAATACGGCAACAAAGCACTTCTGCCAGCGAACCGGCCAACAAAACCAGTTACCCAATGCGTTTTGGGCCTGTTTTAATAGTATGTAAAGTTTACTGCGTATTTGAGCTACCACACAGCGCTCACTTGTTGCTTAATTTTCCAACCCATGTCCGTCCTAGGAAATATACAAGTGGAAGAAAATTTTTTTCCGTACTTCTCATTGGTCTCGTTACACACTTATTAGATACACTTCGATGCCCATAGGCTCACAAATAATGAATATTTATTTTTATGAGGTTTTAAAAAATCTCAATTGGACCTCATCAAACACCAGGATGGAAATGTAGGCAGACAAAATTTATTCACTTTCTTTAAAGAAAAAGATACTCGATTATCTCAAAATGTAAAGATAGTAGTCCTATATGGGTTACAGTGAAAATTAGTAACTAGGAAATTGGTACCTAACAATTAATACTTATACTTATACTCGAATTAGGCATTTCTTTTGTTACGTCCATTATAGACCATTATAGACCATTACATAATCCATTATAGACCATTACATAATCCTCAAAATAAATACAATGTTACAACACATTCCGAAATAATCGGATTTTTTGTAATAGTTTTTACTTGTACATGGTGGAGCAAAATTAACGTTAGAGTGTGAATGATTTATAACTTTTTTGTTTCTAAGTAAATTGGTGCTATCTATATTTTTTTAAAACAGTACTAATTATAATTACGTCTCGTAAGTGTGGGCCTGTTCCTGCTTCGCAAAGTTGTGTTCTTTCCAGCGCATTTTCGATGACTTATCGCAAAATCGGGTGTTAGGTGGTATAGCACGAATTTCATTGCAAATATTGGTCTTTAGTTGAGGGATGATCACAGGCTCATGTATGTACGTACACCCGATCTTTCCAATCGGCCCTAATAGTAGGGGAGCCCAAGAGGGGATTTTGGGATTTACTCAAGCGCGGCAGATTAACATATGGGGGGATACCTTGCACCCTGTTGAGTACCTCCACCATAATATCTAAGCCCTCTATACAGGGCCGCGCGTGTAGGGCAACCGATCAGAATAGTAAAAAAAATCGATAGATGGATATACTCGAGCGCGACAGATTAAGATAATATGATGGGTTAATTACATGCTGAAAAGTGTGCATTTCAATAATCTGACGATTTGAGCGTGACGTGAGGGGGTGGGAGGGTCACAAACTTGCAAAAAAAAACGTTACCTCGACTTTCTCGAGCGCGGTCGAATATTTTTTTATTTTGAAGGAAATAATTCAAGAATGACGGGAAAAATATAATCTGCCAATTTCCACAAGCCGAAGTAACAAAAATCGCCGATAAAGTTTAGCGCGTGCAGCTAGCTGCAGTGAAGCATGTATTCCCCACTCCGCGCCTCTCTCTCCCTTTCACTCTTTCTCCCGCAACGTCCCCACACGCCAGCCGTCACGCCATCACAGCTGATCACAGCACTCGTGGTATTATATGTACAGGGTTATTCAAACTCGATGTCCCTGGCCTATTGTGGGCAAACGAAAAGAGAAAAAATATATCTGCTTCCGGGGTCTTAAATGGGACCAAACGAAGACTAGATTAAGATAAAATTGAGAATATTTGACAAACGACGCTCTGCGTCGCGGCGCCCTTCGAATTTTTTTTAACGAACGTACATTTTTTTATTTGATATTTGGATAGATCTGCTTTTTATCTATGTACAGTGTGTCCCACTTAAGGACTGACCACCCCTGTAAAATTTTTATTTATAGCGCGATTTCCATAAACTTATTTTTGTTGAATAGAGCTTCAAAAATGGTATTAAATGCATAATTCAGGTACCTCGTACGTTAAATTCATGGCTCACTGAGACGGTGTTTTAGTGCTGAAATTTCGAAAAGTACTATTAGGGATTTTTTAGAGGAAAATTAATGCCGGATTCTTATTCAGCATTGTTCGAAACCCAAACGTACCAATTTGCATTACCATAGCTCTACAGGGTGTTTAAAAATTTTTAGTGTCCCACTTAATTAGTGACCACCCCGTAAAATTTTTATCACAATTTTCATAAACTTTTTTTTGTTGGAGAGAGCTTCAAAAATGGCATTAAACACATAATTCAGGTGCCTCGTGCGTTAAAGTCATAGCCCACTGAGACGGTGTTTTTGTGCTGAAATTTCGAGAAGTACTATTAGGGATTTTTTTAGAGGAAAATTAATGCCGGATTCTTATTCAGCATTGTTCGAAACCCAAACATACCGATTTGTATTGCCGTAGCTCTACAGGGAGTTTCAAAATTTTTATTGAGACACTTAAGGCCTTGACCACCCCCGTAAAATTTTTATTTATAGCTCGATTTTCATAAACTTTTTTTTGTTGGATAAAGCTTCAAAAATGGCATTAAACACATAATTCAGGTGCCCCGTGCGTTAAATTCATGGCCCACTGAGACGGTGTTTTAGTGCTGAAATTTCGAGAAGTACTATTAAGTATTTTTCAGAGGAAAATTAATGCCGGTTTCTTATTCAGCGTTGTTGGAAACCCAAACGTACCAATTTGCATTACCGTAGCTCTACAGGGTGTTCCAAAAAAAATTAAAAGGAAAAGTAAGGCCGGATTCTTATACGCAGTGAGATGTTCCACACAAAATCGTACCAATTTGTAATTAATTTTCTTAATTTCTGTTAAGTTTTACACTAAAATATTCATGAGGAACTCGTATTCTTTCAAAAATTTATTAGCCAACGAAATTTTTATTTAATTTAATATCAACAAATACACGAACAAACACAACATAACATAAACACAAATTTCAGTCATTTCTATATTAACTAGTTCTTCATTTTGTAATGCAAATTGGTACGTTTGGGTTTCCAACAACGTTGAATAAAAATCTAGCATTAATTTTCCTCTAAAAAAATCCCTAATAGTACTTCTCGAAATTTCAGCACTAAAACACCGTCTCAATGGGCCATGAATCTAACGCACG
The DNA here is from genome assembly GCA_963920635.1 of Pseudeuparius sepicola. Taxonomy (NCBI): domain Eukaryota; kingdom Metazoa; phylum Arthropoda; class Insecta; order Coleoptera; family Anthribidae; genus Pseudeuparius; species Pseudeuparius sepicola. The sequence continues at coordinate 48,415,069 of OY987298.1, forward strand.
TGGCACCTGAATTATGCATTTAATGCAATTTTTAAAGCTCTACCCAACAAAAAAAGTTTATAAAAATCAAGCTATAAATAAAAATTTTACGGGGGTGGTCAGGCCTTAAGTGTGGCAATAAAAATGTTGAAACTCCCTGTAGAGCTACGGCAATACAAATTGGTACATTTGGGTTTCGAACAATGCTGAATAAGAATCCGGCATTAATTTTCCTCTAAAAAAATCCCTAATAGTACTTCTCCAAATTTCAGCACAAAAACACCATCTCAGTGGGCCATGACTTTAACGCACGAGGCACCTGAATTATGTGTTTAATGCCATTTTTGAAGCTCTATCCAACAAAAAAAAGGTTTTGAAAATCGAGCTAAAAATAAAAATTTTACAGGGGTGGTCACTAATTAAGTGGGGCACTAAAAATTTTGAAACATCCTTTAAAGATATGGTAATGCAAATTGGTACGTTTGGGTTTCGAACAACGCTGAATAAGACTCCGGCATTAATTTTCCTCTCAAAAAATCCCTAATAGTACTTTTCGAAATTTCAGCACTAAAACACCGTCTCTGTGGGCCATGAATTTAACGCACGAGGTACCTGAATTATGCATTTAATACCATTTTTGAAGCCCTATCCAACAAAAAAAAGTTTATGGAAATCGAGCTATAAATAAAAAATTTACAGGGGTGGTCAGTCCTTAAGTGGGACACACTGTATAAGTTTTATTTTAGACGTTTTGTCAAATTTTGTTTAGTTTAAGAAATATAGGTAATAAAATATTTGAAAAGTCCACGTTCAACGCCCTGCAATATAGAAAATAAATTATTAAGAGCATATGTTTTATAGACAAAAATTCCTTAATTTTTAACAGACAACATATTTTTCTTAGAAAATGCAAATATTCATTAAAAAAAATTATGAATTTTTTTTTTCAAACTGTCAGATTAAGAAAATCCCTCCATATAATCGTCAGATTATGGATCAGGACATCAAGCTGAACCGTCTATATGAAAATCTGACGCGCTCGAGTAAATCAAAACGGCGATTTTTTTTGCATTTTCAAAAAGCCGCCACGAGCTGGCGTCACATCCGAATCGTCAGTCTATTGAATGGGTGTTTCTTTCGGGTTCACTTAACATCCCTTCTGAATATCTGACGCGCTCGAGTAAATTTTTTTTCTTCCCATTTTTAACCCTTCCGTACGGCCGCCCCCACTATGCAAACCGGCAGATTAACATACCTGCGTCATCGGAGATACGTGGGGCGTATACACTATCAATATCTGACGCGCTCGAAGATCTCCATGTGACTATTTTTTTTTTACATTTGTGAAAGCCTGTAGACGCTCCCCCCACCGGTGGAAGGGTATATATCATATAACCTTTTTTTCTTTCTACCATCTAATCTTCAAAATCCAATAGGTCCCCACGACGCTCGAGCATCGTGGGCTCCCCTACTATAAGAAAAAGTCGGGAGCGGGTAAATCTGGTGAAAGCGACAACCAATAATTAAAGTTACTGCGCAAAATAATACATTGGCAGAAGATCTCCAGTAACAAAGCCATCGTGTCCCTTGCAGCTTGCAGTATTACAGGGCCTGGCCACTCTTGGTCGAGACTTCACGAGCCGCCCTATAGTGAGCAAGATTGCGGTGACACTGACACCGAGTTTTATTTAAACCTGGACCGTCACCATGATATAATTCTTTTCATTGTATCATGGACCGACACTATATTAAAGACACGAGCATGACGTCATATTTCATTGTTGTTTACGGACTAGGGTGGCGCCACTCGACGAAAAAAATGGCCACTTATTATAGGTTAAGAGTGGGTATTCTGTGGTTATTGATATGTCAGTTACTGACGTTTAAAATGTCCCAAATTTTAAATATCCAGCTTTATTACCATTTGCCTTCTTTTTACGGTAACAAATTGCCTTTGAGTCCAGTATTTAGCAGTTTTATCCTATTAACACAGCTTTTATAGGTAGATTTGTTTGTGATAACATGAAATTTCCATGCACACATGAAGAAAATGGTATGCACACTGCACAGACCATTAGGTGAATTGCAGGAGAATAAAGACTATTTTGGAATTTGGGATGATCTGATCAACCAGCTGAAGAAGCGAAAATTCTAGTTATTATTTTGGAAGAGTATTTTGTAACCTATGCAAGAATTATAATAGAAAATTTCTTTCTAGCTCCAAAGCGAACCAATAGTCCTCCATATAAGAAGAAACTGAAAAATATAACGCGTTTTATGCTTACTTACACTAAAACTAGTCATGGACTTCATTTCAAACCAAAAGGTACCAAATACTCTTGCTTGCTTTTTAGACTCGCTTTTCTTAAGAAAATGTATGGAAATATGCCATGTGAACTTGTCAAATTAGAGGGACATAACAAATAAATATTTTATTTTATTTTGGATATTAAATTCGTTGTAAGAGACACATTTGCATGTTTTTTTATAAAAGATTCTGCAACAATGGTGTTTTAACATTAAACCACCGTGTAAATTTGTTTCGTCGTATGGCGCCATTGGCGATCGCTTGAAACAGCGCTATGCACAGGTCTCTAATAGAGTGTTGGTCTAGTTTAAACATGATATTAGGTCTGTTCCGGCAGAACTTCAAATCAGTTTGAAACTGTCAAGAGCATGCGCATTTTTTGGAATGTCAAACTGACACTGCGCATGCTCATGGTAGTTTCAAATGGTCCGAAGTTCTGCCGAAACATACCTACCTCCACAATATGTGAATATTTTTAGATTTTATCAGACAAAGAAGAAAGAAGGATTTTGTTCTCGTAATTAAAGAATTTACCGAGTTCTCTTTTTGAAGACCACGGATTTTCAGTGTTGTGTATACTGTGTACCCAGCTATTCATTTAAGAACATGGAGAACTGTATGTGGTCTTTTCTGCTAGATCCCCAGGTGAGCTGTAAAAACCCCATCTGGCCCGAATGTGCATTTTTCCGGAAACCAGGCCGTCCACGACTAATATACCCGAATCACCACTGACACCAAGCAATGGAGATAGTATTCTCGATACATCAAGCATAGGTAACGTATGACTTATTCTGAGATTTTGAGTAGGTCCAAATATTGAGAATCTTTATGTTATGTTTTAGTTTTACTTACAAAAAAAGTAAAAGTTTTAACGCAACTCAATAATGAAAACTAAAATAATTCTACGATTTTGTTATGTTATGTTTGCTTACTAAAATCACTTGACCTGCGGATGTTTGTTACTTTTTAAGGGATAGTCAAAACAAGCATCAAATCAAACATGTGTGGTACAAGACCCATCCCACAAACATTCACTAAAATCAGAAGCACAATCCATTACAGATGGTTCTGGGCTAGTAAGTTATTACGTTGCCGGGCAGTGCAATATATTAGGAGTTTAGAGAAAATATCCTCATTTTCGACATCATTTACAAAACATTTCTTAGCAGGATACCCCAGGTTTCATGTGTCAAACTTCACAGGCAAATAAGGAATACCTTCTATGTGATTTTGTTTTCGTACCTTAAGCAATGTTCTGAACATACTATTTTATTGAGTTACACCACGAGGTACACCTGTACCTAAATATAAATAAGAAATATTTTAAAAGATATTGACAAAAATTCTTATAAAAAATTGAATTCAGCCTCTTACTTATAATGTCGCTAAGAAAGGGCTTATTTGTTTGAATTTCAGTAGTAATACAAAGAGAGTACGGGCTCACTTTGACCTCAGTTGACCCCTTGATCCTGAGAGTCCCCTACGGCCCGAGGTCACGGGAGCAAAGTGGCTACGTCATGCCCGAGGTCACGTGACGTCACCGGATGACCCCAGTTGACCCCTAGATCCTGATAGGTTGACCTTTGCCCTTTTGGCCACGTGTGACCCCCAGTTGACCCCCCCCACTCCAACGGTGGGGGTCAGCCCCCACTCCAACGACGGGGCAACCCCCACTCCAACGGCTTGGTGGGGAGAGGTCTATATATCCGAGCGCAAGAGCAGTTTCCCCTTATATACACTTGCAGTTTTATACAGTCTAATTTGCCGAGTTGAAAATGCAGTCGTTCCTGAATCACCTGAACAAGAATTTGATCTTCAAGAAATTCGAAAGCGTTCAAAATATGGAGGTGGGTGAAAATTTTCAAATCACGGGCGTGGACAAAGTGAACACGCAATACGGAGAGAAGGTCTACGTAGAGTTCGAAGAATTTAAGACGGTGCTGCCGCAACGATACACGGCCGAGTTTACGCCCCAAAAGGATCGAAGAAATTAATAGGGATATCGGTAACGGAAGGAGGTATTACATGAAGAGTCTTGGACCCGTCTGCCGATCTGCAAATATCGAATTTATTGTAGAATGAGAAAACTGGACATTTGAAAAATTTGAATGTGATATGCTGTAGTTAATAGGAAAATATAACAAATATGTATAATAATTGATTTCTAATAAACGCTTAAAAGCCATTTGTTTTTTTTTTTCAAATCTTGGAAAAAGGTATAAATAAAACTCATCGTTGTTCGTTCAGCTCAGTGTGATGTCGTCTTTCGCTGGAAGTGGATTGGTTAATAGCGTCATCAATAGGTTGCCAGTCGAATTACACCTTCCCGGCTACCAGTACTGCGGTCCAGGAACAAAGTTGGAGAAACGTCTTGCTCGTGGAGATCCCGGCATCAATAAGCTAGACGCCGCTTGCAAAGATCACGACATCGCATATTCCAAAAATAAGTCTCTGGAAGAGAGACATAAAGCAGACAAAGAATTGGAAAATCGAGCGTGGGAGCGAGTGGTATCGAGGGACGCTAAATTCGACGAAAAAGCTGCCGCGTGGTTCGTTACAAATACGATGAAGGTCAAACGCAAGGTCGGTATGGGCATAAATAAGCGCCCGGTTTCGTTTAAAAGAGACATCGTCAAGAAAGTTGAAAGATCTCTGAAAAAAACTTTGAGCAACAGTCAGTTGAATGACATGAAGCACTTGAAGAAAGCGTCGTTGGTTGCTTTAAAAGCGGCACGAATAGCCGTTAAGAAGGCGGGTGGAAAGAGGAACGTGAAAATTCCTCGCACAATTCCGTTCCAGCATACCGGCGGATTTCTTCCTTTACTGCCCCTCCTAGGTGCCTTGGGCGCCCTTGGTTCGGTGGCAGGCGGTGCCGGTGCTGTAGCCAAGACAATTATCGACGCAAATAATGCGAAGAAGCTTTTGGAAGAACAAAAACGGCATAATCGGTCGATGGAAGCCATCGGAAAGGAAGGCTCCGGCTTATATTTACGTAAAAATAAGAATGGATTAGGACTGTTCCTTAAGAAACAAAAAAACTCCCAATGAAGCTACCCAATAGACCGCTGTCCGACGAAGATATATTGAATTACGTCGAAATTTTAAAAATACCATATTTCAGAGGCCTCTTTATGAGAGATACACTTCCGTCGACGCCGAAAAATTACGAAGCGGCCATTTTAAATTTAGACGTGCAACGCAACAAAGGAACGCATTGGGTAGCCTACAAAAAAAGAGGCTGTGCCGTAGAATATTTCGATAGCTTTGGCGCTTTGAAACCGCCCAAAGAACTGATTCGATATTTTGGAAAGGGTGTCAAGATCACGTACAATAACGACGCCTATCAAAATTTTAACGAAATAAATTGCGGTCATTTGTGCATTGAATTTCTCTATAAAAGGTGGGGGACAACTTAAAAGTCGCCAGTCATGTCATTGTTGTTTACTCTACACGGACGCACATCCACGCTCTCCATCGATTTTGACAGTCCGATAGTTTTGGACCCAAACGCCGAGTACGGTTTAGCTTTGCTGGGATTCCACACGTTCAACAGCATACCGAATATCGAAGAGGAGAGCGGCGACAACAATTTTCGTTATCTAACCGGTAGTTTCGGTGCTAGCAAAGAAATATCACTTCCCACCGGTTCATACGAGATAAAGAATATAGAAGAGCACATACGGAAAAATTTGAAAAAATCGGAAGACGAAAACGATAACGGTAGCATATCGATACAAGCGAACAAGAGCACTCTGCAGTGTGAGATCTACAGCGATCAATATACCATAGATTTTGTTACAGCCGGGTCTATTGGAAGACTTTTGGGGTTTTCCGAACGATACTTAGATAAAGGGAAAGTGCACGTTTCAGATTTGCCGGTAAATATCATTAAAGTTAGAACGATACATATAGATTGTAACATCACAGCCGGTGCTTATTACGTAAACCGACCTACGCACACGATTTACGAATTCGCCATTGGGGTCGACCCCGGTTACGCCATAGACGAAACCCCTAAAAATTTACTCTACGTGCCTGTCACGAAACGTGAAATAAACAACCTGACCATAAACATCCTCGATCAGAATTTCAAGCCTGTCAATTTCAGAGGTGAAGAAATTATCGTTAGATTGGAAGTGAAACGACTGTCTATGTGAAATGCGTTTGGTTTTTGGAGGCAAAAACCAACCGTATAAAAGGCGGTTTAGTGACCTCCGACCCTCATTGACGAAGACGTCATCGAAGTGGAAACACCATTGCAACTTGAATCTAACGCCGGAAAACCGTCGATTTCTAGAAGCACTCGGCTACCATGTCGTTAACGCCGCAAGTATTCGACGTGCACCGCACTCCAACCTTCGATGAGTCCATTCAGCGATTAGAGCAACGAACATATTACCCGTTTGTGAAATCTTTTCTGAATAATGACATTGTGGAGATAACGATTAACCAAGGAGACACTTGGTTATTGATGTATGACGCTGCAATTTATATCAAAGGTAAAATAGAGAAGAAAACGGGAACGGGGAAATGTAGTTTTGCTAATAATGGAGGTGCGTTTCTCTTCGATTCGATTTCATATGAACTGAATGGAAAGGAATTGGAAACAGTTCGAAATCCTGGAATTGTGAGTGCTATCAGAACATATCTATGCTACGCCCCCAGCGATGAAAAATTCCTGGTAACTGCAAGTTGGTCTGGTCCAACCAAGCCTTTGACCGTAAATTTGGATGGAACATTTAGCTTGAGAATACCTCTGAAACATTTGTTTGGAATATTTAACGATTATCAGTTGGCCACTTGCGGAAAACAAACTTTAAGATTAACACGAGCTAGAAACGATAACAACTCTTTACTTCTGGAAGATGATCCTGCATCTGCTGCTGAATTGACGGCAGAAATAACAGTTTCCAATGTCGAGTTAAAAGTGAAACATGTTCAACCTAGCGATTTCATTAGATTGGATCTGCTTCAGTCTATTAAACGTGATCGCCCTATAATTATACCGTATCGTAAATGGGAACTTCACGAACTGCCAAGTCTTACGGTCAATGCCAACAGAGAAATTTGGTCAGTCAAAACTTCAATGTCCGTGTCGAGTCCTCGATACGTTATAGTGGGATTTCAAAGGAGTCGCAATGAAAATGCTAGAAAGGACCCTTCCGTATTCGATAATATAAATATAGCGGATGTCAGATTGATTTTAAATGGTGAATATTTTCCTTTTGAACGGCTGAGATTGGATTTTAATGGCAATGACTAACTGGAGGCCTACCATAATTACGTAGACTTTTGCTCTAGTTATATGAATGGGAGGCACCCCTTGCTTAGCTACACCGAATACAAAAATAACGCAGCTCTCTTCGTCATCGACTGTTCCCGACGAATAGAGTCCATGAAAAGCACCACGGTTGACGTAAAGCTGGACATAGAGAGTAACGAAGGATTTCCAGCCTCAACCCGAGCTTATTGTATTATTATACATGATAGTACCATCGAATATTTACCATTAAGTGAAGTAGTTAGGGAACTTATGTAGTTTAATTTTACGGAGAGTTTTTTTAGGTGTAAGGTATTATTGTACTTGTACTTGACCTAATAAAATAATAAAAAATAAAATATCGGTGTTTCCTTTCCCTCCCATTACCATACATTTTCCGAAATCGATAAATAAAGTGGTTGGGGTAGACAGATCCCCATTAAGATGAAAGTCGCCGTAGTGGACGCACAGGGATTTATGATAGACGGACGTTTCTGTCCTAAAGAGCTGACAATAAAAGTTAACGATGAAACTTTACATATTCTTATAAGACCTCCGAAAACCTTTAGTGATCTCAACGAACGCGACAAAAGACAAGTGCGGTATTTGGAGAAAAATCATTTGGGGATCGCATACACTAGCGGCCATGTGGACTACGTCGAGATGGAAGGTCTCCTAAAAAAATATCTCAGTGTCGAGCGCGTCTACGTCAAGGGTCAACAGAAAGAACGCTTCCTACGAGAAACCATCAATGCCGAAGTAATTAACCTGGAACGTCATTCAGGCGTACCTAAATTTGAAAAAAGCATTTCGATGTGTGCACACCACAACCAAGAGTCAATGTAGATGTGCAGTTTCATAAATTGCGAGAAATTATTTGCCTGGCTCGGTAGTGGGGGGCAGGCGCCTCCCATTAAGATTCCCCCCACCACAAATGCCTCCCACTTCTGTTTCATACCTATTTAAACACAGCGAGCATGTCCCTACTGTGTATAAAATGGAAGAAGTGTGTGACTATACAAACCGAAATGATAGATTGAAATCTTTCGCGAAGTGGTCAAATCCGTCGATTTCCCCAATACAATTGGCTGAAGCGGGATTCCATTACACAGATTATGAAGACGTAGTCAAGTGTCCATTTTGCTTCATAGAAGGCTACCGGTGGGAAGAAGGCGACGATCCATTGCAAGACCACGCAAGTTGGAACCCCAGTTGCCCTTTCATCCAAGCAAGTAATGCGGGACTTAATACGACGTTCGCGGATATTAAACCCTTGCCAGTGGTCGCAATACTACCAAACTCCGTCGTCGAAGATACCGTAGTTCGTCAACCTCAAACCGCATCAAAAAGTAATTTATGTAAAATTTGCTACAACAACGATATACAGGTTGTGATGATTCCCTGCGGACACGTAATGCTTTGCATAGAATGCGCACTTCAAATCTCCTCATGTCCTTTGTGCAGAACGATGATACGTGAAAAAGTGCGTGTCTATCTACCATAAGCTATTTATGTAGTAAATGTATAAAACAAATAAAATTTTAAAACAAAAACTTGTTTTTATTTTGGGGTCAGTCGCCTATATATTGAGAAGTAGCACGCAGAATTTCTCAGTTGACAAGATGCAAGTTCAGCAACAGCAAGTTTGTCTCCCTATCGAAAATCTAGATGTCATACAAGGGGGTACGGTAAAATCAAAACACGGTACCCTACTACCAGACTCGTTTAGGGCAATCTTGTGTGGACCTAGCGGGTGTGGTAAAACGAACGCACTCCTTAGTTTGATTTTCAACGAAAACGGTCTGAAATTCGAAAATATCTACTTATATACGAAATCGTTGTACCAACCGAAATATCAATTATTGCAGGATGTAGTAAAAAAAGTCGGTTGCATCGGCTTCTTTCCGTATACGATAAACGAGGACGTCATCGATCCGTCGGAAGCTCTAGAAAATTCGATATTCATATTTGATGATGTGGCCTGTGATAGACAAAATAAAATCAGGGAATTTTATTCGATGGGGCGCCACAAAGCGGTGGACGTCGCTTATCTATGTCAAACGTATTCGAAAATTCCGAAGCAGCTCATACGCGATAATTGCAACGTGATCGTGTTATTTAAACAAGACGACGTAAATCTGAAACACGTTTACGAGGAACATGTGTCGCCAGACGTCACGTACGAAGATTTCAAAAAGCTGTGCTATCAATGTTGGGACGACAGCTATGGCACTCTGGTCATAGTTAAGGATTTTAGTCTGAAAAACGGGCGGTATAGGAAAGGTTTCGATAAGTATATAAGGCTGTGAGTACTTCTCTGACGTTAGTGGTCAACATGCCGCTGACGTCAGAGGATCAAATTCTAAAAGCGCACCGCGCAAGGAAAATCAGTGAACTTGCACGAGCGATTAGAAAAAAACACACAGCTTTAAAGTTGGGGAAATTCGTTGAAGACGAGACGCTGGAAAAAATATTCAAACCAGTGACGCAATCTATCAAAACGTTACAAATAAAAAAAGACATTCTAGACATCGAACCGAAGAAAGAAAAAACTAAGGTGGAAACTAAAAAAGAAGAAGAAATTGGGGAAAGCAGTGATACAAGAATACAGAAAAAAGTAGAAACATTAAAGCAACGGATTGAAAAGTTAAAAGGAGATTTTACCCCGAAACTTCCACCACACGCCGAAAAGGCAACGGCAGATTTTAGTCCGACACTGCCATCAGTCGAAGAGAAAAATGAAGAGGAAGAGGAGATTTTTGAAGATGTATCTCAGTATTCTCCTACCGTTGTAAAGGACTACCTAGAAGCATATCCGGAAATAGCTCGACCGTATATTCAAAAATATAACGCAAAGGCACCCCAAATCGATTTTGTATACGGACCCAAGTATAGCGCAAGCGAATCAAAATGGACCTTGGGAAAAGAAACTTTAGATTTCGATAGAAAAACGTCGGATATAATAGTGGGTAGGAAGAGGTATAAAGGTACCAAAGGACTTTTCCAATTGATTTTTTATAACGATCCTCGAGCCAATTTGGTGGAGATGAAAAATTATAGTAAAATTCTAACTGAAACGTCGGTACATCTGAATAGCGCGGGTAAATTTAGAGGTTCATCTCGATATAAGTACACGAATGTTATTAAACCGTTACTAAAACGCGGAGAAGATGAGGGGGCAAGCGGTAAAGGTATGCGTCTCACTTATAACGAAAAACCGGTGGAGTACATGTTTTGGGACGACGTCAACGAATTAGTTGACAGATTGCGATTACTGGTGGCATCCAAAAACGCCGGCAACACTTCTCACGACAACGAAATCGTAGCCATTATAAACGAACTGAAGGAAGCTAAAGTCATCAGATAACTTAGTCGCGCTGAAGAAAGCGGGTCACAAATTTCGATATGAACTCTACCAAGGAAAAAATTCAACTGATTAGGGAATTGCATAAACCGATACGAAAAAAATACCCTAGGCGTAGAACTATTATTAAAGGTTTGGATGATCTTTGGCAAGCCGACCTAGGACAGCTGGATCAGTACGCCAGCCGCAATAGAAACTTTAAATTCATACTAGTCGTGATCGACTGCTTTTCCAAATTTGTCTGGTGCAAACCGTTAAAATCCAAGTCGGGAGAAGAAGTCACGAAGGCTTTCGCCGATATTCTCAAAAATTCCTCGGGGCGTCGACCTCGAAATCTCCAGACCGATCAAGGCAAGGAATTTTACAACTGTCATTTTAAGAAGTTATTGAATACTTTTAACGTCAACCACTATAGCACGTTTAGCGACACGAAAGCGGCGATAGTAGAGAGAGTGATCCGCACCTTGAAAGAACAACTGTTCAAGTATTTCAGTTTAAGTGGCACGTACAAGTGGATCGATATTTTACCGACGCTAGTTGACGAATATAATGATAGGAGACATAGAATCATACGTATGAAACCCAAAGATGTGAACAAAACAAACGAACGGAACGTTCTTAATGCCTCTTTCAGTCACGTAAAGACTTTCGATAAACAAAAGTTTAAACTAGGCGACATAGTTAGGATCAGCAAAGTCAAGCACGTCTTTCAGAAGGGATACACGCCCAACTGGACGACTGAATTGTTTAAAATCTCAAAGGTTCAAATTACGAACCCTCCCACATATCTCTTGGAAGACTTGAACGGAAGACCTATCCAGGGGGGTTTCTACACCGAGGAATTGCAAAAAACGTCCGATCCAGACGTCTTCTTGGTAGAAAAGGTGTTGCGTAGAAAAGGAAAGAAGATTTTGGTCCGTTGGCTGGGGTTCGATAAAAGCCACGACTCCTGGATAGACGCAACAGACGTCTTGTAGCATGGGTGACAGTAGTGGCTACGAATCTGACGCAGCCGGCGATGTCGATGACGTTCCACAGCAAACGACTCAAAGAGAGAGACTTCTTCTGTTGAAAACATGTTTTCATTTGGCACCTGGTCACGTATATACCGTACATTGTGGGTTGAGTCCACTACGATTTTTTACACCTGCTGTAAATATCGTCTGCGGACAAGGTACCCGAGAAGAATGCGTTATGACCATGGACCACGTGGAGTGGAAAGAACTTATCTTGCACCTGTATAAGTTTTTCGAACACGGTGATGGTCTGCCTGTGAAATTTGGTTGCGACATGGAATTGGACACGATTAATTCGGACGGACTAGAAATCGTGTCGCTCGGCAGAAACGGCGAATACTTTTACTTCAGCGAGGCATGTTGTATCGAACTGCTACGCATAGATAAGGATGTTTCTTTTAAAATCGCTTTATTGCACAGTTTTAAGTTAGTTGATTTCTATTTTAATTTTTTAGATACGGTAAATGATATGTGATAAAAAGTAATTTTAGAATAAGTATTAGAGATACTATTAAGTTACTTTGTAATCCAATGTGTAACATAGAAAAGTATTGTATTTATGAACTCTTTTATCTTGATAGGGAGTTTTTGTTAGCTGACTTGTATAGGAGAAGGTTTTCTTAAATAAAACGACATTTTAAAAATATTTTTTTATTCACACACCCACACATTCTCACATTTCAATCTACATCTATGATATCCTTATGACCCCAAGGCAGGGTGACTATATTGTCGACGATATATCTCTTATTATCGAAAGGGTTGAGGCCGACTTTGCTTTGTTCGATACTAAACACCGTATGGGCGTAAGAACGTATGGTGCACTGGCTGGCGATTTTTTCCCTCTTTTCGAACAAGCAATCGACGTAATCCTGGTACGTGATTTTATTTTTTACCACGCTGTATTTGACTCCCTTGGCTTTTCTCACGCACTTCTTTCCCCCGTCCACCAGATAAGTATACATTTTCGATCGGAGTCCGACGAAATGGGTTAAGATCCTACCGTTTAACTCGTCCTTCATCAGTCCCGGCACTTTTTTATTTACTAGCGGAATTTCGTAACCATTATTAGGTGGGAAGTCGGAGGTGTCGAAACGAGCTAAATTTTTAAGTATGACATCGCGGTAAACGTCATCGCAAGAAATTTCATAGATGAGACTGTCCGTGTCCGTGTACAATAATTGACAGTCGGAAGGCGAGGAGTTTTTAGCATAAAATCGTAATGAAATTCGTAGACGCAGGTTTTGGATATGTCTAGAATCGCCATTCCTATATACAGCGGCTTATTAAAGTTAATACGCGTCTTATTCAATTCGACGCTAATTAGGTTTTCGTCGAATATCGATCTGGATCTAAAAGCCGGACACGAAATTAAATGTTTCGCTCCGTACCTGCCCTCCCACTTATTCACCAACTTAACGATTCTGTGTTTCCTAATATTTTCCATGGTTTTTCCGTAGATAGCGTTGTTCATAAGTTTAATGATGGTCTTTTCGAAATCAAACTTTGCCTGCGCCCTCAATCGCGTGTTGAACTTTATGTATGGCGCCAAAAAAGCGGACTGTTTAAATTTTAAAATTCTGTGCGTCTTTTTTAAAATCAGACCGTGATTCAGGGCCTGCTTGAGCGCCCTGTAATGTATCACGTATTTTTCTTTAGGATAAAGGGTGGTCATGAGTTTAGACGATTTCGCTTCCGGCGGTATGCGATGTTCGGCCGCGAAAGGTAGATCTTTGTGCGAGTCATGTAGTCCCTCCGGATATTATAAGTCCACCTCTAACACGTATCCCTCTTTAGCGTCGTCGGGAATTTTAGTGACGTCGATGGCGTCGATATTGTCGACCCAACGAAAATCGCCCTGTGGCAGACACTCGCACATCGCCCAGCCGTACAGATTATTAACGTCTAGATACAAGATATATTTGGAGGGATCGCTCGGATCGTACTCTTCCATGTACTTGTTATTAGCTCGCGCGAAGCGCTTACAACACTGACTCAGTCCGCCCCTAACGCCCCTCTCGAAAAATAGCAAAATATCTATATCTTGAAACGTCTCCAGTCGACAGCCGGTGAATTTTAACATACAATCATAAGTATACCCTGGCATGGTGTAATACCAAGCGGGATCCAATCCGTAATTAGCGTGACACGACTTTCTGAACGTTTCGAAGATGTCGGTCAGCAGCATTATGTCGGTTTTTAAGTACAAATCCGAGTACTCGCCGATAGTCTGTATGTGGAATTTTTCCCAAATAAGTTGCGCGTGCGCGTAGTCACTTTCGGCAATATCGGTGTCGTTTAGTTTGTTATAGAATTTATCGATGGGCGGAAGCGAATTTTCTCGTAATTTCTCCAAGTCGTCGATGTAGTCGTAACAAAAAACGCCTTTTCTAGTTAACAATGCCAAATCGTCAGAGTGAACGTCACGAAATTCCTTTCCGGTATTGACGAAATCCGCTTTTGTGAGAGAGGAAGCTAGCGTGTCGAGTGAAAACCCCATGAATCTGAGGGAATCGATAAAGCGGAATTTTACGTTGGTGTCGGCGTCGAAAATCGTAAAACTTATGTATTTTTCTTTATTTATGGGAAGCAGGGTGATATGATTGCGTTTGGCGAGATCCCTGATTATGAAATGACTGTCGTAACCGCTGAAATTGTGAAATACCACGGGGATCATGAACGAATTTCTATAATTTAGATTACAGCTCTGATGGGCATACCCACGAAACCGCGAAGTCAAATGACAATGATCGCGAACTATGATGTCATCGGGAGTGAATCTTTTCTCGCAAATATGGCAATTCGCCGTGGCATTTTTCAAACTTATGTTTTCCTTCATCGGTTCGACGTTTGTCAGTTTCGACGCGACAAATTTCGCGATTTCCTCCATCTGATCCGCGAACCAAGACATGCAATCCGGCCCTCGATAGCTTTTGTAGAAAGACAGAGAGTTATCGTAGGAGCATTTAAAATAAAAGCCGGCGCTGAACGCCTCGTGTTTCTGATACTTGGAAGTCTGGGACATCGGCTCAGAGTCGCGATAAGGTTTTAGAATAGACTCGAAATCCGAGTACACGACGAAAGGAGTACGTTCCTTATGTACGTAGTTTTTAAAGTATATAAATTTTTCTTTGGGGAACGTTACCTGGTAATTATTCCGTTCTCGACAGTAAACCGCGTGCTCGTCTAATTTCGCTTGGGTTTGAAAATAATTCAGACATCTGTCACATATGAACATTTTGCCGTTGTGTTTATTCATTTGCGTTGAAATTAGACGCGATAAATTTTTAATCCAACAGAAATGATATTTTATATCTGTCATTGGGACGTCTTCCGCGGGAGGCGTCTCGTAATCGTTCATATTCGGGAAATATTGATCCTGAACGATGAGTAAGTTCACGTGCCTATCCATCTTCTTTTTTGTTAACCGCACCGGACCGGTATTAAATTTACGCGGATCTTCACATACTAACTCTAGGGCGTACACGTTTACGGATATTTCGTTTAACTTTTCGAAACCTGTGTGAAATAGGGGTATGCACTAGTGCGATCCGAATGACGGTCTACGGGGTATAGCGCGGAAACGACGGCCCACAAGAAACAGGCATCGTCGTTGTTTTTAACGTTAACGCAAGCTTGCTTCTTCAAAATTTCATTCGGTAGGCTCACGTAGGTCCCTCCGCCGTTTCCCATTTCGACTTTGCTTATGTTAACTTCCAAACTTAAAATTCGATGTAGCGCCCAACCGGAATCGCGCTCCTGGAACTCCTCCAGGCTCTTTAGGATGCTATCGGTAACGTGGTCGGCGAACCATCGTTTTAGGTCCGTCCCCCCGTCGATAGTGACATTTTTCGTGCTGAAATATTTATTTTCCAAAATTTCTTCGTCTCCGATTTTTTTTTATAAATTCACCGCAGAAAACGGTGTTGACCTTGATCATCATATATTCTCTCACGATCGTAGGTACGCGACGTTTTAGAAGGAGAAAAGCGTCATTCAAAAATTCCGTAATGTCTTTATGACTCAGATTTATAATTATGCCAGAACGAATTCTACGTTTAAATGCCGACTTAGTTTCCTCCCATTTCACCCGATCGCGTCTCGTCAAACCGCTCCCCCTGTGTCTCGTTTTTAAGTAAGCTCTGAATCTTTTTAAATGCCCCAAATTCGTTTGAAGTTTAGTCATCGTACCGGGATTGCAATCGTATACTTTTATGGCGGCGTAAACCAGTCTAATATTTCTGTTGATTAGCTTCAGCCAGCGCTCTCGCGTCGTCATGTCCATACCGTTTGTTAGTAATCGAAAAGCCCGTTCGCAAACTTCGACGATGTCGTCACTCACTGCGGAGATCTCCGCAGCCATGATGTTCGTCGTGCGGTCGCAGACTGGTGCCGTTCGATGCGAGACCTCTTTACATACCTATCGGACGGCACATTTGCTACACTAAAAAAATAGAAAAAAAGTGAAAAAGTTCAAAAAACATTGGGAAGATATAAATTTACATATTATAGAAAAAATTTTGGCAAAAAAAAATTTTGATAAAAAAAAATTGACAAAAAAAAATTTGACAAAAACAATTTTGGTAAAAAAAAATTTGCAAAAAAAAAATTTTTGTTAATAAAAATTCTGCCAAAAAAAATTTTGCTAAAAAAATGTGGCAAAATAAAAATTTAGCAAAAAAAAATTTGGCAAAAAAAATTTGGCAAAAAAAATTTTTGGTAAAAAAAAATTGTCAAAAAAAAAATTTTGCAAAAAAAAAATTTGACAAAAAAAATTTTTGGTAAAAAAAAATTGTCAAAAAAATTTTTTGGCAAAAAAAAAATTTGGCAAAAAAAAATTTGGTAAAAAAATTTTTGGCAAAAAAAAAATTTGGTAAAAAAAAATTCTGCCAAAAAAAAAATTTGGTAAAAAAAAATTTTGGCAAAAAAAATTTCGCCAAAAAAAAAATTTGGCAAAAAAAATTTTACAAAAAAAAAATTTTGACAAAAAAAATTTTGAAAAAAAAAATTTGGCAAAAAAAAATTTTGCAAAAAAAAATTTTGCAAAAAAAATTTTGCAAAAAAAAATTTTGCAAAAAAAAATTTTGGCAAAAAAAATTGTCAAAAAAAAATTTGGGGAAAAAAATTTTGACGAAAAAAAAATTTGGGGAAAAAAAATTTTGCAAAAATAATTTGTCAAAAAAAAAATTTGCAAAAAAAAATTTTGGTAAAAAAAAATTTTGGTAAAAAAAATTTTGGCAAAAAAAATTTTGGCAAAAAAAAATTTTGGCAAAAAAAAAAATTTGCCAAAAAAAAATTTTGGCAAAAAAAAATTTACAAAAAAAAATTTTGCCAAAAAACTTCTACAAAAAATCACAAAAATTTTTCACCTGTCTGAATGACAGTCGGTCCTCCGCCTATTAAGATATAGCTTTTACTTCCTTTATATAAGTTTTCGTTTCCAAGATATCAAGCGGTTTATAAATGGGACAGCTGGTATATTTACATTTTTTTCTTTCTTTTGCTCATGTAATCCTTGGGAATTTTTTTACGAAAGGTTTCCAAATATCTAGCTGTTTAAAAATGGGACAGCTGGTATATACTTACTTGCATCTTGGAGCACTCGAACTGATACGCAGTGGAATCACGCACCCTTCTTAGAGGCCATTATTTGTCGACTAAGGTTTTTTTTTGTCTGGTCAGCAGAGCCGCGTTTGCCTACCAAGGTTTTTTCCTAACCTTATATATTTTTTGAATCCACCGGTATAAAATATCGTCATTATTTCCTTCTGTGGGGAACTAAAAAATATTTACTTTCAAATAAGGTTGAGGAAACCGGTATTTAAAAAAGTAATAACCCCTAAAATTTTTCCAAACGAGATGAACTGAAACAGCTAGGGTGTATAAAATGGGACAGCCGCGCAATTACCTTTTTCGGTCTTGTGTATATTTTACTGGAATAAATAATTATTTCCAATTTTTTTTTGGTACAACCTCTACATCGTATTTTTTTTACTGAAATTTTTTCATCATTTTTTTCCAAGTGAAACTGACGTTATTTTTACCTTTACATATATTTTTACCGGTATACAAAACTTATTCGAAAATTCTACCTACATTTTCACGTCTTGGATTTTTTTTACAGATTTTGTTCAAACAAAATTTCCTATGTTATCTGGGGCCTTCCGACTAACTATTATAATAACTGTTTTTATCAGTCACTCGAAAAAATTCTATCTGCACTTGTATATAAAACATTCGTCTGAGTCTTGTCTTGTACATTTCACCGTCAAAAAATGAAAATTTCCCAAAATGTTATCGGGATTATAGGATCAGGACCTTTTTAAAATTACATTTTTTGAATAAAAAATTTTCAAAATTTTTCGAATTTTCATAGGTATCAAAAGTGCGGAACTGCGCATGCGCGAAACGCGTGCAAGGGGGAAGGGTGGATTTTGTTCGGGCAACTACATGCCAGTCGGACGGAGGCCTTCGGCCTCCGCTCCTCCTTCACATTTTTTTTATTTAGAAGATAATTGGGTGAAATTTGTAGCCTATTGTTCTATATGCGGTTTCAGCAAAATCGCTGAGTGCTCGACCAAACAAAGCAGGCGTCTGTCGTGAACTATTCCACGTGTTTTCTCTTACTATATATTTACTATGCGGTCACGCGTTCGCAGCGAGTAACCCGATGCGACGCAACAGCTGAGTTATAATTTTGTGTACTTGAACAATTCGGGGTTTATTTGCACAAATAAATTAAAAATTATGGTTCATAAGATCACAAACGCAGACCTTATCGATAACAATTTTATTAGACTTTTTTTTTCATTATTAGCCATTACTTGACATAACCTACAATTTTCCAAATTTATGTGTATAAGTTAAGAATCGCCCTGTATACACATAACAGTGGAATAGAGTGATATTATTGCTTAGAGTGAGAGTTTTATTATAATATGATGCTTCAGGTGTTTTCCCTTCAACACAAAGATTCTTATAAAAAAACACAACAAAAGATTTTTAAACGTTTATTTAAAATTAATTGTGTAAGTCAATATGTTTTATCTTCATTTTAATTTCATATAACATAAGTTCATATTTCAATGCTTCTAAATTCTTCAAATATTGTTGCAGTTTTCTTCTGTACTCCAGCTTCGTCATGGTTCTACAATAAATTCGATATTTGTAGATCGGCCGACGGGTCCAAGACTCTTCATGTAATACCTCCTTCCGTTACCGATATCCCTATTAATTTCTTCGATCCGTTGGGGCGTAAACTCGGCCGTGTATCGTTGCGGCAGCACCGTCTTAAATTCTTCGAACTCTACGTAGACCTTCTCTCCGTATTGCGTGTTCACTTTGTCCACGCCCGTGATTTGAAAATTTTCACCCACCTCCATATTTTGAACGCTTTCGAATTTCTTGAAGATCAAATTCTTGTTCAGGTGATTCAGGAACGACTGCATTTTGAACTCGGCAAATTAGACTGTATAAAACTGCAAGTGTCTATAAGGGGAAACTGCTCTTGCGCTCGGATATATAGACCTCTCCCCACCAAGCCGTTGGAGTGGGGGTTGCCCCGTCGTTGGAGTGGGGGCTGACCCCCACCGTTGGAGTGGGGGGGGGGTCAACTGGGGGTCACACGTGGCCAAAAGGGCAAAGGTCAACCTATCAGGATCTAGGGGTCAACTGGGGTCATCCGGTGACGTCACGTGACCTCGGGCATGACGTAGCCACTTTGCTCCCGTGACCTCGGGCCGTAGGGGACTCTCAGGATCAAGGGGTCAACTGAGGTCAAAGTGAGCCCGTACTCTCTTTGTATTACTACTAATTTCAAAAAGTTTTCCTTGAAAAATAGTTATTTGTTATCACTAAGCTTTATTATTCTAACTTTTTAATACTCAATATCGATAAGAATATCTCTCTTTGAAAAGAAAATGATATTGACACTTTTTAAAATTATGTTGTTGTCAAGCATTTAGAAAGCATTTTGTTGTCGATATTTAGTACTTAATAGAATGATGAAGCAAGTTATATAAAACAGTTGTTATAAAGTTGCAAGTTTTTAAAATTTTCAGAAATTTAGTAGAAACATAAAAAATGCCAAAAACTAAATATTTTATTACAGCGTAAACAGTTTGAGCGTAGAAAATAGTCCATATCTTACAATGAAGTATGGGAATATGATGAGAAGGGTAAAACTTTCAGTCGAAACTCCACAATCGCAGTATATTAAGTTAAACTGTACATGTTTCAACCCATCTAGGGGTCATCTTCAGCAGTAAAATATCATATATGTAAGCCAACAAAGCTTCCTAGACATGGTGTGTAAGTTGACTATGTGGAAAAATTATTATCAATCAAAATAAAAATAATCTATAACTATCAAATGAGTTGAATTTTAAAAGAATTTTTGGCAAAAAATTTGGTTTTTGATCATTGTAAAATGGCGACGTCAAATTATGTATCAATTTGCCCTACCAAAAAACCAATTTTTTTTGCCAAAAATTCTTTTAAAATTTAACTAATTTGATAGTTATAAATTATTTTTATTTTGATTGATAATAATTTTTCCACATACAGTCAACTTACACACCATGTCTAGGAAGCTTTGTTGGCTTACATAATATATGATAATATTTTACTGCGGAAGATGACCCCTAGATGGGTTGAAACATGTACAGTCTAACTTAATATACTGTGATTGTGGAGTTTCGACTGAAAGTTTTACCCTTCTCGTCGTAAACAGTTTGGATTTCTTAAGTAAAATTGACAGATCCATACAGTCTCTGACCACGTTTGAGAACTTATTTTTCATCTTTTTTACAGCATAATTTAACCCCAAAGTTAAATTTCAAAATAAATCATTAATAAAAAAATGCCCCCCTGTGATGCGAACTTTTTAGAGGACACTGTATGTGAAGCGAATTACAAGACATTTTTTAAGCTTTTTTAGTTGCCATGCAAAAAATCAGGGAAATAAGAGTTGACTCTATAACAAAAACTTAAATCTTAAGTCATAAACTGGAGGTATAAAAATCTAAATGGGATATAATAAATAATTAATATCAGTCATTAA
Organism: Pseudeuparius sepicola; assembly: GCA_963920635.1. Lineage (NCBI taxonomy): Eukaryota > Metazoa > Arthropoda > Insecta > Coleoptera > Anthribidae > Pseudeuparius > Pseudeuparius sepicola. The sequence goes on from OY987298.1 coordinate 48,436,057, forward strand.
TGACTGAAATGATTCCCTCTTTTATAATACTGCGCATATTCTAAATTGAAGGTAACGTTTTGGGTTCGCGTGCATTTCAAAAGGGCGGACAAGATTTACGAGTGCCAGCATATCTACCTAGATATATGATTTATCAGGGTTGAGCTAATCTAGTTCTACATACACCTCCCTTTAAGGCAATATCCCAAAATGTACGCTGCAGTAATGAATTAGGCACTTAAGCACTAGTTATACTATTTTTTATCGGAGGGGTTCAACAAACTACGAGGATTACCTTAATAATTATTATGAACCACTTATCAGGATTAAGCCTCTCACCCAGTGTGTTGTGTTGATGTCAATGAAGAATAGACTTAATTTAGACGGAATAGTTAACAACCTAAGATTAATTAAAATGGTTTCACGCTTTCGGAGAGGCAACACGATTTCCTCTAATACAGCACATCATTGCTTCTTCCTTCAATTATAACTCGCCTTCAATTGGATAATTTTTAAAAACGGCAGAACTTTTTCTGCGGGCGATAAATCTTGTAGGTATTAATAATGTTCAAGACATATTTTTACAACTTTTACTAAAAAATCTGTGTCGTGTCTCAAAATTCGAGCAGTAAAATTTCTTCATTACATTTGAAGCAAAAAGTTTTTTGTAACCCTTGCTCGTTGCTTAAAAATCACCTAAGAACTTTTTTCTGTCGAATTTTGATACAACCGTGTGACTGTTTAATGGCTCAAGACTCACAGCGAAAAACCATTTTATTCGGCTACAAAACCAGATGTAACAGAGGCGGAAAAACACCGAGAGGGCACATCATATAATTGGGTCAGGCGCAACAAAGTTCAAAAATAGAACACGTTGATCAAATTGCTTTGAACAGAACACCCAATGCAATCTAAATACCGTAAATGAGGGCGGAAAAAAGAAGGAATCAGACAGTAGCGTACATACAAACACAAAGGTTAGATAACATTTAATTGGCGACTTCCTAGAATTTCATTTTAAATACTCTTTAACTAGACACATCACTGCCTTTTTGGGACTGGTTTCAAATACAAATTTTTCCGTAAAAGCGAGTAGATTGTTTTGTGGTTTCACTAAAAAATAAATTTCGTTCTTAGTTTGCATGCGAACTGAACCTCAATAAATAGGTCACTTCTTACGGTACTGTATATTTTACCTCAGTATACAGAGTGTCCCAAAAATAACTGCCAAAATTATAACCACGTATGTAACTCATCAAACGCAACAACCTTTTTCAAATAAATTTGATCGTATAGCCGCAGCCCCTCTTTCTCTTTGTTTCAAGATAAATATTTTTGAAATTTTCAAGCGTTTTTATTACCTGCTACTACAACAGAAACAAATATGCGATTTGCGCCTATTTGGGGTCAGACAGTTCCGGAATCCGGAATCTTAGGTAATTCTGAACGCGTATAATTACAACTATTTATAAATAACTCATACATGGCCGGTAATAGGCTAGCAAGAAATATGAAAATAGTGTATCGTCGATTAACGGAGTTAAAATTTTGGCACTTATTTCTGGGACACCCTATACAGGGTGGCCCACCACGAACTGCATCGATCTATATATGGAAAACTAAAAGTAGGAGAATTCTGAAAATTTGGCACCTCACCAATGCCGATGGGCGCTGCTCAACTAAAATATTTTGGTGAATCTAGCACTTCCGGTTATACCGGAAGTCGATATCAACTTTATTATCTCAAATGGAACACCCTGTATATTATTGCATTTTTGGATTCTAGGCATCATTTTGGAACAAAAACATGCATCATGTCCTATGTCTAAATCCAACCGTTTTTGAGATATTTGCATTTTTCCGAAAAAAATTACTGGTGCAGACCTAAAGTCAATTAGCAATTTATACGAGGAAACCGCGAAATTTCAAAACGAATTTTTGGCATCGTGTAACAGAAGCCCTGACCTAGTGATCTGTGCTGAGAAATAAATCCGTTCTTATACAGGGTGTTCGCAAAATATGAATAAAAATTACATTCAAAATGTGCTTAAATCTCGAAATTTTCAAATCGAAACCCCCATTTTTTTAATGCGATCTTATTCACCACTAAAAATGATGACAACATTGTTTAAGGTTTCCTATACCTAAATGCAGTAATTTTCGATTAATTTACGAAAAACCCACTTTTCGTCCATAAAATGCGGGGTTTGCTTAACGCTTGGAAAATCATATTAGCCCTGGACGTTGAAAAGACAATCGCGGCTGAGGAAATGTCACTTGGTTTATAAATTATTGTCATCAATAATGCCGGCGCGCGTAAATTACACAAACGAAGATTATGTACCGCACGTTCTTGATATTACTTTGATGCATTCTCCGCAGATAATAAACAAATTTAAATAATCTTCGTTTGTGTAATTTAAGCGCGCCAGCATTATTGATGACAATAATTTATAAACCAAGTGACATTTCCTCAGCCGCGATTGTCTTTTCAACGTCCACGGCTAATATGATTTTCCAAGCCCCGCATTTTATGGGCGAAAAGAGGGTTTTTCGTAAATTAATCGAAAATTACTGCATTTAGGTATAGGAAACCTTAAACAAAGTTGTCATCATTTTTAGTGGTGAATAAGATCGCATTAAAAAAATGGGGGTTTCCATTTGAAAATTTCGAGATTTAAGCACATTTTGAATGTAATTTGTATTCATATTTTGTGAACACCCTGTATAAGAACGGATTTATTTCTCAGCAGAGATCACTAGGTCAGGGCTTCTGTTACACGATGCCAAAAATTCGTTTTGAAATTTCGCGGTTTCCTCGTATAAATTGCTAATTGACTTTAGGTCTGCATCAGTAATTTTTTTCGGAAAAATGCAAATATCTCAAAAACGGTTGGATTTAGACATAGGACATGATGCATGTTTTTGTTCCAAAATGATGCCTAGAATCCAAAAATGCAATAATATACAGGGTGTTCCATTTGCGATAAGAAAGTTGATATCGACTTCCGGTATAACCGGAAGCGCCGGAATCAAAAAAAAATTAGTTGAGCAGCGCCCATCCGCATTGGTGAGGTGCCAAATTTTCAGAATTTTCCTACTTTTAGTTTTCCATATATAGATCGATGCATTTCGTGGTGGGCCACCCTGTATATCGCAATACTTCAATATCATAACTAACAAATCTTTCGATGAATCTTTAAATATCGTCAAGCAATCTGCTCAGATAATGTGGATGAATTCCCTTTGAAGATATTCGTCGATAATCTTCGAACAGCTAGAGAAAATTGCCTTACGTTTACTGATAATGGGGTGGTCGAGTGTAAAGTACTTTTCTACAGTTGTTTTCTAATAATAGCCTATAATTTTTATGGAACATAAAAATCCATCTCGTTATATTAAAAGTTCTCTTACTCTATAGCTGATATTTTTCAGTGCATAAAATAGCAAAATGTGCGGCAAAACCCTAGAAGTGCAAGTTTCAAGTTTTTAACAAACCCCCAGGTTTCTTTCGACCTTAATTAGACACTTCCATTAACGACATTTCGACAGACTCTATTTTAGTTTAATATAAAAAAACCAGCATGAATTTAAGAGAGAAGAAAAATATGTAAAATGGCATCAAAAGGTAAATTCTGGAGAATATACAGTGTGTCTGGTTTTTCATGTTGACACTCCTGAAAATCTAAGTAGACTGTATGAATTGAACGGGATAATTTTTGTATAGATATTTCCCTGAAAGTTCATCGTTTGCGAAGTATTGGTTTGGCATTGCCACGAAAGCCTGACCTGCAATTTTTTAAAGGGGCGCGTTTTTCGACAAATTATATTAGGCATTTTTTAATCGAAAAAATAGCACCGTTGGATTATTCGGCATCCCTCAGAGGCATCAACGGATATGTCAAAAAGGATTTATCAAAATTTCTAGGTACAACATAGGTATTTTGAAGGATGAATTATCTTAAGGCGTTATTTTTTCGATAAAGAAAAGCCTACTGTAAAGTTTTTCTAAGAACGCACCCCTTTAAAAAATCGCAGAAGACCAATACTTGGCAAACGATTAACTTTTAGGGATATATCTATAAAAAATTGTTCTATTCAATTCCCGCAGTCGACTTATATTTTTAAGGGTGTTGCTCTAGTCTAATTTGGACGATATTTATCACCCAATGACGTATAATCCGAAACGTCAAAATATGCGCGAGGGCTATATTTTGTGATAACAGTTCAATCTGTAAATTATCACCAATTTACAGTTTAAAGTAAGTGAGAATTACCATTCCATACCTGACAACACCACATACATTAAGATGTCAGGTATGGGGTTGAAAGCCAGTTTAATTTTACACTTCAATTTAAACTGGAATACCTATGAATTATTATAAGAATAAAAAAAGTGTGGTCTGACCATTCGTGCTTATACAATAATTAGTTTTTGCATAAATTAAAAAAACTTGTCCTTGTACGTACGCCACTGAGGGCGACCGAGTAGGGGGTAATAATAATTGTAGATCTGCTTTGGTGTTACTGAAAAATGCTCGCTCGAAACTGATTATTCGGAATGTGCGGGGAAAAGTTACTTGTGCGGTATTTTATAATGCCTATTAGTTTAGCTTGTTTGTTTTTGTTACCAAGGTTAACAGAGAAATTTTCCATTATTATATGCACAAGTAAAATGTATTCTTATTCTTATTCTTTATTCTTAAACCACACTGATAAAGATATTAATAAGCAGTACCATGAATCTACATGTTACTCAGCGCCCATAGTCGATCGAAGGCAGGAAAACGTGCAGTCTAAACAGTTCAAGTGTTACTCATGTTGAATAACTGCCTGCGTATTTTTAAAAATTTGTTTAATAAATAAATCTTTAAAGTTAGGTGACTTCCATAGTAATTCTACTTCCTACCACACTAGTGACACAGTTTATTAAGCTGTGCTAGTGACACAACTTAATAATCTAGTGACTCTTATATTCCAAATTCTGGCTTTGCATCTAGAGAACCAGGAGTTCCATTTAAAAATTCAAGGTTGAAGAATTTATTGTATACCTGAAGTGAAGAACCAGTATCTACCACAAAGAGCACCTGATACACCATGGTAGGTGTAGTTCTTTTCCAAGTAGATTTTTAATTGTATACTAATTTACATAGTAGTACTATATTAGTAAACATAAGGCAAAAATTCAGGGGGTTGCTTGATAGGTTATTTTAAGAATATTTTGTCAATTGATGATTTTTTGAAAGCTGCTTTTGTTTCAAAGATACAGGGCTATATCCAAAGGTTTTTCAGCAATAACAATATTTTGAATGTTAATATCTTTATACAATTGATTCAATTGATTGAAAATATGAAAAATTGTTTTGTGGAAAAAACTTTATAGCCGTGTAACCCCTAAACAAAGCTGCTGCCCCAATATCATCAATGGGACAAAATATACTTAAAATAACCTAGGGAATAACTCCTGCCATATGTTTACTAAACATCCTGTATACGAGTAAAAACATCCGTCTTATGAAACATCAGATGTCGTTAAATAATATGTACACCGAAAATGGTAAATTTTACACTAAAGGAGTGCAAATATTCCTTTAAAAATTCAAATTGTGCCAAAACGAAAATGGTTAGTTTAACCAGAATCCGCGTGGACTTAATGTGACCACTTCTAAAAAATGTAAAAACGAACAGACTTAAAAGAATAATGTCTTATAGTCTTCTAGAAACTCTTTATTAAAATAATAATGTAGGTATTTTTAGCTAGTAATAAAAAACATAATATGTATTATGCTCTGATCAAGTGCATTTTGAAAAAATACTCGTATACCCTGAAGTGGGCAACGTTGGAATTACACAAGTTAATACCGCGCCATTCATGCCATTAATAACTAAGTAACAGAGTTCCATAATTTAGCCGATGTTATCATATCCAGTCACGGACTCGTAGGTATTTCAAAGCATTTTACGGGGTAAATATAGATACGGATACCGTTTTTAAACTGCAGCACTATTTTATTATATAGAATTACAAAAGTAATAAATGAATAACAGTATAAACCGCCAATTTATTGAGAACAGCTCATAGGTTGTACGTAATTTAGGTAATCAAATTAAACGATCAGCTATTTATTTTAACTTTTTAATTAATGATTCTACGTTGACCACTTAACAAAATAAACTAAATCTGCGCCAAACAGCATAACAAGTTTAAAAGTTTTGGATTTTCGCTGTTAATAAGACACCAAAGAAATAAGGCATTTTTATCCCATTCAGAATTTTCTAAGTCCCATCCCTGTTCGAGGACGCCAGTAACGCTTCTAGGAAAATAACCCCCCAGACAATTACCCCCCGGATATATACCCCCCGACATTCACGCCCGAGACCTTAACCCCACGGTACAAATACCCCCCGGACAATAACCCCCTGTAAAAAATAAAGAAAACAAATAGAAGACGTGTTTAAATTTCTTTCTAGTCAAGCAAAAAAAGAAGTCTGCAAAGTAGTGGCACAAATGAAGAGACTTGCAGAAGAATCCGAAGAATCACCTCAACAGATCATTACACAATCTCTGGCGACTGTTAGTGAAGACGCAAGAGCGAAGTTGCCAACAGTCCACCATTTACGCAGTCATGTGAGAAGGCAAAGACAAGCGGTAAATAATCCAATACCGGCTCCTTCCAATATTAGTGATATCGATATTCCGGAAGGCTACAGAATTACTCAAGATGGACAAGATTTTCTTCTGTTTGATTCCGGCGCAGACGATACCGACAGGATGTTAATTTTCGGAACAAATGATAATCTCCGACTTCTAGAAACGACTCCACATTGGTTTATGGATGGAACATTCAAAACAGCCCCTGCCTTTTCTTCCAATTGTATGTTATTCATGGATTAGTTAATGGACGGACCATTCCGTGCGTGTACGCGTTGCTCCAAAATAAGACACAACAGACTTATGCCAAGTTGTTTGAGACAATAGTGACGCTGAATGCCAATTTGAAGCCCACAAGCATCATGGTTGATTTTGAATTGGCGGTTATAAACAGTTTGGAACGAAGCTTCCCAAGCAGTGAAATCAAAGGATGCTTCTTTCATTTAAGCCAAAACATATTCAGAAAAATTTAGGAAACGGGTTACAGCAACGATACCAGGAAGACTCCGACTTTGCCCTCAAGCTTAGAATGGTCCCAGCAGTTGCATTTGTACCAGTGAATGAAGTTAATAATGCTTTTGAGAAAGTATGCGAAATATTACCACCAGAAAGCTTGCCAGTAGCTGACTATTTTGAAGATACTTACATTGGACGGCCACAACGGTATGGTAGACGACAACCAATATTTGATAAACACAAAAACACATGTGGAATATGTATGAGCGCTCCGAGAACGAATTGCCAAAAACCAACAACTCAGTGGAAGGATGGCACAGAAGTTTCCAATCAAATGTCAGTGGTTGTAATCCCACAATTTATAAATTCATTTCGTTTCTACAGAGGGAACAAGCAATACCTACAACAAGTCTATTGCACTCAAGCCTTAGCGGGGCATCCACCTAAACAACAAAGAAAAAATATGCCGATTCAAATGCGCGAATTCTTAATATTGCTCACAACCTTTTTTTATAAAAAAGTTTATGTATATGCGTAATAAATGATTTTTAGTTATTGTAAATAATTAATAAATGTGTTATCATACTTCGGCTTTTCTCTGTATTTGACACAGGGATAGGCAAGGGCAAGGGGGGTAAATGTCCGGGGGGTGGTTTTCCGGGGGTATAAGTCCGGGGGGTGATTGCCCGGGGGGTTATTGTCCTGTTACCGCCAGTAACATACGTCTTTCGGTTTATCGGTTCGGGTTTTAACTATTTATTTAGTTATGTGTTTATTGAAGTTACATGTTGGGCTTCCTAATAGCCTATTTTAGAGGGGTTTGCCGATAGCGAAAGTGACGTTAGATTTCGTATTTTTTTAAGTTGTATAGCATAAAATCTAATAACATTTTACCTGGCAAAAATTTATTACAGACATCTCTGTCTTCATTTTAATCATAAGATCTTAAATTTTTCCCAAGGTTTTCATAACAAAACACTGCTTGTAAGATCTTATGATTTATGAAGTATTTGCTTATGGTGCAGCAAATGCTTTTCCTACGGTTGTAAAGCAAGTGCTTCAAATTTATTTATCATATACATCCAAGGTTTTGCTTCATAGATTTGAAGTAAAAGCATTTTTTACGTTTTATTCATGAGACCCAATGTGTCTTCTGAAACGGTAAAGGAGATCCATCAGGAAATCGTTAAGCCCCTTACATAAATATAACATTAATTTGTGTTTTAATACAGGTAGTTTCCCCGATGTGTTGAAAAGATGACGCAAGCAATTATCGCCCCTATTTCAAGCATTAGTTGCAGCTGCCCGATTATTAGAAATAATCAAATTCCTGGCATGGCGAAAATAATATTAGTGCGCATGCTAGTAAGAAGTGTGAAAGCTCTGGGAATTATTTCAAATGACTCCTCTATCACAAAGTGTTCTGCAGAATTAATTTTACAGAAAACACTAGAGAAAAGAGCAAATAAGTTGTCCTATAGAACATATGCCAATATCCAAAAAGTAGTAAGTAGTAATTTATGCAGACCATGCAATCTTCGATAGCTGATAAAATTATAGGAACTGAACATAGGAACTAGAGCAGAGGTTACCTACATTAAATGAGAAGACATTGCTCCGATGTGTTCTAGATTATAATATACAGGGTGACATAGAAAAAAGTACATTACATAGTGCCACACCATAGAGGACACTAAAATAAGAAAAAAAGTTCCTATGAACATGGGTCCGCAAGGCCTTCGGTTAAAAGATACGGGGTGTTGAATTGTAATTTTTTTGTTTTGTTTTTTACGAGTGTCTTTAGCCAGAGACGCCAGAAATGGATAAAATGTGGTATACAGGTTTTTTTTATCATGCTAAATTCAAATACGCTCTACATTACAGGGTTCCATCTCTATTGAATCGGTCCTAACTTTTTTGCTATACAGTGCATGTTATTTTCGACTGAAAAAATGTTATCCCATCTTTTATACTTACGAAAGGTATACCTTGTCCAAGTCGCTAGAAGCAATGGTTCCAGTACAAATGCATCTAAAGCCGACAATGCATGCAAATTACTTATTCAAAAAGCATCAAAGTAACCTTTGCAAAAACAATGATAAGTAACAATGAAATAATGTGTCATAATGACACTTGACAAACTAATTAATAATTGTTATTAGGTAGTAGGTATTTTGTGTTCTTGTTTAAGTTTTTTTATTGGTTTTCTCATTGATGATTCAAAATTGATTTCAAAAATGGTTCACTATACTTTTGAAGAATACAGGGACATGATTATGTGTTACGGCGAAGCTAGATCAAATTCTTACGAAGCTCAACGTATCTATCGAGAAAGATATCCTTTAAAACAAGTTCCTAATGTTCGAACATTTATTGATGTGCATAGGCGTTTGGGAGAAGATGGCTGTTTTAGAAAACCAAAAGTGAATAGAGGGGTTTCCAGAACTCGTCGCACTGTGCAAAACGAAGAAACTGTTTTACGAATGGTAGAAAATAATCCTAGAACAAGCACCAGGAAAATAAGTTCAGCGGTGCGAAACGTTAACCGTGAATCAGTTAGACAAATTTTGAAAGAACAACTTCTTCGCCCATACCATTTCCAAAAAATTCATTCACTATTTCAACATGACTTTTTTCCTCGTGTACAATTTTGCGAATGGTTGCAAAACCAAAGACAAAACATTATTTCATCAATTTTGTTTACTGACGAAGCTGGTTTTAGTCGTGATGGTATTCTGAACCTACATAACATGCACTATTGGAGTGATGAAAATCCTCATCAAACTGTAATTCGAAGTCACTAATATGGGTTTTCTATTAATGTGTGGGCAGGTATAATCGACAATTACTTAATTGGCCCATTTCGATTGCCCAATCGATTGACAGGTGCACTGTATCGAAATTTCTTGGAGAATGATTTAAACACATTATTAGAGGATGTCCCATTGGCCATTACTGGAAGAATGTATTACATGCATGATGGGGCGCCAGCTCACTTTTCTCGAGTGGCAAAGGAATATTTGGACAGGAGAATTGGAAATACGTGGATTGGTCGAGGAGGGCCTGTACCCTGGCCAGCTCGTAGTCCCGACCTTAATCCCCTCGATTTTTCATTTTGGGAATTTATGAAAAATGAAGTTTATGCTGTAGAAATACATAATGAAGCACAGTTATGGATAAGAATTATGGAATCGGCAGATAGATTTCGTAATGACCCAGGAATATTTCAAAGATGCCGTCAATCATTAAGAAGAAGAATGGAAAAATGTATTGAAGTACAAGGGCAACAATTTGAACATCTTCTAAAACCTTAATGTTTTGTTTTAATTAATCATATTTTTCATCATACCATTACAATTTAATTGTTGAGGTATTTATCATTGTTTGTGCAAATAAATAAAAAAAATTACAATTCAACACCCCGTATCTTTTAACCGAAGGCCTTGCGAACCCATGTTCATAGGAACTTTTTTTCTTATTTTAGTGTCTTCTATGGTGTGGCACTATGTAATGTACTTTTTTCTATGTCACCCTGTATATAACGAGGGACGGTTCAAAGGGGGAAGTCCTGTACACTTGCAGGGAATTCCAAAGGAAGTTCCAGGAAATTCGAGGAAGTTTCGGGAAATCCGGGGAAGTTGGGTGAAATCAAAGGAAGTCACAGGGAAGTCTGGAGAAGTCCATAGCTTTGGACGAGTCCATTTTCCTAAAAACGAGGTCGTTGCATTCTAACCTAACTTTTTAGTTAAAAGTCAGAAGAATTCACAAGATACATAGCGGCTCAGTACTACGTGTTGTAGTGTTTTAGTTCACGTGAAGAAATTAGGCCTTTTTTGGCTTTGGATTTTTGTCAAACCCTGTATATGAATTTTTTGTTGTCCACCCTATGCTATTTGAGAAAAAAATCTGTGACTTAACGCGATTAAATCATTAAGGTCATTCCTATGTTTTGTCACACCTTATGAATTTTGTTGTCCACCCTATAACTATGCCGTTAGGTCCCTTTAGCTTTAACAAGTTTTCGATTCACTCTGTATACAACCCCGGCAATTTTTTTATTTTCGAACTTTTGAATTTGGCGCTAGAACGACGTGCCGATGCGCGCGTCATGGGTTAGAGCGATATGATTGGCCAGCGAGGTAAGGGGCGAAGCCTCGGAGGAAAGTGGAGGGGGTCGTCCCAAGTGTCGCGTTACCTAAAACCTATCGAACAAAAAAATTCAAAATCGGTGCGCAAATAAAAATTGTATGGCGGATATTAATAGGGAAGTCCAAGTAAATGCGGATGAAGTCCACTGGAAGTCCTAGGAAGTTCGCGGATGTTCGGGGAAATTTAGGGAAGTTTGGGGAAGTTTAGGGAAATCCACCAGAACTTCCCTTTCAGAGGGAAGTTTGTACGTTTTTTGACCAGAGAACCGTTCGCCCCTCGATATATACAGTGTGTCTGGTTTTTCAAGTTAACACCCCTGAAAATCTAAGTTGGCGGGGGGGGAGTTGAACGGGGCAAGTTTTTTTTATAAAAAATAAAGGGGTGCTTTTTTCGAAAAACCATATCAGGCATATTTTTAATTAAATTCTGACACCACAACGTTAATCAGGACATACTAAAACCCCCAAATACCAAATTTTAACAAAGGATATACAGGGAGTTCCATTCTGCAAGGTGTAAAAGTTGAGCAAAATAGAAATTTTAAAGGCATCGGGCAAGTCAAATGTGTCATGAAATTACTACAAAACAGTTTATCTCTCAGGGACATATCTACAAAAAAATGCCTCGTTCAATTCCCCTCGCCATATTTTCAGGAGTGTTAACGTGAAAAACCAGACACACTGTATATAAATTTAATACATTAATTTTAACAATTTGCATTTTATTCTCCAATTTTATTACTAAGTCGTTATTTGTTGGCAAATCTTATAGTTTAATTGTGACCTTCTTTACATTTTTCTCTTTTTTAGAATTAAACTGTGGATTTTGCCAACAAATAGGTACGATTTAGTAACAATCTCAGACAAATAATAAACATAAACTAATAATTCAATACAATACAGACCCTGCCAAGATAAAAAATGTTTAGGAATATTATTTGCCTGAGTTAGTAATATAAATCTAAAACAACAACAACAACAACAGTTATCATTTAACAATAAATTTTACTGATTGTGTGAATTTACTGATCCTATTTGGTCTATAAATAATATCCTTAATAAATTGTTTATTCTGGCTAACGTGGCAACGTTCCAAGAGCTCTTTGTCATTTGCTTTATTATGTCCCAACAGCTGTGAGTTCGTTGAGATTTCGCCGATTTTTGTTGACGTGACTCGAGTGTTTACTTTTGCGTTATTGTTGTTTTTTTGAGGAGATTTTTGGGTTATTGGACAAAAGACATATAGGTAAGTTAGTAATTAGTGTAATTTGAAGAACGATGGGAAGACTAAAGTGTTGGATTTGTGGCATAGGAAATGTAACCTATGGGTATCATATATGATGCAGGCTTTTTTATGTTGGCTGATTACAATGCAGCCTTTAGGTTAGTCTATGTATATTATTTGTCTGAGGTATCAGTAATAATAGTAAGTAAATGAATAGGACCTTTTGAAATGACCCGCCATTTGTGACCAACTTTAATAGAGTAAGATCGGGGAATATGGAATACCATTTTTATTTCTTTACAAAAGACATATTTATTAACAAAATAATTTATTCATTTTTGAGTATATTACGCTCATGTCTATTGCTTATACAGCGTGTCCATTTACTATTCCCTTCTTCGATTGTGGCTATACTTTTAAGGATAAAAAAAATCGGTTCGGGGGATCTAAATAAGGGAAGATGGAGCACATTTTAAAATTAGTTTGGTGTATACAGGGTGTTCCAAAAAAGTGTGGCGACAAAAAAATATAATTTTTTAAATGGAATGACCCGATTTTTTTTTATCGCAAATGATGCCTATCAAAGTATAGTATACATCCCTAAATTATTTCCGCTTCCATCTGCGGCGTTGCCAAGTTATAATTTTTTTAATGTATTTTTTGCTAAAAACCAACCCTTCATTAATATTGCTATATTTTTCTTTCAGCTTGATTTTTTCTCTTGAAACTTTGGTTGTGGATTTACACTTAACCATTTTATTAATGACTAAGAACCAAGTTGAAAATTTTTGTACAGCATATTTCACTTTTTTCCGCCAAAACTCCGACATTTTAAAACTTAATTTACTTTTTTTCAAATGGAACACCCCATATCTAACATTTCTGTTGGATAGAGCACTGATTCAGCTTTAATTTGATATCTAATACAGTACCTCTATCTCTAGGGGTTTTTTCAAATATCCAGTATAAACAGAAAATTTGCAACTTTTTTACTTATTACATACAAACTTGTACTTATTTAAAAAGCTGCATATGAAAAAAGCATTAGTACCAGTTACAATCTGTAGTTTACCATATTTTTGTATACCTACTACACCTGCATAAATAGAAAATTAAATTAAAAAGTTAAAAGTTTTAGGAGGACTCATAGGTGGCCATGGTTTTGTTTCTAGTTTGACATTTGGTAAATATTTCATTTGCTGCTTGTATTCTATGTCGTTGTTTAATTTCAAACAGCAAAAAGTTGTCACAAAATGAATTATTGTAAACATGACTTGATAAGTATGATTTACGTAATTGGTGAATGTTTTGGAAATTGTTTTTTGGCATCTCGAGAATGTTTTGGAAATTGTTTTTTGGCATCTCGAGTTTATGCCCAAAAATTCCCAGATAGAAGGCATCCTGATACCAGAATGCTGCAGAACTTAAAGGAGCGATTCGATCGCACAGGAAATATTGCCTATGAAAAGCAAACTAGAACAAAACCAGTTTTAAATGAAGAAAATCAGTTAGCTATAACATTGGCTGTTGTGGGGAGTCGGGATTTAGAAATAAAAAAGTCCTCAGTAGGACAATGCCTTAAGCGTAAAAAATTTCACCCATACCATGTGCAGTTACACCAGGAACTGAATGGTAACGATTTTCAAAAAAAGTAAGGACCAATTACAAAATTATGGACTATTCCTCCCCAAACATTAATACTTCAGTTGTGTTGAAAATTATTCACAAAAATCTTATGATAGTTTTGCGTATCATAAAAATGAAAATTATGTCTATTTACAAAACCATTTCTGTGGAATGCAGATTGATCGGTAAGTAATACAAATTTAAAAAAAAAATTATCCTCCGCTGCTTGACCTTGTACAAAAAGTTACTCTTTTCTGAAAGTCGTTACCATTCAGTTCCTGGTGTAACTGCACATTGTATGGGTGAAATTTGTTACGTTTAAGGCGTTGTCCTACTGAGGACTTTTTTATTTCTAAATCCCGACTCAGTTGTCTTACACTTATTTCAGGGTGTTCCCCAACAGCCAATGTTATAGATAACTGATTTTCTTCATTTAAAACTGGTTTTGTTCTAGTTTGTTTTTCATAGGCAACATTTCCTGTGCGATCGAATCGCTCCTTTAAGTTCTGCAGCTTTCTGGTATCAGGATGCCTTCTATCTGGGAATTTTTGGGCATAAACTCGAGATGCCAAAAAACAATTTCCAAAACATTCACCAATTACGTAAATCATACTTATCAAGTCATGTTGACAATAATTCATTTTGTGACAACTTTTTGCTGTTTGAAATTAAACAACGAACACAGAATACAAGCAGCAAATGAAATATTTACCAAATGTCAAACTAGAAACAAAACCATGGACACCTATGAGTCCTCCTAAAACTTTTAACTTTTTAATTTAATATTCTATTTATGCAGGTGTAGTAGGTATACAAAAATATGGTAAACTACAGATTGTAACTGGTACTAACGCTTTTTTGATATGCAGCTTTTTAAATAAGTACAAGTTTGATTCTCGAGTAATTTGCGTGTATGTAATAAGTAAAAAAGTTGCAAATTTTCTGTTTATACTGGATTTTTGAAAAAACCTCTAGAGATAGAGGTACTGTATTAGGTATCTAATTAAAGCTGAATCAATGCTCTATCCAAAGAAATGTTAGATATAGGGTGTTCCATTTGAAAAAAAAAGTGAATTAAGTTTTGAGTTTTGGCGGAAAAAAGTGAAACATCCTGTACAAAAATTTTCAACTTGATTCTTAGTCATTAATAAAATGGTTAAGTGTAAATCCACAACCAAAGTTTCAAGAAAAAAAATCAAGCCGAAAGAAAAATATAGCAATATTAATGAAGGGTTGGTTTTTAGCAAAAAATACATTAAAAAAATTATAACTTGGCAACGCCGCATATGGAAGCGGAAATAATTATATATCCTTTGATAGGCTTCATTTGCGATAAAAAAAATCGGGTCATTCCATTTAGAAAATTATATTTTTTTGTCGCCACATTTTTTTGGAACACCCTGTATATACCAAACTAATTTTAAAATGTGCTCCATCGTCCCTTATTTGTATCCCCCGAACCGATTTTTTTTTATCCTTAAAAGTATAGCCACAATCAAAGAAGGGAATAGTAAATGGACACGCTGTATATTGCAATACGTAGTTTTGATCAGTAATGTAGTAAAATAGGTAAAATTGGTAACTTAAGAAAATGACACATTTTTCAAGTAAATCAAAAGCGGGGGGGTAATATGGAATAGTGGTGTCGGATCTAAAAAAAAAACAAAAATATTCCCAAAACTACTGCACATTGATTTTATTATCTAAAAATACACTAGATAATCTATTGAAAAATCACAAAATATATTATTTTTTAGGAACTATATATTAAAGTCGGGTTAAATGGAATATAGGCTTGGTGATATTCCATATTACCCTCCCGTTGCACCTTATAAAAAACCAGTTGTCAACTATTAAGGCGCTACGATACCCCCCATTTTCAAGGGTTTCGTAGTTTACATCTCCTACTTGCATTTCTTAATATTTTCACTTGATTTTTTTTTGTGGCTTAGATAAAACTATGAAGAATCGTCGTTGTGTATCACGAACTGTGCAGGACTAATGCGACACTGTTAAAAAAAATGCCAAACATACCCGAAATTCGACTATATTCGGTTAAGAATTTCGAGTATTTCCGCCGCTCAAAAATAATTCGAAAGACACAACGACGATTGAGGCATTCGATAACATTATTTTAAGACTACTTTCAAGTCGATACGTTTGTTCGTTTGGCTATGATTTGAAAACTACGAACCCATTGCCCGGCAATAAAATGATCCGTGAATTGGCCATCCGAGCAGGAATTAGACGTACGGAGATAGACGGGCGGGCGGGCGTTCGCTGGAACTCGTGGTTCCCCTACTCCCCCTACTTCGGCCTACCTCACCGGGCTCGGGAACAACGTCAGGGGAACTTTCAATCGATATCAGATGTTTCATTTTTCATTTTATTACTCTCAGTCTCCCTTATTTGTGTTTCGCTTGTTTTGAATGTTGGAATATTACATTATGTATGTCGACTGGCATATAATAATACTCATTATTATTATTCCTCCAGGAGTAATAAATAAATAATTATTAGTAGTAAGTACTTTTTGCTTTTGTGTAAAATGGTTTAATCCCTAGGGCAGAAAATGGCCTGGTCGTGCAAAAAGAGTAAATTTAAATTCTAGACCAAATTGTGCGCTTGATTTTTACTTTAAAAATGTGATAGGTACAAGTAATATTTTTGTCAAATAAATGGGTCATGTGAAGCATTTTTTGAAAACGAATAATATCCTATGTAATATGATTATTGTGTCAAATCGCTGCATGATAAAAGCTAATTTATATACTTCCCAGAGGGAACGATAATAATTCTGACATCCAGTCAGTTTTAGAAACTTCTTCGTTAGAAGATTGTTCAAAAGTCATTTAAGTTGAAAATCGGGCAAAATAAAAATAGAGGGTACATTTTATTGTTCCAGTCTGTCGAATTTATGACATTTTAATACATTTTCTAGGATGTTCGATAATTCAGATTTGTCAGAAGGTTCTGAAACTGAACGGCAGTCAGGGCAAGAATACCTATAATGTTTGATAATGATGTCGCAACAGTCACAGTCAAACCAATAGGAGTAATTTGTGTGTGGGCTTGTGTGCTTTTATTCCCGTACCTAATATGGTTCCCAGAATTTGAGAGAGGGATACTAGGGTACTAACACATATTTTGCATTTTGCACACTTATTATTCGGATTTAGGTATAAGTGCAGGTGCATAGGGTTTGAGAAACAAACTTTCTGGGAAAAACATCTCAAAACTATTACTTTATTTGAAAACGGAGACCGGTTTCGCAACTCTATAAATTTACCTACATCCTCATTATATATTTGAAATATATACATTCAGCCACAAGTCAAAGTTGAAACAATTAAAAACATTTACATAATTATAATCTTTTTTCAAGTATCTCCTTCAAATTTCCTGGAAGCTCTTGGACTATAAGTGATTATCCTTTATTTATTTACTTTTTTAAATCTTATATTGTAGTCCTTGATGATGTAATTTTATAGATTAACGAAACCGCTTACTGTTTTTAAATAAACAAATCATAGTTGTGATATTATACCTATGGTCTATTATTCACTCTAATCCCTCTAAAGTGAACTCTTACCAAAGTCTAGAAAGTATATCTCTGGACGCTGCTGTTACAGTGTAGAAAGTTTTCAGTTAGATTTATTTATTATTACACAAATATTAATATGGAATACTAGGTATATAAAACATTTTATAGAAGTAGAATTTAGACGCACTTTTTTGGTCGTAACAACACTATTATGCAGAACAATAATTATCCAATCAAACATTGATAGATGTTCAACTGACCCTAACGTGGTTCAAGAAGAATTCGGTAATCGAATCGTTAATTTAGATTTTATAATTGAGCAATTACAGAAGTTTTTTATACACGAACTCTTCATAGTACCTATGCACCTT
Source organism: Pseudeuparius sepicola (assembly GCA_963920635.1). NCBI lineage: Eukaryota > Metazoa > Arthropoda > Insecta > Coleoptera > Anthribidae > Pseudeuparius > Pseudeuparius sepicola. The sequence continues at coordinate 48,454,058 of OY987298.1, forward strand.
TGCTGATATGAAAAATAATAGTAAAATTGCTTCGACGCCAAAAAGCGATGCAGTGTGTTGCCAACGAAAAGTGAACGCCCTCTATAACTCCCAAAAATATCATTTTTGCAATAAAGCAAACAGGCCACCGCCGTTTTTTAAATATTCGCGCTTCTTCGTCGGCATCGGCGAGACTCGTGTGACCCGTCGGCGGCGGCCGGCACCTGACTTATTATTTCATATTATCTACACAGGAAAAAAAGACTGTTGTGATTTTAGTGAGTTCGTGTATATACCTAGTCACTTTTCTAATCTAATCTATACTTTTGACTTAATTGCAGATGAACCAATAAGTTTAAAATAGTTTAAATTTCCGTTAAGAAGACGTATTTTCACTTCGATACTAAAATTGGCATACTACAATGAAAGCATAACCTCGGTTTTAAAATGTCTCATGTTTTATTTAAACAATTAAATTTATTTTATTTAAATAATGATAATTCTCACCCTCAGACTACTCCAAACTATCTAAGAGTACCCCAGAAGCAACTGAAAAAACATTATAATTCATTGGATGAACAAAACAACTTAATTGCAACTTTTATAGGTACCTATTCATCAATATAATCAGTAAATCATGTTTTTCAATTTTTATGGTATTCAAGAAATTCTTAGAATTTTCATATTAGAATTCATGTCCAATACAAGTTAGATTGAATCAAGTACTTTTTACTCGACTGAACTAATATCCTATTACAAACACGTTAGTAAAAAAAGCTGTGACCTTGACTGAGTAATTTACCAAAATCAATGATCGCAAATTAATGATCGCAAAGGTTTTGAATCAACCATACATTTTATATCGTTCGTAGTCATAATGAATACTGTGCAAGTGAATGGCTATTAACAAACTGGGGGTTACTAGAACTTGTATCCACTAAAATTAAATGTTATTAATTTATTGATCTCATCTGCAACATTTCTGTTTTGTCAATTATAAGTTGCTACACTAGCAACTTGATTTGCATTTTACACATCATTTGCTTATTATTTAGGCAATAATATGATATATTACTAATAATTATAATTGATATTAGTACCCACAATTATTACAAATCCAGCAAAAATTCAGTGACAGTAGTTGTGAAACGTTATGTTATGTTGTTCTGACAAAAGAATGTGCTTAGAAAAGAAGTATTATAGAATCAATTCCAGAACATGCTATTTATTGAAATAAAATATTACATTTAAATTATTCATTAGAATTCAATATCAATTGTCATTGAATTGATTATTGTTAGTTGCAAAAAAGGTTTTGCTTGAGTTTGAGGAATAATATCTCATATTGAATTAAACAGGGTTTTTTTACAAAGTGACAGATTTTTCTCAGTGTAGTAACTACGGCCGGCTGCCCCTCAATCGTAGCACTATGAAGGGGCAGGCTGGAGTGGGGAGTCGTGGGGACTAGAGGAAGGAAAAGGATAGGCATATCTAATCGAGCGACGTTTGTCCTGAATTGAGTCGGGCACTTGAGGCGGATTTCATAAGTATCGTAGCCTCTTAAGGGAAAGCATATTGTTGCTGCTTTAACATTAGTTACATCAACTCAAATCACTTGCCACTTACCTTGTTGTTGAAAGTTACTATTTTGATGAAAATACCCGTGTTTCACATTCAGATCCGACACTGTTCGAAAACTTTGTTAACCTCAAAAACCAAATAATTGATGCCGCGCAGTATAGAAGCGCGCGGAGCCAAAGTCTTTGCTATGAGTGGAACAACAGTGTACCAAGAAATGTAAATTTGGATACCCATCATTACATAGAAAAAACACTATGGTATTTCCTAATATAGTGTTATTTTTGGAAACAACCCTTTTGATACAATCAAAATAAATGTAAAATCAACAAAAACTTGTTAAACTAATCAAAGGTATAAAGTTGTTCTAAATATATAAAATACAATAATTATCAAGTTTACATATAATGCAGCTAAACAAAAATAACATTACTCAAAAGATAATAATACTATATATATAATTTCAGTGTTATAATTATTTCCATTAGAAAGTGAGTCTTGTTAAAAAACGTATTTGGTTTGCCATTACAATATACAAACAATTTGGTGAATTATAGAACTTTTTTTTGAACAATAATGCATTTCAATCAAGCCATAGCATGGGATAAATTGTAATAATTTTAGGTGCACTTTTCTTAAAGTGAACAAATACTGGAAATATTTTTAATATTCTTAAGCTAAACAAATACATTTTGTTGGAAATACAAACTAGGCCAATCAAATTAATATATTTTTCCAAAAATCAATCAGAAATATTGACATTTTTGATAACATTTTTGAAAGAAAAAGTCAATATTTCCTTGCACTTAGTCGTTGCCAGGCAACGGAAAGTAACTGTTAGGAAATATTTATTTTTGTACTGTAAGGAAATATTATTTCCTTACAGTTATTTATAAACTAAAAAACGATTGTATGCATAGTTATATTTTTCTCTGGATTTTGTTGGCAACAAATCCAAGGAGGCAGTATTTACTGCTTCCGTGAGTTCTGGGGGGGTTCCAGAAATGGAACAGTCATCATCACTCATCACTTTATACTTTTACTTTTGCTTTTTAGAACGTTCGAAAACGCGGAAAACACTATGGGAAAACGCCAAAAATAAACTTTTCATGCGTCAAGTTTGACAATTCAATATTACTTTGTTTCCATAGTTACAAAACAAATATTTCATGGCATCCTTTATTTGTGAATAAAATTAATAATGCTTATTTCAAAATTTTAACAAGTTGATTGTAATAATTTATGTTCTTTGAGTAATTTTCGATTTTCGGAAAAATAGTATGTATACCTCGTAGGAAAAGCCACATTCCCCGACTCCGTATTGCCAGTCTCGGCTTACGCCTCGACAGGCAATCTTTACGGTCGTCCGGGAATGTTCAGCTTTTCCTACTAGGTACACAATGTACTATTGTGGAAATAATTTCCAGCAAGCTGGAAAACATTTTAATACCTTTATTCGGTCCTAAATGAGTGTAATCTAAGTTTGCACCATCCCAGGAGGTGAGCTTAACTTTTGATAGCCAAAAAACCGCCAAATGTTTGCACTTTTTTTAGTTTTTTGCTTGTAGCTGGAAAACGGTGCGTCGGACGGAAAATGTCAATCCATTCAATAATACAGAGGACTAAATTCTGCGTCGAATGACATATAAAACATCAAATTTGGTATAACCGAAATCCAATGTAAAAAACGAAGAAAATTTCGTATTTTGGTGCAAACTTACATTTTGCGACTATCTAGGACTACTTATCTTTAAAACAGATACTTTTATTGAAATACCCATGTAATAAAAGTTGTAGGGAATAAAATTTTACGTTATATAGATACCTCAGTTTTTAAATTTAGTCATTTTGAAATACCAAATTTTGTATCAATTTAAAGTATTTTTTAACTTTTAAGTTCGTGTCTTTCTTTTGATAATTACGAAGTGAAAAGTTGATTGTACTTGAAAGAAAGTGTATATAATATCATGTTCTATTGTGTCAGAGATTATCTGGCGTCTTCAAAATCTACAAACATGAATGACCCGAAGTGTGTAATTTGTGACAAACCATTACCTGATGAGGCCTCAACTATAGTAAAAGAACGAGGAATAGAAACATTGATAAAAAGAAGTACAGCAAGGAAGGATGAGATGCACCTTCAACTTCAAAGGTCTTGCTTCAGTTGTGATTCACGAAAGATGCAGGAAAATATATTCAAAGGAGAAAAGAGGTGACGAAGAAAACCCCAAGAGGCGTAGAGAGAGGGTCCCGACTTTTGATTTTAAGAAGAGATGTGTGATCTGTGGGGAAGACGCATCACAGGAATTTGTGGCCAGAGAAAGCAAGAAGCCTCTGAAGAGGCGAGTTACCGTGCAGTATGTGTCAACAATTGAGTTTAAAAATTCCCTCTTGACTGCAGCTGAATGGTGGCAGGATGAAGAGGTACTTGAAAGAATTCATCTTGAAAATGATCTGGTTGCAGTAGAGGCCAGGTATCACCGCTCCTGCAGTATCAAGTTCTTAAAAAAAGATGCAAAAACTGGATCATCAGTTGGCCGACCTGAAGATGAAGATGTGTCTCTGGCATTTAACTATATTTGCAAATACATCGAAGAAAATGAAGACCAATGTCAATTTACTTTATCAGAAATTTTGGAAGACTTCGGAGACTTTGTCCCATAAAGCGCTGTTGAAAAAGAAGAAAGTATGAGGACCACATTATTATCACTAGCGGAAGGGGTAAAACTAAACCACCTGTAATATGCTTTCGCAATACAGGTTACAAGATTTTAACTCAGTCTTGGTATGACTCCAGGAATGTCGACGAAAAATAAGAGCGACTTCGCATAGAGAAAGCCGCCGCTGCCATTGTCCGCGAGGATATTAGGTCAGTGATTTATCCCCTTGATACTTACCCCAAAATAGATGAATTTCTGAAGAACGTTGAGAATGACATTCCAGAAACTCTTAAGGTACTTGTAGGGTCAATTGTAAACCCCAAAAAGGGAAAAAAACCTTCCGCTCGGCCTAAAGAAAAATCGAAAACCTGTGCGACATTTTCCGTCCGACGCACCGTTTTCCAGCTACAAGCAAAAAACTAAAAAAGGTGCAAACATTTGGCGGTTTTTTTGGCTACCAAAAGTTAAGCTCACCACCTGGGATGGTGCAAACTCAGATTACATGCACTTAGGACCAAATAGAGGTATTAAAACGATTTCCAGCTTGCTGGAAATTAATTCCTAAAAACGGATTTTTTCGAGTTAATTTGACTGGCCTAAACTAAATTGATGTAATAATAAGAAAATACAAAATCAATGGTTCCTGTTGTTGGCTCGACAACGATATTGTTGTTTCAATCGTTTCCGCTGGGGTGGGGGAATCACGCCACGCAGTCCACTCCATTTCCATTTCTACCAATTTCTACTTGTGCATGCTTGTGTTTGTGTCGAGTCTGCCGGCCGGTAATCATTTAGCTCCTTTTTGTGATCTGTGTTATTTAGTCAGCAGAATATGGAGGAACTGTTAGTTTCGTGTGGTTTTGAGGAACTAGTGTCAATTTTTAATGGTAAGTATTCTCATTCTACAGCATCTATACCTGTAACGTATACTCGTGTACACCGGTACACCGGTATATATGAATTTGATCTCGGCTATAATATACCTAGGTATGATTAGGCTTCTTGTGAAAATGCTAATGACGGCCATTGCGATAAATATTTTTAAATAATTTTTGTCTCAAAATGTGATTATTTACTTAGATTAAACTTTGTATTCATCAAAAGTTTAAAATTATGGGTGTTCCCTGCAGATCAAAAAAAGCCATTTTATGGGTCAAAATGTTGAATCACCACATACGTCCTGTACATTGAGTCTCAAGCTCAGATACTTACAGTCGTGACTTAGTTTACACTGTTTATATTAATTTATACATGTAACGTTTCAAAATTTTCTATTTTTATTGCCACTATTTTTAATAATAACTAACTGGCGATAGTGGGAAAGTTTCGTATTTTTTAGATCACAATTGTAATTATTTTAGAAATTTTTGAGAGAGACATCGTATGTTCCTCTTATACCTACTTATTAATGCGCAATACTTTTTATTTTTGTATTCAAAGTAATAGGACAAAACACTGATGTATACCAGTGTAATAGGTAATGTAATAATAATTTGTTTGTCAGTAAATAAATATGTAGATAGGTTTGTTTTTTTATATAATGTCACTATTTTGTGGTCTAAAGGAGTAACTATACCTAAAACTTTTTGCTTGATATCATTTACTATTTGTTGAAATCAAAATGTTTCAAACGTGCTAAAAATAAAGTTTTTTTTAAGAATAGTATGTACATGCAGTGTGTTTCTGGACCGAGTTCAGCTAAAGTAAACGCATGCTTTTTGAATTGTTAAGTAATTTTATTATATTGCTTTCTTCATATACAGTGTGTTCCCGGATTGAGTTCGGGTAAAGTATAAACGACCAGAAATTCTGAGCTTCTCTGATGTCCAGGCTTATATGGTTTGAAAGTAATCTGTGATAATTTTATTACAGAAAAATCTCGTTTGCTTTGGAAATTTACAAGGCGCATTATATACGTAACACATTTTTCCGAGCTAAAATTATGTCACAGATTAGTTTCAAACCAAACAGGCCTGGACTCCAGAACCTCAGAATTTCTGGTCATTTATATTTTACCAGAACTCAAACCGGGATATGCAAAAAATAACATTTATAATACACTAAAATAATATTGCATTATTATTAAATGATAAATATTTATTTAACAAATCAAAAAGTACGTTTATCTCAATCATATAGTAATAATTAGAATTATTAGACCTAACATTATAACAGTCCAAATTAGTTTTTTGTCTAAAAAGAGTAGGCAATTAATTCAAAGCGAATACTAATTTTTCAATAAAGAATATAATAATTATTATATCATCTATTATATAATATACTATATAATAGATTAATTCAATGAAAGCTTCAATTTATTCGTACACTATAATATAATACAGCTAAATGGAGTAAAAGTCGGAACAAGTTTTTTTTGGTAGAAAATAGATTTATTTTTTTCATTAATAATAATACGATTGAAATCAATGGCAGGAAATTTCATTGAGAAAGTAAGGTATTATTGGTATCCAATGATTCGCTATATTTATATTATGGTATTGAAAACCAATGGTATGTTATATTTGAGACAATAAATGGATTCACTCCGTAAACAATAATATCATAAGCATTGAAGGGAATGTCGATATATTTGAGGAATACGGAATAGAGTGTATCATTGGCTTAAAGCTTGTTTTTTTGAAAATACGATAGTGGTTTCTGTGTGTAGATGGCGCGATGGTTTCTAAAATTTGGGTGTATTCCATATTACCCGACTATTCCATATTCCCCGATTTTACTCTACATATAGAGAGTCATATGGTCAGAAATTTGTTACGCCCATGGAATCTATAACAAGTTATTTTTCATCCACAAAATTGATGGGACTTTTGAAAAAAAAATTTTTTTTGTTAAAAAGTGACATTATTGTCCTAACTCTCCCATTCCAGGAACCTTAGTGCATACTATACAAACTAAAATTTCTGAAAGACATACCTTGATATCCATGACTTGAGAATTCTGTACTTTGCTCTATTTCAGTCCCATCTATCATATGGGATAGAGGGATGGGGTGCAGTTGGCCTTCTGCCTTTGAACATTGTTCAGAAGTGGGCTCTAAAAATAATTTACGGAAAACAGCTAACCCTTCCCAGTGCTAAACTTTTCACAGAATAGCCATGTTTTTGATATTAGAACAATTTTTCTTGAAAGTTATTCTTCTTGGATATTGGGGGAAAATTCCCTAACAAAAAACTAACACCATTATCCCAGGAGGAACAAAGAAAGAATGTTTTTGACACCGAGATGTTGTAAAAGCATTGGACAAAGACGTGTGCTATTATACCAATCTGCAAAATTGTATGCACTTGTACCTGATCAGGACAATTATAGTCTATTCAAAAAAATATATCGGGCTTATTAAAAGGATACTATTATTGCTTACTTCTTATTTAATTAGATTTAAAATAAAGTACTCACCTACATTTTCCTGGCTTCTGACGGCCACTGCTACAAGAATTATTATAGATTCCCGGTTATGACTCATTCTCTAGATTGTGACATTACCTACCACTGTATAGCCTGTATGTACTTGCAGGCTGCAGTGTTTATTAAACGGATATTGTTGCCTACCCTAAACATGCAACTTGCAACTTGTTTCGTGGTTATTACCCTGTTTATTTATTATATCTAGATTATTGTACTTGAAATTTTTATGTATGTGAATGGTAAATAAACATTATTACTTATTCAAAATGTATAATGAAAAATTCTGCGGGTTCTCTAGTTGCTGTTTAAGCATTGATTTATCTTTTCAGTGTTATCTATAAAACATAGTATTGACTTACGGCTGCATTTCTATTCAATAATTGACCTGCTCACACAGACTCAAAGTAATGTCTAGTTAAAAATTTGCCCCGTCCAACCGCCAACAAACCCCACAATTGCACTGCTGCGCCGTTAATATCTGCGAAGTGGCTCAAAATTAGATTTGGGAACCCAGTCTGCCCAGAGCTAATTCTGTATCCAAATTGTCTATCAAATAATGGGTCCGTAAACGAGGCTGAGCACTATAATTTTCGGGAATATACCAATATACGGGTTCTGCGGATTGCAGATACGACACCACTCACGCCCATCCTCCGTTACGAGTTCCATCAAGGGTATATCTTCACGAATTTAGAATAAAAATATTAAACAAGTTGATACAGTTTGAAAAGTATTAATTCGTTATGTTCAGATCAGGAAACTTAGGTATATGATTATAGCCCTGCACTTGCTCCGCTTCCAAGAAACGTCGGCAACTGCCTATTTCTATTATTCCAATAGCCTACAAGCGATCATCCAGCATCATCTGTCAACCCTTTCAGCAACTTATTTTATCTATTTTCAAAAAGATCGTTGTAGTATCGACCATTTTCGGTCACTGCTACCGCAGGCCTAGCGATATCAGCCGGTGCTATATGGCCCATATTGAGACTGTTTCACAATCTAGGTGACAAGAATAAACCGAAACAAATCAAATTTAAAGAATTACCTATGAAAAACAATGAATTTTAATGTCGAGACAAGTATGATTGACAAAATGTAATGCAGTAATTAACAGATGTGTACGAATTAACTTTACTTTTGACAGTAACTAATGTGGTAGGAAAATGCAAAATAATCTCCAAATACACTGACCAATGCATGGCTGTCTAAACCTAGGTAGCACGTAAAGCAAATAAAAAATATCTTTACATTCAAACAATTTATACCCCTTCTTTTGAATTTGCCAGCGTGTGTAGTATAGAAATAAGAGACTGCGGGCGTCGGTGGGCAAGATTAGGGCAGAAAACAGTTTTTTTCGATCCATAGGATAGGCACCAGGTGAGTCATGTCAGTAGTCAGATTGAAATAATGGTTAGAAAAAACTTTCTGATTCAGATTATTAGTGAAATTCTGTATGGATCCTAGATCTGAAAATTCATGTATATTTAGAGTGCCCTGACAAAAACGTCTTCAGTCCAGTCTAATATTTGTATATTAGTATCAATATACAGTGTGTCTCCGGATAGGTGAAATGACTCATGTAAAAAACAAAAAAAAATCGAACTGAAATTTGAACCTCTGTGGTACATCCTTGCTTGTCTTCAAAATAATTTGGGATATTATTTTAATTTCGAAAAATCACGCATGCCTTGGAAATTAACAGAATAGCCGCGGTGGCGTCGCTCGTACCGGCGCTGACTTTTTAGACTGCATGTTTTTCTGCCTTCGATCGACCTTGGTTCGAGGCAGGCGCATGCATATGTCTTTAAAGAAAAACGCCGCTATGGCCAAGAGCGTTGGACAAATGTGGGTTCACGGTATTGCTCCTAAATAGCTTTATCCGTGTGATTTACTAATTGTCCTACACTCACTGGGATTACTACGGTTTTCTAGGGTTTTCAGTAGTACTTGAGCGAATGCTATCCTAGTTCTATCGGAAAAAAAGTCGGCCCTAGCCGCAAATGGCAACGAAGACGAAATAATAGTAATTGCCCCCCTCCCCCGCACAAGCATGTGGTTGCTTCTGGGGTACTCCTAGTTTGGAGTATTGTGAGGGTGAGAATTATTATTATTATTATTATTATTATTAGTTATTTGTGTACCAAGGTACTGAAGTTCAACTTTTTGTAATGAATGTGGAATTTAGTTGCCGAGGCCTATAAGGCCGAGGAATATAAACCACATGAGCTGTAAAAAGAAACTCGTTTTTAAATTGGAAAAAAGTTTTGTTTGGTTCTCACATCTCGCCAAAGCCAACTGAAAAAATCGTACAATAATCACATAATATGTAAAGAGATATTTTTGTAGGCTTTGCGACTAAATGCTATTGAGAAAACTTGTTAAGATTGAAAAACTGTGTATAGTTGTGCAAAATTTCAAAACCACAGGCCTACTCTAATTGTTTGCCTTCTCTCCTTGTCCATTATGAACTGAGTAGGTGTGACAAATTTCAAAAGCCTAGGCCTACTTTGATTTTTATGCATTTTATATATTCTAGTTTTACATTCTGTACAAGTTTATCCTGAAAGCTGCACTTTACTGAGTGTGACAAATTAGTTTCTTAAAATTTCCAAGGATTAGCTGATATTTCGAAACTAAAATTATGCGACAAATTAGTTTCGAAATAAGCCAGGCTAAACCTGAGAAATTCAAATTTCTACTTGAAATTTGTTTGTCTTTTACAAGAGCCGTTTCATCTATATCCCGGGGACACAGTGTATAAAAATATATTAAAAATATTTTGTAAAATGCTAATATGAGACATTGCAATAATAAAAACTGGCGAAGGAGGTCGCAAAAAAAGTACGAACGGAAAATGTCGCCCCACTAAACTTTTGCCATCCATTTTATCAAGCATTCTCGCCTTTCCCCTTCTATCTCTTTTAATTTCGAACAAGGTCTCCCCGCTATATGTCCCAGTTCCGGGGGTTGTATTCTCATTACTTTTGACAAAGAGTTTAATAAACGTAAATCCAAAACTAAAATTAATGCGCGGGTTTAATTATGATATCCAAGACTGGAATATCAAGCGGCTCCTAACGTTCCCCTGGCAATTTTTCTGCCATCCACTTATTTCGCAAAGCCCCTGGGGCTCGATTTACTGGCAATTTAAATTCAAGTTTGGTCCCAGATACGGGGAAGGCGTGCAGATGCACTTAACGTTTTTAAATGGGTAGTTACGCGGTCGCCGATCGCGAGAGTAAAAGTTTTTGAATTAAAGGATATTCTTGTAGGAAACTAAAAGGCGTTATCGCAGTTATACGGACATATCGGCATAAGAATAAGATTATTTAAAAATCAGAGCGAAACTAATCATAATTTTCTCTCAAATGCAATTCTTTAGTACGTAGAAACTATTGGGCTTTCCCACAAAATTGCAATTTATAATTATGATATGCATATGATTAGTTGGCTTTATACATATATACGAGTTTACTATTTTTTTTATTATTTAAAAATTTTCTGTGTTATTCTTGGCAAGTTTTTTCAATTGTTAAGAAAACTTCCTTGACTACCACATTTAAACTTTACAGTGAAAACGACATACGTTACGGCCATATACAGCCATCATCATTTTAACATAGTTTCCGTTATATATAGTTTTATTTTCGTTAAAATATAACAAAAAACATTCATCTAAAAGGGAGAAAAAATTATATATTCGCAGTGTCAAAACCTATCTGTTTAGATCCCGTTAAAAATAAATTCATAAGTTTTAAGTTTTTTAAAGGCATAGTATAGTATGTCTAAAGTTATCAGTATAGTAGGCTAGAAATCCCTAAATATATTTTTTCCCTATAGGCAAATGATTTATCCAAATGACCAACCGACATAAGCGAGGTAGCCGGAGATTGTCTGCCAAACAATGAAGTGGGAAAACCACATTATAATATTTTCTTTGTCATTTTATTTGTATCTAATTTATTCTTAATATCAGCCAGAATATATAATAGGGTTCACTCAAACTAAACCTCACTACTAGTTACTTAACACTTGTTACGTGACACTTGTTGTTCAAACTTCAATCAAAAATACATCATTCGCCATCTTGGAGCGGCGGCCATTTTGAAAGTATTACAATATTGAGTATTACATATTGTATTGTCACCGGAACTAAAGGTGTATGCAAAAGACAACAAAGATGTTAAGTTGTGAGTGTAAATGTAAATACAAGAAAAAGTGATAATGGGCATAATAATAATATCTAGGTAATAATAAAATAATATGCTCCTGCCTGGACTTCATTTGTTGCTTCCCATATCATTCCTATCTTTTTGATGTGGTTGATGTTACACCGTACTGATGATTGCTAAACACGTCTATGCGGTTACTAGTTTTTTTTTTGTTTTCTAACTTTGAGTGCTTAAGCCCATTATCACTTTTTCTGGTGTATGCAAAATTTCAGCTCAATCGGATGTCAGGAAGTAGTTCTAATTCAGCTTGCAAGATTCGACCTACACTAACAGGTGAAAAATAAAAGCTTGTAAAAAGGTTCAGAATAATTGTTTTTTTTTGCAAGGATATTTTGAGGTCTATATTGGTTGTGAGAAAGAATGATAGCGCGGTCAGTAAGACTATTAACAATACTTGTTTTTGCGGAAACTAGGAACATTTGATATAAAAATTTAAATACCTTTCTGACCATATTTTTTTATTGAACTTATTTGTAAAAGTCTTAGATTAATAGTTTTATTATATTTTAACGAAACTAAAACTATGTACAAATGAAACTATTTTAATCTGTTGATGGCTTAATCTGGCCGAAACGTAGGTACCTATGTCGTTTTCACTGTGAAGTTGAAATGTCTTTTCAATTCTGGATTAGATATTCGATATTCGATTAAGTGCATGTAAACCACTTTATTTTCCAAATTTTAAAGCCTGCTATATACCTAGTTTAATTTAAGCTCATAATCGATTATTTATTCCCATGGGTAACTAATATGTTATACCAATCATGAATTTTGCCAATAATTTTTCTCAAATTTTTATAGTACCTAATACAGAACAAACTGGCAAGTGTGACACATCAAATTAAATGGGATACTTCACTTTATAAACAATGCGTCATTAAAATTTTTGCCAGATAATTTAATTTTTGACCCCAAGAGAGACAATTTCTATGTTAAACATTTTTGTGTAGCTCTAGAAATAAAAAAGTTACAGTGGTTCAAAAATTTCCAATTTGTTTTAATTTTGGTCATAGTTTTCGTAGGTGGCCATGGACAGCAACTTTTAATTATGACAAAAGAAGGCCACACAGAAGAGCTATTGATCGCACCCGCCACCGAGTTAAAAAATAGCCGAGATATTATGTTGAGTGAGCCACTTCTATATCTACAATAATTTTCATCTCTTCTATTTGTCTTCTATTTATGAATTTACGAATAGTGAATGTTTAATTATTTTATTTTAGTAGGAGGTAAACGATAATCAATTGAAAAAAAAAAAGCACTCCGGGCGGAATTCGAACCCTGGGCTCCTACTGGGGCCGTAGGCACTTTTAACCGACTATAAGCTACCGGAGCATATTGGGTTCCATTGGCTAGGTAATATGAGTTCCAACTGACTATTAGCAGTGACTATAGAAGTAGTCACTGCTATTAGTGAGTAGCGATGAGATGTAAGAAACTCCAGAGGCTTCCACAACTACCATAAGGGGTTAGAGGGTGGAGGGTAACATTCATTATTGTTCAACTTCATATGAACGTATGTCGTAAACGTCCTAACTTTTGAGATGCAGGGCGTTAAAGTCCATTTTTTTAAATTGAATTTTGGCTACATCTCCCGAAATAATCAAGCTGCTGAACTGAAATTTGGCACTGCTATGTTTTTGGGGATGGAGAATAAGCTGAAAATTTCACCGTATCTCCCAGAGGGCGCTACTTGCGCTGTTTTTTGATCACGCTTTTACGCGTAACTTTTTTGAGGTTATCTTTTTGGTCCTGCAGGTCCATCATTTTAGTGCATCTTTTCATTCTGCAAGAAAAAGGTACTCTTGTTTCATAACGATTAAATCAACCGTTTGCTTTGAAATTGCCAAAACGTTCTCCAAAACACCTGTTGACTTCAATATTCGAAACATAAAATTTTCACCTACCACCTTCAAGTGTTACAGATCCACTGTACCATTTAAACTGAGAAAAAAATCCCTATGAACAATGTACCAAAAACATTCGCTTTCAAAATGGAAAGGATTGAATTTGACAAAATTTGGACACTCTATTTCAAGAAAACCAATGGTGTTTTGACCAATGCCCATTTGGCATTTTTTTCAACATTTTGAATGTACAGTTGATCTATAACATTTGAAAGCAGTAGGTGAAAAATTTATGTTTCGAATATTGGAATCAACAGGTGTTTTGGGGCACGTTTTGGTAATTTCAACGCAAACGGTTGATTTAATCGTTATGAAACAAGAGTACCTTTTTCTTGCAGAATGAAAAAATGCACTAAAATGATGGACCTGCAGGACCAAAAAGAAAACTTCAAAAAAGTTACGCTTAAAAGCGTGATCAAAAAACAGCGCAAGTGGCGCCCTCTGTGAGATACGGTGAAATTTACATTTTCAGCTTATTCTCCATCCCCAAAAACATAGCAGTGCCAAATTTCAGTTCAGCAGCTTGATTATTTCGGGAGATGTAGCCAAAATTCAATTTAAAAAAATGAACTTTAACGCCCTGTATCTCAAAAGTTAGGACGTTTACGACATACGTTCATATGAAGTTTTTTTCTTAAAATGGGCCCAAGAATAACCCCCTTAAGTATTAGCATGTCATTAAGGAACACCCTGTATAGCGACTTAATGTAAGTATCGAACGTGGAAATTCCAACTTACAATGTCAAGCCAAGAATATTAAAAAATAAGGAAGGATTTTTGTACTGATTATCCTTTACCTCCTGTGACACAAAAACATCCGTTTTACTTATAATTACAGGTACTAAAATTCACCCTTGTTTGTTTTTTATCTTATATCTAAATATTTGTGTGCAGCTAGAGTAATCAATTTTTCTATTAGGTTAAGTTTACGTTTAGTGATTCCTTTACGCTTTTAAGCACGATTTCCCATAAGACAATAAACTTGAAACACTTAGCCTAAAATAAAATAAAAATTCCCAAACATAGAGCATAGAGCCAAGTAAATTGCAATATCTTGTAAATCAAATAATTATTTATAAGTATTCCCAATTTCTCAAGAGTAATAATATATTAGGTACTAATGGAAGCTAAAATTTCTCTGTTAAATTTGTGGCCAGAGCACTTTCGCTTTCCCCCACAATAACATGTATATACAGGGTGATTTTTAACCTATACGAATAAACATGGGAAATTGTAGGTTTCGCCAAGTAATGACGAATAATGAGTTTTTAAAAAATATGTATACAGGGATATTGAATTTTAAAGTACTAATATAAAATGTGATTATAAATGATCGCCAGACCTCAATCAGCTTACTTTTATTTCTTGGGGTCACATAAAGACCTTGATTTGCGTAACTGAAGTTAAGCGGGAGGAAGAGTTACAAAATCGCATACTAATCCGACAACATCGTCTATTGACTGTATTGACAATAGTGGAAATACCTAACTTCGAACAGTTGCTGCGACGTTCGTTCATAATGCATTTTCAATTATTAATACTTTGAAATTTACGTTTTCAATTATTTTTCTCAAAATACCTGTATATTTATTTTGGAAATTAAAATTAAGCTTCTACTATATTTCTTTTTATTATTAGTCATTGCTTGTCAATAGCTCCGATTTCCCAAGATTATGCGCACAGGTTAAGAGTCAGCCGGTTTAAGTTCTATGCCTGAATCATAAGATTGTATAGCTATGTATCTCTACAGTTCTGATCAGAAGAAATTTTATAGAATAGAACATAGAACAATCGATGAAATCGATAAGCCAATACACGAGCAAGGAAGTATTCACAGTGCGCAACACGGACAGGACATGAACATCAATACATATATAACACCAAAGACAAATAACTTACAATTTCGTCATGATTCCATGGATATTGCTATGCGTGAAGTAAAACGTAAACGCAGTAAAACGCTTAAACGAAATGAACGGAAAACTAATCTAAGTTTTCTATTCTGGTTTGCTAAAGATAAATCTTGAACATTGGTTTTTATATAGAAAACACATCATTTACTTATACCTACACTATAGAGTTTCTACATTAAACAATCTTATCCAAGAGTTTTAATTTACGACCTTTTGGATTTAACTACAACACATTTTTGTTGTTCCTGGTATTGTGAGGGTGACAATTATTATTATTAGATATTATTTCACTAGATCAGTTTTGCCAGAAATGATGCCAAGACTGGTGCAAAGATTGGGAAATGTGGAAAGTTTTAAACCATATTTAGGTGACAAGGGCAGGGGCCAAACCCTAAAGGGATTTAGAGTCAGAGGTTCTAAATGATGGGAAAGACAATCCAGGAACTAGCGCAAGCTTTCGTTGCACCAAATGGTTTGTCACGGCCAACAGTAGAGCGGAGTTTACAGCAACACGAAGAATTATAGACACGAGTAATATCTCTAGGGCGATGGGGAACATTGCGATTTGGTAATATTAAGCAATATTACGGTTTTTATGAAATTTTAAATCTTGTGGATGGGACACAGAACGAGGACGGTGGTCTCACAAGTCTTCTTAACATAAATTTTATTTCAATCGGCCTGTTTCAGTAGGCCTTCATTTATAAATTGGTGCAAGACCATGATTTCTCATTATGAACAACTTTTCCTTATAAAATTTTTCAATGTCTGGAATACTTGAATAGAGAAGACACTTTCCTTAAACACGAACACTATATAAATACATTACATAACTATTGTTATATTTTTGAAAACTGAAAATATGCTATAAATTAATAGGTCTGAACTCCCCAAGGTAGGTATAAGTAAATGTATTGCATTCGCCCAGTATATCAAAATCTAAAATCATTGAAAAATTAAGTATTCTAAAAATAAATTTGGCATTGCATGTTCCAGATTTATTATCCTATTATTTTAAACATCAATTCCAAGTAATGTCTTCTAAAAAACATTACATTACATCTAGTTTCTAAAATAAATAATACTCCTAATAAAATCCCGAAAATTGAGTGTAACATGAAATTTTTCCTGTTTTTCTCGGATAAAAAAATAAAATTGGGATTATTTATTTTACGAGTGGGTGCATAGGAGGAATATATCCGCAGAATGTACATAGTACTTTTTGCGACTCTATCTCTAATTTTACGAGTAAACTAGGAAAATTATGCCGTAAAATTTATGGGTGGCTTCGACAGTAAAGCATGCAACGGGTAAGCTATTGAGGATTCCAGGTGTTTTATTTGCAAATTTCGACATTAATGGCGCACTTGCCATTCCACATTTCCTACACAAATACGAGTACACATTGTTCATTGTTCAGGGTAAAATATTCTTCCATAACTTACGACAGTAAACAACGGTTGCGAATTCCATTCCAAGTTCCAAGTTATTATAGGTGCACATTTGAAGAAAGTTTCTGCACAATAATTTACTTTTGTTTTGATGGAATCAACATAAAAAAGCTGAAGGAATTGGCTTAATAATAATGTCCTATTGTATTTTATGAATACACAGGGCTTAACTGAACTGATGGTCGAAAATGAAACCACGCATTCTTGGAGTGAAAATAAGGGCACTTCTTCATATATTTTTTATCCTACGGGCCATAGTTTTTTTTATACAGCGCGTAGAAGTTTAAAGAAAAATAAATATATTTCTTAGTATCTCTAGAAGTATACGAGATATGTTCTTCAAACTTGGCGTGTCACATGAGTGGATAAGCCGCCAAACTTAAGGTTGATATGAAGCTTCTGAGGCCTCCAGTTGCGGAGATACAGGGTGTTTTTTAAATATATTATTTCAGAAAAATATGAATACCCTGTATAATCGCATTTTTGAAATTTGTTTTGAGTGGCGAATCCAATGGTTAACAAAAAGTATGTCTTAGTATTTTTTCATATTCGTAGCCGTTTCTTAATTATTGTCTATGGATGTCAATTAAACTTTATTTAACAAAATACGAAAGCAAAAATGATAATAAAAAAATGTAATGCTATTAGAAAATTATTAAATGTTAGAAATGACCGCCGTCTCTTTCAATACACGCAACTATGCGTTTCCGCATGTTTATTATTGTCATTGGCAAGTCCACAGCAAAAGTGCATGTCAGTCAATTCTTCGAATGAATAAATAATTTTTCTAAATATTGATACTGAAGTGCAGAGTTGACAACCAAATGAATCAAATAATGCAAAGTTTAATTGACATCCACAGATTGCTAGATTTATTCTTAAAATGACTTGTTTATTGCAGCATTGCCGTTCTTTGAAAATAATTAAGAAACGGCTGAGAATATGAAAAAATACTAAGAGATACTTTTTATTAACCATTGAATTTACCACTCAAAACAAATTTAAAAAATGCGATTATACAGGGTATTCATATTTTTCTGAACTAATTAATTTTAATAACACCCTGTAACTGGGTGCCTCAGAAGCTTCATATCAACCTTAAGTTTGACGGCTCATCCGCTTATGTGACACGCCAAGTGTGAAGAAAATATCTCGTATACCTCTAGAGCTACTAAGAAATACGTGTATTTTTCTCTAAACTTCTACGCTCCCGTAGGAGAAAAAAAATATACGAAGAAGTGCCCTTATGTTGACTCCAAGAATACGTGGTTTCATTTTTGACCATCAGTTCTGTTACACCCTGTATATTATACCGAATCCCTAATAAAAGTTCTAAAAGATCATGTTCTCATGCTATAAATATGGAATTGTGTTAATTTTTCATGCATATTTGTTAAAATACGAAAACAATACAAAATTGCAGGTACCAATACACTATAAAGAAGTACCTATTTAGTTTTATCTACACTTTTTTGTTTTTAAAACCTAATTTTCCCTGTACCTATACAATTTGACGCAAACAACACCCGGTGTTCGTGTGTATAGAATTACGAAGTACATCCTAGATCCATAAAAAACCTACCTATTTTACATAGAGAGGGGTGTTTTGTGGCACAGCGGATCAAGAATAATCAGTTGAAAAAAAATTTACTCCAGCCGGGATTCCAAGTAGTTGTTGTTGAAGACACAGATGTCTCCAACATTTCACCGCTACTCACTGTACAAATACCACCTAGCCGATGGAACCCGTTTCTGCTCAGCTATAATCGTCTCGTCAATTAGCTACGACGTTGACAACACACATTTGATAAACTCTTCAAAATCAGGGACGTATCGGGTAAGCTGAATTTTCGGACGTTTAAAAAAAGTCGAAACGAAACCGATTTATTTTTTATTGTTTCTATATAGGTGCCCAGACAAAGAACTTGGAAGAAGCAGCAATATAGTTTTGCGTTTTGTGGTGTTAAACATATTGTTACAAAAATGAAATAAGGCCCTGGCACCCCTGAATTGTCGATTGTTATGAACTAAATTACCAATGTGTCAGTCCTGGGGTCCGATTATTCGGCAAAATGAGAATATATAACTGATTATCCTTATTACCTGCCATGCTCAAAAACATCCCTCTTTATTTACAATTACAGGTACAAAAATCTATTCATATCTGTTTTATCTGCATATTTTTTGTCGCACTTGTTTCGTAAATTAAAACCACCGAAGATAAAACAACATGGATAGGTCACTCCGAATTATATGGTCGACGCAGTCTGATCGCCGATACGCCTTGCCTCTCATCAACTCTACTTTAGCTTCCCCGCCGCCTGGAGTAGTGTTAGACGGTAAAATTCGAATATACATCTGGCCCCATAGAGGCAAGCCTCGGCAAGATCAAAGTGCCGCGGCCAAGTGAGGCTACTACGGTTCTATATCCGGTGGTTTAAACGAAACACCCTGTTCGATATCGTCATCCTTGCACCCACAAGTCAAGAAAAAAACAACCGCGTCACTCCTACTTTCCGTAGAGCACTCACCGCGTCCAGACCGATGTCTGTGCCCAGCGCGGCGCCCGACACGATGCCGTTGGGCACGTCGGCGCCACCTGGCGCCTGCTGGGCCAGCAGTTCGGCCTTGGCGGCCGCCTGCTGGGCGACGTGGTTCGCCGCCGACGACGTCGCCGCCCCGTTCTGCGGCTTCGTCGCGTCCAGCAGCACCTTGAGCGACGCGATCGCGTGCAGCTGGGTGGCCTTCTCGTCCACGCGTCCTGGAACAAGCCGACAATGTGGGTAGAAAAGGTGTAGGTGACTGGGGTTGGCAGGGGCGTGCAGTCCATGGAAGCAAGGGAAGCAGTGCTTCCCCTAAACCAAAACAATGTAAAATGATAAAATGTAATTTTTTAATTTTTAAACAGGAAGCAATTAGTTTAGTTACCTAGGTATATCAAAAACGCTAAAAATTATCTTATAAGTATATAATATATCAAATCTACAATATGTTATGCCTATAGCAAATGCGGCGTTGACTCCGACTGCGCCCGTCCTACCGAGCTACAGTACAGTACAATGTAAGCTATGCCGGCCGCCAGCTTTTCTGTAGCGTTCGATAGTCGAGAGGTTATTGAACTTTCCACCTCCACCGCACTGGCTGACGCGAATGAGAACGCCTGTTTTAAGCGGGCGTGGAAGCTATCGTTGCAATAGGTTCTTTGTTTAATTTAGTTGGTTTTGATCTGCGTCGGTGCGTCGCGCGCGTCGTATCTCAGGCGATATGGAAGACAATAATACGGACGTGGACATGCAAATACCGTCAACTGCGGCTGTCGGGAATGATGTTGAAAATGTTAAAGTTGGACAATTATCAAGTAAGAAGAGTGTGTGTGAATGTGTAGTGTATGCCTTAATAATAAACGGATTTTCAACATTAAACTTTGCGGATAAGCTTCAATTAATTATAAACGGAAGAGCAAAACCCCTATGAAAAATTTAACCACAAACAGACTTTCACAGATATCGCTGTTGTCTATTGATAATATAGGTACTTCTCCAGAACATGTTAGAGCATCGACGTTTTTATGATGACGTCATTGACGAATTCGCAAAAAGTGATCGAAGAATCGAATTACATTACAAATATGTAAGTTTTTAAACATTGCTTCCCTTACTTAAAATGTCACCGCACGTCCCTGGGGGGTGGTCGGGTAGCATCAGCGTCCAGAAATATACTAATAAGTCCGGGCACTCGGCCTTGTGTAAACAAACGTTTCCCTCTTGCCCTCTCCCGCTCCCCTCCTCATCGAGCCGATCGATATCTTATAATATAGGAAAATAAATTGTACACAGTGTAGCTGAGAGCGGTCCGTTGCATTCTACCGGGTGCGCGCAAAATATTACCGCAAAATATTACCGACCGACCGTGACTGTGTTGTAGTGATGCCTAGTAACGCTTTTTACTGCAGTACGGATGGCTGTAAAACCAGTTCAAAAGACTATATTACCCTTTTTTCATTTCCTAAAGACCCTGAAAGGCAAGATTGAGTTTGAGGTACCTACCTACAAAAATTAAGACATTTTTATGTGACATTTGAATATTTAGGTATTAATTGAAGAATAATATAGATATAATATTAAAATATTGAAAATTTGAAGGTGCCAGCAATGGAAGAATGCCTTAGGGTTCATCGGAGAACATAAATTTGCGAATATTCCACCTGAAAAGGCATAATATAAGCCTAAAAGAATTTGTAAGGCACATATTGATGATCAGTCATTCACTTTGTCCGGAAAACGTTTAGTAAAAACTGGCTGTCCCCTCGGCTGTCCCATTAAGATTATTGCCAGAAGCTTATGGTAAGACGCATGCTTGTGTAGGTACGTATGCGTAATATTTTGTTCTGTATTGTTTATGTCAATTTAAATATCAAAATAGGTATTTACTACAGGATGAAAAAGTATATATGATTAGTTTAACTCTTTGTCGTTAAATATTTATTTGTTATTTATGTTTTTGTCCCCTCTATGTTTTGTTAGGCTTTATTAAAAATGAATTAACGTAAAACATAAAAAAAATTGCATTTTTATTCATGTTCCAACCAAAGTCTACAGATATACCTACTAATTATGTAGATTCTGGTAATATTTACTTTGTATTTTAATTTAACTGTACCTACCAAAAACTAACGATACACCGAGGGGAAAATCATTGGGGCATTTTAGTGTACAAGTTAGAGGCATTTCGGTGCATTTCGGGTCATTTCGGGGCATTTCGAGGCATTTCGGGGCATTTCGGTGCATTTCGGAGCATTTCGGGGCATTTCGGTGCATTTCGGGGCATTTTGGTGCATTTCGGTGCTTTTCTTACGTATACGCACGCGCAAAGAGGGAAGTGGGGAGAAAAGTCAAGCGGGGTAACCGGTAACCGCCACGTTCGGTCGTTCCCAGCCCGCCAGCGCCAGTGGTGCGGTATTTAAACCCAAATACGGTCTACGGTCCGAACGTGGCTATACGGCTACCGTACACAATTGTACGGTAATTATACAGTATAAATGTATATATTGTATAAATATTATTTATTTTATTGAATGTTATTTGCAAACTGGAAAGACAAATTTAAGTTTTAATAAATATTTGCACTGATTGATAGATGTCGTTTTTTGTACTTATTTATAATTATTTCTGTTTGTGTCTCAAACACAAAGTACTTAATTTCGCTCTTAAATACAAGATGGCAGTCATGCAAACCAGATATAACCCCAAAATACGGTAATGTGTAACTTCAAGGTTGGCAGCGCTGCAGCCCGCAGACCTGCACTCGCAGTCGCCCTGGTCGAACGCATCAAATGACGGCACTTCCGGTTATATCGGAAGTCGATGACAACTTCGTTATTTTAAATGGAACACCCTATATTTTATTGCATTTTTTGGATTCTACGGAAAATTCTAGGTACATTTCATGTATCATGTCCTATACCGAAATTCAACCGTCTTTGAGATATTGGCCATTTTAGAGAAAAAATGACAGATGCAGAGCCGTACTTAATTGACAGTTTCTTCATAACGGCTACATATTTTGTAATGTGCTCTTGGCATTTTGTAGTCAAAGGCTTGGTGCAGAGAAATACCATAAAGAAAGTTTCCGATCTTGTACAGGGTGCTCACAAAAAATTATTCAAATATTAATTTAAAAAATGCCAAGAACTAAAAATTTTCAAATGGAAACCCCCATTTTATTTGTAGTAGCCGTATTCAGCACTTCTTCATCAAGGAGGCGTTTTTTTAAGTTTGATAAATCTAGTTGGCCATGGCTGATTATACGATTGTCAGAAAATGAATAAATGTAATTTAGTTTAAATTATTGTAAACAATGCCGGCTCGGTTAAATTACACAAACGAAGACTATTTAAATTTATTTATTATTTATGGAGAATGCAACAGAGTTATATCAAGAACTTGTAATACATTTGCTGCTCGATATCCGGAAAAACCGGAACCATTATCAAACATTGTTAAGCAACAATACAAAAGAATAAGCCAATTTGTAAACAGCACAGATAATGAAATTGCCCTTTTGGGATTCTTCGCGGAATATCCAAATAAATCTATAAGCCAGTGTTCTGTAGAGTCAGGAATATCATGATGTTCAATTAACAGAATATTGCAAAAACATAAGTTTCACCCGTTTTCATTTTCAATGGTTCAACAGTTGAAACCCATCGACTTCCCTAAACGAGTGGATTTTGTAGAATTTATTCTGACGAAGTTTCAAGAGGATGAATCATTTTTTGAATAATATTATTTGGACAGATGAAGCAAAATTTACTAAAAATGGATTATCAATGGTTTAAGAGTCACCGATGAAAAAAATTATTTTTTAAATGGAACGCCCTATATATTTTTGCATTTTTTAATAGAGCAAAAAATTACCATTCCAAAAATATATAACACTTAATGGTTTACATAAGTAGTTTTCAATTACTAATAACTTTTATGATTTCATGTATAAAATTGGAAGCGCGCCCTTTCAACAAGTAGGCTTTGGACGGTGAGACAATGAAATAACCGTGGAAAAATGTTTACTGATACCTGTCAAATTTTCAGTTAAGCTGTTAAAGCAGTGTACAGATTTTTCTATTCTTGTGTTGAGGATTCTAAGGGAAAACGGCCCTCACCCTTTATCACAGAAAAAATCCAAGCATTACAAGCAAATGATTTCCCGGTTGGAATGACATACTGTACTTGGTTACGTGATCGAATCGCTCAAGACACAAACTTTGTTTTCAACATGCTTTGGACTGACGAATGCTGCTTCACACGGGCTGTGGTTATAAACACGTATGTACATTTTTACTTATTTAGCTTTTTCTCTTCCATATTATCTTTTTATTTAATATAAAACTAGCTTTGTAAATCCTAACGCATTCGCCAAAATTGTGAATATTTCTAATTTCTAGTTTTTGTTTTAGATACAACAGTCACATTTGGTCCCATGAAAACCCGCATGCTGTTCGGCGGTTTAATTTCCAACGTCGGTTTTCATCTCAATGTTTGGGCAGGAGTTTATGGAGATCGATTAACTGGGACTATACATTCTACCGGAAAATTTAAACGCTGAACGATACTTGGATTTTCTGAGAAAGGTTTTATTTGATAATTTGCCACTACAAGAATGCGTGACATGTGGTTTATGCACGATGGTGCACCAGCACATTTTGCGAGACCTGTTGGTGCACCTTTAGAGGACCAATGCCCCAACCGTTGGATCGGGCGAGGAGGGCCCATTGGATGGCCGCCTCCATCACCAGACTTGAATCTAATGGATTTTTCTAATTGGGGATACATGAAGGCGATTGTGTACGAACAGGAGGACATCGACAACGAGGAGCAGTTACGTGAACGAATCGAAGGTGCAGCTGATCAAATCCGGAATAGTCTTGGACTTTTTGCACATATCCGGACTTCTTTAATTAACCGAGTGAATTTGTCGATCGAGGTATCTTTGAACAGCTACTGTAGTGCTATGCATGTGCAATGTGTGCTAGTGCAGTTGTGTTTTTGGATTACCCTTCGGGTTTTTCCTGGCTGAGGGGATCCACCTCGTCGTAGTCGTCAGGCTGAGTACCTCGCTTCAAACAAAAGGAATGGCGGAGGGAAACCAAGAAGTCTCCAACAGATTTAGAAAATGTAATTGTTGTGTTGTGTAGTGTTGTGTGACTTTTAATGTAAAAAGCAAGAAAACAGAAAATGGTGCAATATTCAATCCTGAAAATGTCAATAAGGTAGGTAGAAAGTAATCGTTTTCAAAAGGAAGTAGAAATTTCAAAAGGAAGTAGAAATTTCCTGGTGAATCCTCGGATAAATTGATACACGTGGCAACGCCGCGCTATTTCACTACCTGTCACTACTATTGACATAGGCGAAATTTTAAGACATGTCACGGCGGGCGTCCATAGGCGGCGTTTTTTGAGGGGTTTTATTTATACAATTTAAAAAAAGGCTTAAGAAAATTTTTGAAAATTTATTTTGGCAAATCTAATTTTTCTTTATCTGCCATAAATTTTTTTGTACAAAGTGATAGTTAACCCTGTATTATCACTGTTGCGGAAAACAAAATTTTAGTGTCTTTTTAAATAATATTTCATTTTTTCAATTGATTAGCATAGAAATTTTAACCAGGAGTAAGGTTGAATTTCCGGAGCACGTCTATGAAGCTACTAAAAAAAAATCAAAAGTTACGTCGTTCCATTGAACAATATATTTGAAACCTTAATCAATGGTCGCAGTCCAATTCTCATTCCGCGAAAAGCAGACATGCGAGGAGTTGGATAGTTATAGGTGACGCTGACAAGGAAATCGGCATCCATGGTCAACTTGTCGCGCAATATAAAAAATGCCTTAAATTGTACTTCGGAGCCGTAGCATGAGGTCTAATAAAACTTTTATATTGAAAATTCATAGCACTGAGAGGGTTTATCTAACCAGGTGCTCAGATAATTTTAGAAAATTACACAGCACAGGGTCTTCAATTTGCTATGCTATATGCAATTTTTTATTTATTTTTTAGTAAAGCGATTTTCTCGCCTATTTTGCGCCCCAGAAAAAAAACCGTAAGGTAACAAAATATGATCAACTTTTCGCGCATAATACTAAAAGAAAACTCGAATCTATACAGGGTGTATCTTTGATAGGTACAGAAACTTTAACCACGTAATCGGGGACGTTCATAAAACCGAAAAATGAAAAAAAAAATTTTTTTACTCGATGTTTAGAAAATGGGGCAAATCAATCTTTATCCGTGCTCAATGCACGCCGCTGGATCGTCACTAGAAGCGCTTAGAGGGGAGGTCTAACCTCTCCCTAGGAGATGGAGGGGAATAACGTTAGATTAGGAAGGGGAATACCGCGACGTGGCCGCATGTCAGAGTGGAATAAATCTGCTTGCAGAATTAGGTACCTAGGTACCTTTGAAAATTACTGTTGGTAGGTATCCACGTTTTTTTTATGATGTCGGTTGCTGTGACGAACTGTTTATTGCTTTCTTCACAGGCGCACACAATAATTTAACAAACACGTCAGTTTTTATCACTTTACTGTTATTTTAAGTCCCTAGGCAGCAGAAATGTATCCGAGCGCCGCTCGGAGAAGTCATTGCTAGAAAACCATTGCTGATTTCACACTCATAATTTTTTGACAAGTCTTTTGTGGAGTAGGTATCTATCTACCTACCAATTTTACAACTGATTTTCAGGCCGCAATTTTTTTATCCTAATAATTAGCCATCTCTTGGGACACCTTGGGATAATAAATTTCTGATCGGCAATCAACTGAATAAAGTATTTGTTTTAAAATACAAATTATCTGTAAAAATTGCAAATTTCCACAACCACCCATGGGGTAGAGCAGCGGCGCGTTACTTTTTTTTAGCGGGTGTTCGCCTGTAGCCCTATCATCCCGAAAAAAGTGGGGGAAGACTGTAATTTGACGTGAATTTAACGCGCGTCTTCGATTTGTTCATAGTTTTTAATATTTTTCAACCCTTGTCCGATAGTGCGCCACCTTTAAACCCCCTCAGGGTTGTGGTCCTATGTATTATCTACTTTTAAAAAATTATTCGGTTCCGAAAAAAGTGGGGGAAGACTGTCATTTGATGTGAATTTAACGCGCGGCCCCGATTTGTTCATCGTTTTTAATATTTTTCTACCCTTGCCCGATGGTGCGCCACTTTTAAACCCCCTCAGGGTTGTTGTCCTGTCTATTGTCTACTTTTAATAGTATATTACACACCGAGGTGTCTCGAGATAAAGTTAACCTCGGCGCTTCGCACCTCGGTTAACTATTTAATCTCTCGACAGTAATGAAACACTTCCCACCTCGGTTTGTAATATACTATTATCTCGCTTACTTCCCACCCTCCTGGGTGGAAAGTTTACTTTCCACCGCGGGAGGGCGGGAAGTAAAAGTAAAAAAATTGACACTTTCAAACTTCTAACTAGTCAGAAATGTCGACATTACATACATGGTTGTAAATAAAAAATTATTCGGTTCCGAAAATAGTTGGGGAAGACTGTCAAATTGGCGTGCTTATCATTTCCGCATTTTTTAACCCTTTGCCGTTTCGGAACTCTCTCAAGTTAATTCCTTACTATTCCTCTTACTTTTCGTAAAAATTTGTCGCGTAATGTCCCCAAAAACTGCGTGCCCTTGACTACTGGCCGTAATTCCTTCGCCGAGATTCGCCAGGCGCGGGCATATGACGTTGGCGTCGGGCGCTGGCGTCCGACGCCAACTTCACACAAAAACGACGCCGCGCCGAATCGCGCAATAATTACAATTACGAATGAATTCACTGGCACTGATTCACTCGATTTTGCTCCATTTCCACGCCGCGCGGCCCGGCCGACCTACTAAATTACAGCTGGGCGAGGAGCGCAAGCGCGGGGCGCCGGATACCCACTTGACATCCACACTACAGGTGATCCCCACTACTCACAACTTGTGCGCGATATTAGCCAATCGCGGCTCGCGGCCCCTACTTCTCTCGGGGCGGCGCTACTATGTTGCCAAATGTGCTGAAAATTTACCTGATTTAGTAATTTAATTCCGTATAAATTTAATTGTGTAGTGGATTTTTACATGGATTTACCAGTTTTTGTGCTTAATAATTATACGAGATAGTAGATTAACTTATAACGAATGAAACCCTGTATAAATCCGCGAAAATCAAAAATCGGATTTAAGGGACTTTAAGTCAGTTTGGGGACATGTCGGCATAAACGGCAACACCGAATAGTGGTATTGGATGGTATGGGAGAAAGCTTGTGCGCACGCACGCCGTCTCCGTCACCGTACCGCCGCGCCGTAGCCGACGCGCTAGTCGAAGATCGTCCGTCCGATTATTATGGGATTTAACAGCTGATTGATATCGATCCGCGTCCGCCTGTAATTTTTGGGAGCGCCAGCCTCAACAAGCAATTTATTATTATACAGAATGCCTTACGTGTGGCTATTCTGTGGTATAACAATTCTGTTTCCAAAACGTGGACGCGTATGCAAACGTCGCGTCTTGCTAGCCGATATTGTTCCGTTGCTTCATCGGAAGTGAACCTGCTTCTGTACATTTTTCCAGATCCGTTCTCCATTTTTTGGACCAGCAGTGATGTCCAAACCTGTTGCAATTGCCGCTACGAATTTTCAGTGAAATAACAAGTGATTTTTTCATATTTCCGTTAAGAAATGCAGTATTAAACGTTCGCGGCCTTCGTATGAAAACAGTGCTAGATAGGTTCCTACTAGGTACCCCAATTACGCGCGAGGATAAAAGAAGCAGCTTCAAGGGTTCGCGAAAATTCGGGTTTTATTAGACGCATACGGTATGGATCTAATTGTACAATCCACCTAGTCGAGTCCCCGTTGGAATAAATCAGCTGAGGGAAACCGAGACGTCCCTAATATTTGGCATCGCGCCGCTTTAAGTGTGCAGTGAAAAAAAAAACAAGTGTTTTGTTCGTATTTCCGTAAAAAGAGACTACGAGTGTTATAGCTTCGCGACCATCGTATAAAAACAGTGCCACTAGTTAGGTAGGTACTTAGTGCTTTATGTGATTTTGTGAAGATT
Organism: Pseudeuparius sepicola; assembly: GCA_963920635.1. NCBI lineage: Eukaryota > Metazoa > Arthropoda > Insecta > Coleoptera > Anthribidae > Pseudeuparius > Pseudeuparius sepicola. Next base: position 48,482,811 of record OY987298.1, read on the forward strand.
TTTGGATAGTATCTAAACACAAGAAAATAGTAAAAATAATCGATGCATCTCAAAGGTAGGCTTTTTCATGCTATTCGTCGAGCTATTCGCTAAAAGAACCTTTAAGGAGTTGTCCAAAAATTATTTATTTATTTATTTATTTAATCTCCACATACACCAAATGATACATGGTTGCGTCAATATTCTTCAAATACTGCGAAAAAGCCTCGGAAAAAGCGATTCGACTGGCAACCAGTTACCTAGTGCTTCTTGTGATTTTCGAGAGGATTTTTGGATAACATAAGAAAGGAGTACGACACCCGCAAGGAAAATCATCCAGGCATCCGAAAGGTAGTTTTTTTGCATGCTCTTCGCTAAAAGAACCATTAAAGATTTGTTCAAAAATTAGTTGAAAGACTATTCCTGAAATACTGTGAAAGAGCTATACGTCTGACAACGCTGCACGGCGGAATTGGGGGGGATCCGCCGGAACCGGCCTCAGTTCCAGCTGGTCCCGGCAAGGTCAAGGACCCATGGCCGTAGCGTCGGAAAAAGGGGTTTTAATAGCGTTTTAAAAAAATTATTTCTGACGTTAATAAGCACTTTAGAAAAATTTTAATTGCATAGGCGTAACAAGTGCATTTTTCCCGACCTGCCCTTAAAATTTCTGTACTTATCAAAGTTACACCCTGTATAAATTTTCATGCCCTCAAAAGAGCCAAAGATCTTGTGTAATGTTCCGAAACTGTCTGAGGTCCCATTTGCATAAACTTTCTCCCTGCTAAAAATTTTTAATATATTTTTTTCTCCTTTTTCTTAACAATAAACATGCTACGGATACTAATAGCTTTGTCCAATTTCAGTTCTTTATATTGCCCGATAAGTTGGTCATGGATGAATTTCCTTTTTAGCGTCACCTAGCTATCCAAAATTGTCACGTTTATGTTTCATACGTTCTAAACATTCAGGTGATCACTCTGTGGCCAATGTTTTTCTCTACTGACCCTTTAACATAAGTGCGGACTTTGGTTTTAAGTAGATGTTGCCTTATTTAATTTAATATTCAAGTGCACCTTCCATTTGATATTTTCTCACCGGTGACGAATATGCGATGCGACACATTTTTTTATAATAGGCATATATTATGAGGGGCAAAATGGACGATTTCAACATCTCTACGGAGGAGAGGAGAGAGCAATTTATGAGCCCCATCCCGCTCCCCACTACGCTCTTTTATTATTAACGTGCTGGGACTATTAATAAAGTGGGAATTGTGCTGCCCAGAGCAGGGCCGGGCCGGCAGCTGCCGACGAAGTGTGCCTAATGGCCGGTCGAGGCCGAAGGTCGCCGAAATGGGAAACAAGGTGTTTTCTTTTTTTGGGTAGCGAGGTTGTAGGTATTAAACTATTATGTCGAAAACATGCTAGAGAATGAGCGATAAGTAAATCGGGAAATATATAGGGAGATTCAAAACGCGTAGCAGCCGTGGTAGTTCGATAAACTACTCTAAATAATAAATAAATATATATATATACTAATCTAACATGACGTTTTATTTATACAGTTATACGACATTATTCAGGGTGCTTCGCAATGATGTGCAAATATTGGGAGAAAGTATACTACAGGTGGTTTTAAGAGGTCTTTCATGTAAAATTTTTCGATATAAGGCTTCCCTGCAAAGTTATTCGACCCTTATGGGGGGCAAAATTTGGTTTTTTTTTATTTATTATTTTCTCTCAAAAACGGTTAAATTCAGGAACTGGAATTTTGGAATACGTTACCAGCAAGTGTCCGAAGACATTTTACGATAGAATTAGGGCACATAGTCATTTTTGTAGTCCCTGTAGTTAAGTACTACTCTCTTTTTTATATAGAAAAGACAAAAGTGTTAACATTTATTTACATTATTGCAACACGTTTTTTCTGTCAGTGTTACAGAATCAGTGTAACTTGAATGAATACGATCTTTTAACTTGTAGATAATTTTCGTTAAGTTTAGGTAGATAGACAGAATTCTTTTATAAATTTAAATAACGTGTCAAAAAAAATTGCATTTGTGTTTTTCAAAGTAAAATAGAAAAAAATAAAGAACACATCAAGAAAACAATTTTCTTATAATAGGTTACTTTTTATTCATTTCAACTATTTGACCTTGAAAATTTGTGATATAACATCAGCACATAAGCATTTCTCTTCCTAGAAAATCTCCCGCCACAAACCACCATTTTTACTACTTTTACTACTACTATACTTGTTACGAAAGTTAGCCCCCAGTTTTAAATGTCAAGCTACGCCACCGGCCGTGTCAATAATTGTGTTTTCTTGAAATCGGCAGTGAAGTGCCCCAAAATCGTCATTAAAAACTCAGAAATCGGCACTGAAGTAACCCATTATTGTACGATTTTTTCAATAAGTAGACCTTGGCGAGATGTAAACCTCAAACGTCAGATGCGGAGCCATCGCCCGTCAAAAGTGACCAAATATTCAAAACCCGGCCACAAAAGGCCCATTTAACTTTTCGTACACATTGCCAAATTGTTTCCTATAGCAGCGTAATCTTTCAGTATAAATATTTTAGTAGGTTTGAATATCAATAGATTTGTTATGGAGGCTGCGCAACAAGCAGCAGTTTGGTTTGTCTGTTCGAAGGCGCCGTGTCTTATCATACTTGACCTCATGTGGTTTATTTAGTAAATTCCACTTGAGTCATAAAAAGTTGAACTTCAGTGCCTTGGTACATAAATAACTATTAAATACGGCACAAAAAAGTAATTTTATTTTTTCCAGACAAACTATTAAATTATTGAAAAAATAACAAGAGTAAAACGTTTCGAAATTAATTAGGCTACAAAGAACCCAATATAAATTAAAGTTAAATAAAACTTAATTCTAAAAAAAATTATTAAATAAAATAAAAAAATAATTCTTAAAAAGAGGCTCAAAAATCTCCCTTTGTTGAGCCTCACAATATCCCAACCTGCCATAAAACTCTGTGATTAGCCAAGTTTTTCATTTAAATAACCCCATAAGAAGTATTAATAGTTGGGCGACATGTCTGGACATCGTGGAGACCAACAAATTGTGCCTCTCGTGACAATCCAGTGTTCATAGAAATTAAATTTATTAAATCTGTCCCAGTTTCCCTATTTCTTTAAAAAAAGATTAATCAAAAACAACATATCATAAATCAATCATGCTACTTCCCCTCTCGCCGGTCTGATACCATTGGATCCGCGCATCACCCATATTACCTATTACCTCGTGAGCAGGGCCGTGTTAAGGGGGGGGGGCGAAGGGGGTGTTCGCCCCGGGCGCCCTATTCAAGGGGGCGCCAAAATCAACAAAGGCGCTAGTACTAATAATTTACTGCTTCAAAAAACATTTAAACATTTTTTATTTTTTTAGTTACCTACCGATTTTTATTTTTCTAGGACGATGATTTCGCATACAACTACTGAAATGTTGTGAATTCGGAACTTGTCTACGTCTACCGGTGTCGTTGTGGAATATTTTAATTGATTTCGCTATTCTCCCAGAGATGACGCGGTGGCAGCCGGCGCTTGACGATTTGACGTTGATGCGAATCGTTGTAAAAAGGGTTGTTCTTGTTCTGTAAATAAAGAACGCAACTTTCGCAAACGAGCAACGTGTTGGTTAAATAGAGGTATCGACATAGATTTTTGGTTTCTGGATACTAATCATAAATTAGTTGGTACCAATAAGTACATACATTGATATTAGCTGAATCCTGAATCTGTAGCATCTAAGGAAACCTTGTTTTAATGAACTTGAATTTGAATATAAACGCCCAATTCTTGATATGGCAAATGGCAAACGTATAGGTACTAAACAATCACACACTGTGTACTGTGTTTAGAAAAACGTAGCAACAACCTGGTCGTTTCTATTGTGGCAAACTTTCGTATCTTGTAAATTGTAAAAATGTTCTTTCTGATAATATGAGGTTCTGCTTTCTGGTGCAAAATAAAATGTAAAAATTAAAAGTTATTTGCTTTTGTGAAGTATAAATAAAAAATATGTAACTAAACTAAAATCGGTCTTCAACTGTACACTAGATTGTGACAGGTAAATATTTAATGTCCCTAGAATTCCGTAAACGGCGGCCATATTATATTGATATTATTGATAGGTATAACAGAGGAAAAGACCGTAATCAACAGAATTTACCTTTGACGCACACGAATTCTAAATTTGAGTAGATAGAAATTAACATTAAACTCTGTTCTTTGAAGCACAGAAAAGGCTATAATTATAGTTTCTGTGTTCAAAGTTAGGTTAGAACCAAATAATATGAAGGTTAGGGTTAGGCCTCTGTCACAAGAACTGGCATTTCTGCCAGACATGCTGAATACGCACCTGGAGGCGCCCAAAACAATTATGCCAACCTTGTATTACCAAATTAAGAAATGTCATTTCTGGTGTACAGTTTAAGAGAGATTTTAGTAGGTATACATATTTTATTTAATTTACTTAATATAATTTTCATTTTGGGGGGGGGGCGCCAAAAAAGAACTTTGCCCCGGGCAAATTTTTACCTTAACACGGCCCTGCTCGTGAGAGGAGTGCCGGTTGGGTGGCGATTATACTATAGAAATTATAGCCGTCCTCCTTTTACAGTTTTAAGTGATCTCAAATCGATTCCGAATCACTTTGAGATCACATCAGCTGACATCGAGTGTTCCTTTTACAAATGTTCAGTTGATTATGAAGTGATCAGTTTACCCAGCAAATCGATTTTTATGTAATTTGTGTTGGTTTTGAGTGTTTCTGGGGTTAAGGTGGTGAAAAATATTGAAAAATTCATTCAAGGGTGAGATTATAGATAACGTGGTCGTACACTGTTCCATTTACCAATAAAAAATCATTTCACTATCAGATCACTTCATGTTCATTTCACTTCAAATTCACTTGTGCAAAAAGTCAAAAGGAGGGCAACTTATATCACACTTCTCCTTCACAGTGTACAACAATATTAGAACTGTTATTTCCGGTGTCGTCGTAAAATATTGTTCATCTTATATACCATAGAACCCAAATATTCGTAGTACGGTTTGTTCAGCGAATGATCGGCCCTACGTCATAACTCCCGTCCTTGTCTTACTCATGACCATGATATAATAATAAAGAAGGTATGATATTGCGCATTGTGGGCGGAGTTATGCGACGTCACGCGGAGCGGTTTCGGTGGCAGTCAGAAAATATATAGTATATAGGTTAGGATAGGTTAGGGGTGTCAGTGTCAGTTTGTCGCGACGTTAATTTGCATAATTTAAATAATTATTTGCGTTTTAAAATGCGTTGTGCCGGAGCAAGTTGTAATGCAGACAATGAAGCAAAGACATTTACGGGATAGTTCATGCTTTTCCGTTTCCCAAAGGATGAAAATCTTATTAAACAGTGGACGATTGCTTGTAAACGAAAGGACAAATAATTTAATGTGAATACCGCTAGTTTGCTCACATTTTAGTTAGGAAAGCTATGAGAGGAATTTAAAATATGAATTGCCAGGGTATTCAGCAAAAAAATCACCGGCTTTTGAAGCCATCAGACTCCATACCGATACTTAATTTGCCAAATCAAAAGTTAACAGTGAAATATGATAAGGCGAGAAATGAACGAATAAATAATTATAGGATTTTCTTAAATGTTCAAAATAAGTTTTGAGGGATTCCCAGTCTGGACCTCTTGGTTAAAAAAAGTGTAACAAAACTTAATAAATATATATTTTTCCATATTTGCGTTTTATTACAGTTTGCTTTTATGTAGATATGCATTCTATGTTAACAATCTAACAAGTGATACCTTAGCTTAAGCTTAGAGCTTAATGATGGCGATCAAAATTGGTGGACTATGTAAACCATCCCAGCAAATGATGAGCCACATGGAAGAATTGGAGGCAATTTTTAATTCCATGCCCCGATAGTTTCTTGATTAGCAAAGGTTACATAAGCAATTCATAGAATACTTCTTTAAGGATAAATTGTTCAGCAGAAATTAAAAAAATATTTTTTAAGTCGAGGATGTATTTTTGAAGATAAGGATATAATTAGAAAACGAAAAAGGTTAAAAATTACATCATAATTTTAAGTAATAAAATATGTATTAAATTTTTTAAAATAAAAAATTTTACATTGTTGCCTTAAAAATTCACTTAATTTTTTTTAATTTCTATGTTTTATTTATTTTTTCAATAATTACAAACTATATCATCGGTATTTATTTTTTACTTATGGCGATTGCTATTCTAGTATTCTCTTGCAATCCTTGGAAATTTTCGTTGTTATCGATCATTTTTATTTCCTGTGTAAGAAGAAATAATCTTTTGAGTTATTTACCTGCACTAAGGAAGTCCTTACAATTGATGCATTATCTTTGTGTTAAAAAAATACAAATGCTTACCCTACTGAGAACTTTCTTAGCTTGATTATCATGTTATTTTTAAATTAGTAGTATGTTCTAAATCATGCTACCTAGTACAACATTAATTTACGGATACATAACTCAATATTCCATTAGAAAAACCCGCTTCCCGCCTTAAAATTCAAATAATCCGCTCCGCGTGACCTCATGCGCAGAGCGGGACGAAATTGTGACACCGATCTATCATACCTTCTTTTCATTGTATCATGCTCATGACTATACGACGGATATCGGTCGTATATTCACGAGCCAAACAAGGACGGGAGTTGTGACGTAGGGGCCGTAGGGCCAAACATTCGCTGAACAAACTGTACCCCGTACCTACAAGATATATCTAGACGCATATTTCCTAAGAAATAAATCGATAAATATCTCAACGTGTTTACAGTTTATAAGTTTGGCAGGACTACCACGTGTACACCTAAATTATACTATTCTCGATTTATATGGTACCTAAAGAGGGTACTTGACGAAATTTTACAAACTTTATAAAACAATTCGTGGACACTTGCATAAGACCCTACGATTATTTCTAAAAATATTATTTACGTAGTTAGAAAGTTTTAGACTTACTTCGAAATTTGGCGGGAGAGCATTTATGACGTTACAAATGTTTTAAAAGGGCAATGTGGAAACATGGCGATACCACTGAAGTGTTCTGAGACATAGCCTTATTCTGCGGTGAAAGTTGCAAGGAAAGTTGACATTTCAAAATTCTAACCACAAACCCCCAGACTTAGATGCCCCGTGAAACCGCACATTTAGCCAAGAAGTGTGTTTTCTAAAATATTCAGTCGCGATTTTTTGCAATTTTTTTTGGTGTCACTTGGCAGAGATGAAGAATATAATGTCCAGCGTGTGAAGCATAAACAGACACCATTTTGCTATAGAGGAGTCAATACACGGACCACATTGATAATAAAAAAGTATTTGTGTAACATTTTTGAGTGCAATAATTGCATTAGTTAATGTTCAAAGGTTACAATAATAGATATTCATAGGCAAGCTGGAGACATATTTGAATAGTTAAGTACAATTTGCGTTTGTTCCACAAATTATTGCAAACGGGTACCGGCAACATAGCAATGCGGTTTCTCCTGACATGCACAGAGGATGCCATACTGTAGATGTTGGCCTGAAGAAAATTGTGCACCTTCGTCTTTAATTATCATAAATAAATAATGGTTAAAAGCCGTTGTTTATGTTATTACATGTTATGTTGGTGCATCTACTGTAAGCTGAGTACAATTTTAAAGCAATTAAAAATATAAATCGTACCTATACGTCATATAATATTATTGTACCTACTTATTTGGGCCATTTTCATTTATACAGGGTCCTCCAAAAAGTTCGCACCATATAGGGGGAAAATTTTTAATTATTGTTTTATTGTGAAATTTAATTTGGGGGTCACCTTTTGCTTGAAAAATGATGAAAAATGACCCACTAAAACGTGGTCATGTGACTTTCGTTATCTGTCAAAAATGACATATGTCGCCAAAAATAGGTTTATTTGTTAAAATATCAAAAAGTTTTACTTGAAAAATTTGTTTCTTTTTCAATTTTACGTAAGTGCGCCAAATTTGAACGCTCTAATAAAAGATTTAGTTTTTTTCAAATTTTTAATATTTATGAAATTTCTAAAATTTTTTAAATCCTGTAACTTCGTAAAAACTTTTTTATATCACTAGCTTTATATAAATAATAATAAATTAAATTAATATCAAACTATTTTAAGTATCTAAGCAAAATTTTTGACTTTTATGGAACAAATTAATTAGGTATTACCTTTAAATTTAATTTCACATTAATCGATATTGATGAGTAAGCCATGGAGAGAATTAACGCGATTGTTTTTACCATTGTTCGTTTCAAAAGTATTAATTAAATTCTCAAACGAAAACAATTGCTTCAATCCGATGGCTTATTCATCAATATCGATCAATGTGTAATTAAACTTACAGGTAATAATTTTATTTGTTCCATAAAAGTCAAGAATTTTGCTTAGATACGTAAAACAATTTGATGATAATTTAATTTATTATTATTTTGGCATCAATTTAGAACTGGAAAACGTAATGTAACTAAATTTATACCCTAAATAAAAAAACATAACAGAATTTTAAAGCGGTAATATCATTTTCTTTTGAAAAATACCTATTCTTATCGGTAATTAGTAATAAAAAGTTATTAGAATTATAAAGCTGGTGATATAAAACAGTTTCTAGGAAGTTATATGTTTTTAAAATTTTCAGAAATTTCATAAATATAAAATTGGTACACTTACGTAAAATTGAAAAAGAAGCAATTTTTTCAAGTAAAACTTTTTGATATTTTAACAAATAAACCCATTTTTGGCGACATATTTTTTTAAATGCCATTTTTGACAGATAACGAAAGTCACATGACCACGTTTGAGTGAGTCATTTTTCATCTTTTTTCAAGCAAAAGGTAACCCCAAAATCAAATTTCAAAATAAAACATTAATTAAAAATTTCCCCCTTATGGTGCGAACTTTTTGGAGGACACTGTATACTTATTAATCAGTTTAAATTTGTAAAATTGATTTTCCCAGACTATCTTACTATCCGGCTACGCCGCTCTCCGCCTTTGACTGTTTCATGCCAAGACGCTTGTGGCACAGCTTAGAAAATATGTGCCTGTGATTTCATGTGCTGCGATTTATTTGGGTGCACATTCGTGATTAGGCGTATGTATTATTATTTCCTAGCAAGTCCGGAGTGAGTAAGAACGTGTTATTTTAACTCTTTAAAAATTTTATAGTCATGTATTAGCGTAATAATTTTGAACAATATGGACTCGTTGCATGTCAGAAAAACCACCACTTGCAACAGCCCGTACACCTAAATGCATATTTGTTTTGATTCAGCATTGTATACATTCAATGATTGTAATGCTATTTGTTATTATTCGTCTAATTATATTTTGTGTGGACTGCGCGAAAATTACCCTATATAGGGGTGCTAAAACGCGGTTTTCATCACCCCTACGGCGGCTCGGCGGTGGGCAATTTGCGGGCCCCACCCCGCTATACGCTCTTTTATTATTAACTGGCCGGGGGTATTATTAAAGTTTGAATTGTATGCTGCCCCGATCGGGCCAGGAGGCAGAGATGCCTGCACGTAATGGCTGTTCCAGCGTTGAGCGAGGACGACGTTTTCTTTTTCAACAGGATATTACGCTATTGTGTAGGAAATGGTGGCGGAGGGTGAACTATAAGTGATATTTAGGGGCATTACCATCCCATTTACTCGATACAAGTAACAATATTTCTCAGAGAGTGTTTAAGAATGTGCCCCATAAAATTAACGTGTAACTATAGGTTTCATATGTCGAGAAAATGACTCTTTAAAAAATAAAGGGACAATTAAGTTTTACAGACAATAAGTATATCTTATATGCGTATTTTCGTACTATCCAGATATGCCTAGTGGGTATATTCATTTTTTCATTTTTTTAGACCATGCAATATCAGATAGTTTCAGAAAATTACACATTGTCTTCGGCTATTGAGGCTATAATATTACACCTAAATTATACTATTCTCGAGTTCCCTAATTCCGCCTTATTTTTATTATTGCGACTACGTAGTGTCCTCAGAATTCCTCTATACTATTTTACCTATACGTTGTTTAAGATTTTCACTAGGCCTTTTGACATAATTTTTACTAATTAATTTTTCACATTCGCATACATTATTTGACCACGTCTAGAAAGATTTAAATTTTCTGTAATGTTACACTGCTGAAGATGACCCCCCAGGAGGGTTGAAATATAATTATGTACAGTTCATATTAAAGAAACTGTGTGGAGTGTGGAGCTGAGACTGTAAGTTTTTACCCTTATCGTTGTATTCTCCCACTCCACTTCAAGATATGGACTATTTCCTCAAGTTATAGTATTTTGATATTTATTTTGCACTAAAACGATATTTTTCGCTGATTTTTCGCCTCACAACAGAACTTACCTAAGGCAATAAAATATGACAATTTATTTTGGACAGCTAAACGACCCTAAAAAAGAAATGAGCAACCATGGCCAACTTTTTGCGCAATACTAAAAAAAACTCGAATCTACTAGTCTGGGTGCCCGCCGACATAATGTGCAATTTAAAATTTTTGTGTGGCTTAATTGCGCAAATCTACCACCCTTTTCCTCTGCGAAAATTTTCGTAATCGCGGCTTTCCCCCTCCCATTTTTCCCAAAGATTTGATTTGATGTTGTATGAACAATTTATAGATAATGCACTTTTGAAAATGTAGTCGAAAGAGAACTTGATGAAACGCGCGAGAAAAATAACATAAAAAAATGTTTTTAATAAATTTTGGTTCTTTCCACGCGTCGTACTGGAAAATCGGAAAATATATTTTGTTGAACAATATGAAAATTGTATTCTTGACATTTTTTAAAGCAATCTTAAAGAAATCAGCTGGTTATCAATAAAATTTTTAAAGTCTTTATTTTGACATGTTTAAGGTGGTAGACACTCTTAACGTTCCACAAGTTTTGTAGGACAATTTTTTTTCGCGTGTTTTATCAAATTCCCTTGCGACTACATTTTGTAAAAGTAGGTAGGTACAGTATCTATAAATTTTTCATACAACAGCAAATGCACGTCTTTCGGAGGGGAAAATGGGAGGGTAAAGCCGCGTTTATGAAAATTTTCGCACGTTTTTGTTTCTTACGGTTTTTTGTGGGGCCCAAAACAAGCGAGAAAATCGCGATGGTAATCCTAAAAAATCATCCTGTATACACGCGAGCCAATTCAATAGCGTTCAAAGGCGTTGCTTAAAACATTTTTAGCTAAAACTACATAATTTTCTTGGGCCAAATTGGAAGAAAACACCCAAAAATGCAAGAAATCTTTTTGAAGTAATAATTAAAGTAGGTGATTTTTTGCGAATCATTTTCCTAGTTCACATATATTTTAAAAGTTGCAATTAGAAAGAGGTAGTTAAATTCAAGGTACCTACAAGATCGTGCTGTACGCGATAGAAAAATAATAAAAATATTTATTGCCAGCTTTAAAACTACATTATGGAGTACGTAATAGTTATTTACATTACCAGATGAGTAAATGCACATTTTTAGCCGAGGAGATTGTTCAAAGATCGAGGCACTGCCATATTTTATTTCCTTACGTATTTTCTGCGCGGTCCAATATAAGCGACAAAATCGCATAATATGAAATAAACAAAAAACAAATCATAGCCTCAAGCAGGGCCGTATCTAGCGAAAATTTGGGGGGGTTCAGGATCGGCTCAAGCTTTTGTGGGGCTATACATATAGGTGCCGGATGAAAGTGCGGGGCCCCGGCAAGGAATTATTTAATCCATTAAGAATAAATTTTTGAAAATTTATACGCCACTGGAATGGTATATTTTTTGCATGTCACTTTTTAAAAAAGTACGCCCGGACGATGAGTTTAGATCACTTCAGTGACGTACTTATATAGAAATTAATTTCGGGTGGGGAGGGACAATTTTTGTGAATTTCTTTCAGACAAGTGCATTTAAAATAATCCTGTAAAATGCGCCGCAGCCGAAATTTTTTAGAAATGTTGCCCCGCCCTTTTAAATACGCTACTAACTGGATAACCCTGTACACGGGACTCGGAGGCGCGGAGCCCGTTAAAAAGCAGGCCGCGTACGCCGCACCGTTCGCACCCGCCTTGAGCCGGCCCTGAAGGGGTTAGACTAGTGCCTGTTGAAGTTGAAATATATAGCTTTGAGGTTAAAAAAACTACTATTTTTAAATGGTTTTTAATAAAAAAACTGAAACAGGTTTAAGTTGAACAAGTTTAACATTAAAACTTTAAAAATATTTAATATTAATTATAATAATAGCTGAATATTCCTTCCCGCATTTGTACCTATCCCTTTTCTACTTATTTGATTTTTCATTATTACGAATATATTCCTACACATTCTTCGCCTGTCCTGACGACACCTTTAGAATTGCCAGTAGGTATGGTAAAAGATTTCTTGGCGCCACATGCCTAACTGAACCTTTTATAAAAATAATAAATAAATCTTCAAATACAAATTAGTTAATCTATTCATAAAAGACTCTGGGAATACCCTATTCTCCAGCCATGCACCACCGTTCACCGTTTACTGTTGTCCAGTGTTGGCAGGTATGTTTTATTTTATTTGAAAGCATATTCTGATGACAAAACTCTGTACAGCACTGATCCAAAAATTATGTTTTGCTGGCAGTTTTCGAGCGGGTTTCCATACTCTACTATAAAACCAGTTTAATAAATTATTACACTTACTGATGCTCGGGGAGCTCGTTCTAGTGGTGGTGCAAAAGCATATATGTATAATGGTGGAATTTCGGGGGGGGGGGGGGGATTTGAACCCCCAAAACCCCTCCTCAGATACGGCCCTGGCTCAAGAGAGCCGAAGACTCTGTGTAAAATAAACATATATGCTAGGGCTATTAATTGTTTTGCTCGATTTGAGTTTTTGTATATTGCGAGTTGGAGCGAGTTGGCCATGGATGCCGATTTCTTTTGCAACACCACTTAGCTGTCCAAAATTGACACATTTTTGCTTCTTAAGTTTTTTTGTAGGTCGCACAAAATAAGAAAGAAAAGCGCGGTGGTGGTTAAAAAAATAATCCTATATGTTCTAAAATAGAATAAAAATAATAATTCGTGAACATAAAATAAATAATTGAACTACCTAAACTCTGTTCAACAAATGTTCATACCTACATCGCAACTCCCGTCATTGTCTTAACCATGAATATACGATGGATATCGGCCGTATATTCACGAGTTAGAAAAGGGCGTGAGGTGTGACGTAGGTATGAACATTCGTGGAACAGAAGATATACCAGGCCCGTAGCCAGGTTCGATATTTAGGGGGGGCAACAATATTTTTTGAGGGGGCGGGGCGAGATTTGACCATAATTTCAAAATACAAAAAAGAAAAAAAGGAAAGTAGCAATTTTTATGTTTATTTAAAAGAAAAAAATTGATAACAAAAAAAATATTTTTTCTTCTTCTTCATAACAAAAAAAAATCTAATGCGCGAATACTAAAAAATGTATTCGTAGGTATCACAAACTTAACTCAGCCTCAGCACCAGTTATAATATAAAAAATACAAAAATAAACAAAGTATTAAGTAGGTATGTATACTACTACCACATATCTACTTATTTTAAACAAAAAACCTACTACCATACAAGATAATTCATATAAGAACACTCTATACAGTGTGGTCATTTATGTGTGCAACATATGGGATTTTTTTTATTAATTGCACAACGAAAATACAAATATTCCCGAAAGTTGGTGCATGGTCGATAATCATATTAGGCGCACTTAGAATAGTTGCAAGTCAAACAGCATACAGGGTAGGTCAAAAACTATAAAAATTGTACAAGAGTAAAGTACCCTTATTTCAAAAAATTCAGCAAAATATTATTAAGAAAAGTTGTCTAGAATTAAAAGTTATGCCTAAATACCGAGACATAGCCTCCTAAGAAAACACAATATTTTTTTGAAAAACAATGTTCTTCAAAAAAAATTTTGTTTTAATATTCACCCTAAACAATTCCATAAATCAATCAAAATTAAATCAATTTCGCATAACTTTCTTCGAATTCAAGCATATTTGTAAAATTAACTTAGATTTTTAATTTTTTAGGGAATCACAAACTTCATGTTTGTTGCAACGATATTAAACAAAACTTTAAAATTTCGCAAAAATTTTTAAACAAGGTAAAACATTAGCAATAATAATATGTATATTAAAAAAACTCTCATGTAAGGTGCAAAATTTTTTATTTTAAATATTTATTAAGAAACTGTGGAAAGTAATTGACGAAATTTTTTTTTTCTTAGCAGGCTATGTTTTGGTATTTAGGCATACCTTTTAATTCTAAACAATTTTTGCTGAATTTTTGATTATAAGGGTACTTTACTCTTGTACAATTTTTATATTTTTTGACCTACCCTGTATGCTGTTTAACTTGCAACCGTTCTAAGTGCAAATAATATGATTATTGAACATGCTTCAACTTTCGGCAATATCTGTATTTTGGTTATGCAATTAACAAAAAAAAGTCCCATATGTTGCACACTTAAATGACCACACTCTATGTATCTTAAAAGTGAATTAAAATAATTGTAATTTTCTATTTCTTTACTGTTAAATTTTTGTACAAATAAATCAAAATTATGTCATATTAGTTTCGATTGACGGGGTTTAGATGGCAGCAGGGCCCGCAATTGACGCTCTGTGCCTAACTTATTTTTTGTGTGAGTGATTTCTTTTTTTTTTTTTATTTTCACCCCGGTGGGGCCGGGGCCGGCGGGTCCCCTTGCATAACAGGGGCCATGGGCTGCACCTCATACCACGCCTAAATCCGCCCCTGTACGCATCGTCCAATGTATTACAATTTTCCGGCTAGCAACAATTTCAGATTATACCTAGATACTTTCAATTAAACTCTAAATACACTATGGATATTGTGAATAATAATCTTCATTATAACCTTTGTTCAATTACTCAAATTGATAATCTTGTCTTTGTATGAGATTTGAACATGGGACCTACGACTTACTAGTCGCGTGGTCTCACCCTGTGGTTATCGAGGTACCTGACAAATTTGGTCTAGTAAGCGAAACATTGATGTTATTAATTTTTCTTTGGTCTAATTCGTGGTCTCTCTTATCAAAACCAGTTTGTCAAACGATCGTTGTGAAACCTATTAAAATTGATTAGCGTTGCTTCATATTATATTTTATTAATGGTTTTAAGGTCCATATTGCTATTCACTTTTCTTAGGAGTGTAAGAAAACCATGCCTCCCGATGTGACCAGGCGAACAAAATTCTTCCTTCAAAGTCACAAACCTCTATAACTGCTTCCGTTACGCTGGAGCTAGCTAGATATATTTTCATAGTACTCTATTATTATTACTCAGTTTAAGTCCCCAGGTTTTTCGTTTTTTCAGCATCTTTCGGTATTCACTTTATTCAAAATTTTAGTTCCCTTCTAAATTAGTAGAATGTTTATCTGTACAAGAGTTTCCACTAGAAATATTTTCTTCAAAACGGTTTTAGGAATGCGCGATGCCCACTTACCGCGACTTCTAAATCCCAGCACTGTCAGTTCCTGCCCGGTCCACTTCTCGACAGGCCCACCTTCGCAACACACGAAAACAACATCAAATCGTTGACTGACGTATTAATAAGACTTCTCACGGCTATAGCTTCATATTCCGAAAAGTAGATGGCGCCTATGGTCAACAATGTATTTTGCATTGTATTTTGTCTCCAGGAAGCGCATGGTGAGCCAGATAACTGTCAAACATGACAGCCGTGAGCAGTCTTTATTAATACGTCAGTCAACGATTATAGATTCTCAGCCTAAAGTCTATCCAAGTTACAGAGGCAGTGGATCAAAACATTGGGCACCACGTGACTTATTCTCTTATTGGTCTGGCCGTCATAAAATGTCAAGTTTTTACGCGGAGGGCAGAATGCAGGGCCGGCTCCTCCCTCAGTCACGTTTCCTGCATATTTTAGATCGGATCGCAAGCAGTATATTCTGTAAATTTATTTTGCTACTTAATTTAAGGAAATTTATAAAGATCCACGAAAGGTAAAAACACAATTTTTAGACCTTCTAAAAGAATTAGTTCAGAATTACAAGCCACTGGGAAACTCATATTAGTCCGACCCTGGTAATCGATCGCAATGCGGTCATGTGACTTTGTTTATATCTACTGCCGCTGTATAACTTGGATAGACTTTAGATCATCTGTGCCACACAGTGGGCCTAGCCAGACATCGATTTAACGGAAGGTATAATATGGGCCTCCTGGTATTTAGACTTCACGGGAAGGAGGGGTTCTCCTAATGCTCCGGCTTTTAGCTCGAACAACAATAGGTATAATGTTATTGTTTTGACAATAAGGATGTAAGATTAGCGAGTGTAAATGTAATAATTACAAGAAAAGGTGATAATGGGCAAACACTCAAAGTTAACAAAAAGAAAAAACTAGTAACCGCAAACACGTGTTTCATGCTACTTGGCAATCATCAGTACGGTGTAACATTAACCAAATCAATAGATAGGCATGATTTGGGAAGCAACAAATGAAGTCCAGGCAGGAGCCAATAGCACATTTGCAGCTTCAGTCAGCACATCCCCTATTTTGGGGCTTGATTTGGTTAATGTTACAGCGTACTGATGATTGCCAAGTAGCATGAAACACGTGTATGCGGTTACTAGTTTTTTCTTTTTGTTAACTTTGAGTGTTTGCCCATTATCACCTTTTCTTGTAATTATTACATTTACACTCGCTAATCTTACATCCTTATTGTCATTGTATATTGGGTTATGAATATTTCCACGCAGGTCGCTTTAGCAGCCTCCGTGGCCATGTTAGTACAAGCCCCAAAATAGGGGATGTGCTGACTGAAGCTGCAAATGTGCTGTTGGCTCCTGCCTGGACTTCATTTGTTGCTTCCCAAATCATGCCTATCTTTTGATTTGGTTAATGTTACACCGTACTGACGATTGCCAAGTAGCATGAAACACGTGTATGCGGTTACTAGCTTTTTCTTTTTGTTAACTTTGAGTGTTTGCCCACTATCACCTTTTCTTGTAGTTATTGTTTTGTTTCTTGGGTTTCGGAGATTTTCACGCACGTCACTGTGGGCCACAAGCTTTTATTTAAGATGGTTAGAATTATCTTTATTGTCACCCTTGGAATATAAAATCGGTAGCATGATCCTGAAGGAGACAAAACGACAATTTTTTTCCAAAGGCGGAAATTAATGAACATGCCTTTTTGAGCTTATTTTGCACGCTGATTCATTGGGTTAGTGTTTCTAGCAAACTATTCCACTACTCGAAACTAGTAAAACTACCTAATTATCCCAATTTACAAAATTTCCCGAGAAATTTAATAAATAACGGAAGGTTCCCACTCAATCCAACAAGTAAGTTTTGTAGTTTTGTTTCCTCCAGGGTCGTGCACGCGACGGATTAAAAAGAGCGTAAGTTATTTAGCAAATACTGGTAGCATTATTATAAGCAACATCCCAAACATCGCTAGAAATATAAAAGGGATGTTACCAAATAGAAATAATTTACTTACTGATGGTGTAATTAATTCATATACATAATATACAAAAGTGTGACAAAAAATTAAGTCTGGGAAATCTTTTTTCCTGCACCCTCCTCTGTAAGTGCACTTTATATAACTACAAAGGTTTGAGGTGCCCTGTTAGTTTGCTTGCTTGGTACAAAAAAGTGTTGCTATAAGTACAAAAAATATTGTCTAGCAAATCATACGCAGCTAGGATCTTAAAACCATTTAAAAAATATATGTATCAACATGAAACTTGCTTCAATTGTAATACCTCTCACAACAACAACAATCCTTTCATAAACTAGTTTTGATTAGAAAGAAACACGAATTATACGAAAGAAGTATTAAAAATATAAATATGGCCCTATATATAGTGGCAAATAAGAGTAGCCTAATAGCGTTGACTGATATATTATTAAAGACTGCTCACATTTTTGGCTCACCATGCGCTTTCCAGAGATTAAATAATACAATGCAGAATACATTGTTAGCCATCAACTGTCAATTAATTCCTTTTCATGGAATTGTACTTAGTTGGAATTACTTTTGAAATAGAGACAGTAATTGTAATTTAATATCAAGTACTTTTTGAAAAGGAATTGTACTTGTAATTTAAAATCAATTACTTCTGAGAATTGCAATTCCTTTTTAAAATTCCTTTAATGCAATTACTGTTTCAATTACAATTACTTTTCCAATTACAATTACTTTTTCAATTACAATTACTTTTTCAATTACAATTACTTACACAATCTTGCGGTGCCGGCCGGCGACGGCCCGAGCTGATTAATCGGGGAAACCTGGATTGATTTTGGAAATATTGCAACGTTGTTTGGGCCAACCTCGCCAACAAAATGCAATGCAAAATAAATGCGTCATCACTGACAAAGTCTGCAATAATTAGAAAAGTTTTTTTAAAATATAATTGTATTCTTCCATCGTCAGCACCAGTCGAGAGACTATTTTCGTTTGCAACATTTGTGAATGCCCCCAAAAGGCATGCTCTAACTGATAATAATTTTGAAATGTTGGTAATAATGAAAGCTAACAAAATTTCTTAACAAAGAGGCCGGTGTTTTATTTTTCTTATATCTCTTGTACAGCCCATATGGCGCGGCCTTAAGATGTTTTTGAATACATTTTAAAAGATTTATTTTATTTCTCTATTCATGTAGCCGTTTATTTTCAGTTTTATTTTCATAGAAACTGAGCTGTGACTCTGTGAGGCCATTGTGTTTTTAGACATAGGTATTACTATATTATACTGTTACCTACTGAATATAAAGGGAAACTCCTGTTTTTAACGGAGATAGACGAAAACTGATATCGGTGTCTGAAGCTCATTTTGTATGATCAACTTAATGGTGAAAACCGCAAATCTGTATCTGTCACCGTTCTTGAGTTACAGAGTGTTTTTCGAATATGTGCGTTTTCGAAAAGTGACTTTTTTCAGGATGAAAATTTTGTGTTTTTGGAAAAACATTTCTAAAGCACTTTTTCACGTAGAATCCAATGCAGCTACTAATTTTTTTTTTTCAAGTCAATGGTTTAAGAGTTACTTTTAAAATGGAACACCCTGTATATTTTTGCATTTTTTAATAGAGCAAAAAATTAACATTCCAAAAATATATAACACTCGATGATTTACTTAGTAGTTATCAATTACTAATAGCTTTTATGAATTTTTTCATCAGTGCCCACCCTGTACATTTTATTTATTTTAATTTGAATATTTGCCATTTACAAAGACACAAAGACTAAAATTTTTTTGCATCGCAGAACAAATAATTCTTAATATAGTTAAGTTATCAGTTATGGTTTTTTAAGTAACTAGGTAAGTACCTACCTACCTTATTTTGGTGTCTACAAATTTAATAGAAAATAAAGCAAAGAAGAAGTAATTGAAAAAGTAATTGTTTACATCAATTCCAATTCCAAATACAAGTAATTGTAATTGTAATTCAATTACATTTCAAAATATCAAAGGAATTGTAATTGTATCTAATTACATTCCTACAAAAGTAATTGGAATTGTAATTGGTCAGTTTTTAATTGTAATTGAACCATCTCTGGCCATCAGGGCCATCTGTTTTCCAACGCAGTCAACGCTAATAGGATACAATTGACAACAGTGATTTGGCGTAATATTAAAGCACCCATCTACGAAACCGTAGGTCGCGGGTTCAATTCCCACACAAAGCGTTTTTTTTTGTCCTTATTATCGCTAAATTCTGCCTCTTATATTTCGATACTGATTATAATTTTTAGTAATTAAACAATAGTTATTATGAAGATCGTTACTCACAATTTACTCTATGGTTTATTTAAATTTAATTCAAATTTAGATTTGGAATTGTCGGTAGTTTTTATAATTTAATAAACTACTCGATGCGTGATGCGTATGTTCTTTTTTGACCTCTTTGGTACCTCCTCTGCCAAAAAAGTACACTTACGCATTTTGCAATGTAAATAATTATTGTTTGCAGAATCAATTATAATTTACTTTGTGCTTGTACAAGGATAAAATATCGTATGCAAAAGCGTTTACGTGACTTGCAGTAACTGTCATAATAAAAAAAATGTCATCTAGTTGTCGAAATGTAAAAAAAACTTATTAGAAAAATAGCGTCTCATCGTCTGAATCCTATCATCAGATGACTTCTATAAGCAATTTTTATTATAGTAGTCACCTGAAAGAAAGTTCTAAGTGAAATTATCGCCACAGAGCGATTGCAACGACAGCACTGCGGACATCGGTCAAGAAAACTCATTGCCACAGCAGAAATATTCACCTTCGCCCGAAAACGTATGTACATACACGCGCGGCCTCATAAATGTTTTCACTAGGCACGAGAAATGAGCAATAAATCAAGAATTTCGAGTAAGTGCGGCAACGTTGCGCCAGTTCCATAGCGTACTACCCTGCTCCTCCCCGTAGAAAATAAAAATTGCGTTGGCTGACGTATTAATACGCCAGTCAACGAAAATAGGTTCAATCGCTGCATTATTATTATAATAATTTAAGTGTGGAAGTGGATTTAAAGTTTTACAATATTCCTTGGTGTTTTGATATTCACGTAACGTGAAATTACGCGGATTTCTTTGATTGTCAAAGTGGGATCAGTACAATAAGGTATACCTATCTAAGTATACTTATTGTGTTATTATAGAAGAATCTCGTAGAGGTTTTTTACATTGGTTTACTATTACCCTTCTTAATCTTAACCGCGAACCAAAACTTTGATTTACCTATTTGAATTTTTAAAGCTTCCCTGGAGTTTCGGGGGAGCTTCTGATGCTTCCCGGGCCCCCGAAAAGTCGAGAAATAAGAAAAAACACGCAATTCCTAAGAGTGGTTTCAGAGGATTTCCTTCGGTTTCGTTGATTCTACAGCCGTCCCGTTTCTCGAAAGTGGTTAATCGTGAAACGGGAATTTCTTTTAGATATCGGATTTTCGAGGTTCTTTTTGGTACGGGAAGAAAGTACGACACCCAATTAAGAGATTTTTAGAACGGCTCTATTCGATGTTCGAAAAAAGCCGCCAGTATCCGTGGGCAGGTTTGTAAGATTTTCCATTATTATTCAGGCAATCTAAGGCCAACCTAACAGCGCCGAATTTACTGTTTTTCGCACTGTAACTATGGCAATGTAACGTAAGGCAATGTCGCGTAATAAGATGTTAAATTCGCCGTCACTTACGCCTTTGAGGTTATGGCTGGCTTTCAAACCGCGAGAGAGGGGAGGGGCAGTTACAACGTTGTCAGTGGAACGCCTTTGCGACTGCACGTATTGGAACGATTTCAAGGGCCGCGCCTGTACATTACACAAAGTGCCGGGATACTAATGGCATATACTTATTTAGAGGAGAAAAGAGCGATCACTCGTCGTTTATGAGATTTCACAATGGGTTTCAGCGAAACGCATGCCAAGAAAAAAATATGCTAACTTTTACTTTGCCATCAGGGGCCAATCCGCACTTCGGACATTTTGAACCAGTTTGGAAATATTAACTAGTTATGGTATTGACGAAATAACCTTAATTTTAAGCAACAGCTTGGCCTTTATGTGCCTTCGCGTGCTAACTCGGGCGTCGCATTGGCAGTGGCATAAATAAAGCCTGGACCGCTATTCGTCTACGCTAAGCGTAGAACCTGGACCGACACTATTAAAGACCCGAGCATGACGTCATATATCATTGTTGTTTGCCGATTGGGGAGGCCATCGAATTGATAAGTACAATGGAAGTCGCACAGGTACCACTTTCATTGTTGTTTGGGGCAGCCAACTCTAGAGAGAGATAGGTTTCAAATGGCAATAGGTAAGACAAGGACGCCTAATGAACGTGTCAGCTGATTCAGGCAAAGGAGGTATATAGGGATGTTGCATATTAATGGGCGACAAAATATCTAGGATAAGGTATACATTTTCAACTTTAATTACTTATAATATTTGATTTATTAATTTTTAAATTCAATTTAATAGGAAAAGCATGTAAGACAGGTAGCTTTTACATATTTATTTATATATATTTTATATTGTTTAGGCATCTAAAATAAATAATTACAAATAATTACCTTATTAAAGGGACCAGAACCTCAAGAATAATTCCATCTTTGACTACGAAGAGCTAGGTTCATAAGCACAATATTTTGACAGTTTTTCCCTTGATAGTTTCTATCATGACTTGGAAAATAAAAAACTGTAGTAATTACATACTTTTTAAGTTTGCACTGCCCAAATTTCTCTATGAAATTGCTCTCAATAAATTGTTGACTACAAATGCAAGTAAATACTTGTAGACAGTACAAAATTTTTCCTTTTTATTGCTGCAATCCATTTGTCTCTAATATCACCTTATCTCTTGGAAAACTGCAAAGCTATTAGCAAAGATTTTTAAGACTTACGAATGAGAGAAACCCCACTATTCTTAATCTTTCCGCCCCGTTTGGTACATCCAAATACACAACAGGAGTTGACCCTCTTTTTTGTAATTTACAACTTAAACAGAAAGAATATAGCCGCATAGCTAAATTAAATTTTCTCTCCGATCTAAAAATATAGTATTAAACCAAATACCAACTAAGAAAACTCAACGCAGTTTTATACGAAACTGCCACCACGACACAACTCAAATCAAATATAAATAATACAATAATTACTCCTATTCGTATTGGGACTTGGGACAGAAGGAAAATTAAAATGACGTTTGACAACGGAACTCGTTTGAAGCACAGGACACAAAAATGGAAAGTTAGGACAAACACCTCTTTTGTGTTATGTGGTTTTTGCCGGAATCAGCTGATTTATTTTCTATTTCACTTACTCAAGTTTGGCTGCCAGTTTCTCTCTCTACACTCCTTCCATCTACTTGTCATTTCAATGGGGGAGGCACTACTCTACGGAAAAAATGGCGACTTGTTATATAGGTTATAAATGGGTTATTTTGTGGTTATAGGCATGTCAGTTTCTGGCGTTTTGAATGTCCCATATTTTAAATATCCAGCATTATTACCATTTGGCCCTTTTTACGGTCTCGAATTCTCTTTGCGTTCAATATTTCGTAGTTCTGTCATATTAAAAGAGCTTTTACAGGTAGATTTGTTTGTGATAACATGAAATTTTCATGGTCATGAAGAAAATTGTATGCAAAGACCATTATGTGAATTGCAGAAGAATATATCTACACTATTTTTGGAATTAATGGATCTGTTCAACCAGTTGAAGAAGCTAGAATTCTGGATATTATATTTTGGAAGAGTATGAAGATAGAAAATTTTGTTTATAGCCCCAAAGGGAACCAAAGATCCACTATATAAGAAAAAACTAAAAAATCTAGGGCACTTTATACTTACTTACACTACAACTACCTACTGACTTTATTTCAAACCAAAAGGTACCAAAATACTCTTGCTTGCTTTTTAGACTCGCTTTTTTAAATAAAATCTATGAATGTACGACATGTAAGCTTGTCAAATTAAAGGAACATAACAAAATAGTATATTACATAGCGAGAGTTGTAAACAGCTTATTACGTATGAGTGGAAAAGTTGTGCACGAGCCGCGCAGCGGCGAGTGCTGTAATTGCACGAGTATGTAATAAGCTTACAACTCGAGTTTTGTATTATAATTTTTCTTCGATGAAAGAAAAACTATTATAATAGTTAAACTATACTTCTGATTATCTGTCAGGCAACAATTAGTATGTTGGTTAGTTGCTATGGTGACGCGGATGCCGCGCTAAGAAGGCACCCGTGATAATTGCGTTTTTATTACGTGTCAGTCATTACGTGTCAGTCATTACATATCAGTGTTCGTAACAATGAACTTACTTATAACCTAACTTAATAGGTATGTTAATAGCATAGGAGTAGAAAAAAGCATTTTATTTTATTTTGGATGTAAAATTCATTGTAACACTCATTTGCATGCTTTTATTTTATAAAAAATTCGGCAACAATGGCATTTTTAACATTAATCCACCCTGCCAATTTTTTCCTCGTGTGGCGCTAGTGGCGATCGCTTGAAACAGCGCTATGCACAGGTCTTTAATATAGTGTTGGTCCAGGTTAGAACATTCCCCTACTCTTAAACAAAACCAAAGGCTCTCACCAGCTGGCCTTCAGCTTGATGCCAATGGCGTATCAAAAGGGACAACACGGGTATTGAAGACCGAAAACAAAGTAAAAACACAAACATGAAACAAAACTGCCATGCACCAACCTACTCCACAAAGTTTCATTATTTCATTGCACAAACACTAAAATGAAGATATAACCGAAAACAGCCAAAACAACATAAATATACGCCATACACAAAGTACATGCCAAAAACGTCTGTGTACGCTTATGGCTGGAAGCTTTAAATAATTAGGGAGTTACTAAATCGCCAATCACGTGTAAATGGTACGAACTTAAATTCGGCCCTTCTCCCCCTTGCCTCTCTCACCTCCCCCACCCCTTCCCTTTCAAGTCGTCGAATGTCCTAACCTTCCTACAAACTAACCACTAACCAGGTAGAATTTTTGTCAAAAAAACCAAGTAGATATACAGTATGTCCACGGTTAGAGCGAATAACAGGGAAAACTTTTTTAGTTGATTGACGTATTAATAAAGACTGCTCAAGGTTGTCATGTTTGACAGTTCTCTGGCTCTCCATGCGCTTCCCGGGGACAAAATACAATGCAAAATACATTGTGGGCCATAGGCGCCATCTACTTTCCAGGACATGAAACTATAGCCGTGAGAAGTCTTATTAATACGTTAGTCAACGCTTTTTTACTTTTTACGGAAAAAAAGCACACTTGACAAAAGTTTAGCTTATATTTATAATGAGGTTGCCAAGGAAAAACTTCATATTTTATCTACAGGATATCCAGAAAAATAAAATAGGTAGGTATATGACAATGTCCTAAGAGTAAACTAAATTTATTTTTAATCTTTCGAAAAAGTGCACCCTGGAATAGTAGTTGTTCGGAATTAAAAGTTACTACATTTTTACCATTTTTGCAAAATTAGCCTCTTTTGACTATTTACAACAATGCAAATAATATAGGTATTTAATATTCCGAAAAATTCTCAGTGTAGTAGTTGTTCGGAATTAAAAGTTACTACAGAATTTCAATTTGTGGCAAAATTTCCCGACTTTGACTATTAGAAGAGGTGACTTAGACAAAGTTATAATGAATTCCTTGCTTGCCTTCAAATTTGTATCAACGTTGGTGGAGGAGTATTGGAATAATGTTTTATTGTATTTTAGTGTGCGAATTGTTTTATTTAAAACTGAAGAAACATTTTTCCTGACACCCCATACGTGAAACGATAAGCTTCTCCATGGCAACCTCTTTTTATATAATATAAGCAAAAGTTTGTTCTCAAATGTGCTTTTTTCCCGTAAAATATAAAATAAAAAGTTTCCTTTTATTCACTCTAACCATGTTGTAAACAACTACTAATCCAGGGTGACACTTTTTCGAAAGATTAAAAATAAAGATAGTTTACTCTTATGAATTTTTCATATTTTTTGTAGGTACATGAAATGTAAAAGTTTCTCCATGCCAATCTCATTTTAAATACAAGTAAATTTTTTTTTTAGCCAGTGTGCCTTTTTCGGGAAAATTTAAACTAAAAAAGTTTTCCCTCTTATTCATTCTAACCGTTGACATTCTGTATATAATGCTGCAAGGATTGTTAAAAACAATAATGACCATAAATATAAGAATAACTTTCTGTTTAAAAAGCAATATTTTCTGTAAGAAAAAGTAGTAAGAAGTACCTGCAGTCGTTCGAATTCGCAGAACGCTCTCATTAGTTGGATGTCACTCTTCCAGTTGGGAATCGCTCGCGTTCCTCGAGCTGTTGTTCTTTGTGCATAGATAGATATTACCACAGTAGGAACTTAACTGTCGCAGCATAAATATATTTTGTAAAAAGAAAAATAGTCCATCTTCTTACAGTGGACTAAGGTGTTAAAAATTAAATACCTTCGACTGGAAGGTTTTGCTTTATTTACCTAATATATTTGTGTTTCAGCAATAAGATCCGTAAAACTGCGGATGATAGCGACTGTATGCGACGATGACGTGTCCCTTCACTCAATTTTAGTAACAATTGGAGTTTAGTTAACACACCTATTAAAGTGTTTGAATGTTAGATGACCATATATTTAATTTTGATGCTTTATGAAATACCCAATCCGAGACCACATTACTCATTATTTTGTCCATTTGGTTAGAATTGAATATGTATTTCATATTCACCTTAATTAATAAATTATCTATAAATAAAATTTTACATTATGTCAGTGGGGAGAGAAGGGTCAAAATGTAAATAGGGGATAAAACGGATAATTATTTCAATGTTAATATAATACATATTTGTCAATAATAATTGTCAGCTATTTACCTGCCTTTGGTCCAAGTACCACAGTAAATAAAAAAAAACATGTTGGTTATTTCTTTAAAACAGTTTCCGTTTTTAGTTTGGTATTTTACATCTCAAAAATGTCCCTTACAATGTCACCCTATGGTCGATACATAAGAAACAAATTGATATATTTCAAAAAATAAGACCCACCTTGCAGTATTCCTTTAATGGAGGCAACATGGAACATAGTTACATGCAAAAATTCCATTTTACCCCCGCAATTTTTTTAATTAAAATGAAATTTTAAATAAAAATATATAAAATATAGAACTATATCTCCTTCATAATACATAATATTTACAGAATCAAAATCGTTATTGTTGTCTTCGAAAAAAAGTAATCCATCACTTTTTGCAGTCTTTCAGTAAAAAAAAACGCTACCAATGGAATCACTACCTCCACAACATTTTTTCTTAAATACATTATGTAATGGTAAATTTAAATAATTCACACAAATCCCTAAACAATATAATATATAAACCGATTGACAGCTATATTGACACTTTTCAAATTTCATTCCCTCTTAGTAATATACCGGGAGATAGTGACAGATTTTTGGACGTGATTTTACTCAGTATGCCTTGCAAAGGGCATTATGTGGCACATATTCTCACAATAATAAGGTATGAATCAGAGAGTCATCCTGGGTTCTTCATGTGAAAAACTGAGTTTTCAATTATTCGAAAAATATGGGTTTTGATATGATTTTATACAGGCTGCCATGTGTTTTATAATGAAGTTCAAAATAGAAAATTCCTCGGAAATTATCGAATTCCTTGATTCATTGTAAGTTGCAACAAAAAAGATACATACAAAAATTTTGGGACACTAGATAATTTATATGATTTGAAAACAATTTAAAACCTATCTATATTATTAATCTAAATTGCCGAAAATCCGTTTCATTGCGAACGAATAGTGTACACAAACTGCATACAAACCAATAATTAAATCCATCAATACTTTGCTATTGATTACATTTGAGAAATGATACTATTTATGTATTTGTTGAGTTTATCACGTTCAGATTAGTAAAGTAGGTAGGTAGCTGCTCTAACTGGCATTTCACGAAATACTGTGTAAGAAATGCATCTATTTTTCTAACCTACTATAATACCAAGCATTTGGCAAATTTAATGTTCCAATTATTTAGAAATCTTGGTTTTTTTTTCGATGAAAACTGCTCCTTGAATTTTTCTCCAATACTGAGGTTTATGTTCCAGTATTAATATCACTGAACTGGTGGGAACAATGGGGAACTATCTATAGAAAGAGCACATACCAAATATCATCCCTCAGTCGCAATATTTAATTTGCAATAAATAATTAAAGTTGTGACCGCAATAGTCCAAGAGCCGACCGCATGATTTCAACTCTCATAAGCTTATAGAATAAGATGTTATGTAAAATGTAGAGAATATATTTCTTTACTTGAAGCGAGTAGGTTGCCTCAGATAATATGGGCCCGATCATTGTTATTTAAAGAAGTTGTGGATAATTTTTAATTTTATAATAGGTACAACCCGTCCCATGAACATATTTAAGTATTACTTTTTCGCAAAAGTCTTTTGATAAATTCGAAAAGTGCCGTTCTAAAAATCGAAGGAGGTAGTAAATTTCTTAATTGGGTCTTGTACTTTCCTCCAGTACCGAAAGAAACCTCGAAAATCCGATATTTAACCAAATTTCCCGACACCCGATTTTCAAGTTTCGAGAAACGGGACGGCTGTAGAATTAGCGAAATTGACGGGAAATCCTGAGGAACCGCTCTTAGAACATGCGTGTTTTTTCTCATTTTTTGATTTTTCGGGGGCACCGGAAGCATCTGCACCTCACCTGAAGACTTGAGGGAAGCTTTAAAAATTCCGACCCCACAGCACCGAGCCGAATTAACTTAGCTGTAGCTCGGCGAAAAAGGACAATTTCTGACAGTTTACGAACTTTGGCTTTTAGGTGATGGGAAATGCCGGCCAATCACGTAAAAAAGAGGCGTCCCACCTGCGTTGGTCGTTTTTTTTCGCCGAAAATCCTTAATAACTCTTAAACGGGAAATAATTTATCTGAAAAAGTTTCGTTCAATATGTTGACCCGTTCTCGCCGTACCGTCAGATATCCCGAAAAACGCGTTTCCTGGGCATCAAACGGTATATGGCACTGGCAGACTTGCCCCCGTATTTAACAGCGGAGGATTTTCGGGGCACCGAAAATACGCCTATCGGATTTCTAAAAAACCAAGGGACCTTTTTTTATTGTTGCTCCGTGGGCCTTCTTTCCTATTTTGTTATATAATCATATAGAGTAGATTTGTAGATTTGTTATGTTATATGTCAGTGTCCAAGTGCCATCAGGTTTTATGTGACATGCCAGTGCCATAGATTCCAAAGGAGGCAAAATATTTCCCATCATAATTCACAATTTTTAAGTTTTCTAACTTCCAGATAGTCAGTTAAAGGTAATGCGGCCGCCTATAGTAGTCCCAATAATTGCAACCAGATTTTTCTTGTCTCACCTTTAGTAATCTTACAATTCCCATTACGTGGGCATTACGTATAAGTAGTTCAAAACAAAAATGGTATTTCCTAAATATTAAATTATTAAGCAGGTAGCTTCAGTCAGGTCTTTTTTAAACAGTTTTTATCTACAACTATAAGATTATTTTACGTTTGTGAGGTACCTTGGGAGAGAAATAAAATTACAAAAATGAGCACCGAGAAAAACTACATGATTAGAACTAAGTACAAGACCTAATCTTATTAGTCCAACCCGAAATCTGTGAAAGTTCTTTGGGTAAATACATTCAACAAGGGAAGGAAGTTCAAGTACGTACCTATTATACCTACATAATATTACAAATGGTTTGAGGAACCTAGTAACAAGGTGCAATAGCGACAAATTCTCAAATAAGCAAAATCGGCACTGACTTACCATATTTATATTACTTAAATTCCTGAAAATAATTGCAGGAAACCAAATTCAAATATAAAATAAATTTGATTCATTTGGCACTTGCCATATTCTGTGTTTGTTGACAGAATATTGTCAAGTCTTCGGCGACCCATTTCCAGAAGGATCTTATGTAGGTCAAAAATAAGAACCGCCTGAAAGTTCAAATTTAACAAACACTTCTTTAACGTGGAAACGGAACTATACCTTTTCAACCTCAAATTGGGAATAATCAATTTCAAATTGGGAATAAACAACTTCAAATTGAGAATAGTCAACTTCAAATTGGGATTAATCAATTTCAAATTGGGAATAGACAACTTCAAATTGGGAATAGTCAATATCAAATTGAGAATAAACAATTTCAAATTGGGAATATTAAATATTAAATTGAAAATCAATAACTTCATAAAATAAAAACACTTATCAACAAGAACAACTCAATTTGTTAACTAAAGTTTATAATATTAAGCAAAATTTCGACTGCCTGGTAAGGTTCAAAAAGACTTGGCCAGAAATCTTAAAAAGAAGACAAAGACCAAATCATTTATCTCAAACTAAATTTAGCTTATAGAAATTAGAAAGTATAAGTAGTGCAAAATAACATAAATAATAAATTAACTGTAGCGAGTTGCACCAGGGTAGTTAGTAGTTTGTAAATAATACCCAGAAAACCCACCTGCACTGGCTCATTTCACACAGCAGCGTAACAACAATTGGAAAATACTGTGTTATGTTATCAAAACCGAAGACAAGTACTTACAAAATGAAATTAATATAGACATAATCACAGAACAGCTAATTATTACTAATTCCGAAAGTAACTTCTCCGATGACGATGTTAGTGACTATGCATCAGATTGACAAATATTAGGTACCTACTATAATTGTAAATTATTATACTTAATAGTTGTGTAAGATAATAAATATATTATTTATTGCTAATAATTATTTAAATTATTTTTTAATAAAATACATCACTCGTAATTTATTTCTGTGCAATTACTCTCCAAGCACGCCACTGAAATCTGTATTAATGTTTACGATTTCCTACAAATCTATTCTAGGAATTCTCCGCCTTCAAATTTTGTAGGATCTGTATTGTGTGTTTACTTAGATATAAGATATAAGCAATTATTAAAATATTTCTTAATATGAAGTTGTCGATTTTCAATTTAATATTGAATATTCCCAATTTGAAATTGTTTATTCTCAATTTGATATTGACTATTCCCAATTTGAAGTTGTCTATTCCCAATTTGAAATTGATTAATCCCAATTTGAAGTTGACTATTCTCAATTTGAAGTTGTTTATTCCCAATTTGAAATTGATTATTCCCAATTTGAAGTTGAAAAGGTATAGTAATTCATAGGTCCCTGGTTCAATCCCACAATAAGTTTTTTATTATCACTGCATTCTACCTCTTATATTTATCACTTAGTATTATTTTTAGTGATAATTGGACAATGGTTATTATGATGAA
Organism: Pseudeuparius sepicola; assembly: GCA_963920635.1. Classification (NCBI taxonomy): domain Eukaryota; kingdom Metazoa; phylum Arthropoda; class Insecta; order Coleoptera; family Anthribidae; genus Pseudeuparius; species Pseudeuparius sepicola. The sequence continues at coordinate 48,513,722 of OY987298.1, forward strand.
GAATATTGCTCACAACCTACTTCCATAGCGTATTTAAATTCAAAGTTTTAATACCTACCTAATATGAAATTGTAAGCTCTTTTTGGACTCGGACACGGGCGATAAACAACCTCCTCGGCCAAAAAGTGCGTTCACACATCTCGCAATGTGAATAACTATTTAATACAGTTATCAACAATATCAAGACTGAGATAGACTATAATAAGACGGATAGACAAGGATAGGACGTTCTCGTTGCTCTTTCTATACGAAGCGTGCGTGGTGCTGTAGATTTTATACATGTGCCGCCCATATAGATATTAGTTTATACTTGGTGCTGCCGCCCACCAGAGGCGCCACCACCAACGAAATGCTTGACGTGACAACCAAGGAGGGCGCGTTACAGGAATGATTTGAGTTATGCAGTTTTTAATTGCTTACATTTATTACACAAAAATAAAAAATTAGTTTTTTTGTGAACTGTGGTTCATTTAATGGCAATAAATTACGTTTGAAAGTAATATTTTTCAAGTTTAATTTTTGTGCAAGTTCCCCATTATGATGTACCTATCCAACTTTCGTAAAGTTTCAGATACAAACACAGTAACTTTTCCGTACCTTAGTATATGGTTTCATAAGCGTTCTACGGTGTTGTTTTCGTTCACCTGACCGACAGTTTATATCAATTTTCAAATTTGAATCAAAACGATGATGATGAATCTATAGCCTATAGAAAGGTACCCGAATCGGAAGAGCCGTTCTGACCCTGGCATTTTATTTGAGTTCGCCGCTAAATTTGGCGAGGCAGAGGCAACAAGCGACGAAGAGAGGTGGCTGTGACTCGGCTAGTGTTGCCAGATCATTTATTTTTCAGTAGGTCTGCCGAATCAGAAAAATCGTATAGTTGGAAAAATTCAATAACATAGGTATACAGTGTTCTATTTTTAAAAAAATTAACTTCTATCGTAGTTCCTTTATGGGACTACCTCTCTAATTTTTTATTTCACTACAAAGTAGGGGAATCCCGGAATCAATAAAGTTTTTAATACCCGTAGTATAAACCATAAATATTCCCCGAAATGTCACTGCGGGGCAAACTTATCCATTTAGTTACTACTTCGTTTTCTTGTTCCACGAACCTGAAACAAACTTATTAAAGTACATCTTTCTTCAAGTTGCCAGGAAAAACCTCTGCTTTATAAGGGTCCATAAGAAATGCTCAACGGTCAGTTCAAGGAATGATTTCGTTATTCTAATTTTAACTCAATTTAGTGATTCATACCTTAACACATGTTCAACATAAAAGAGTTTAACGAAGTAAGGTGTCATTTACTTAGCAGTGCATTTAGTCGATCTACTAAAAAGGCAGCATCTTGATTCCTATACACGCTAGTATCATGTTTCTATGATATTCATAGAAAATACCTCATATACAGTGTCCTCCAAAAAGTTCGCACCATAGGGGGGAAATTTTTAATTAACGTTTTATTTTGAAATTAAATTTTGGGGTTACGTTTTGCTTTAAAAAAGATGAAAAACAGATGACATTTAAAAAATATATCGCCTAAAATGGGTTTAGTTGTTAAAATATCAAAAAGTTTTACTTGAAAAAGTTGTTTGTTTTTCAATTTTACGTAAGTGTACCAAATTTAAATGCTCTACTAAAATATTTAGTTTTTGCCAATTTTTAATATTTATGAAATTTCCGAGGAAATTTCTGAAAATTATAAAAACTCGAAACTTCGTAAAAACTATTTTATATCACTAGCTTTATCATTCTATTAATTTTTTATTACTAATTACCGATAAGAAAAGGTATTTTTCAAAAGAAAATGATATTTACGCTTTAAAATTCTGTTTTCTGTTGCAAAGTTGATGTACCGTCTAGCATTTGGGGTATAAATTTAGTTACATTACGTTTCCCAGTTCTAAATTGATGCCAAAATAATAATAAATTAAAATATGATCAAACTATTTTACGTATCTAAGCAAAATTCTTGACTTTTTTGGAACAAATAATTATTACCTTTAAGTTTAATTTCACATTAATCGATATTGATGAGTAGGCCATGGAGAGAATAGAAGCTATTGGTTTTATTTGACAGTTTGATAACAACAAACAACAGAATTTTAAAGCGTAAATATCATTTTCTTTTGAAAAATACCTTTTCTTATCGGTAATTAGTAATAAAAAATTAATAGAATGATAAAGCTAGTGATATAAAACAGTTTTTACGAAGTTTCGAGTTTTTATAATTTTCAGAAATTTCATAAATATTAAAAATTGGCAAAAACTAAATATTTTAGTAGAGCATTTAAATTTGGTACACTTACGTAAAATTGAAAAACAAACAACTTTTTTCAAGTAAAACTTTTTGATATTTTAACAACTAAACCCATTTTTGGCGATATATTTGTAAATGTCATTTTTGACAGATAACGAAAGTCACATGACCACGTTTGAGTGGGTAATTTTTCATCTTTTTTAAAGCAAAAGGTAACCCCCAAATTAAATTTCAAAATAAAACGTTAATTAAAAATTTCCCCCCTATGGTGCGAACTTCTTGGAGGACACAGGTATTTTATTTTGAAAACTTTTACCATGTCGTTAAATCTAGAAAACTTCATAAAGTTTTGAATAGATAGGTATATTCTTGTGTAACCATCATGACAAAAAAAACAAGGGATATTTTTGTAGCAGAACCCGGAACGAACTCCAAAACCTGTATTAGGAACCCTAGTCACAATAACCGCGCCGGAGTTCCAACTTCGGCGGCGGAGACATTGTGGCAGTTTTCAGTTGCAGTTAACATTTTGTGCAGCTGTCGCCCTTGCTTGTTTACAGATGTGCGGACGCGGCCCACATTGTTTCGGACGAGAATGACACTCTACACGTGGGGTCCTGTGGGCGCTCCTCGCCCCTCGAAGACGGATCTAGAACAGCCGCAAACCCAATTTTGTACAGAGTACAGACGTTATTGTGTCCTCTGTGTATCCGAATTGTTTCGCGATGTGCAGGGTGTAACAGAGATTATGGTCAATATTGGTACTGCGTGTGTTCTAGAGTTAAAACTAATTATTACACTTCTTCGCTCTTCACATATTCTTTTACCTACGGGCTATGGTTTACGCAACTCTAGAATACGCTGTATCAGTATTGACCATGATTTCTGTACACCCTGTATAGGGCAAGAGTTACGTTTAATAACGCTCCCGATAGTTCTCATTTCGCACTGACTTGAAGGAGAGAAGACTCAATAACTATATAGACCCTCAGTTAGTGTTCAAAATACACTTGTCGGTCACTGTCGCTGACCAAGTATATATTCCTCAACTCCCAAATTTGCTCCAAATTCGCATTCAAACTTTCCACTTGCAGGCACAATTCCTAGCCCTTATATATTCAAAAGGAAGATTGGACACTTTTCTAGAATATTCCTGACCAATCATAGATCTACAAATTAAAAATTTCCAGTGTTTCAAGAAAACCTGGAAGCATTACAGGAGAATAATGAAAAATTATCAATAATAGGGCCATCGGGGTTAACGCCAACAAAGTTGTGAGAGAAAAATGCGTCAAAAATAGTGTTAAAATTATAAAATTATACAGGGTGAGTCAGAATGTATAGTAAATACTTTAAAGGGGTGTTCGGCAAGTGGTTTTAAGGGAGGTCTTTCGTATAAAATTTTTCGATTTGGGCTTTCGTTGCCACGTTATTCGGGTCTACAAGGCGACCCAAAAGTATTTTTTTTATTTATATCTCAATAATGGCGCTACTTAAAAATTTTAAATTTGGTATGTGTTATCTACTTACTGGAAGACGCCTTAGGGTAGTTTATTCATTTACACAGAGCCCTAAAAAAGGGTAAAAACTAACAACCCCTATTAATTTTTTTGCTCAAACTTTTTTGACGTTATCTTTTTGGTCTTCTAGGTCCATCATTTCAGTGTATCTTTTCATTTTGCAACAAAAGTGTACTCTTGTTTCATAAGGATAAAATCTACCGTTTACGTTGAAATTGGCAAAACGTGCCCCAAAACACCTGTTAACTTCAACATTCGAAACATAAAATTTTTACCTACCGGTTTCAAACGTTACATATCGACTGTACCATTTAAACTGAGAAAAACATTCCTATGAACAATGTACCACAACTTATTAGCTTTCAAAATGTCCAATTGGTATTTTTTCCTTATTTTGAATGTACAGTCGATTGCCAAATAGCATGAAACACGTGTATGCGGTTACTAGTTTTTTTCTGTTTTCTAACTTTGAGTGCTTATGCCCATTATCACTTTTACTTGTATTTATATTTACACTCACAATCTTACATCTTTGTTGTCATTGTATCTTGGGCTATGAAGATTTCCACGCAGGTCACTTTACCAGCCTCCGTGGCGATGTTAGTACAAGCCTCGAATTGGGGATGTGCTGACTGAAGCTGCAAATGTGCTGTTGGCTCCTGTCTGGACTTCATTTGTTGCTTCCCAAATCATTCCTATCTTTTTCATTTGGTTGATGTTATACCGTACTGATGATTGCCAAATAGCATGAAACACGTGTATGCGGTTACTAGTTTTTCTTTTTGTTAACTTTGAGTGTTTCCCCGTTATTACCTTTTCTTGTAATTATATATATATACAGGGTGTCTACTGACGGAGGGCCACTTGGAAATATCTCGACAAATATGCATTTCTCGGATAACTTTATTTGAAAAATAAATTACCTTTTTGATGGCCCAACTTTGTGTAAAAACAAATTCGAGATCCATGGCCTACTTTCCGAGAAATTTTTGAAAAACCCGAAAATTGCCGAAACTTCTTAGGTATGTAACTTTTTTATTTCAAGAGTTATCGAAAAAGTTTCTGAATAGAATCTGTAGGCAAAATCGATTACTTTTAGCCTGCTTTATCATAATTTGGCAAAATGCCGCGGTTTAGGGGATGCTCTCTTAGCGCTTAAAAAAAGTTACTCAATTATAGCAGGCCATGGCGTCAAAAAACTACCTATTTTATGCACTTTCGATCGATATATCACAAGCGCTACATATCCCTTGCGTTAGCCTGATTTACAATTTTTTTAGAAAAAAAAATTAAAATTTATATGTCTTGGAAAAATGCTTTCAAAGTTCGGTTAAATAAACTACAGCTATCGATTTAATTAATTTCACAACACATTACATTGCAAATCTTTTGTCGAAATGAAATTAGTTGCGAGAAATCTGCATCTCCCTCATTTTTGAAATTTTCTAGTATGCCATGAAAAACAATAGCAACCAGCGTCTGTCAGTCAATCAATTGGATCTTTCAAACATTATTGTTTGATAGAAGTTGAAAGAATTGATTCAAGAAATAGGTACTTGTATAAAATTAGCATGGCATTTTCAAACGAAGACAAATTCAATTTATTTGTAATGTAGGAAAGCAACTTTAATTCAACGCTAGCGTTAAGAGAGTATCAACATAGATATCCAAACGCCCCTAGTCAAAATAGAACCATATTTAAAAAGTTATCAAGTAACTTAAAAAATCATGGCTCGTTTTCACACACATCTCCGATTTGATGATTTTTTAAGTTACTTGATAACTGTTTAAATATGGTTATATTTGGACTAGGGGCGTTTGGATATCTATGTTGATATTGTGTTAACGCTAGCGTTAAATTAAAGTTGCTTTCCACGTAGATTACAAATAAATTGAATGTGTCTTGAAAATGCCATGCTAATTTTATACAAGTACCTATTTCTTAAATCAATTCTTTCTCAACTTCTATCAAACAATAATGTTTGAAAGATCCAATTGATTGACTGACAGAAGATGGTTGCTATTGTTTTTCAAGGCGTACTAAAAAAATTCAAAAATGTGGGAGATGCAGATTTCTCGCAACAAATTTCATTTCGACAAAAGATTTGCAATGTAATGTGTTGTGAAATTAATTAAATCGATAGCTGTAGTTTATTTAATTGAACTTTGAAAGCATTTTTCCAAGACATCTAAATTTTAATTATATAAATTATGATAAAGCAGGCTAAAAGTAATCGATTTTGCCTACAGATTCTATTCAGAAACTTTTTCGATAACTCTTGAAATAAAAAAGTTACATACCAAAGAAGTTTCGGAATTTTCGGGTTTTTCAAAAATTTCTCGGAAAGTACGCCATGGATCTCGAATTTGTTTTTACACAACGTTTGGTTTTTTTTTTTTTCAAATAAAGTTCTCCGAAAAATGCATATTTGCCGAGATATTTCCAAGTGGCCCTCCGTCAGTAGACACCCTGTATATATGTAAATGCTGCGGCCGCTGAGGGTGCATCGGTGGCAACGGTGAGCCCGAGTAGGTCTCCATGGAGCCACGCGCGTTGTCCTAGCGGGGCTCCTTTTCGTGGTTGGGGAATTTAACATGTAATTGTTTTTTTTTGTCGTAGTCGACATTTGTCGAGAGTGTGAAAGTAAATCAAACAGCGTTTCTTCTTTGTAAAAAGTAATCACCAGAGTCCCTGTATACCTTTTTTTATATGCGAATCAACCTATAATATCTACCTACCTACTACTACACCGCTACACTATTTTAAATATCCCATACAAATAGGTTCTTGGATGATTCTGTGACTATAAAGTTTGCTAATGGTAGGTATGCCTAATCAAAAAGACCCGGAAGAAAACATAAAACCTTCATTATAAACCTGAGCGACAATAACTTCGAAGGAAGCGCTAGCGTCGGCAACGCATCCATTGTAGCAGTTTTCAATGGTAGTTAAAATTTTCTGCCGCTACGTCTAACAAAAATATACGGTCTTTTATGGATGTGCGGCGGAAGCGGCGCGTATTATCGTTCCAGGCGAGAAGAACGGAACAATGCACGTGTGCCTGCACACGGACTCAAAAACGGCTTTAGAATAACCGGGAACTGAATTTTACATGGAGGGTGATTAAATTTTCTGGACTTATAGATATTATACGTTGCAACTAGAAAGGTCTACTACTCGGGTCTATTACATACTATAAAAAATACACTAAATTAGTAGTTTAAAGAAAGCAACACACATAATTTACACCAATCCAAAGACTGACGAGATAAAATAAATGATACGGTAGCGAAACAAGAGACCTTTTTTATTTTTCCACCCGTTATTTGGAAAATTTGCTAACCCAATGTTGGTCTGGTGAATTGCCACACCTGACGCATCCTTAGACGGTGAAGTATTATTATGGAAATAATTAGTTGGCTCACAGAGAAAATCGTTAAATAGTCATTCGGATTACGAAAGCAAAGTAATCGTTGGAAGCGCTAGGGATGCTCACGTCGGTAACAGATACATTGTGGTAGTTTTCAACTGTAGTTAAAATGTTCTGTCTCAGCTTATTTACTTGATGTGCGGACTCCGGGAATATTGTTCCAACCGGCAATCGAAGCTTGCATGGCGTGCGGCGCGCGGTGCTCGAAAATTGCTCTAAAATAACCACAAACTCAATTTTACACGTATAATATACGTTTTATTGCAGTTTCTGGAATTGACTTTAAGAGTCGGAATTACATGGTAAAACTGCGAATTGTCGAATAAATTGATTTCGGTATTATGGCTATGGCTGAAGGTGGGTTCTTTTAATTATTTTTGCTGTTCTATAAAATATACAGGGTGAGGAAAATAAAGAAGTATAGCCAATCATTTTTTTTTCAAAAAAGAGTCTTAAATTGTACTAGATATTTTCTAAGAGAAAAAAGATACAATAACAAAATTTCAACAAAATATAAAATACACGAGGAGTAAAATCTATAATAAAAATATACGGTGTGTTCACGGATAGACTTAACTATACTTGTAAAAAAATATTTTCAAATTTTCGAAAAAAAGTCATTCTTGACAAAAAAAAAGTCTGCTTGTCCTTAGAATAAGATTGGTACGCAACAAGTTAACACTACTTATACCACAGGTTCCTACTCTGAGTAACTTTTATTTATACAGTTTTGTCGTACCTACTACCTACAGAAAATTATTTAATAGAAGAAAAACAAGAAAAAATCAAAGTATGCTTAATGCTTTAAAATTTTGTACACCTAAGTAACTCACCACGATGACGATGTACGCTCGTTTCAATATCTCTAGAAATAGAAGCAGTTTACTCCTATGCGAATTAAGTAATGTTAATTTTTCGTGTCAATCTTATTTTAAGAATAAGCAGACTTTTCTTATCAATAATGACTTTTTTCGAAAAATTGAAAATATTTTTATTACAAGTATATATATGTAGTTAAGTCCATCCGTGGACACACTGTACCTATATTTATTTCTGCGTTTACAAAAATTTGGCTCACACTATATATGGATGAAGGCTAGTAATTATTATTATTGTAGCGGGTTTCAACAATAACAGTCCAGATTCTTTACCTCGGTTACCACCTTTATTGTGTCGTTTTCAAACAAATACCTACACAACTCCATAGAAAGGAAATACGAAAATCGCGTTCTAACCTTCGACTGATCGTCAGGTCCAATTTCCAGGGCTTATATACTCAAATAGATGATTGGAGACTATATTCTACAATATTCCTGGCTAATTATTTACAAATCATAAAGTTCTAGAGCATTTCTAGAAAACCTAATATGGAATAAAGAGAACAAGAAAAAATAATAAAAATGGGGCCCTGGGGGCCTCAGGTCAACCTATATAGTTGTGACGGAAAATACCTCCAAACTAATCTTAAAATTATAAAACTGTAAGTAAAATACCAAAACGTGCCAAATCTTTGTATAGTTAGAAAACGAGTGCAAATGTGTTCATTAAAAAACTGATAGAACAACTTTAGAGGCATTTTTCGTTACAATATATCAAGTTTTAAACCCACAAATGGCGGAGATATGGGTATATATCCTCACTAAAAAAAAGTAGTACGGACCTGGACAAAACGAAAGAAAATATAATTTTAGATGGACTTTTGAATTCTGCACAAAAATTGTCTGTTGACATTTTTTCGTATCTATCACCGTTACGTGGCAAATCTTATTTTTATGATTTATCACTCCAAATTTTACATAAGGATGAAAATGAAAAATTAGAAACTTAAAAATCTCTACCCTTGTGCAGACAAAGGATCATACATCATACTACAGAGGAAATTAAACGAGCTGCCTTTAAAAAAATCGCACTCTTACTGGTATTTCCGCTACACGGATTTTAAACAAACTTGCAGATTGCCCTGAAAAACAAATATTATAGGTGTTACACATTGCTCACAGCAATGCCTTTTCAACACACGGGTGAGAAGAGGAGTATGCAGATATTCATTTCCTTTATGGGAAAAGAACATTCTCGGCATCCTGTGGGAATCTATTAACCTTCTCTACGGTATATTATTAAGCTCCCGAAGGTGCAGCTTTGCCAACATTTAACCCAGTGGCGGCCCGTGGGTTTTGGCAGCGGGTGGGCAAGGTGACACCCCCCCCCCCCCGCAAAAAATAGGGAAATAGGGACATGTTACTCTAGTTAGTCAATTTACTTTTGGAATCGGAAACTCGTTAATATCGCCGTAAACTGACTTAGGTAGGTACCTATCTATCGCAAACTTTACAAAAATAAACAGTTCAGCAAGAACCAACGAGAAGGTCAGAGTGTTTTCACATATTAAAGCGCCGATTTAACAAAAAATTTACTATATCACCTGTACCTGTGATACCTGTACTGTTATTGTTGTTATTACTGCTTACCAGCAGCCCCTGCACCTGCAGAATAGTTGCCTCGACTGCTTGGTCTTGGTCGCACCCCCGGCACTCCATTATCCCGATCGCGAAAAAATAGTAGCACCTACGAAAACGACTCCGTAAAACTGAATTAGAATTAAGTTATCATTAGCACGCGGCCACGCGGCCTGGAGCCCGAAGAGAGAGAGATAGCAATAACAACAAGTGCATGCATCGCATCATCTGCATGACAAGGAAGTCGAAGTCGGACGTTCCTCCCCCAGCGTTCAAAAAATGGGCTCGCCGGCGCGCCCGAGCCTCCTTGCCCAACTTCCCTATGCCTGACTGCCTGGCTCAGCGGCGCCTATCCCGGCCGGAAAATCAAAAATTCAGTTTGCTGTTTGTTTTGTAATGTACCTAATAAACTAATAAGATTTGAGATTTGAAAAAAAAAACAAAGGAACGTACGTTACTAGTTACTAAGTACTTTCGGATTTGGTTGATAAATGATAAATGGTAAGTATAAAGTAGGTATAAGTATAACTTTTTTGCAATTCGAATGTAGATCTAAATCGGTTTTCGTTTTCTCTTTGCCCTTTACATTCATTCTAATTCTAATTTATTGAAAATTGGACCGATTATGCGATTGTGATTAATTAACTGAACGTGAACGTGAATATACACGTATACTTTACATACCTTACCGAAATAAAAACGTAGTTAGCAACTGACTGTTAGTTACTAATAGTAATAGTTACACACTTACATAGACATGGATTCATTTTTCCTGAATTTTCGCGACTTAATTTACCTATGTAAATGCGTTTTGACTCTGCAGACAAACGGCAGCGTTCGGTCGCCGCTTCCGGCCGCTTGCCGCTGAGTCGGCTCGTCTGGTGGGCCGGCTGGAGTCCCGCCCACCCAAATAACATTTAAATGCAGAGTATGCGTAACCTACGTTTATATCTTCGCGCAGCTCGGGCGCGTAGCTCTCGTCGCAGACGTATAGCTTGGCTAATAAGGCTAAGATTCGCCCGGTACGGGCTGGCCCATCGACATCTGCATCGGCTGGGAGAGCCGCGCACCGCAGTTTGGGAAATTCCATCGCGCCCTCCCATAATAATTACCAAATTCAAACATTTTGAAGCTATAGCTATATGTCGCAGGCTTATTGTAAAATCAGTCTTATTATATATTATAATACGCCTAGGCTTTTTTAGTACGACTAGGCGCATTGTAATACTACTCAAATAATTAAGAATCTCACAATTTGACTGACAATTTTAGGCGTATTATAATACGCCTGCCGCTTCTTACGTTGGGTGGGCACTGCCCACCCTGCCCATTGCCACGAGCCGCCACTGATTTAACCGACCTTTTATCTCTTATATTTTCCGAGATCCTCACAGTCTCATAATTGGGGAATCCAGAAAGACAAACACACGCATCAGAAAGCGCTGCTTTCCTAGTAAAGTGGGATTATTAAATGTGAATTTTTAAACCTACTATCACAGACCTATATAGCGAAGCTATATAGGTCTGTGCTACTATTTTAGATCCTTGAGACAAGGCCAGGGAACAGACCCCACTCCTGACACCAGTTATACACGGGTGTTCGAAAAAGTGATAGGAATTTCAAATTTGATCCACAGACTCTTTGGTTAAAAAATCATGAAAGTCCTAAAACAAGGTCCAATATTTTCAAGAAATTCTGAAGGATACTGAAAAATAAAACTATTCATAAAAATTTTATTGTCAAATTTATCAAAGAATTAAGGTATAAATATTGAGTTGACCATTTTTCCTATTACCTCTCCCTTTACGTCGCTGCTCATGACTCCTCTGGCACACAATATCAAAATGTGAAAACGAGAATTATTTAAAATTAAAACAGCCTGTGGTGTGGAGATCGGAGTATTAAGACAGTTACATGCAAGGCCGAGGCAAATAAACCACATGAGTTATAAAAAGGAACTTCAGTGCCGAGGGACACTTTAATATATTTTTTTTAATCGGGAAAAAAGAAGTTTTATGACACAAAATGATTTAAAGAGGGCGTTCACCCATCTTCAAAATCGGCCTACCTAGATTGAATTTCGTATAAATGACTATAAAGAATGTAGTTTTGGATATGTTTATGGCAAAATACATCATTTTACGAGTATCTTCAACTTGTTTTATGAATATTTAGTTCTAGTATTTTCAGTGGTCACTATTATAAAATATTTTTTTATTATTTATCATAAAAGCATTATTTCCCGCTCGCAGCAACCTTAATACCGTTTAGATCCATATTGTCCATATGATTTATGGAGGGATTGAATACAAAATGAACTATGCCATTAAATTGAGATGAATGTTTATCCTTACTTTTATACTATATGGGATGGATTTTATGATGTAGGATATATGGAAGCCATAAATATCAAATGTTTATTTCTGGGGCTTTACCTTCCTATTCGAAAAGTTTCGGATATGAATAGTTATTTGCGCAACTTCGTCACGAAATTGCACAACATTTCTTATTCAGATATGTGACTCTTTGAACGAGTTGGGGTTCATTTGAAATGTGTTCTTTAAAATGTGAATAAACTCAAAATTGATTTAGATATTTTTAGGGGTAGATTATAGCGCTACTGTACGGATCTTATAACTATTTGTTTTTGAATAATCCGGTGTACTTCAAAACACGTTACCTAATTAATATAACCATTTCTCTGTACATTTGCGGAGTTTTCCAAAATAATAATTAGAGTTTCTTAAAAATTGTATTTTTTGAAAATTTCAACGCGAATGGTTGGTTTTATCGTTACGAAATAAGGATACCTAAACTATTATTGCAAAATGAAAAAATGCATTAAAGGGATGAACTTGCAAGACCAAAAAGATAACCTCAAAAAAGTTATCTAATCTCCGCCTATGGGCGATGGGAATAACTTGTTTTTACACGAAATTGTTCCACTTCAGCGACTAAAGGACCTCACCAAGTTTAATTTAAGTTGTATAATTTCTGTAGAAGTTATTGCGACATTTTTATTATGCATTTTTGGACCCATGCTTATAAAAAAACCTTTGTTTAAATAAAATTTTCTACTTACTTGTCATATTACGCTGGCACAAAAATTTAGAAACACCCTATATGAATAACTTTAAATTACAAAGCAAATGTGTTCAACGTGCGTGTGTTGAAAGCAAGTTATGGAACCCAAATTTGCAGATTTGTTATAAACATTGCTCGACTTACAAATCTTGAAAATCGACACATCGATATGGCATGTTGTATAAAAAATGTTCGCGGTTAAACAATATTAATACACACACAGTACTCTGTCCGTTAGCATCCATATTTTGACATTAACAGTCTATACTGTATAAAATATCTGTTTTATAGCGTTGCACGAAATACTAAAGGTGTTTTTTCAAGAACTTAATATAAGCCCTAAGTAGGTAGATGCTTATATTAACATACAGGGTCAGTCAAATGTATGGAATAATGATGGGTGTATCTTTTTTATTTTTGATCTTAAAAAAGGCTTAGATATACAAAAGTTTCTTGGTCAATTGTTTGGCACTTTTTGGTATCCTTGAATTTTTTTCATCGGTCATAGTGGCGTTGCTATGGTGACAAACTTTTTTTTTCAAATGAGGCTCTTATTTAAATTTTGCGATCAGTTAAAAATATATAATGGCTGTAACAAAACTTAACTAAAAGGAAAAACCTTGAGAAAATGTTCAAAGTGTGCACCGTATGCTCTAGACAAACTTTTTTAAATTCCGAATTTGATTATGCTGTTTTTTCCCACCTTTAAAAATTTTTACATCTTAGCTTCCTTTGTTACAAAGTCATAAGTCAATGTAAGAATAAACTATGACAAAAATTATGTAAAACTTAGAACTGAGAAAATGTTTACCCATGTCTATACAGTTGTAAAGTTCTGTAAAAATTATTGGATGCGAACAAGATCTTTGATGCGAATTACCATCACTTATATTTATCATTAATCATAAATGTTCAGTTATTATTTGGTCTACTTTATTTTCTTTCTTTTTTTTTTTCGTATTTCTAGGTCTTCTGATTTCTTTTTACAAATTAAAGTCCATCTAATTATAAAATCGCCTTTACAATGAAAACGGCTAAAGGTTTGGAGACAGGTATACTTATTTTCGGACCAATCAACAAAGATCAATGTTCAAAACGGATGTATGGCACTAGAGTGGCTTAACATGCTTATTCTAAAGACATGTTCTAAGTTGATACCGTATTTGGATTTACCCTCTAAAAAAAACATAGATATGCATATTTTCATTTAGATTGACATAATAATAGTTAGGAGAAAAATCGAAAGTACTTTTTCAGTTTTAACACCTTGTAGATTGAAAGGAGCGAGGAACGAAGTTCATATAAAGCCTGATTAACTCAATTGCGTCAGCTATCTGCTGTTACTGACTTACCCGGTATACTGGTAATTACAATGAAAAATACATTTATAATTACCTAAATGTATTTAGGGAGATGATACTTTTATGTGCGTATAAAAACTCCGCTGGGGTTCATTTGTCATATTTCCGGACAAATAAGTATTTTAAAAGCTATGGAAAGGAAAATCTGTACAAGCATCTTTATCCCCGGATTCCAATTTTAGCTCATCATACAACTCTGCGGATGTCAAATTAATGTTTACCCTGTTTCAGTTTTCTTTGTTGAATGGAGAGTGAAATATTAAAAGTAGGTATACCCAAGGTATATAAGGAGACCGTCGAGAACGTATTCAACTTTCTTTACACGTTAGCCGGATTACCTTTTAAGGCGACTTCTCGCCCATTTTTAATGCTATATTAAATTTTATTGTTTAGGCACTAAGATAACAGCAATATGGACAAGCATATTTTGCAAATGACAGTAAATTTTGCTAACACAATAAAAACAGCTCATACTATCGAATTATTAAGTATAGTATGGAAGACGCACAAATGACAAATTCACTGCGGTTTAAACCGCCATTTTTAGATAAAAATAGGTTTCAATTTGGCAATAAATCAGACACTGACGGCAAAAATATTGCCACGTGACTGCGGCAAAGGTGGTATAAAATATGTACCTATGTCGCATAATAATAAACAAATTTGATGGACATGTTCCATAATACTGGACTTGTTTGATGCGAATGTTTTTCAATTTTATAATTGATAAGTAGTTCAATTCGATGTTTTGAACATTATTTTGAATATAAACAAAACACATTTAGAAAACAACAAAATTTTTTAGTTTATCGATTTATGTAGACAACTGAAACCTAATAAACTGTAGCTGGGACAAACACACAAAACTATGTTGTATTTTAAAGAACGGAAACTGATGATTGACGCACACTAAATGAAAATTAAAAAGAAAATCTGGAGAACCGTCACGACCAGTCGCAACTGATATAAGACGATACGATAAAAATGAGCATTGACGCACAGGACGCAGTTTGACGTTTTGCAAATTTTTGTGTTATGTAAAAAGAAATCTTGCAGATTTGCAACAATTAGATACAACTGGTTATACAAGACGCCAGTAGCATTATTGAACAAATCTATTATTACATACAGAATTATTGTTATAATTAGTTTATTTTATTGTTAATTTGCTTCAAAAGAAATGTATAAAACTATGAAGCATTCGAGTAAAAATTACGTCAAGTAGCAAATTTGTAAACTAAGGCATAGGTACGAGTAGGTTTAGCTTGCTTCTATAATACAGTGTGGCTAGAAATTGTGGAATATTGCTTAAATTTCTTAAAATATTCCTCATATCAAAAACGTGTTTTAATAAAAATGTTAGGGGAAATTATTTCCCGTTTAGTGATATCAAGCAATATTTCGTAGCACAAAAAATGTGGTTGCCATGGTAACCGACTTAATTTTTTTACACCATATACGTTTTTTGGTGAAAATTAATACATTGGAACTTTCTGAATACGATACAATAATTATGGGTTGATGGACAAATAGGAAGTTCACATAACCAACAATCATGAATGGTTACCCTACACCCTCTAACCCCTTCTAGTAGCTGTAGAAGACGCCGTACTCTTCGACATCTCACCGCTACTAACTATATATCAATTGGAATAAATAACACCTAGCCGATGGAACCCGTATCTCCGGTAACTTAGTTGGTTAAAGTGCCTACGGCCACAGTAGGAGTCCCGGGTTCGAGTCCCGGCTGGAGTGCATTTTTTTCAATTGATATCCTTTACCTGACATGCCACTAAAAACATCCTTTATTAAAAATAACTAATTTATTATAGTAATGAACATTCATATCCACCGATCGGGTTATCAGATCTGTTTCATTGTTGTTTAATATTAAATTTTGCAGTGAAAAAGGTTACTGTTTTGAATGTTTTGGAGGCGGCAGTGTACGAGTGGGTCTTTAGATTGGACCCACGCTTTGACATCGTACGTCGTGGGTTCGATTCCCACACACAGTAAGTGCCCTGGGTGTTGCGTGTTTGTCTTTAGGATAAGATTAAGATTAAGAAAATTTGAAATTGCTATAGTTGGGGGAAATGGCTCAGAGCCAGACGAACCCCCCAACCAATCGAAGGGGGGTAAAATGGCCGCCGTAGCCAAGCCCATAAAAAAATAAAAAAAAATCACTAGCCCACGCTGTAGGTACTAATAGGTTTTGAATAGGTTATTTTGCACTAAATCGGCTGCTTATTGAGCATTGAGCCTTGCAGGGTGTTTAATTAATTACTTTGTTTTTTGATATTTCTATTAACGTCTTGAATAGAGAAGAGGTCTTACATTGATTGTAATTCTTTTTCTTACAAGTATCAAGGAAATCAAGCATTTATATTATTGTACAGAATAATAAATCAAGATCTAGTATTTGTCTCAAGTCAAGAATATCACGATTTGATGATTGCTTTTCTCATATTTTTTATATTTTATTGGAAATTATTTAGGCTCTCACTGTGCACAGTATTAATGTAATATAAATTTTAACCTTTCAATTTAACTTTAACAGCTTGTCTTTGTAAAAGCACTTAGCTTATTATCTACGTGTTATAAAACGGACACTGTTGTTTATTTTTCCTTTACATGTAACCTCACAAAAACAAGAGGTGACTACCCATTGGAGTACCACTACACACCAACCACTACCGGACCATACTGGTATTTGCAGTCAGCAATCTTAATTTTTCTACAACTTTCATCGGGAGTGGAATATTTGCGTCAATGTAAATGGGCTTGGGCGGGTATTTTATCTTTGTTAAATCTCTAAAGCATATACAGCGTGACTAACAAGTATGGAAAGGTGCTTACATTTTCTGAAATATTCGTTATTATAAAAAATATTTTAACAACAGTGCTTAAACATATTTTTAAACATATTTTCTAAAAATCACCTCCTTGGGTTAGACCTCATTAATCCAGTTCTTAGCAAATTAGCCATGGGAAATCAAATGAAATGTCAATGTCTTTCAATGTTATGTTTATAGAGATGGACGATTAATTTTCAAAGAACTGAGAGCTAAATTTACTGGAGAGACAAGAAGGATATTGCCACTTTATTATAATAAATCTGATAAATTATTTTGAAAGGCGACTATAATAAATGTGCACCGATAATAATGGGCTACATTTTCAACATTTAGATCATTAACAGTTTTTAATAGTATAAATCTTATCGCATCATTATGATTTTGATTTGTTTTTTTGCAGGTATGCCTAGACATTGACATTTCACTACTAGCTAAGTCCAACCGAAGAAGGTTCTTTTTAGGAAAGTACATTTTTTTCGGCATTAGTGTATGTGGAATAGTAGTAGGTATGGTGATTGCCTTCTTATGGATTTAGCAGAAATGTTATTTTTGATGAGTGTTGCAGATGGTAGGGATTAGTAATAAAGATATGTCGAAGTTATTTATATATAAAAAGCACCGAAATCCTGGGAACCAGTGCCTTTGTTGATTAGGACCTTAGGAAAAATATTTTGTAAAAGTTTTCTTGAGAATTGACGATCATTTAAATCTGAAACTAATCAGGCTGTTTAAAGAAAATTACCCAAACATCAAAGAATGCTTAAAGTATAACACTTGGGTAATAATTTTCCAATAGAAGTTTCCTAAATGGCCTTTTCCTACACAAAAAGTTTACCTCCTTTCAAGCCAAATATCTTAATTTTTTAATAGGCCATACATAGCTAACTAAATGTACCTGATGTCACAAACTCGACGCCCCAGGGTTATTATACGCAAACAAAAACAGCCAGTAAAAATTTGACTTGTGGGTTTCTTGTAGGACCACTAAAGCTTGCTTTTGGACCAAAAAGAGAGTTTTTAGGCAAATGTAGGTTATGACTTCATTGTTAAGCCAGTAAACTTATATTTATATTGTTAACAAATTTTATATCAGTTTAGGCATTTTTGTAATGGTATAGGTTTCGCCACATCCTGTAAAATAGAGAAGGAACGTGAATCGCCCTATATATGAGAGAGTGTCAGAAGATGTCAGAAGGTGAATGAAGATACCGTGACAGTAATATTCTGCATTTTCCAGTCTAAAGAACCGCATTTGTCTCTTTGTTAGCAGATGTAATCCCCTCGCCTTGAATCCCCATGTTTAATGATACTTCTGATTAAACGGTAAATATCAAAATCCAGTAATTTCATTCATATACAGTCCATTTCATATCCAGCCATTTTATTAGTGCTCGTCAAGCCATCATTCTATAATAGGCCTCTGAACCGAGACGTTGTTGTGGATTTGCCCTATCTAAATTCGCAACATTTTTTGGTCATTCGGTACGGATTTTCAATCCATTCGAGGCGGACCTTCTGGCCCACTAAGTGCCAAATCCCGCAATATTTTCTAGTAATACCAAACAAATATTCTGGCCCACCAAGTGCCAATAATTCAATCTTTTCATTCCATACAAAGATCCCTGACCTTTCGAAACACCAATTTTCGAAAGGTGGATCAAAGTCAAACAAGGCGAGGGTGCAAGAAAACAGCGGCAATTTCGCGTCTTTTCTTGCGTAGAAGAAAGCCACAAGAATACCAATTTCATAGAAAATCGTCGTTGTAAAGGACTTTCACTTTTGACAAGTTTGGCAGCCAGTGGATTTCGACAAGAAGCTGCTGCAGTGCAGGTCCAGTTCCAGGTATTCTGGTCTAAGTATCCTTCCTCTACCCTTCCTTTTATTCATTGTATGTGTATGTGTTTTTTTGACTTCCAGGTTGGTCAATAAACTAATATATAGGTAAAACTATAATACGATGTCGCAAAATAGTGACTTACAAGCCCTGATTCGAAAAAGGGGCAGCTTAAAGTCAAATTTGACAAGGTTTTCTAGTTTTTTCAATGCCATTAAGAATGAAATTCCAAATAAATCACAATTAATTGAACTTAAACTAAGAATTTCAAAACTAGAGGATACCTGTCTATCTCAGTTTTCAGAGTTACAATTCGAAATAGAAAGTCTTGATCCTGACAATTTTGATATCTCAGAAACAATAAAAAAAATTATTATTCATTAATGTCCAGAGCAAATGAGTATATCCAAATACATTCCACTAATATTTCTAGTTCAACTGATGCAATACTTCATGCAAGTTCAAGTACAATGTCAGCCCAAAGTCCTTCTTCGGTGCAAACAAAGGAAAGTACACGGGTTAAACTTCCCATTATTGAGTTGCCTAAGTTTTTCGGTCAATATGAATATTGGTTGAGATTCCGAGATTCATTTGTATCTTTAATTCATAACAGTACAAAAATTGAACCGGTTGAAAAGTTTCATTACCTTCAAGCTTCTTTAGAAGGAGCAGCGGCAAGATGCATAGAGTCCATATAATTTTCGGCAAGCAATTATGATCTCGCATGGAAGGTTCTATGTGACAGATTTGAGAATAAACAGCTTATGATTCATAAACATATCAAAGCGTTGTTTAACATAAGGGAAATAAAAACACCTTCTTCTAATGCATATCGTGACTTAGTCGACACTATTTCGAAAAATTTACGATCATTAGACATTAGGTGTCCCTATCCTACAGTGGGACCCTTTAATCATTTTTATGCTCACCAGAAAGATAGATGCAGAGTCATTTGGTCGGTGGGAACTTCAATCATTTGAAGATACTTTGCCAACATGAATTTAAAAAATTCTTATCTAGTCGTGCGGACTATTTAAAAAAATTAAATTTGCATAAGCAACCTGAACAAAATAAGAAATTCGAAAAATCAGAAATAAAAAATAGATTCAAACCTCATGAAGCTCAAAAGTCATTTCTTGCAGCTACAGAAAAACAAAAAAATAAATATACTTGTTTCATATGCAAAGAAAATCATTTTATTTTCAAATGTTTACAATTCTTGGCACTTTCAATCGCAGATAGACGCAAGAAAGTTGAAACTTTAAATCTATGCACAAATTGTTTTAGACGCAACCATCAGTCGCAGACTTTGTAAATTTGATCATTGTAAGTTATGTCCACAAAAGCATAATACCTTACTGCACCAAGTGGAGCCTATAAGTAATCCTGAATCTGCTCCAGAATGCACCTTCACACGCTGTAATTATTCAGGACAGAAAAAGGGTCTTCTTGCGACTGCACAAGTTAATGTTTTTAACAATTACAATAAGAAATTTGTGTGCAGGGTAGTTATTGATAACGGATCTATGTCAAATTTTATTTCTGAAGAGCTTGTAAAAAAATGGGCATAGCAATGAATCAAGAACAATGTACGGTTCTTGGTGTTGCTCGTTCGCAGTCAAATGTTGATAATTCGTGTACAATAAGGGTATCTTCTATGCATACTGAATATTCAACTGAATTTTCTTGTTTAGTGGTTTCCGAAGTTACTGATTTCCTGACAGATGTCCCATTCGATCCGTCCCAGTTGCAGATACCCCCATTTTTAACTTTGGCAGATCCATCATTTTACAAACCAGGTAAAGTTGATTTGCTTGTAGGAGTTGAGGTATATAATGAAATTATCTGTGATGGTAGGATTAAGCTAGGAGGGAATAAGAAACCTGTTGCCCAAAACACGTATTTTGGTTGGATAATTTCTGGGTCTTTACGCAATGTCATTCTTTCTTCATCAAATTCAAGGTCGACAGGAACGCAGTGTCATTTTTGTCAAAGTGTAGATATCCAAAAGCAGCTTTCAAAATTCTGGGAACTTGAGGAGGTAAATTCAAAACCACCACTCAGTGAGGAAGAACAGCTTGCGGAAAAACACTTTTCGGATACATTTCAGCGAGATTCAACTGGACGTTTCATTGTTTCAGTGCCTCTGAAGGACACCATCGACAAATTGGGCGATTCTTCAGAGCGCGCACGTCAACAATTTTTGAGTCTAGAGCGCAAATTGAACTCTAAACCCAAAATGAAGCAGATGTATGTAGACTTCATGAAAGAATATGAAGATTGGTCTCATATGACAAAATTCGAGCCCAGGGAAGGCCAGGTGGTTTTTTATTCACCACATCATGGAGTTTTAAGAGAAGATAGTTGCACTACTAAACTGAAGGTTGTCTTTAATAGTTCCACTCCGTCATCTTCTGGTTTATCTTATAATAGTCTTCAAATGGTAGGCCCTACTATTCAAGACGATCTAGTTTCCATTATTCTAAGATTCCGACAGCATGCTTATGTCGTGACAGCTGACATTTGCAAAATGTATCGACAGATAAGAGTTCGTGACGAATATAAACCGCTGCAGTTGATATTTTGGCGTGCCAGGCCTGAGGACGAATTGCAGACCTTCTCTCTCAATACTGTCACATATGGCACAGCTAGTGCCCCATTTCTAGCAACAAGGTGTATTAAACAGCTAGCCTTAGATTGCGAATCTTTTCCACAGGTTTCCCAAACGATACATAGATATTTTTACGTAGATGATCTTTTAACTGGGTCAAACACCATTGAAAATACAATTGAGCTTAGTCAAAAAATTTCAGCCGATTTGCATTCAGGTTGTCTAGAACTCCGGAAATGGCGATCTAATTGTTCTGAGGTTTTAACTGGCATTGCGGCAAATATCTCATCTAAAGATGATCATCATTTTGGCAGCCCAGAAAGTACCAAAACTTTAGGGCTCTATTGGTCTTGTAGAAAAGATAATTTTTCATTTCAAATACAAAGTGTCTGCAAAAATAAGCGTGTCACTAAACGTGCAATACTTTCTGATGTGGCTAGAATTTTTGATCCTCTTGGATTAATTAGTTCTGTTGTTGTTGTTGCCAAAATCATGCTGCAATCATTATGGGCATTAAAACTATCTTGGGATCAAGAAGTGCCCCCAGATATTGCCCCAAGATAGATTTCTTTTAAAAATGAATTACCAGAACTAAATTCTTTGCAAATTCCTCGACATGTTGTCTGCATCGAACCGATAAGCATTCAATTACATGGTTTCTCAGACGCATCTCAAAATGCTTATGGTGCTTGCATATTCATTAGGTCGGTAGACTGTCACAATCACGTTCACGTCAAACTCCTTTGTTCTAAAACAAGGGTGGCTCCAACAAAATCAATTAGCATCCCTCGATTGGAATTATGCGCAGCACTAGTTTTAGCCAAACTCTTTGAAAAGGTTAATAAGGCAATGACACTTGGCTTTGACAAGTGCTATCTTTGGAGTGATTCCACAGTTACTCTAGCATGGATTCGGTCAGAACCACATATTCTCCAAACATTTGTTGGCAATAGAGTGACAACAATCCAACAACATTCTGACATCAATAGCTGGAGATATGTCCCAACAAATTCAAATCCAGCGGACATTTTGTCCAGGGGATTAACTCCAAAGGCTTTAGCAAACGCAGATTCCTGGTTTTCTGGTCCTCCATGGTTATTTCAGACCGCGTCAAATTGGCCTGATGACCTATCAAAACGAAATAAGTTAATCAATGAACTTCCTGAAATGCGGAAGTCAACTCGTTCTTATCTACATGTTGATAACAATCAACTGTTTCCATTTACTCGATTTTCATCCCTAAATAAAATAAAGCGTGCATCAATATACTGCTTTAGGTTTATTCATAACCTAAAAAAAACGAGAATAAACGAGTCGGTTCTCTAACCCACGAGGAGCTCCAGCAAGTAATGGAAATATTAGTTAAAATTGCCCAAAGGGAGTCATTTCCTCAAGATTTACACGATCTTCAAAAGTTTAAATCCGTTTCAAAATCCAGTAAATTGATGCCTTTAACTCCTTTTTTGCAAGATGGAATCATTCGGGTAGGAGGAAGACTTAAACATTCGCCGTATCCATACCCTAAAAAACATCCTGCCATATTATCAACAAAACATCATTTAACATTTTTAATTTTTAAACATACACACCATAATCTTCTTCATTGTGGGCCACAAGCCTTAATGGCTGCAGTCCGTGAAAATTATTGGCCTGTTGCAGGTAAAAGCCTTGCCAAACGTATAGTAAGAGAGTGTATGGTTTGTTTTAAATTCAATCCAAAAACACAACCCCCTATAATGGGTAACTTGCCTGCCGCACGAATCACACCAAGACCGCCATTCTTCGATACTGGTGTGGATTGTGCGGGACCATTTATTATTAAAGATCGCAAAGGTCGGGTTTCTAAAATGAATAAGTGTTATTTGTGTCTTTTCGTGTGCCTCGCTACCAAAGCCCTACACTTTGAATTGGTGACCAATCTTAGTACTGATGGGTTCCTTGAAACCTTTCTCCGTTTCATTTCACGTCGGGATCGACCAGCTAATATATATAGTGACAACGGCAGCAACTTTATAGGCGCCTATAATAAACTTATAGAATTAGGGTTGTTTTTAAAATCAAATAATCCCAATATTACCGCACTGGCAGAAGCCAAATATGAATGCAAATGGCATTTTATAACTGCGTATTCCCCTCACCAGGGAGGACTTTGGGAAGCCGGTGTTAAGTCTTGTAAATATCATATTAAACGAGTCCTTGCGAATGCATGTTTAACATTAGAAAGATTTTACACAGTACTTACTCAAATAGAAGGTATACTCAATAGTAGACCGTTAACCCCTCTTTCAACCGACCCAAATGATTTGGAAGTCCTAACACCTGCACATTTCCTGATCGGTCGCTCCCTCCAATCACTCCCATACCCTAATCTAGACCAAATACCTGCCAACCGATTATCATACTACGAGAAATTGCAACAGCTAAAACAACACTTCTGGAAAAGATGGTCCTCAGAATACATTTCACAGCTGCAAATACGAACAAAATTGAAGACCAATGCACAAAACATAAGTGTCGGCACAATGGTTGTCATCAAAAATGAAAATGTTCCTCCATTCCAGTGGTGTCATAAAACGCTCTGTAGTGAAATTGTGTCCTCTTCAAATAGACCAAAGTTGCAAAGAAGAGTAATTTAGTTTAAGCATTTATGTAATCTAGAGCCACTAGAGGCCATGTAAATTAGGTTAAGCATTTTTATGTTAATGCTGTGTTGAAAGACTCTCTTGTTAAGCCAGTAAACTTATATTTATATTGTTAACAAATTTTATATCAGTTTAGGCATTTTTGTAATGGTATAGATTTCGCCACATCCTGTAAAATAGAGAAGGAACGTAAATCGCCCTATATATGAGAGAGTGTCAGAAGATGTCAGAAGGTGAATGAAGATACCGTGAAAGTAATATTCTGCATTTTCCAGTCTAAAGAACCGCATTTGTCTCTTTGTTAGCAGATGTAATCCCCTCGCCGTGAATCCCCATGTTTAATGATACTTCTGATTAAACGGTAAATATCAAAATCCAATAATTTCATTCATATACAGTCCATTTCATATCCAGCCATTTTATTAGTGCTAGTCAAGCCATCATTCTATAATAGGCCTCTGAACCGAGACGTTGTTGTGGATTTGCCCTATCTAAATTCGCAACATTCATCAAATAAATTTTTCCCAGGACTATACCTGTTTCTCTTTATATTTGAAAGAGCACGTTTTTCTGATAAACTTTCGTGGATATTTTTTTGCTATCTTGTTCAATTAAAAAGTTATAATGCGTATTAGTTGTAAAAATATGAAAAAAAAAGCCATGACTTATGAAGGTCTATTTTTGACAGAAACAATTGACAGATGCTCAAACAGATTTATTATGGAAAACATTATTAAAATTTTATTATTAGTTATAAAAATATAACTGTATGAACGCCTTTTTAAGAAAAACTGTTATTGGTGTTATTTTTTCTATTAAATCATCAATATTCCGCGATGGAATTTTTTAAACAAGGTTTTTCAGAAATTTTCATAAATAGAAACCTAATAGAATTAGGTCTGGTGACTTTCCTGGCCATTTTATGGGACCATTTATTCTAATCCATTTGTTTCCAAACTCATCATATCACCCACAAGCCAAGTATGATCAACATCTGTTAGGTAGGTACGTGGTTAACAAAGACTTATAGAGAAATTACTTACGATACACAGTGAAACAAACCGACATGGAAGAAAAGTGTTTATTTTCATTTAACTGCTTCTGTCCTTCGAATATTATGAAAAATCAAAAGCATTTAATCAAAAGCATTTCAAAACTTTTATAATAATCAATTCTCGTCTCTGAGTTATCTATCTAAATCAATAGATGGGAGAAAACATTGTCTAATGGGATTATTGTGTATTGTATCCTTCATTCCTCATTTCGTTCAAAAATATTCAAATATTCTACAGATAAAACTATAGCCAAACTCGTTTGGTAGATGGGCTTTGACGGAAAATGCTTTATCTTGTTGAGGAGAAGCGGCATAGTGGAATAAAATTATATTCTATTTATACAAATTGGTTTTAAGACCTGTCCAATCGATTTGCCTTGGGACAAACCGCCATCTAAATTGTATAGAACGAATAAATAAATAAATCAATCAAATTATTTCAAGTTGACTTTAAAATGAGGCCTTTCAACAATGCGCGATCCACTGTTTTCCATACAGTGATTACGAGTAGTTCTATCTCACGCACACGCAACCACCACAAAATATTAATGGACACATCTACTACACGTTAAGAGTAGGTACATATAAATATTGTACATAATACACAAAGCAATTCTGCACTGAATGCGATGTTAATGTGTGCATGAAAAGACGCTATACTCTACGCCGTTAGGTACCTGAAAGTACTTATCTGCTCTTTCATTTGCTAAGGTACTGGGTACTACTATATTTATTTGAGAATAAACGGACAACGAACAACGACTAGCTACAAAAAACGGCTACTTCTACGTAAAATAACGACCTCAAGCAACTAACGACCATACATAATATGATACTGCACAACACCAGATAGTATGATTTGCTAGAAAGGCTAACGAACAGCTACAATCAACGGCTACTTCTACCTCGCGCAACCAACTGCCACTCTTAACGGCACATAAAATAAGACAGTTATTTAAACTCATGTCTTCAGGTTAGATTGCTGTACGGATCATGTCGAATTTGATATATTATATTATGTTATCATGTAGGTACGCCAGAAAAAACGTAGATTATCTGCTAGGAACAACTTCTAACTATACAATCATCTACTATTTCTACCATAGGAAACTTCCACAGGCAGAATGTGATGAATTGAGTTTCTTCCGGATGGATCCTGCGAAATTTTCGTCCTCGATTGCATGGGATATTCTCAGGGCGCGACGATTACACTGATACTGATTGTTTTAGTATCTGTGATGGTATCTATAGGAGATGGAGCGAACAGGCAAAAACGCGGGAAAATTAATGATATGATTTAGAGTGATTGGTTTTGCCGCGTATTTGAGAAAAACTCGCGCGCCACCAACTATTTAAAAATAAACCCTGATCACCGTTCAGATTGTTAATGTGTTTAAGGATTTCAATGGATTCCAGCTTCTTTGGATGACTAGGCCGATATTGATAGGATCTTAGTATAACTAAGCAAGACTTGGTGCCCCGTGTCCAGATACTGTTCGGCAAGTGCAGAATGACCCGGTTAACACAACCATATACAACGTTCATGCGTTTACCTATACAGTTTCTCCAATATACACTTGCCAACCACTGGCGGCGATAAGGCGCCCGCAGAGCCCGCCGTGCGGGGGGGGCCCAGCTCCGGAAGGGGCCCCTAAAAACTTATCTATACTTATTAATTTTTGCAAAATATTAACGCTATTAGGCTGAAAATCGGTGTCGATCAAGAAAAAATTACTGTCTCTAATTTATTTAATTAGAATTTTATTTTTAAGTTAAAAAGCTTATTTTATTTTTAAGTTAAAAGCTTAACTTAGAACATTTTTATTTCAGAAAACAATTTGGCAGGAAATTAATAAAACACCACGAAAAACACGAAAAAAAATGCATGTTCATGTATTTGAAGTGCTTTTAGTTTTTCTTTTAAACTCGTATAGAGGTAATTATTACGAAAAATACTCACTTCTATTGTTGAGTACTTTTATACACTCTGTTACGGGGAATTAAGATTTGTGATTTTTTGTAAGGTATTAACCTACAGTGTGTCCCCAGATGAGGTACCGCACTCCTGTAAAGTTTCTTATATTTTATTTGTTGAGAAAAGTCATTCTTGATAAAAAGTTTTGCTTGTTCTTTAAATAAGATTCGCTTGAAAAAAGTTAACATTACTTATACTGGGTGACCAGAAAATGGAAAAAACGTTAATTAACATAAAATAGAAAACTGCCTCTATTTGTAGAGATAGTGAAAAAAGTTATAAAGAAAATTTGTTCAGTGTGGTAAATTACTTAAGTGTACAAAATTTCAAACAGTTAGGCCTACTTTGTTTTTTTGATTTTTTCTTGTTTTTCTTTGATTAGAGGTTTTTTTGTAAATAGTATGACAAAACTGTATTAACAAAAGTTACCCAGAATGGAAAACTGCGCTTGATTGATTGATTGACAAAATTTAACAATTCTAGGCCTACTTTGTATTTTGGAAAATATTGGAAGAAAATTAAAGTAGAACAGGATTGACAAAATTTTTTCATCGTACATAGTTTAATACTCTGAGTAACTTTTGTTAATACCCAATACATCATTTCTGCGACGTCACGTGATGTTTTTTTTACTAAGCACCAGCCATATTTTAGCAATGGTAAGATTTTATATTTAAGGCAATTAGTAGATTGTATTATTCGGAGTGGCGGAGTCCCTTTTATTATACTTAATACATATTTTTCTTTGGAAAATATTTTGTAATATAAATATCAAAATAAATATATTATAATAATAATAATAATAATAATTCTCACCCTCACAATACTCCAAACTAGGAGTACCCCAGAAGCAACCACATGCTTGTGCGGGGTAGGATTATGTAATATTAAATCATGTCCCATTTATAAAATAAAATAATGTGAGACATTAGACAGACACGCCCAGTTTTTGTTAAGGTACGCTATAATACAGAACATTTCCCAGGTAGGTAGAAAAACTTAAAATAAAATTTATATATCCCAGTTTTTTCTTATAGCATCTAGTTTAGACAAAATTTCGGTTATTTCCATATTTTATTACCACATGTATCTATACATCCTGGCAAAATTTGGCGGGGGGGGGGCGAATCCTTATCGCCGCCACTGTTGCCAACATTAGCATGGCGCACGATACACACGACTCGTACTCAATGGTATAATATCCTTAATCGGTCGGTAATAATGAGATAATTATTAGTTCCTATGTTATGTCGATTTGAAATATTGGAGAGGGATATTGTTCGATAAACTAAGGAATTAATAACAGAATGTTTTTGGGATGGGTGGTGATGGGAGAAGTCATTAAGGTACCTATCTGTATCCGTTGATTTGCGGTAGACCGAGTGTCCTAGAGAACCATCGATCCTCCGTGAGACCAATAACACATCCAGGAAAGGAAGAAAACCGTCCACCTACGTGGTAAACTTAATGTTTTCGTGCAGGGAGTTAAGGCGATGAAGGAAAGCGGAAAATGTATATTCCCTTAAGGCCAAATTACAAAAGTGTCATATACATACCTAAACCAACATTTTGGTTTTATATCAAATTCGCGGCAAAACCAATCACCCTTAATCTTATCATTAATTTTCACGCGTTTTCTCCTGTTCCCTACATTTCCATGTTGCTATAAATTCCATCACAGGTAATAGAACAATCAGTCTCAGTGTGATCGCCGTGCTCTGAGGATGTCCCGTGCAATCGAGGACGAAAACTTGGAACGCGAAATTTCGCTGACGCAGAATCTATCCGGAAGAAACTCAGATTAAACTGCTTCGACACCGATAAGAGGTAGATACAATTTTTAAAGTCGTGGTATCATTTGTTTCATTTTTATTTCCTAAAATCTATTTTAGTGGAAAGGTGGTATATATCATTTGATAGAATGAATCATGTGTTTCATGTGATTATCTGTTTTGTTCATATTTTGTTTGCTTGGTTTTAAATCAACAATACTACGAGCTACGACCAGCTATAATCACAGATCTTTTTGTTTCTTGTACAGTGAAGGTAAGGAAAGGTCACAAAAGTTGTCGCCAGTTACGCCAGGTACAATCGATGTAGCCGTATGGCCGCCCATAGCAACCCACAAGATACTGAAAGTTATAATTGGACGAAGCCGTACATAGAGAACAGTTTGAGAGCACATTGAAACCTTTGTACCCACTACTTACTACCAATTTTTGTAGAATACATTTCTTCAGTGAGTCTTTTATTTGTGTTGTGCAATTGCCTTGGTAGATATTGTTTGCCGACGTGGGGCTTGGCATCGCTAGTGACTCGATGACTGCAAGCTCATGCGCGGAGCGAGCTAGACAATCTCGACTATAGTCAGTGATTATAGTATTGAGAAGATATCCGACCGCTGTGAATTAAAGCGACTATAAGCTGTAAGCTCCAAGTGAACTCATCAGAATGCTAGTATAATAATATATAATAATAAAATGTAAAATTCTTGACATACCTCCCTCTACGGATGATAGTCTGAAGTTTAATTTCTCCCGTCATTTCGCTATTGGTCGCTGGATGCTCCCAACGGCGCTGTTTGCATGCCTATGCCGGAGAACCATTAATCTGTGCGGAGGTCACAACGCGATCCTGACGATTCATTACAGAACCACGAAGCCGCATACCTTTTGCCGCCGCCATCTGACGGGCGGAAGCTGTACTCCACGATGGAGCACTAATCATGGAAATTTGTTTCGTACAGTTTTCGTACACGCCTCTCGTTAATTCCCAATCCTCGTAATAGGGGGCAAACGCTAGCGACACCTCGCGTCGGGAATTGTTTGCCTGTCGTTTATTGCCGATTGGTAAGGAATCCTAGACAATACTATAATCACTGCGATAGGACTATATGCTACAATCAGCGTCTACGTCTACGTCGGGCAAAGGTCACAGACAACCAACTGTCACAACACCGATAAGTGGGAGAAAAAGTCGCGCCCTTGGGCCGGCGCGCCGCTCTACCTGCATACTGACCGTCGTGCATCGGGTCGATGGTGTGGATCATGAGCTGGAGCAGGCCGTGCCGGAACTTGGCTCCGGTGACGTGGTGGTGGTGGGCGGCCGACGACGACGCCGACGACGCCGGCGGCTGCGGCGTCTCGCTGGCGGCGCGCGACGTCACGCTGCCGCCCGGCTGCGTCCCCATCGACGTCTCGCTGGACGTCGCAACTGTACCGTGCTGGAAGGAGAGAAAATGGGGTAGTTATATACTGGAACAGCCTGGTGTTTGATCGAATGAAACTTTATCGTACTCGAAAAAAAAAGATTTCTTCAATCCGGGGGAGGTTATACACGGTCGTAGGTACCTATTTGAGTATTTTTGAACCATATACGGGTGAGTTTTTTCGATTCCAACTATTGGGATCTCGGAAACTAGCAGAGCTAGAACAAAGGTTAAATTGGGAAAAAATTGCAATTTTGAATGCTCCATCTAATGCCCCTTTTGGATTTTTAAAAAAGTTCATGGCTCACTAAATATTTTGAAAAGAGTGATTTTTTGCTATTTCATCAGATCTCTGTAGCTCCGTTATTTCTGATTATACAGAAAAACTGTAAAGACAAAAATTGTAGATAATTTTGGGCTTAATAAGATAATCTTATCCATTTTTTTATGTTGTTTGTGATTTTTGAGATATGACATAAACTTGTGTTTTTTTAAATGTAAATCATAGTTGGCTGTTGCCTTATAAAATCGGCCATTTTTGAGCTTTTCAAAGATATAATACTCGGCATAGTTATTATAAAAAATAAAAGAGCTATGGCTAATTTTCTGATTTTCTGACAAAAAATGGGCGATTTTATAAGGCCACAGCCAACTATGATTCACATTTAAAAAAACACAAGTTTATGTCATATCTCAAAAATTACAAACAACATAAAAAATTGGATACGATTATCTTATTAAGCCCAAAATTATCTACAATTTTTGTCTCAACAGTTTTTCTGTATAATCAGAAATAACGGAGCTACAGAGATCTGATGAAATAGCAAAAAATCACTCTTTTCAAAGTATCTAGTGAGCCATGAACTTTTTTAAAAATCCAAAAGGGGCATTAGATTGAGCATTCAAAACTGCAATTCTTTCCCCATTTAACCTTTGTTCTAGCTCTGCTAATTTCCGAGATCCCCATAGTGGGCATCGAAAAAAACTCACCCTGTATAGGTGCGTGAAACCGACCAGACCGTGTATCTTCTAATACTGCGCCAACTGCTAATTTGTGCAGCGTCACCTATGGGCAGGGCCGGGAACTTCTCCTTACAAAAGGTCGGAACGTTCCCCAGTATAGAAAATTATTTCCTAGCCCAGCGTAGACATTTGACTTATATTTTCATGGAGATTCATTTGTATTATACCCATAATTATATATTTTCAATCTGTGGTATTACAAATGAATTGTTTCCAAAAACCAAAATAATGTCAAATTAAATGGGAGTGAAACGAAAAGAACTAGTTTATTTGGTTCGGGATAAGCGCTAATAACAGATCCCAGAACAAGTGCAGAAACCGATCGTATGGTTACCCTACGCCTTGTTGTGTTTCCGGCTGGAAAAAAAATGGATGCAAGCTATCAACTAAAACTCATGGTTTTCGAAGTAAATCAGCTTATTACATTACATTAGGTACATAATATAATTCTCACTGATCAACTCTAGATTGTTGGTTGTATTTTGTAAAGAAAGGATGTAGAAGCTCTTTATTAATAGGCCGCTTTGAACACATTTATAACCTACGCAGGATTATGTCAACGGCGACATACTACTTTTTGGTGAATTGTGCAGAATTTCAGATAAAACATGAACTTTTTATGGGCTTTTCAATAGTTTCTATAAAGGTAACTTTAAAGATATAAATCATTATTTCCTCCAGTGACAGGCACAGGGACGGATGGGACGGTCGGGCAGTCGGGCAAATGCCCGAAGGGCCGGTCGCAATCGGGCCGACTTGGGCCGGCCTGGACAGCTAGCGGGCATACGGCATACGCAAAATATCAATATCAATATCATCACCGCGGCCGCAGCGCAGTGAACGATGACGCGACGTCCCTATGCCCAATCCGGCCCTTTCTTCCCTTCCTAATATATTCCAAGGGGCATCTTCTGCTTTGGCTTCTGCATATCAGTACATTTTGGCATTGCCTATTTCTCAAGTTGAATGTGAATAGTCGTTTTCCACATTAAGATATAAAAATAGATTAAGGAATACAGTGTGTTACTGTAGAAGTCTATGAAGAGCCGAGTAAAATATCATATATTTTTTAGATTCACCTAGAGGAAGTTATTTCACAGACACTATACTATTTCGACTGGCTTATTATTCCATGGATGTTTTTTTTTTAAACGAACAATTTTCAGAATATCATATTAGGCATTCTTTTAAGAATAAAACGGATGGTGGCCATAGCTCAAAACCTTTTGTACAAAATATCAGTACTCTAAGTTATATAGGGCATTCACAAAGTAGGGCCAGATTTTCCAGAATACCCTGTATAAACCACAAGGCACAGGTTGGTGATCTTTTTTTGCAAATCGATAAAGCTTTGTCTGAGGTATTATTGTACGTATAGCCAGTCTAGCTCATACACGGTGTTCGTAAAAAAATCAAATTTGATGAAATCATGTATTTAAAAAATATTTAAAGAAAAAATTAGGGATTCTACTGCATTATGTCGATCCCCCTTGGAAAACATACTTGATTTTAACATTTCCTAACAATTGGAGGCATCATCCACCATCCTTAATTATGATTTATTCATCAACATATCACATATCAATCAAATCAGGTGTGCCTTGAATGGAATGCCATGAAAACAAAAACAAAGCTTCTACATCTTTGACAGTTACCTAGGTAACTATTTTTTTAATAAATGTTTTTTTGTCAAATTTGATTTTAATAATACCTCAGGCAGAGTTAATCGATCAAAAAAAAATTTCCAACCTGTGCCTTGTGGTTTATACAGGGTACTCTAAAATCTAATTTTTTTGAATTTTTTCCCCAATTTGTGAACTTTGTATAACTTAGAGTACCTACTGATATTTTGTACAAAGGGTTTTGAGCTATAGCCAATTCGATAGCACCATCCATTTCATTCTTAAAAGAATGCCTAATATGATTCTGAAAATTGGTTATTTAAAAAAACATAGTTAGCCATGGAATAATCAATCATCCAATCAAAATAGTAGTGTCTGTGAGACATCATCACAGATTTCTAGTGTTCACAAGCAAACGCGGACATACTGTAGATTACAAGATACTAGATTAGAGCCATTTATGATAGTGAATATAGAGAAAGCTTTTTTAAATCAAATTGATAATGAAGAAGTTTTTTTTAAGTATAAAATATATGTTTTCTTAACGACAGCTACACCTCGACACTGCAATCTGTTGCATGTGCCCCACCCTTGTTTATGGTCTCATAAACAAGGGCCCCACGTTTTTCGAATCTTTATGGGGCTAGGAGAAATTTTATTTTTTTGGTCAGTTTTTATATTATTTTATACTTTTTAATCCTTTTTAAAAACGTGGTATATTAAAATAATATATTTAAATTTTATTATTTTCTGCTTTTTAGCCTTGTTTGAAATTTTGCAATCGATTTTAAACATCTTGGTGATTATGACAGACCTGTGGCAAATTTCAGGTTTATTAATTAATTCCAGATCCTTCTTACTTACCAATGCATGTGCTTATCTTAAATAAATTTCTATTAGTCAAATATCTTTATTTATTAGGTATTCATTCATTTTATAGTAACAAATAACATATTAATAATATGTAGTGTATACCCATTAATTATGCATTGTTATCCTGGTCCGAGTTATGTTTAAAGTTTCAAGTCTCTAACTCATCGGAAAATTAGTTTATAATCGATTGCAAAATTTGAACAGACGAACAGGAGGAAAAGAAAGCGAGTTAATGAAAACGTGGTAAAAGGCATTAATTTATTAAATCAAATAATAGATATAGTATAGTTTGTCATTTTTATGTTATTTTTGTATTATAGGTTTTAATTTTTGGTGGTTTTTAGTTTTTGGTGAAGAATTTATTTTTATTATAGGTATGTATATAATATCCAAATAAAAATAAACCTGCTTTTTATTGCAACATATCTTATTGGGCGGGAACGACTAAACTTCCCGGGCCGTTTGACCCTACCCCATCCGTCCCTGGGCAGGCAGCAAGTCGGAGCAATCTTATTCGCTGCTTGTAGTCGCAGGCCAAGTACGAGGTATAAGTTGTTATTGGCGTCCCGGAGTCGGGCTTGTCGGTACAGTCACAGACACGCCCGCCTGCGGCATAGAGCTGGGGTGGATTTAACAATGTGAAATTGCTACGCCGCTCCGCTTCCGCCCATAATAATACAGATACCGCTGGATACACGTTTGGAAATTTACCGTCGCGTCAAATTGTTATACGGCGACGTGACGTACGATGGCTATAATGATCCTGTAATTATGTGCGAGGGTGTGCGAACAGCTCATCACGCACAGGTATATTAGGGGGCTGTCGACAACTCATTGTTTGCGTTGTTTTTTGCCATGGCACCTATTTAATTTTTTTTTAAGAGAGTACGAGACCAAACCAAGAAATAAACAAAGAATCACTCTGATGGCCCTGTGGAAGCTCTGAAATTGCCTGCAGGCAAATTTCCAAGCCCGCTAGATCTGGGCGCAATTGTGCCATACACTCTGGCCTGTCTAGGCCCGTGCAGGCTCGCCCAGGATCATCGTTAGGCCGGCAGGCGGGATTCCGGTTGCTGGCAATAAAGGAATGGAGCGGGCGGGATGCATTGTTGCCGGGATCCCTTAACTCCAGTAATTTGGGCCGCGTGGCTGCCGCAGTT
Organism: Pseudeuparius sepicola; assembly: GCA_963920635.1. Taxonomy (NCBI): domain Eukaryota; kingdom Metazoa; phylum Arthropoda; class Insecta; order Coleoptera; family Anthribidae; genus Pseudeuparius; species Pseudeuparius sepicola. The sequence continues at coordinate 48,548,696 of OY987298.1, forward strand.
GCCGCATGTTATCGACACATCTGAAAAGAAAAGGATATCTCGAAGAATGTATTACAAATCGTTCTTGTCTCTTTTGTCCGCTCTGTAGTACCTACCATCTAAAAATCATATATGACAAGCATTACCAGCTGATTTGATGATCTAAAATCATGGGAGTATTCCCACTAGGTTCACCTCCTTCTACAAAAAAATTCTCTCTCAATTACCTAAAATTCAAGTGTTTCAAAAACATAGATATCATAAATTGAAATTTTGTACCAAGAGTTTTGAATTATGACCATTTGCTTACTAGAGAATCCATAAAGAAGGTTATCTAAAACATTTAGTTGAATTCAATATATAAAAAAGGTTATTTATAAATCGAAAACTGGATGTACGATCTTCTTCCTTACAAATACGCTGAATTCGCAGGAAAATTCTAGGCGACTTTCGTGTTTATTTTTTTCTTAGGCTGGAAAATAAAAAAGTTAAGGGAGCTGCGCATTTTCGAGTGAGAACCCTATATAGTTCCTCATGTACAGCGTCTTTCTATAAAATATTTAGGGAAGAAAAATCTACACGCCGTTTGCGGTTTCGGAAAATTTCAAAGTTTAAAGATTTTTTTAGTTGTGAATCTTTAATGCTACCTACAAATGGACTAGTATAATTAGGAATGAAATAGTATATTTCATTACGAGTCTGGAAATAAAGATTTTTCCGTGCACGCGTGACAAATTCCCGTGTGAGGCGCAGCCGAACACGAGAAGTCATGCAAGCACGGAAAAATCTATTTCTGGACGTGTAATGAACGATATTTTTTATTATACTTCTTTGAAAACGGAAACTTCAAACATTTTATCGGCATAATTATAATAAATTTAATTGACAAAAAATAAACAATGCAGACAATATAGTGTTTGGTATGTATGATGCGTTTCCATGGTTACTTTGCTGTATATTTCTAGTTTAAAGCCATATATTCGGTATTTTTATTCAGCGCACGGAAAGTTTTTCCATGCGCTGTTTCCGTGCGCTAGCCCGAAAAAACCCATCTTTCATTATTGTCGCAAAAGTAGAGATTGTGACGTCACGATCCTTAATATCAATAAGTACCTACCTGCTATTTTATTAGTAGTTATTTCGTTTTTTTTTATATATATAACCAAGCATTCCCAGATAAATTATTGGATCCAGCTTTTATACGCCAGATAAGAAATAATCAAATTTCCAAGCATTTCAATGAAAAACACCGCATTTTGCTATTTTGCTAAATAATTTCTGTTCGCAGTTTTCAAAATTTGAATATCTCATTTTGTATATGGGGGAGGTTCGAAAATATGAAAAAGACTTGAGAGTAAAGTACCCTTAGGTACTTTTAATTTTAGAGAAAAAATGTATTAGGAAAAGTTTCGAATTAAAAGGTGGGGCCAGCAATGAAGTTTCAAGTTTCTATTCCATAAAACACCTTTTCGACATTTTATGATTTACCCCGTGTAGAAAATAAAACCACCACTTTATTTAATATGCCAGTTCCATTTCAGAGATTTATCATTATTCATAAACAAATACAAATTATTCTGCGTATTATTTCTTTACTCCATGGTATATCGTTTTTTACGAGTATGCGTTCGGGAATATAATTTACCTAAATGGGTTTGAAATAGTCAATTCAATTCGAGCGATGACCTACTATAAAGTTTTTCGACTAAAAACTTGGCTTTATTGCTTTTTACATAAGTCATCTTTCGAACACTATTTAGAGCTGACACCTATTACGTTTTGGAACCGATGCAGGTCTTACTGACTTACACTTTGTAAGTATAAGGGCTCAATATGTTTAAATCCCCAATCTTCTATACCTATTAATCCCTGTTTTTTTATATTCTACCCAGGTCAGTGCTTGACGTCTAGGATTCGATGACTTTTCTATCTCAATTTCTAACCAATCAATTATTAAATCCACTGTTTATGTCTTGCTTTGAAAAGCACTGGTAATGCTCTTTGAATAGCACCAAAGATCATAATATCATGATCTTTGATAGCACTAGATCTAGATTCAGGAAAAAATATCAGTTCCTTCATACAACTAGCAATCGGTGGAATATACTTTACAGAAAACAGTGTGACACAACACTTCATTTTAAATCATCAACTAACATATTATTTTGAACTTGGTCGGTTCTTATAATTTTTTGCTTCATAATGTATCAGCACTTGTATCGTTTTGTACCACACTCGTATACTTAGTTAGACCTAAATAAAACCGACTCTTGTTTACATTAAACAAATTGTTAGGTTTTGTAGACTAACTGGCATTATCTTTGAGTCGTCAATAGTGTTATCAGGAGAATAGAATGATTGTGATGAAGCTGAATCTCACTATAACAACTATTATTGACAAACAAAATACAATTTTGATGAAATTTCGCTTGTATTTGATCAAACAAGTACAAAAAAAGTCTTTTCCGAATCATTTCCGTCATGCAATGGAATGAATGGCTGAAATACAGTGAAAATAGATCAAATCTAGGGGAACGTGAGGTAAAGTGGCACCTTTAAGAAACTTGATCAATTTTTCAAACTATATTAACTTTATTTGCAAAATCAAATTAAGCCTTTGATAACATAACGTGTTCTCTAATGTACGTATACCTCAAATAGGCTAAAAGTTAACCTCATCAGTAAAAAAAAATAACTCGCTTGGTCCATTTTGCCTGCTTCCGAAGGCAAAACGGCAACTCTATGAAGGTAAAACGGACCTGGTTAAAAGTGCACAATTTGAACTCATTTCACATGCAAAAATTGCTTCATCCTGTTTGTCTTCGACCAAAGAGCAAGAAAAATGTGTTAAAACCCAAAGGGTAGGTTACAAGGGGGTATAAAGCGCACGAGGGTAAGTTAGACGAGGGTAGAAAACACACAACGGTAGGTTAGAGGAGGGTAGAAACACACAAGGGTAGATAACAAGGAGGTACAAAACACAAAAGGGCAGATTAGACGGGGATATAAAACACATAAGGGTAGGTTAGACTGGGGGTATAAAACATATACGGGTTGGTTAGATGGCGGCAAAAGGGGTCGTGACCTAAACGTGACACCACAAAAGTGGAGAGATGCAAGAGGAATGTGGAGGGTGTTCCAGAACTCTCTAACTATCCCTACTGGAAGTAGTTAAGTTTAAAGAGTTCTGGACCATCCCTGATCCCTCCACTCCTTTTGTGACATCACATCTAGGCCCCGCCCCCACACTACCACACCACGTTTCAGAGTTGTTTTGGGCTCGTTATATATTTCAGAGGCTTTTGTAAGCCCCATCCCAGCAAGCACCTTTTGTACGGCCTGTCTCATGGACATATTTAGGTACTCTATTTCTGCTTCTCTGACATTCTCTTGTAGTTATTGATCATCTGAAATGTACCACTAGAAGGCAAAACGGTCCAGGTGGTCCATTTTGCCCGGTCCGTTTTGCCTTTATGTAATCCAGAACAAAACAGCTGCATTTCAAGGTTATGTCAACTCAAAGTTAAGTAACAAAAGAATGTCTTGGATAGCGGAAATACTTCTCTATTTAATAAGGATAACTTTATAAATCCTGGTTGTGTATAACAAACAACGGGAACTGCAGGTTACTTGAAAATGTCTAATTTTGCATAACTTTTTATTAAAAATGACTTACTTTACTAACAGAGCACCCTTTGCTTTCGTCGACCACTGGTTTACTGTCCAAGATTGCCTATTGGTAGTGTAATCTATATACAGTATCAAGCGACAGATGGCGCTGTAGCCATACGTAACAAATAAATGGACCATTTTGCCCGCAGGGTCCGTTTTACCTTCCGTTCCCCTATAAAAAAATAAGCGGGATCTGATTTGTCCTTGCAGATTTATAGGTGTTTTAGGTTCTCTTATTACAGGTTTGACATTGAGGCGCGGCGTTGCCAAAACGTGGCGCCTGGCAGTACATTTAGGTAGTTACGTATATTGAAATTTAAAAATTAATTGCAGCAAAACGGAGGCGACTTTTTTCTTTAAAAAAAATACAGCAAGTATATCTCACCCAATTCTATCCGATGAGCAAATAAAAAAAAATTGGTATATTGTGCCATTACCGTGTCACGATTGAAAATCAACAAGTGGATCCACTAGTTGGATTCCAAATTAAACAGTAGATTTGGCTTTAGCACCTTCGAATACATACTACGCGATTTGCCACTCGTTTAGGTTGATCTGGGAAAGTCAGTCAGGAAAATTCTGTAAAATTTTCGGGAAAATCGGGTTTTCTACTATCGGGAAATGAAAGTTCACTGAAATTTTTGGTCCTATAGCTACGGAAATTTTCTTTTGGTGAACCTACTTTCACGACTGGAAGTGGAAAACTTAACTTCTACAACTTTAATGGAAAAATTGTGGAAAACTCATATTTAAAAAGTTCTTCCAGGTAACGCTTTTAAAAATGTTTCCCTAAGTTGGCACGTATCAATTTGAATATATGAATTATTTAAAAAACGGTAAAAGATATTGACTAGCTACAAAGACGATCCCATTTAGGGCATTTACTGCAAAATGGTAGCCGATACGAAACAAGTAACCGATTTTGTTGCCAAATAAATTGTGTGTATTTTTTTTGCATTATTTTTTAAAAATTATTATTTTTCCCGGGGGCCCCTATCTTTGCCACTGGTCAACCGGTGAGCTTCATACTGGCAGGAGTTTTGGCTCTTCATGACAACATGTTGTATGCCTATCAAATTTGGTTCAAATATCTTTTCTAGTTTAGAACATAAAGAAAAATGGTTTTTTTTTTCGTGAAAATTTCAACACCCCGTATCTTGAAAACGGTTAACAATAATTGGATAACAACATATTGGATTTTTCTTGTCGAAAATGGCCTCCCCTGTCACCCAGAGCTCGTTTGATCCATGACTTACTGGACATCCTGTATAGTAAAATCTCCGCGGATGGAGTTTACAAGAGGTGAAATGGACCAAAAAGTAAAAGATACGAAAAAAAGTCATTCTTGCTAAAAGTTTTTGCTTGTTTCGAACATACGATTCTCCATAAGAAACTACAATTTTGTTGCACAGGGTAGGTAAACAAAGATTCAGACAGATTGTCAGTTATCATATTATTTTTAATAAAAAATGATACTCCACTGAAAAATTATTTTTTTCTTCCTTCACTAAATCCCAATCAATTGGGGGAAAATGAACTGTTTTAGAAAAACTCATTTTATAATTTTTTAGTCGGCACGTGAAAAATGAAATATCAATAACAATTTAGTGCTAAGAACAAAATATCCAAACGTTTAATTCAACAATTGTTCCAAATATCGCCCACATCTATGCACATACGACACCTTCATGGGCTCCTCCGTAAAAGGGGGAGGGAGACCAAAACTGTCTTCTAACTTGCCGGAAACGGGTCCCAATACTGAACCGCTTTTGAGCAAAAAATCAAAACGAAAATTGTTGTCCCTCTTAAGGCTGGAATAACTTTGCAGGGGATGCTTAAATCGAAAAATGTTACATGCAATACCCATAGAAGCACCTGTAGAATACTTCCTCCAAATATTTGCACATCGTTGCATCCAGCTTAAATTAGTATGTATTATATGGAAAGTCCACAATGACCGCAAATTTGTGCATTTACACAACCATTTTGCAGCTTGCGAACTATATTCAATGGATCTAAAGAGTTTTTCAATTGGGACAGGTCGATGTGGGCATCCTGTGGCAGCCATGTCGTTTTGGTGGCGTCTGTCTGATCTGGTGTTTATTATTCAGTCACTGATGCCAAATCACCATGGCAAGTTACACCATTGAGCAGCACGTCCAAATGATAAAACCTTATTATCAAAATGAGTGTTCGTTAGTGCAAACGTTGCGCGCGTTGCGCCCATTTTACGGCAGACGCGGTGGCCCTTTAAAGTCGGCTCTTGAATGTTTGGTGGCCAAATTCGAGAAAACCGGTTCGGTAAACAAGCAGCCAACACCCTTACGTCAAAGGAACGCCAGATCGGCCGAGAACATTGCCGCAGTTCGTGAAAGTGTCCAGGAGAACCCGAGGCAGTCAATTCCTCGCCGTGCACAGGAACTAGGCCTTTCCAAGACTTCAACTTGGCGAATTTTGCGTCAGGACTTGGGCCTACACCCGTACAAGATCCAAGTGACCCAGGAGCTCAAAGTTAATGAGACAACGCCGTTTGTTCGCTGACTGGGCTTCGGAGCGTTTGGAAGAGCAGAGCTGGGCCGGGTACTGGTAATTTGTACTCGAGTACCGGGTACAAGGTACATACCATAAATGAAGAACGAGTACAGAGTACCGAGTACTTTACTCATTTCACAGCCGTTCGAGTACAATACCCCGAGTACAAATACTCGATATTCAAGAGTACTTTTTGGCAATTACTTTTTTCTTAAGAAAAGTAATTTGGTGACAGGTGCCTACCTGATGACAGTAATTTAACCCAAAATTTTATGCATATATTAAAATGGGTACTTTAATATGGGGAAATCTCTATTTCCTTTAACTTATTTATTTTTTAGATAAGAAAAAAAAATGTTGATAAATAAGATACTAAGGTGTAGATTAGAAGTACAATTACGAATTTGAAATAAGTTTGATTTTTCTTATATATACCTATTATTATTATTTGCATTTTGAAATATATTGTTCATTTTGCCAAAAATATTATAACATTATCACATATTTAATAGTTCAATTGTTGTTTTGTAAATTGAAATTTTTAATATAGACAGCAGATTTAAAAAATGCATAAAGTACCTATAGGGTATTTCATTAAAGTTTGGATCTTATCTGGAAATCGTCGTGTATAAGTTTTCTCCTAGGTTAAGCCCAGACAATTTCCTATAACTTTTGCATTTTTTTTTTCTAACTTGAAAAGTAAAGAAATTATTCAAACAGGCGAAATTTTGTATACCTATACAGTCTACAGTACAAATCATATAGTATCATATTTAAAACTTCGAAAAAATTTTCTCTGTAGATACGCTCCCTCCGGAAAATTCAAAATTATAAATAAAAATACTGCTGGACTGACAAGTCCACACTTGCGTTTGCGGTTTGCGTGACTTGCATTTGTTTGCGTGGCGCTGTTGCAATTGCGCAGTAAAGTACTCAGAAAAATGTACTCGCCTAAGAAACGCGAGTACCGGGTATTCTACCCGATATGTTACGGGTACGAGTACCGAGTACTTTAATTGAAATGTACTGGGTACCGGGTACAGAATACCCGAATTGTACTTTAGAGTACAGTATTTGAGTTCTTTTACTCGTGTACTGCCCAGCTCTGTGGAAGAGGACCCTAATTTTGGCCGAAAAGTCGTCTTTAGCGACGAGGCGCATTTTTTGGGCCGGCCGTGTCATTGGTCCGTACTTTTTTGAAAATGACGTTGGTGAGGCCATCACCATTAACGGCGAGCGCTACAGAACGATGCTAACAGATTTCTGTTGGCCGAAATTGAACGATATGGAGGTAGGCGACATGTGGTTCCAGCAGGACGGGGCTACGTGCCACACAGCAGACGCCACGATGGACATTCTGCATGAACGATTTGAGGGTATGGTTATCTCTCGCAGAGGTGACGTGAATTGGCCACCAAACCAAGATCGTGCGATTTGACCCCGCTAGACTTTTTCTTGTGGGGTTACCTGAAGTCGCAGAGTCATTAAAAATTAGACCACTCGGATCCGTGCCACCGTGAGAAGCCGCGGCGGACATTTGAACGATGTTATATTCCATACATAATGGCACACATTGACCTTTCAAATAAAAAGAGAATTTCGTTAATACTTCACACACAGCTTGTTTTATTCCATTTCAACATCGACCCGTCCTTATTGAAAAACCCTTTAGTAAAAAAAAGATGGACTGATGTTTCAAGTTATGTATGTTCGGCAAAGGGGATCGCTGTGCTCACATAAGAAAGCTGCGTTTTGGCGGGTTATTTGAAATGAACTGAAAACGAGATAGAAAATGACTTATACCATAGCTACCATAGCCGAGAAACTTACCTAAACACTGCTTATACTTTATACCTACCTAACTGATTCCAACAGTAACAAAAAAGAAATTGGTACATCATGGCGGCCCAAAAACAACCTTCAGCCGGTAGTTCGTTATATCCGAGGTTGTACCGGGGTTCAGAGGTTCCCCGGGAGAAAAATGCGGCATGTTATATCATGTGGCCGCTATCCATTGTAGCCGAGTTCGACTGTAAATAGTGTCCGGAATTTAATGGCAGCAAAAATAAGATTTACACTAGAAATAAATAAGATATGAAAAAACTGCTTTTCTGAAAGGTTATGGTAGCATAGAAAATCTAGGTGATTAAACCAAGTTTCACCCTCATGAAAAAAGAAAAAACTATGTCAATAATTAAAAAAAAAATCATCGACCCGCCGCACGGCGGCTCTGCAGCGCTGCATCAACTTGTCTCGACAAGCTTTGTACGCAATAAATAATGTAAGAGTCTTGCCAACAAGAGTTTGGTAGCAAGACTCTTGCTGCGATGACGCCACTAAACAAAAAATGCAAGAACAAGAAGTTGCGAGTTGCTTTGCAAGACAAGACAAGAATAGGCGTAGCAAGACAAGAAATCTTGTCTTGTGAAACACTAAACAAAACCACGCGGACCGCTGAATTGCCCAGGGTCCCACTAGGGAGCACGCGCACAGCCATTGGAGAAATACAAGTTTCAGATTTTCATCCGCATCCTCTGTATCTGAGCTTAGTGTTTTACATTACGCACGATCAGCAGTGCGTAAAATGCAATTAGCACTGCCGTAGTAATTACATTATAAGCGATCTCTAATATAGGCATTCCACTGCGTTGTCAATAACTAACCGAGTACGCATCCCTGTGTCCACGTTGCATCTACCATAGTTTACCACCGCCTGACCAATAGTAGCGCAGTTCGTCGCTAATGACGAGGTGATCACGCTGTGGCCAGTCTTGTTCTCTACATACTCTTTAACGTAAATAGACTTTAGTGCTTTTTACGACTTGCCCGATAACAGAAGGCAGTATGAAGACCTTTTTAGAAATGTATTGATAATTATCCCGGAAAGGTCACGCCCTTCATAAATCGAAGATGAAAATTAACGAAAGGTCAGACACCGAATACATCAGAAAATCGCGCTGGGGCCGAGCCCCGCCGCTTCGAATACGCTAAGTAGGCTGGGCACGCGATTATAATTATTCGCCATAAGCGGATTTCATCCGTACGAAAAGGCAATTTTTCTTGGTTGATGGTTTAGGTTGAATTTGTAACGGCGCTCGCAAAAATAAACAAAATGCTATAATGTAATCAAGAGACCAGTGTTTGCAATGTGTTATTGTTTTTATACTCAGATAATATGTTATAAGAAGTAATAAATGCATACTTGTTATAGGTTTCTGGCTGTTACACGTAGAAATAATATACTATACAACTCGAGTGGAAAGTCTACACTGTGTCCCGGATAAGAATGAACAGCATGGGGATATTGCAAACGGTGAGAGATAGAGCAACGGTTAAATAGGGAAAAAATTGCGCAATTTCGAGGTCAATAAAATGGCACAAACAAATTTCTAATATATTTTTTCGTTTTTGAGTTATTTTGAAAAAAGTAAAATTTTGCGTTTTCGATTTTATTTTTTTCTGAAGTTGTTATGACAGATAGAAAAAAAAGAAAAACACTTTCTTATGGCACTTTTTAACGGGCTTTAAGATGGCGTTTTTAGATTTGTTCTACAACGTTTCGTTTTTGAGAAACCATCTTCAACTTTATTTTTTTAAATACGGACCTGGATTTTTTTTGCAGATTTTGAAAGCACTTTTCATTGCAAATACCATGCTGTATGACACGAAATATTTTTAAATTGTTTTGAGACAATTATTCTGAAAATTCCCTTTTTTCCATTCATTTTTTTCTATTGCGACCCTGTATTTAATAATAAGAAGTCTAATTATTAATCAGTATTGACAACAATTTATTTACAGTTTATTTTTACTTCGAAAACTTAATATTTTTAAATACGGCCCTGTCTGGTAAGTGTTTTCCTCTGTTGTTGTACAGCAAACAGTGTCGCATTGTGTTTTGGAGTAAATTCTTAGCTTTTTCTAATTGTCAGAAGAAAGCTTTAAGCCAACGAAATCAATAACTTTTGCTATTTATTAATTGCAACAATACATTCGTTCGGCCTCTACACTAGTTCTGTGACGCAAGATATAACATGCTGACATGTTAAATTTGTCCCCATTTGAAAAAGCACCCTCCATTTCTAATGATACAAATTGTTAACTAAATGATACAGTGGAAGTTATGACAAATGACAAGGGTTGGTTTCGTTGTTTCAAAGCCTTCTAGGTGGGGGTTTTTATTTATTTTTTATTATCGCATGTGACTGTTATTAGTCTTTGCCGTCCTTTTTTTGGTTCTCCAATAATCGAAAGATAAGTTGTAAGTTAAATTGTTGACAATACTGATTAATATTTAGAATTCTTATTATTAAATACAGGGCCGCATTAGAGAAAAATGAATGGAAAAAAGGGAATTTTCAGAATAATTGTCTCAAAACAATTTAAAAATATTTCGTGTCATACAGCATGGTATTTGCAATGAAAAGTGCTTTCAAAATCTGCAAAAAAAATCCAGGTCCGTATTTAAAAAAATAAAATTGAAGATGGTTTCTCAAAAACGAAACGTTGTAGAACAAATCTAAAAACGCCACCTTAAAGCCCGTTAAAAAGTGCCATAAGAAAGTGTTTTTCTTTTTTTTCTATCTGTGATAACAACTTCAGAAAAAAATAAAAACGAAAACGCAAAATTTTACTTTTTTCAAAATAACTCAAAAACGAAAAAAGATATTAGAAATCTGTTTATGCCATTTTATTGACCTCGAAATTGTGCAAGTTTTTCCCCATTTAACCGTTGCTCTATCTCTCACCGTTTGCAATATCCCCATGCTGTTCATTCTTATCCGGGACACAGTGTATATCACCCTTGACCATTAAGCGCTCCGTTCATATCCACTGTTGTTGTGCCTCGATTAGTTTGTTGAAACCCCTCAAAGGTGCACGCCACTGTGAAATCGGAAACGGCGTCAAGCCATATGCAGAGACTGATCTGGTCGAGCGTTAAGCCCAAATTTGTTCCTTACTGGGGTTCTTTATTCTAAGGTATTATTATTGTACTTAATATAAATTCTAAACTTTAAATTTACCATATGGGACAAAATGCTTTGGTTATTGGCAACACCAATTAACTAGTTTCCAATATCTAATGGAAATTATGTATGGGTCTTTCGGAGGTGTGCAGACCACGACAGGTACCTGTTTCGGGCTTGTTGGCCCACGTAGCGCACCTCAACCGAAAAGACCCAGACACGTTGGCTAAGTGGAAAAGGAACTAGTATAATGCGATGAGCATTTACCATCCAACGCCATCTAGCTGGTACTGACAGAACCAAAGCAATGTGAGTGTGTATGTGTATATATCGACCGGTCGATCGACATACAAAAAGAACTCGGCAAAGCGGCGATATATACACACACTCACATTGCTTTGGTTTTGGCAGTACCAACTAGATGGCGTTGGATGGTAATGCTCACCGCATTATACTAGTTCCTTTTCCACTTAGCCAACGTGTCTGGGTCTTTTCGGTTGAGGTGCGCTACGTCTGCCTGATGAGGGCCAACAAGCCGGAAAAAGGTACCTGTCGTGGTCTGCACACCTCCGAAAGACCCATACATAATTTCCATTAGATATTGGAAACTAGTTATTTGGTGTTGCCAATTACCAAAACATTTTGTCCCATATGCCACAAGCCCTTTCTTTTAAAATTATAATGGGGACACTAAATATTCATTTTGTTTAATCATCGTTTGGGTATAGACGTAAGCACACGAGGATTGAAACTAACGATTCGATCCTTGTTGATTTCTATATATTAGAAGATACTCGGTGATGAATCAAACGAGTTTCTTGGCCCCCGTATGTATGCTTCTTCTGTTTTTTTTTTCCACCGCGCCGCGCCGCTTTGCCGAGTTCTTTTTATATGTAGATCGACCGGTCGATATATACGCACTCACATTGCTTTGGTGTTGGCAGTACCAACTAGATGGCGTTGGATGGTAATGCTCACCGCATTATACTAGTTCCTTTTCCACTTAGCCAACGTGTCTGGGTCTTTTCGGTTGAGGTGCGCTACGTCTGCCTGATGAAGGCCAACAAGCCCGTAACACACCTCGTGGTCGTGGTCTGCACACCTCCGAAAGACCCATACATAATTTCCATTAGATATTGGAAACTAGTTATTTGGTGTTGCCAATTACCAAAGCATTTTGTCCAATATGCCACAAGCCATTTCTTTTAAAATTATAATGGTGACACTAAATATTCATTTTGTTTAAATTTACCTTTAATAGTTTATCTTTGTAAAAGCACCGAACTCACTATCCACGGGTTAGAACGGACACTGCTCTTTTTTACATACTTCTAAGGAACTTTTTAACGTGTCAAGTAGTGTTCGGACAGTTTAAGTTTTATATAATGAACTTTCTAACTAAGTATAAGTTTAACAAACGTTCGATCAATAATTGCTTTGTAAAAAGCTGAATAAATTTCCCTTAGTCTTGTCAAAAAAAACGTTAAAAATTTATTGTTTATGATTGTAAATATTCACTTGTTTTGTTTTATTTTAAATCAAACTTCTGAAATCAGTCTCGGTTTCATAAAAAAAAGTATACTGGTGACCAACTCTAAAAGGCCATTTTGTTTTAATATTTAACATGTATGGTTTAAATGAAGTCACTTGAAACAGCATAAAAACCTTTGAATTTTATACGGGTGATTTCTGCTGATAAGTCTGGTATTTTTACCAGTAGCAGAGCGTGGTAAATGCTATGAAATATATCGCGCCTCGTATATCACTGTGTTCCAAGTGAGTTCATTTATATTTTACCAGGGTAGCTCGAGAACATAGGCGCTTCCGGCAATAAAATACGACACAAAACACTTTTTTAACCATATTAAACCGCACCTGGTATTATAAGTAAAAGGAGATGAAAGAGACAGAGAAGATAGATATTGTAGTAAAAACAAGTAAGTGCATTCTTGCCTATATACAGGGTGAGTCACATCTAAAGACAGAGCCGAAAACACGAGGTAGAGTTCGCTAAAATAAGCACATATGCTTAATAAACATTAGCTCAAAAACGCTTGGTTCTCCATATACAGCGTGTTGAAACTTTTCCAAATATTTTTTTAATTTCTTTCGAGCCTGTTTAGGAATTCCAACAAAATTTGATACATATTATTATGGGTTGTCATTTTGTGCAATAATTTGGCCCTGTTCAGATGAGCAGCGGCGTAGATACAATAATTTTATTTTAAATGCCAGCATAATCATCTTGGCACTAGTTCTAGTTTAAAAAATCCGAAATTACGAAGAAACTGTACCAGAAATAAAAAAATACCAAGAGGCGCTTTTTGTTCCAAATTGAATGGGCTATCCAAAAAAGGCAAATTTTTTTTGTTTTGGCACAGGACCGTACTACTTTTTTATACAATTATTTACAGTAACTATTTGTATCTACGCCGCTGATCATCTGAACGGGGTCAAATTATTGCACAAAATGGCAACCGTCCAATGAATAATGTGTACCAAATTTGGTTGGAATTCCTAAATGGGCTCGAAAGAAATTAAAAAAATATGTTATTTTTGGAAAAATTTTAACACGCTGTATATGGAGAACCAAGCGTTTTTGAGCTTATGTTTATTAAGAATATGTGCTTATTTTAGCAAGTTCTACCTTGTGTTTTCGGCTCTGACTTTAGATGTGACTCACCCTGTATATAATATCACCAATACTTGCATGGGCTACACACTGTTCGACGGCTGTCCACTTGTGCAGCGAAATGCGGTGGATAGGCGTGCGATAATTTCACAGATGATTTTAGCATATACTTGCGTAAATAGTTATTATCGATATGGCTTTTTAGAAACCTTTTGACAATATTATATGGTGCATTAACCTTTACCACAGACCTTTACGTTGTGTTTGACGACAACCTTAAAAAACCTTAAAAGTAAAATATTATGTTGCTTGTAGAATATGTATATGTTTAAAAAACTTCGTGACCCTTATGTCCTATATTCTTTTTGTGACGCCAATTAGAGTTTTTTTTATGCTGTTTCAAGGGACTTTAGAAATACTATACCTATGTCTTATTTTAATTTGTTTGTGTTTAGAATATTTAAATACATTTCTGTAATATTTTTTACCTTATCTCACAGAGACTAATATAAAACATATTATGACCATCGAAATAATTTGAGAGTAACCATGGAAACGCATCATACACACAGATTACAGGACAGATGCGAAAGCAAGCGGCCGCGCCGATTTGAAGCGCCTTTTCCTGAGACGGAGCCCACACCGACGGTCCGGTGCCTGTTCGGTATAAAGCGGCTCTAGTAGTATGGTGCACGCTGGGTATAAAGCGGAGAGCGGAGAGGTGGACTATCGTCTATCGTACGGACGGGTATATAACATGATAGAATAAAAATATGTATCATGTCAATCCAAGTAATAGCGGCAGCGCGTATAAGGGATTCAGTAGCGACTTGTAATAACCAATTATACCAAAGAAAAATTAAGAATAAGGATATTATATTTTTCAGTGTCAAATTATGTGGCTAATAGCAGTGTACGTCGCACACAAAACTATTTTTTTTATTTTTTTTTTATTATCGCGGCCTTGTACTTCTTATATTTATTACTGATTTTAATTTTTAGTAATTGAATAAAGGTTATTTTGAAGATCTTTATTACTCACAATCTACTCCATATGACTTTACGCATTGAGAGTCAGTTTTCGGTCGTGTCGTGAAGTAAAGCTAGGTAGACACCTACTTTTCCAAATCGCAGGAGTTTCGACAATTTAGTTTATCATCTTCAGGGTACTACAATAAATACCAGCTAGCATACCAGATTCACAATTCAACGAAATAAAATTATATGTTATGTATTGTCGTGAGGACTTACATTTATGGCGATTGTAATTTGCCTGCACTTTTTCACTGAGTGCACTTTTGTCACTTTGTCACTGTCATATCATATAAGTGCAAAAGTGCAGTCAAATCGAAATCGCCTTTGGATTTTAGTGTCTGTCCGTTCCTAACCTCACAACCTAACCTAACCTACTCGCGTCTAATATAAAATATGACATATTTTATTTTGTTGAATTGTTATTCTGGGATGCTAGCTATTATTTATTGTAGTGCCCTGAAGATGACGAGATTATAATTATGAAAACGTGGGCAATTCAGAATGATACGACACGTATAGATAACAGAGAGAGACCAGATTTTTGTATTGCACCTTTCAAGAGTTTTAAGTACCTAGGTAAAAAGTTGAGAAATTATTAGAGGTAGTTAGGTGTAGTATTATTATATTATTATGATATAAGTCGGTATTTAAATACTCGAAAAGTATTATATATATGAAATATATTTTTGTCGTTTTTTGATGATGTTTCGGGTAGCAAAGGAATTTCGATTGTTTTAACGAAATGAGCAAAATATTTTCATTCATACATGTGCACACTTTCCTAAAGTACGATATATGTAATTAATTTATTTGTTAGATAAAGGATATACCTTAAAATATGCAAATCGCAATCTAAAAAGTTCAACGAAAACTGAAAAACTAATCGAAAAATAAATATATTAAGCCACTTGTATGATCCGCTGATACCTATAACTTTTCTTGAATACTTCGTTTTCGTTTTGAATTCCTGATGTATTATTTTAATTGTTTCAGACATTCATAATACTTAATTCAGTGCAAAAGTATGTAGTTTAGCAATAATTGTGTAGCCAATATTCTCTTTTGTTATTGTAAACCACTTAAAAAATAATACTATAATATTTTAAGCTTCGACTGTTTTGTATTAATCCATAATTAAATAGGTACATAAAATAAAATCTATTGGTGCGCCCAATCTTTTCCATAAAACAGTCCGAATTTATAAATGCATTGGTGCGGGCAATCTACGTCTGCTAAATCAATATTGTATTGCTGTTTGCCGCTTACTTTCGCATCTGGCTGGTAATCTGTGTCATACATACCAAACACTGTATTGTCAGCGCTGTTTATTTTCGAAAAGAAAAATGTTCCAGGATTCTTTTGTTTTTATCTTTTCATTTTTTAAAAAGTATAAAAAATACCGTTCATTGCACGTCCAGAAATAGATTTTTCGTGCTTGCAGGACTTTCCGTGTTGGGCTTCACGTCACACGAGTATTTGTCACACGCGCACGGAAAAATTCTTATTTCCAGGCCCTTAATGAAATATAGGTACTATGTATTTCCGCCATTTTTTTGAAAAATTTCAGGTTGAAAAATGTCTTAGATGGAAGTATTAGATTTTTTAATATCTACAACTTTTGTGTGGGGCATTTTCCCCTCTTTGTTATAAACCTTAACTAAATTTTCCGGCTGGTCCTTGACTGTAAATAATTTTATTTTTCCAAAAATGTACCGGCACCAGTCCACATAGTTACCTGTCCACTTTGTTCAAAGCGCATTTTAAACACCTACCTAACAAAACAACTCCTTTAAGACGAAAATGCGTTACAAAAGTTTTTAGAATGTTGCTTCGAAATACAGGATGCCAATAAACCTTTTTTACCTAATTGGTACAGTAATAATAATTATTTTGAAAACAAATGTGGTTGCCATGGAACTGTCTAACAAATATCACTAGAATATCGCTGATCATTAAGTAATAAACAGAAAAAAATACAAATAAAGTTTAACACACTGTATTTCGACAACAAAGCAACGTTCTTCTTAAAATTAGATGAAGATTCACTTCCTTAATTTTGTCAGAAATGTTAGGAAATAAGAATATACCTATGCTTTTTTTTAAAAAAACGCAAATACTTATGAGTGGGTTGGCAACCCTGGAAAAACTCCCCCATTGAATTGAAACCTATAGTTTCAGTAGATAAGAATATTGAAAAACACCTCTTATTATACACGTTCGTGTCTTACGGCGCTTCGCTTATGGCAAGCGTGAAATTATTGTGTCCGGAACCGGCCTAAATAAAAACAAGAAAAATGAGTTTTCGCACACGGATTTCTATTAACAATTATTATAGTCGCGTGCTCCATGTACTTAGCCGACCTGTGACAGCGGTTGTTAACTCGGCTAAGAGCCAGGCGCAAGCACGAATTTCTGGGGCATTTTCTTAGTTTTACATTAAAATATAAGAAATCGTTAGCATAATTATGCCTGGAACAAAATGCAACACTATCCACGAAAGCTACTAAAGTAACCTGACTCTAGGGTCAAGAATCAACAAAGGTCGAAGTATAAGTTATGCAATTTATATTAATAAATGTAAAAATATGAGACGTTGCATTACATGTAGCTACGAACGAAATGACACTGCATTTCTAAAAGGAACTTTGACAGAAAATAAATAGAAAACACCATTACTCACCTGAACAACTTTCAAAATTACATAATTTCGGAGAAACCACTCGTAGTGGTCAAGTTTTTGTATAGGAAAGAACCCACAGTTTTCAACGAAAAAACACTATATTTACTGCAACTATCTTACAGTTACTACAACACGATATTTTCAGTGAAAAAAAAACAATTGTCTTTATAACATAGCCGCAAATAACAATAAAGCGTTGACTGACGTATTAATAAAGACTGCTCACGGCTATGTTTGACAGTTCTCTGGCTCACCATGCGCTTCCCGGAGACAAAATACAATGCAAAATACATTGTTGACCATAGGCGCCATCTACTTTTCAGGACATGAAACTAGAGCCGTGAGAAGTCTTATTAATACGTCAGTCAACGAATAAAGATTAAAAAATAGTAGTAGATGATAATTATTGTAACCACTTACCCGCCCACACGCGCATGTGCATGTATTTGCTTCTGATTTGGAGTATTACGTTGGTGAAAATTAACATTGTTTTTTATACCTTATTAGGGAGGATTACAAATTAATGATACTTAAATAAATAATGCACTAATTTCCAATTGTGACCAAATTCTATAGATCTAAGTCTATATAATAATGTATAAATCATATAATAAAATAAAATTCATTCAATCATTTTATTTTATTTTGGATGTTCAATTAATTATAACAGACACGTTTGTATGTTCTTGTTTTATAAAATATATATACAGTGCTATTCATAAAGTTTGCACCAAATGGGAAAATTTTGTATTATTTTATTTTTTGAAACTCTGACTTTGGGATATGTTGGTACATGTTTTGTTTACACTATTTCGCCTAAAGAGGGTCGTGACGTCACAGCCCATGCCTGTCAAATTTGACATTTAAAATAAAAAATTGGGAAAATCAGGTTTGCTTTGAAAATACCCGAAGAAGTTATTAAGAAAATGTGTTTGTATTGTATTATTTTGCCCATATTCAAATTTTCAGAAGGATATTAGAATATTCGTGTTTGTTACTTGATATTCCTGGAATTAAAACTGAATCCATAAAATTCGATACAAAACTGTACCTTATAATTCTGTTTCACTGAATTTCAAAAAATGGATGGTTTTTATGTAAAAATTTTACTGGCCCAGGAAATAAACTTATCTTAAAATGAAAGAGTCTTTGCACCACGATTGCATTCTTACACAATAGCTATTTTCAAAAATCTCACGTTTCTCCTTAACTTTGCATTGAAATTTATTTGTATCATTATGATTTAGTAAAAGGGCAACCACTAAATAAGTTTCTTCGGTTATTTGCGGGAAAAAAATATCGAGTACCGATTTGAAGAGAAATAATTAAGAAAAAACGAAGATCGCGATATCCTTCTGAAAATTTGCAAAGGGGCACAATAATGCAATACAAACACATTTTCTTAATAACTTTTTCCCACATTTTCTAGTCAAACCTAATTTTTTCCATTTTTTTATTTTAAATGTCAAATTTGACAGGCATGGGCTGTGACGTCATGACTAGGGCTGTTCGATCTCCGAATTTCAGTATCGGAAATCGATACTGAAAAAATATCGATAAAATCGATAAATCGATAAAATCGATCTTATCGATAAAATCGATATTATCGATAAAATCGATATTATCGATAAAATCGATCTTATCGATTTAATCGACCTTATCGATAAAATCGATCTTATCGATATAATCGATCTTATCGATAAAATCGATCTTATCGATAAAATCGATCATATCGATCATATTGATAAAATCGATCTTATCGATAAAATCGATCTTATCGATAAAATCGATCTTATCGATATAATTGATCTTATTGATAAAATCGATAGAATCAATTTTATTTAACAAGCTAGACAAAAAAAGGCCGATCAGCTTGCTGCGGGCGCGGTCTGGACGCAAACAATTTCAAAAGATAGATATAATTGGAAAGATCGATAAAATCAAAAATATCGATAAAATCGAAAAGATCGATAAAATCGAAAAGATCGATAAAATCTAAAAGATCGATAATATCGAAAAGATCGATAAAATCGAAAAGATCGATAAAATCGATAATATCGATATTTCGATTTATCGAAATTGAATATCGAGTATCGATAAAATCGATAGTATCGATACTTTCGATTTTGTCGATATTTTGTCTCAGGCCTAGTCATGACCCTCCTTAGGCGCAATAGTGTAAACAAGACATGCACCAACATATCCCAAAATCAGATTTTCAAAAAATATTATAATACAAATTTTTCCCATTTGGTGCAAACTTTATGAATAGCACTGTATTTATAAATACTGGGAAATTTTTGAGTATATCTTAAACAAAAGAATAAACTACCTCTGCTGAAGTAGAGCGTGCGTATTATGTATTATAGGTTCGACAGGACCGTCCCCAACATCCCGAAACAAACTTTGTTCAGATTTCCTATTAAGCTAACGCCCATCGTTGTTTGCCTTCGCGGTAGGGCGAACACAAAAATAAAACCTTTCCCAAAGGTATTAGTTAAGATTGTCTTTCGGATCTCCGAGCTTGCGGCGACTTTGTATCGACGCTCCTTCGGCACTTTGAAGTTCTCGGTCTGGAGTGGATCGATGAGAGCAATAAGTTTTATCGGACGCCACAAAACATTGTCTGCCACAAGTGTACTTATATCGTCGGTTACGATGCTATCTATGTTCCCGAGTTTCTTTCCCTAACTGTTCTCCGGTTTCAAAGGATGTTTTTGTTTAGATGTCATTAGCCCAAGCTTCAATGCACAACCAGTGGCGTAACTACAGGGTGTTCAGAGTGTGCGGTGAACACGGGCCCAGAGCTGCTAGGGGCCCACCGCCACCAAGATTCATGCAGGGCGCACGTTTTTCTGACAATGAAAATTCAAAGGTAGTACAAAACATGTATAATAACTTAAGAGTAAATGTACCGACAGGATGATCCAAACTCGACGCCCCAGGCCTACTGCGGGAACACGAAAATTTGAAATAAAATTTCGAACAGGGGTTCTTAAATGGGACATACTATAAGGCCCAATTATGACCGAAAATTTGCTTTTCTGTTATCTGGGGGAAATGGCCGCCTCCCCAGAAACATACAATTTTTTTCCTAAATATCGAAAGTAATTATCATTCTCAACAACTTTCATAGGAACAGATTTTCTGTGTATTTTATTGTTCGAAATTTACAATTGATAGTCAGAAATTATTTAAGAGAATGTTATAGGTTATCTTGTGCATCCTTAAATTTTTTCAACTGGAATATTAAAAAACAATTTTGGTAACAAACTATAATAGCAAACAAGTCAGTAACAAGCACAATTCAAAAATTTAAAAAATACTCCAGTCGAACAAATTTAATGGTGGCACCCTAACCTACTCTTAAATAATTTCTGACTATATTGCAATTGTTTTCATGGCTAGTTAGATTTCGGAAAACCGATCCTAGTGAATAGAAAAAATTCCATGTTTTTCATTCCATTTCATTAATAGCCCATGTTCGAAATTTTATTTTCAGTTTTCGTGTTCCCGCAGTAGGCCTGGGGCGTCGAGTTTGGATTACCCTGTACAGAACGTACATGGTGATTCAACATTTTGACCTATAAAATGACGTTTTTCGACCTGTAGTGAGCAATGTGCATTATTTTTAACTGTTAGTGAATACAAACTTTAAGTTTGGTTATTCTCTATGCACCTACAGGGTGTCCCATTTTCGCTACTTTTGCGAGGTATCTCGGTTATTTTTAGAAAAAGGGAGTTGCGGTTTTTGGGACACTGACCTACTTTTTCATAAAAAGAAAGGTTCGTATACAGAATTTTCATGCGACCTCCTTAGTATTTTAAACACAAGGTGGTTTTTAAAATTTGCCATTTTCAGGCACCCCCTATATCCGTTATACGGTTATACGCTAACTTGTTAAAATGGTAAAAATCGACTGTTATAGTTTTTTTTTACGTAGAATTCAGTGGCGTACACGTTTTTTTTTTTCTAGGAGGTAAGAATTTCAAAATATAAATATAACTTGCAAAAGTGTATCGAAAATGGGACATCCTGTACTATGTTTGTCTTTGTTACACCACTTTAAAACATAAAAAAAACATAGGGGCCCACCTGAAATTTTGAACACATGCCTACTCTTCCATAGTTACGCCACTGTGCACAACGGTATAATAAAAGTATAATAAACCCCTTTATTATCATTGCCTGACAGCAAAGACAGCATCTAATGCGTTTAGCGGCGAGGCGACGAAGTTAAACCGGTCGTGCATAAAGTTTTGTATACATCGCGGGCATAATACGAGTAATAAGCGCGGTGTAATAGCCCTCGCCACGCTCCTCAGGGTATATTATCTTCACGTCGCGGGTCATAAACGCCTCCTTTACGCTCTTGATACATAAAATCCGTTAGAGCCTCTTCTAGAAAATATTTCAGTACTGGGTATAAAAAACAGCGTTTATTTACTGTTCGTTTGCCCGAGCCTTCGCGCCTAATTAACGAGGCCATGTCCGACATTCGCCACGTGCGCACTGTGCCATCTAAAAGAACCTCTTGACCTTTGACTTCGGGCTAGCCAAGGAGACGGGAGAGGGGGCGAGGGCCTTCGGACACCGCCGCACACGTGAAAGGCACCCGGAATGCGGAATGAGGTAGGTCATTACTTCGGCCGTCCATTATTTATAATAGCTGGGTGGCGATGCGACGCGCGCCGCGTTGCCGACCGGAGCAGCTACGGCCTGCTCTCGAATATGCGGAGGTTGCCCGCAGCGATGCAGCTGATGGATGCACCGACCGCTTGGCGTTCCGCAGCTTTTTAATAACATCTGTCAGGGTACAATGTTCAAGGGATGACGCTACTCAGAAAAACTAATTGGCGTAGGGCATAAAATTATTTTGACAAATTTAATTTAAATTTATCAAAAATAATGATTAACCCTTCCGCTATCGACCCACTTCAAACTTTTAGTGGCACCATTCCAAGCCAATTTACATGGCTACAGACCCACCGTCGTATGTATACGTCAGCCATAAAAAATTGAGAAAATACATATTTTTATTCTCGTTTGCTACTTTGTGAGAAGATCGCTTTCTTTTTGATCCAGATGGCCCTGAATTGGCATCCATCACAGCAGGACAGATTAGACCGACAACGCCAACAAAATGCCTAACCTATATTCCTCATCTGTGTACGGAATAAAACAGAAACACGATTTACGAAATACCAGCAGCGCAGCGAGAGTAAACGGTCTTATGTCTTATCCGCTAGAGGCGCTGGCTAATAACGTAGGTAGGTATATCTAAATAAGACGTTGGGTGCGGAGGCTTTGTATCAGTTACGGATGTAAGGCACTGCATGGGTCTTCGGCACGTTACTGGTGTCGCATATTTACGTTAAGGCAGTGGGTGGGCAGGCACGGCAAAAAAAATGTCGCATATATACGACATCGGTTGTCTAGACTATTCTAGAACTGAACCGTTGATTGAAGAAGGGGAAGATATCCTCCCTTAGGGTGGCATGCGAATATGATCCTTATGGTCTGTCTGTCACATTCCCACTTGTTACTAAATGTTTCTGTCTCGTTCTCTTACATTTCACCGACACGCGTCCGTACGGTGGCGCCAAATTCCGAAACCACCATTCGAGTCGGTCGATGGAGAAAGGAATCTTCAATCAACGGTTCGGGCAAAAGGTCACTCCATCGACGACGGAAGAGCGCAGAAAACTACGCGGTCAGCGCACCGCCACCTATGGACAAGGCCATACAATTACTGTCGTCCGACGCGACGACGTCCAGCTGTTTTTGTTTTTGTTTTTGATCTGTATCTGTTCCTCGTTTTCCTCGTTTACTTATTTTTATTTCCACTTATATAAGTTACTGGGTAATCTGTGATTGTTATTACGTGTATTTGGTGGATACAGTAGTGTGCAGAGGACCAGTGGTGTTCTAGTCCGATAATTAGTGTGTGCCTATCAAAAACATTTCATGTTTTGAGCCATCAGATAAAGGATACCTAAATACGGAGGTTAGGAAGTGAAAGTGTGTTTTGTTGTATACAGAGACTTGCCATCAAGGCAAGTCTTGCCATCAAGGCAAGTCTCAGGTTGTATGTATAATATCAAAATGGGTGTTTTCTTGTGTTTTCTCAGCCATGCTCGAGAAGTGTTGTGTCCCAAATTCGTCGATGAAGGAACGAATTAATCGACGCCCAAATTGCCTAACCTAACCGAGCCAAAGCCAAAAGTGTCCGTTTTTGCCTTTCCTAAGGATCCGGTTTTGAGCGCAAAATGGGTGCAGGCCATAAAAAGGGCTGACTTTGTAGTCAAGAAACATTCTAAGGTAAGTTACATGTTACATTTTTATATATTTTTCATAAAGCTTTGGGTTATTGTAGGTCTGTGAACAACACTTTTAACACAAGACATTGAAAGGGAGACTACGTGTGTTCGTCGATGGTCCTCAATCAACGGTGTGTTGTAGAATCGACTGGTGAAACTTTACGTGCACCCAGGGTTGCCACCCGTCCCGTATTTCAAGGGACAGTCCCGTATTTAAGTAAAGGAAGTGGCTATTTATACGTCCGACGGATACAAACGTCAGTATACGTCTTGCGCTCTCATTGGCGGGCTGAGTCACGTGACTTCTTTGGACGTGCATTTAACTCCGTACACGTCCGAAGCCGAAGTAAACTAATATTTAGATACGTCGGAAGTGCATTTTTCTCAAGCATCTTTGCAATAAGGAGCGTATGCACTGCTCCTTTTTGAGGGATAGACGCTGCCGTATGAAAAAATAAGTGGTAATAATTTCCAATGGTGTAACCCACCCCCGATTTTCTTGAAATTTTGGCTAGGTAGGTACCCCGTATTTTCGCCCGATGCGATGTTCGGCGTTGTAACCCACCCCCGATTTTCTTGAAATTGTGGCTACCCCCGACATTCGGCGCGGTGCCGAATGTCGGGTGGATTACATCATTGTAAATAATAAAATAACCACTTCATTTTTCATTCCGCAGCGCCCATCGCAGAAAAAGTAGGGCATACGCAATACAAAATGAGACAAGATAAGGTCTGAATAATCTCGGACATCATCCAATCGACTTAGTAAACAAGCCGATTCATAATCCATCGAACAGTAGAAGTAAGGTTATGTGTCACGTGACTCAATCGACCAATGAGAGCGCAAGACGTATACTGACGTTTGTATCCGTCGGACGTATAAATAGCCACTTCCTTAAGTAAAATGTCCCGTGTCCCGGCAAACATTCATACGGGACGCTATAAATCCCGTATTTTCAAAATTTAAGGTGAAAAATAAAAAATGTTACATGCGAACGGCATTTGCACAATCACCACCATCTAGAGTCCAAGCCGCGACTCACATGTGAACACAAAATTTACTAAATTATAGTCCTTCATGCCTTCATTGGCGCCACACTACAATTTTCGTAAATGTCAATTTCTTGTGTGTTATGTGATATATCACAAAAAATGTTCTGTGATTTCTTTTTATTTTTAAAGGATTTATTTATTTTTGGTTAGTCGTGATTAGCCAGCCATGATAATTTGTTTTTGGAAGTTTATCCCTTCAAGAGAAAAAAAACAAAAAATGTTTTGTTTTTTTTTTTATTTTTAAAGAATCTATTTAGTTTAGTTTCATTATTTGTTTTGTTTTGTTTTTGTGTTATCTTCAAGAAAAAACAAAAACAAAAAATAGTGGTTTTCTTTTATTCCTTTTCATTGGCCTTTTTCAGTAAAACATTTTGTAGCCCCCTCCCCCCCCCCCCCCGAACGCCCGTCACGTCCCGTATTTTAAAATTGAAAAGGTGGCAACCCTGCGTGCACCTTTAAAAATTCCACGTTTAGCTAAAGGTTTTAAATTTTCATGGCTAGTTAATTTCATTATATTTTTACAAAATATACTTACTTTTTAGGTGCAATACCTTGTCCAAATCGAGCACGAGTCGTAGGGAAGGTCCCCAATAAAAAAAAACAAAAAATTGAACTTGGACAGGTTGAAAAAGCCGTAGCCGAAAGCGTTGTGAGTTGTGAAGCTTAGAAGTCTGCAAAATCGTATTCAAACATTGAAGAAGCGTATTCAAAAATCGTAATTATGGAGCATAGTGTATGCGCCGCCCGATTTTCTTGAAATTTTGGCTACCCCCTATTTTCGAGGTCCCTGAACACGAATCTGACCTCAGTGTTTTGAGGTCGGACATAGTTTCCGAGAAAATGAATTTTCAAATTTCCTTTTGACGCCCCACTTTTTCACGGTAATATTTGGTTATAATCGAGATGAATTTAGCTCAAATTGATCACCAGCATCAGTGATCAGTTTAAGCTGCGTACACTAAAAATTTATCTGGATTATAACCACAAATGTCGCCGTGAAAAATGGGGTGTCGGGTGTCAAAAGGAAATTTGAAAATTCATTTTCTCGGAAACTACGTCCGGCCTCAAAAAACTGAGGTTAGATTCTTGGTCAGGGACCTCGAAAATAGGTGGGTAGCCAAAATTTCAAGAAAATCGGGCGGTGCATACACTACGTTCCATAATTATCTCAAAAATTTGTTATATTGCCTAGTGGGATAGTCGCTGGTTGAAGGCGAAAGGAAGCGAAGGAAGGGTCACATGTAGAGTAGTCACTGAAATGTTTATTCTCGTAATAATTTTTTTGTTGTGATATTTTTATTGTTGAATTGTCATTTATTAAATAACTTAAATTATTGCTCTATTAAAATATTTTTGTGTTCCACAAATTAGTTGCTAAGTTATGTTTGAAATTGTAGTAGTATTTTACCTGGACACAAAAAAACGACAAACTTTGCAGAAGTTTCAGTTATTAAGTGTTTTTAAGATGCTAGTTGAACGTAAATAAAAATCGTTGGTATCGTACTGTCATGCTTGAAGATGTGCCTCAAAATGCATAGCTAATATTAATATTATCTATTATACGGTGAATAAAAAATGCGAAAGTGTGATTTTTCTTCTTTTGAATAGGTGGCTGTGAATTCATATTTGACATGTTCTTGGGATTCCAAACAACTTTTCTTAGTGCTATACTGCTGTAGTTCTAAAAATAAGAGTACTTTACTCTTGAGGAATTTTCATATTTTTCAACCTTCCCTGTATACGAATAGAAATTTTAAAATTTTTACAGGTCGATTTTGAGTTTAAGCACAAGCACTAACTTTTATTAAGAATAATTTGTTTTGAGAAACTTCAAATAAAGAAAATTCCCATTTGTGTCCAACTTTCTGTCATTATCATTATTATCTCGAAAACAGGGCGGTATTGGAAAGTTATACCGTAAAATAGTCTTAAGACACTGTATACAGGGTGTAACTGAACTGATGGTCAAAAATGAAACCACGTATTCTTGGAGTCAAAATAAGGGCACTTCATATATTTTTTTCTTTTACGGGCCTTAGTTTTTTTTTATACAGAGCATAGAAGTTTAGAGAAAAATACACGTATTTTTTAGTATCTCTAGAATTATACGAGATAGTTTTTTCAGTCACATGATCGGATGAGCCGTCGAACTTAAGGTTGAAATGAAGCTTCTGAGGCTCACACTTGCAGTTACAGGGTGTTATTAGAATTTATTACTTCAGAAAAATGTTTAACAAAAAGTATCTCTTAGTATTTTTTCATATTCGCAGCCGATGGAGGAAGGGAACAATGACGTATCTGTTCTCCAAAATTCTACATCAACGCTTTGATACCTTTAATCCTTGTTTATAATAGGTATATAATCAAAGTTTATATCGTCGATTCTCAAACAACGGAATATACCTATAATATTATCTTCATGTTTTGTTATTCGATTATCTATGTGATATAGGTACTGAAGTAGCATACCTAGTAAAGCATATCGTTTATTATACACAATATTTCATAAGCATAAGTATTAACACTGACATACCTAAGCATAAAAAATATGATGTCTAGCTAAATTTATATAGTTGTCATTCATACAGAAAATTTGGTTTAGACGTCGACGGAAGATTCAATCAACGGTTTACAGCATAAATAATATAACAAAACTTTAACGAAAAAATTAAAACCGACTTCAAAAATTTGCCCGTATGCACATTTCAACTAAAATTTTAGAAATATTTTTCTCTTTCTAAATTGAGTTACCTTTGGATTTGGTGACAGTCAAGGCAAAGAATTTACATCTATTTACATATGAATACATCATATCCTACATACATCATAACCCCCCATGGGTGACCCCTCCGGCAGGGCGCCAAACGTTGGTCCACCCTGTACTTAAAACTTATAGTTTTTTTTAAATGTTTGTTTCATACTTTACTTTTTGTAATATTTTTTATAAATTTTATATAACTGATCAACTTATTTTTTATATACAGGATGATTATTTTAGAACTACACCGCGATTTTCTCACTTATTTTGCGTCCTACAATAAAAAAATCGTGAAGAAACAAAAATGTGGCAATTTTGGACAGCTAAGTGGTGCTGCAAAAGAAATCGGCAGCTATAGCCAACTTGACGCGCAATATAAAAAATACCTCAAATTGAGCAAAACAATTTAATAGCCCTAGCATATTTATTTTAAGAGATAGAGGAAAACTATTATATTGAAAATTGATGGCACTAAGAAGCTTTATGCAACTGGGTACTCAGATAGTTTCAGAAAATTACACAGGGTGTTCGGCTCTCTTGAGGCTATGCATTTTTTGTTTATTTCTTATTAAGCGATTTTCTCGGTTATTTTAGGCCGCACAGAAAATAGATAAGAAAATAAAATATGGTAATTTAGGCCAGCCAGGTGACGTTAAAAAAGAAATGGGCCTCCATGCCCAATTTTTCGCGCTGTGCTAAAAAAACTTCAAATCGACAAAAATGTTCATGCCCTCAAGAGAGCCGAAGACCCTATGTAATTTGTTAAAACCCAATTAAAATTTACCACCTGGTACCAAATTTTGGAAAGATGGGCCTACCTACTTTGTTTTTCTCACTCTTTCCTTTTTCTAACGCGCTAAAGTGGCTTCTAAATACAAGGTATCGAAAAATTTTATGAGAAAAAGTTGTTTAGAATTAAAACTTATTGCCGTGTACCAAATTTTGAGACAATCACCTACTTAATTATTCATTTTTTCTTTAGCGCCTTAGAAAAAGAAGTGGGAAAACAAAGTAGGCCGATCTTTCCAAAATTTGGTACCCTGGGGTAATTTTAATTGGGAACAACTTTTCTTAAGAGGCTACGATACTTATGAAATCCGCCCGAAGTGCCCGACTCAATTCAGGACAAACGTCGCTCGATTAGATATGCCTATCCTTTTCCTTCCTCTAGTCCCCACGAC
Source organism: Pseudeuparius sepicola (assembly GCA_963920635.1). Lineage (NCBI taxonomy): Eukaryota > Metazoa > Arthropoda > Insecta > Coleoptera > Anthribidae > Pseudeuparius > Pseudeuparius sepicola. Next base: position 48,577,506 of record OY987298.1, read on the forward strand.
TCCCCACTCCAGCCTGCCCGTTCACAGTGCTACGACTGAGGCGGCCGGTCGTGGGCACTACACTGAGAAAAATCTGTTACTTTGTAAAAAAAAACCTGTTTAATTCAAAATGAGATATTATTCCTCAAACTCAAGCAGAAGCTTTTTTGTACCTAATAATAATCAACTCAATTACAATTGATATTGAATTCGAATTAATAATTTAAATGTAATATTTCATTTCAATCAATAACATGTTCTGGAATTGATTCTATAATACTTCTTCTCTAAGCACATTCTTTTCTCAGAACAACATAACGTTTAATTTGAGGCCTCATGTTCATTATTATACTGAAATTACAACTACTGTCATTGGATTTTTGCTGGATTTGTAATAATTGTCAGTTATAATTATTAGTAATATATCATATTATTGCCTGAATAATAAGCAAATGATGTGTAAAATGCAAATCAAGTTGCAAGTGCAGCAACTTGTAATTGACAAAAACAGAAGTGTTGCAGATGAGATCAATAAATTAATAACATTTAATTTTAGTGGATACAATAGTTCTAGTAACCCCCAGTTTATTAATAGCTCTTCTATTGCCATTCACTTGCACAGTGTTCATTATGACTACGAACGATATAGAGTGTAGGGTTGATTCAAAACCTTAACTGAGAAATTTGCCATCATTCGTTTTGGTAAATTGCTCAGTCAAGGTCACAGTTTTTTTTTACTAACGTGTTTGTAATAGGAGATTTGGTTCAGTCGAGTTCAATCTAAGTTGTATTTGATATGAATTCTAATATGTAATTCTAATAATTTCTTGAATACCATAAAAATTGAAAAACATGATTTACTGATTATATTGATGAATATAAAAGTTGCAATTAAGTTGCTTTGTTCATCCAATGAATTATAATGTTTTTTCAGTTGCTTATGGGGTACTCTTATATAGTTTGGAGTAGTCCGAGGGTGAGAATTATTCTTATTTAAATAAAATAAATTTAATTGTTTAAATAAAACATGAGACATTTTAAAACCGAGGTTATGCTTTCATTGTAGTATGCCAATTTTAGTATCGAAGTGGCAATATGTCTTCTTAACGGAAATTAAACTATTTTAAACTTATTGGTTCATCTACAATTACGACGAAAGTATAGATTATATTGTTGGGACCACATGGATTTGCTTGTATATTTAAAGTAATGTAAAAATGACTATATACACGAACTCACTAAAATCACAACAGTCTTTTTTTTCTGTATAGATAATATGAAATAATAAGTCGGGAGCCGGCCGCCGCCGACGGGACACACGAGTCTCGCCGATGCCGACGAAGAAGCGCGAATATATATTTAAAAAACGGCGGTGGCCTGTTTGCTTTATTGCAAAAATGATATTTTTTGGGAGTTATTCAGGGCGTTCACTTTTCGTTGGCAGCACACTGCATAGCTTTTTGGCGTCGAGGCAATTTTACTATTATTTCACAGGTGTTAAAAATAATTTTGATATCAGCAAAGGTGCATACTATGAAGGGTTCGTGTATAAAAAAACTTCTGTAATTGCTCAATTATAAAATCTAAATTAACGATTCGATTACCCAATTCTTCTTGGACCACATTAGGGTCAGTTGAACATCTATCAATGCTTGATTGGATAATTGTTCTGCATAATAGCACAGACCTATATAGCTAGCGAAGCTATATAGGTCTGTGATAATAGTGTTGCTACGGCTACGACTAGACAAGTGTCTAAAGTCTACTTCTATAAAATGTTTTATATCTATCTATCTAATCTAATTGAAAACTTTCTACCCTGTAAGAGTTCATTTCAGAGGGATTGGAAGTGAATAGGCCCTATTAGGATATCACAACTATTATTTGTTTATTTAAAAACAGTAAGCGGTTTCGTTAATCTATAAAATTACATCATCAAGGACTACTATATAAGATTTAAAAAAGTAAATATAGTCTAAGAGCTTGCAGAAAATTTGGAGGAGATATAATATAGTCTAAGAGCTTGCAGAAAATTTGGAGGAGATACTTAAAAAAAGATAATAATGATGTAAATGTTTTTAATTGTTTCAACTTTGACTTGTGGCTGAATGTATATATTTCAAATATATAATGGCCAGGTAAGTAAGGGTTCTTTATTTATTTATACATATACCTACTACCTGCCCTGAGGATGTAGGTAAATTTATAGAGTTACGAAACCGGTCTCCTTTTTTAAGTAAAGTAATAGTTGTGAGATAATAGGAGCTATTAATTTCTAATCCCTTGTAAATGTTCCATTCAAAGCCCTATTATTCCCAGAAAGTTTGTTTCTCAAACCCTATGCACCTGCCACTACTACTTATACCTAGGTATACCTAAATCCGAATAATAAGTGTGCAAAATATGTGTTAGTACCCCAGTAGCCCTGTCTCAAATTCTGGGAATCCTATTAGGTACGGGAATAAAAGCACACAAGCCCACAAATTGCTCCTATTGGTTTCACTGTGACTGTTGTGACATCATTATCAAACATTATCCTGACTGCCGTTCAGTTTCAGAACCTTCTGACAAATCTGAATTATCGAACCTTCTAGAAAATTTATTAAAATGTCGTAAATTCGACAGACTGGAACAATAAAATGTACTATTTTTATTTAGCCCGATTTTCAACTCCAATGACTTTCGAACAATCTTCTAACGAACAAGTTTCTAAAACTGACTGGATGTCAGATTTATCATCGTTCTCTCTGGAAAGTATATAAATTAGCTTTTATCACGCAGCAATTTGACACAATAATCGTATTACATAGGATATTATTCGTTTTCAAAAAAGCTTCACATGACCCATTTATTTGACAAAAATATTGCTTTTACCTATCACATTTTTAAGTAAACATCAAACGTACAATATGGTCTAGAATTTAAATTACTCTTTTTGCACGACCCAGACCATTTTATGCCCTAGGGATTAAACCATTTTACACAAAAGCAAACAGTACTCTGTGAATAATAATTATTTATTTATTATTCCTGAAGGAATAATAATAATGAGTATTATATTATGTCAGTCGACATACATAATGTCGCGGTAGAAAATATTTTCTCCACCTTCGGGTACTCGGAAATATAAATATCTGCTAATATTCAAAACAAGCGAAACACAAATAACTCCCTAATAAAATGAAATATGAAACATCTGATATCGATTGAAAGTTCCCCTGACGTGGTTCCTGAGCCCGGTGAGGTAGGCCGAAGTAGGGGGAAGTAGGGGAACCACGAGTTCCAGCGAACGCCCGCCCGCCCGCCTACCTCCGTACGTATAATTCCTGCTCGGATGGCCAATTCACGGATCATTTTATTGCGGGGCAATGGGTTCGTAGTTTTCAAATCATAGCCAAACGAACAAACGTATCGACTTGAAAGTAGTCTTAAAATAATGTTATCGAATGCCTCAATCGTCGTTGTGTCTTTCGAATTATTTTTGAGCGGCGGAAATACTCGAAATTCTTAACCGAATATAGTCGAATTTCGGGTATGTTTGGCATTTTTTTTCACAGTGTCGCTTTAGTCCTGCACAGTTCGTGATACACAACGACGATTCTTCATAGTTTTATCTAAGCCACAAAAAAAAATCAAGTGAAAATATTAAGAAATGCAAGTAGGAGATGTTAACTACGAAACCCTTGCAAATGGGGGGTATCGTAGCGCCTTAATGATTTTTTTTATCTTTAAAGGAAAAGGCACTTCACCTACAATGAAAATAAATAAATGGTCGCTGTCGACGCCATCTTGATTTTTCAAAAACGAAAATATGCTAAAAATTAGTTTCCAGTCATTAGTCAAGCAAATCAGAACCACAAACAATCAAATTTAAACGCGAAATTTTTTTTCTTTTACACATATTGGCTCACTTATCCTGGGCCACCCTGTATATTGTAAACAGCCAGTATTTGTTTTTTTTTTTAATTTATGTACCTGTGGCTTTGTGTTAAATTTTATTTTTGTTATATTAGTTGATCACAAATTCTTTTTTTGTTTCCCTTGGGTGGTATTTATTGGTTAAAAGCATGAACTAGATCAATAATTCTAACAAAATCATAAGTTGATTAAACTACAAAACTTGACAGTTGCATATTATAGGTAAAAAATAGCTAGGTACAGGGGCGGATGGGCTTTACCTAACCAGCCCGGGCATTTGTCTCCCAAGCGGCCCCTAAATGTCTCATTTGGCTTTAGATTTTTCTTTTCTTAATTATTATTATAATAACAATTAAAAAAAAGTAGATAATGTATTTTTTTAATAAAACAAAATATACATGTTTTATGAAAACATAAATAAAATCATAACTCTCGTAAAACAAATAAAACTTTTTTCTCTAAATATAAAGATATAAAAATAACAAAACATTCAGAAGCGTAGAAGGACCACACCGTTATTTTATTTTTATTGAATTGAATTCCGACTTTTAAAGTCGAAGGCCAACTTTGAAGTCAAAATTCCGACTTTATAAAGTCGAAATTCCGACTTTTTACTCAAAATTTCGACTTTGAAATTTGAAATCCGACTTTGAACTCGAAATTCCGACATTGAACTCGAAGTTTCGACTTTATGAACTTCCAACTTTCAAAGCCGAAGTTCAAAGTCAAAATTTTGAGTTCAAAATCGGCATTTCGACTTCAAAGTCGGACTGCGACTTTAAAAGTCGAAATTTCGAGTTCAATAAAAATAAAATAATGGTGTGCCCCTTCTACGTTTCCGGAAAACACGTAAAGAAATAATAGAACAAAAAATAACAAAACAAAAATAATTAATTATGGCCAGTTGCACCGTCCTATCTTAAATTAACTACCTACTTACAACAATTATTGTAACAATGATTGCCTTTTGTTTTGTCAAGTAGTTAAGACGTCTTAAAATTTAAGATGCGAGCCGGTGAGCCTTCGAGCCTGCGGCGGCCCTCCGGGGCCCTTCGAATGACCGGCCCACCGGACATTTGCCCGGTGTCCCGGTGGTCCCATCCGCCCCTGGCTAGGTACCTAACTACTGTCCCGGTTTTCGTCAGCCCCAGGAGTTGGTCACCTTGTTGTATATGAATATTAGGTATAACCGTCGATGGAGGACGGAATCAATCAACGTTATAACTCCATTATAAAAAGATTATTTTAAAAAGACTCGAGACATTTGTCATTAACAATTAATAACGTTACTCGCTACTTTAAAAAAACCGCCTCCATAGGCAAAGAGGGGGGCGGGGCCGCGGCCGGGCGACTCGAATCGAACGCTGGAATACAAAATCTAAAATATATCTTCCAGCCATCGATCGATGGCGATGACTCATTCGTACCAGCACAAAAAACGCAAATAACCAAGGTCAAATCAACAGATTTGGCAAGCCGCGAAGCGCGCCATCTGCCGAACAAAAGTTCGTCTTGGGAAGCCGCATTACAAGTGCGCAGTGCGCCATCTACCGCACAGAAGCCTCTCTTCCACCTCAACGCCGAGACGTAATCCGAGGATGGTGCAAGTGCGCCATCTACCGGACAACCGTGTCGGACTGGGAAGCCTCGTTTCCCCCACCGCGCCGAGAAGTATTCGACGGTGGCTCCATCTTCTTCCGAAGAGTATTGAGTCAGTCGGTATTTCGCATTAGGAAACTAATCTTTACCTTCCTCCATCGACGACTGAACGTATGTATACGGCAGTGGAGCGGTGGCGCAATTCCTTTTATCATCTAGTGACTCTAGTGTGGCCAAACGAAAACGAAACAGACCCAATAACAACTAAAGAAATTTTTGCTTATAAAATCGCCAAAATACGTCTATTATGTTTGGAAGAGGACATATTTTCCCATGAATTTGACAGTTTTATCTGCAACCCCTAAGCGGGGGATGGATCCCTTCAAAAATGTTAAACAGGAAGGTGTGGGTCGAATTTCACATCGGTGGAAACCCCCTTCAATTCTCTACACAACGATACCCACATTTTTTTTAATAATATACAGAGTGTCTTACTTAATAGTGAAACAACCTTATAACTTCTTTAAGAAGACCAGAACAAAACTTTTACCAAAGGTAGCTGGCATTGTTGCCTATTTATTTCCAAAAAATTAGTTGCATACTGCAAAGTTAAAGCCACCTGCGATGCCACAATCGAGGCTAAAAATCCGAAAGTCATATTAGACTTTTTTTTTCAAAAAGAGTTACTAAAGAAAGTTGATTCAGAACCCTCGATCAAAATTTTTTTCAAAATCAAAAAATATTAAATAAAAAAAAATTGCAAATGGCAATTTAATAATTTCTTGCGTTTAGAAAAGTGTGTCGTGGAAGTTTTGAAGGCAAGTTGTTTGCCGTCATGTCTATTGTCATTCATTACTTTCGTTATAGTCCAATAGCCGGCCGCATGATTTCAACTCTCATAAGATTATAGAATAAGATGTTATGTAAAATGCGTAGAGAGTATATCTCTTTACTTGAAGCGAGTAGGTAGGTTGACGCAATTAATATGGTCCGGATCATTGCTATTTAAAGCAGTTGTGGTTAATTTTATAAAGTATAAAGTTTCATAAAAAATCAGCATTTTGAGGTGGCACAGATAAGAACATTCTGTATATTTTGAATTGGACCCTTGCACACCAACACCTTGAGTGGTTCTATTAACCATTTAACTGTTAAAAGTAAAAACGTCAAAAGAAGCGTTTTTTGAAGACCTTTCGGACAAAAAAAGGTCTTTGAAGATATCTCACAAAATACATTTTTATCGATTTGTATACACTTAAAAGTAGACACATTTCCCGCCAAATTTTCGGCATTTTCGGCTTTTATCTAGTTAAATTTTTGCCATCGGTGATTTATATGAGTGATTTTGTATCTTAGTGTCGGGGATTGACTTCGTGTGACTAATATTTTTGTGTTTTCCTCTTTTCTATGTCCACGGCGTCGTGAGGCAGCGACGCTTGCCCGAGGCGTTTCCTTTTTGGCTGCGTAGCTGAGGAAGCGCGGAACACAGCAAGCAGGTGGTGGCTGTTTCTCCTGGAAAACCCCACAGGTGAGTAATTTCTTTTGATTTTTGCTTAGTTCAGCAACTTTACTACTCACCTGTGGCGTTTTTTTTTTGACGTGCTTTTTTTTGAAGGACTCATTTCGTCCGGGGCCCCGGCCATCTTTAACTCAAAAACATAGCATTGTCCTTTTTTTGAATACCCACCATCTTGCGGCTGTTACCTTGTTGAATATTTTCAAGTTTTGGTCACATTGGTCACACGTTACTATCTTATTTTTCGGGTTGGGTCTCGATTCTGTGGTACCGGGCCGCTCAAGTAAATCTGACACCGATAAATTCAGTTTTCTAGTAAGTTCATATTAACTTATATATTTTTTAACTTTCTTAAATTCTGTATTTACCGTTCAAGTCTCAAATAAATTTTTCGCGTTAAATTGGAGTTAAAATATCATAATTTTCAAGAATTCGGGCTGGAGCATTCTCAAATTTTTTCTTCTTATTGAATATTAAGCACTTTGCTATTCCGGTCAGTTCAATAATATTATCTATAAAATTTAAAAAACTATGCATAGTTCCCCTTAGTTTAGTATAGTTCTAAACGTTTAATTTTTATCATTATTTGTCAATATTTAACAACTTTAGTAACCTATTGGTTTATAAATTTCTGTAAAAGGCTTAGACCTTGTCTAATGCTACTTTCTTTCTGATCTGTTCACGCTTGCAACACCATCGTTGAGGACGCTATAACCACAGCCCGCTGTCGACAAACAACGTAACGAGAGCTGCGGCAGCTGCGTAGACATCGAGAGGAGTTGCGTTGGCATAGGTGTTGACTCCTGGTCAGCTCTACTTCGGCGCAACCCCTGAGAAATTTGCTAGCCACGACATCTGCAACGCCTATTCGAGCAGACAAGGACTGGAGGAAGCCCTAGCCACGCCCCACATTACTACGAGCCTCGTTTGAGCGTAAGCGACTGAAGACGCGAATCATAATAGAAGCTGAACAGTCAGTTTAATTGTAAAGCCAATTTAATCTTTTTATTTGTTCTCAAACAAATTTTTTAACAAAATTTAACTTGCAATTTGTAACTAAAATTTAACTTCATGCTAAAGTTGATTTAATTATTTATAGTTGTCTTTTAAAAGTTGTCAAATCAAAATTGTGAGTCTCAAATTTGTGATCAATAAATTATATTGTAATAAGGTAACAGGATTTTATTGGACAGACCCAAGTATAGCAAACCTAGGATTGTTATACAAATATAAAATTGTTATACACTGGCTGTATAGCGGAACTTCGGACACAACTCGCGTACCCGAGGTCCAGACTTGCCCCCGTGCTTCGAGCCGTATTTATTGTTGTTCCATGGGCCTTCTTTCGTATTTTGTTCTGTAATCACATGAGAGTAGATTTGCCTAAAAATTAACCACAACTTCTTTAAATAACAATGATCGGGCCCATAAACTAATTGGGGCAACCTACTCGCTTCAAGTAAAGGAATATACTGTCTACATTTTACACAACATCTTACCTATTCTATAATCTTAGGAGAGTTGAAATCATGCGGCCGGCTCTCATACTATTATCGTTTAGCGATTATTTACTCTACTATAGTTTATTTTACCTGTAAAAATGCTTACAATTGGCGAAAGATGGAAATTATCAGAATACTAGGTGACAATTACAGAACAGTAAGGGAAGCTGCCATAGAATTTAATAATGGGCATCCAGACCGACCAAGAACAAATCATCTTAAAGCTTGGCAACTAAATAATTTATTTCAACAGAACGGGTAAAGTATGCCACGACAAAAGAAGATGTATTAGGAATTATGGTGATGACGCCACAATTCTTCAATTTGTCAGGAATAATCCTAAGTGCAGACTAAAAAGAATTGTCTCAGTTTTGAATATGGACAAAAGCAAAATTGTGATATGCTTGCATCGAAATAAAATTTTACCCTTTAAGCCTATACCTTCTTACATTATCTGGAACATAGAACATGGCGATGATGAAAGGAGGCTTGTGTGTGCATATTGATGCCAAGGGGAATTTCTTAATAATCCTGACTTTTTGAAAACGATTATTATTATTATTTTATTTTCTGACGAAGAATTAATTGTTCACAACAAACGGCACAGTTTGTGCACAATATACCAGGAATTTGTCTGATGTCCCCCCTCATTGGATCATAAACTGCCGACGTCAATATTCCCAAAAAGTAAACGTGTGGTGCGGTATTTTGAATCAAAGCGACCCTATTACGCTTTGATTCAAAATACCGTATATTTTTTAAATATTTTTTTGAATGCAGATTTTAACTTTTTTTGCAAAATGGATATTCTGATGAAATTGATAACTTGCAGTGTACAGTCGTTTCTACTTCCAATTGTATGGTGCATTAGATCACAATGCAGCACTAGTGCGCAGGTTGTTAATTGATAACTTCCCCCAGGATGTATTGATAGAAATAGCCCAACAAGTGTTGCAAAGAAAATTCTCCCCGTATTTGAGTAAATCAATACGTGGGCGCCGAGGGTAAAAGTTCAAGCTCGTTCTACTTCAAGTCTGGGCACCGAGAAATTGAGCTTCACTAGGAAAATCAATCACGTTGTTGAACACACCGTGGAGAAACACCAGCGCGTAACTGAGGTGCCTACTATGCAAACTACGGAAATAGTGCCGCGTAAGAAGTTCTTTGTGAGATACACCCACAACCGGATAGTCCAATAAACTGGACATATACTTTAAAAATTTATGTTGAACAGACTCGACCATGTCTACTATATTTACCATACAGAAATTATTGTACCATAAATTTATATAATTGTGAACTAATTTTCAACAGAGTCGTTCCAAAATTCTAAATGCGAGTTTGTACATATTTTCTGGAGTGCTACTGCATAAATTGTCAACAAAATTATTGAGTTTAATTTCTCAGATAATTTACACCAAACGTAAGTTATTTTCTCAATATAAAATAGCATTTAACCGATAATTTGATGTACATTTTCTGTATAATTGTGTAGCATTGGTGAAAAGTATGACTGCGGGGGGGTTTATATATAACTTGTGCTATTTAATTCAAGTGCTGTGTATTTTTTCTGAAGAATTGTGCTGTTGTACAGACGCGTCGCCGGCCGGCACACGGAGCGGCGGCGAGTGCCTTGCCTTGACTGACTTCAGTCTGTCGTCTTGGCACTAGTGGCAGTGTCGTCCGTCCGAGTGAAAACAGGTCGCCATGCGTTTGCTGTCCCTATTTGTCCCCGGCTGTACCCTATTTGTCATGGAGTTCGTATAATATATGTTTACGGAGTAAATATAGGAAAAACGTTTCTATCAGAAAAGAATAGACAAAAGGCGGCGAAAGTTCTAGAAATGTCGACGAATATTTTTCTTTCGAGGAAATAATTACATGGCTACAAAATAACGTAGAGCCATTTACACGTGTTCAAGAATTATGGACTAATACACTTATTCAACGAATGATGGAAAATTATGCCATACAAACATATTTCTCCAAGTTCCCGCTCTGAATCAACCTCTTGGGTATTTACTTGTGAGTAAGTATGTTTATCATTATTTCGAAAGAATAAAGTATAATATCATATCATAAGGGCCATAAGGCAGTTAATAAATAAGTGCGAAAACATGTTGGTAGTTCCATAGTAAAACGTAAGGGCGTCTTTCATATATAGCTAAAATAATTTTTGATCTCCCCTCATGTAGTTCCCTATTTACCCGCAGTTTTGCCACAGTTTTAAAGGCGTTATAAAGTTGTAAGAAAATATATTAATTTTTTGTATGAAATATATTAGGTATTCTTCTTTATGGAACCATTGTTTGCAGTTATTTATTTAAACCTTGTAATTTAGATATTACTTGGTAGGAACAAATCTGTAGGCAAATCTTATCTGTTGTTGTTTTATACTGATACACATTTTAGTTGGAGGAAGATTTTAGACTACCTTTGCCTGACAAAGAAATCATATTTATACCCACCTATCAAGTAATTGCAGCCAAAATTTATAAATTAATGGAACAGAAACAAACTCGTGATTGGCTTTTGAAAGAATGTATACAAAAATTTAATACAGATCTAGAACAGGATCCTAGTGAAGGTCTGTATAATTTTCTAAAAACAAATACAATTTATTTATATATACCTATCCATTTTAGTATGCACTTTTGCACAGCAAAATTTACCACTTCTATTGCAATGTCCTTTAAAGTCAAAAAAATCTGGCACGCATTGGAAACCAAGTAAACCAAACCAGAATTGAAAAAAAGGTTCTTACTACAAGTTAAGGTGACATTACTCCCTGCAAGTGACAATTTATATAGCAACAAATATTTTAGAATGCGGCGGACCTTCAGCCTTCCTTGGAGCAAAGACAAAATAAGTGTTTAAGCCTGAAATTGACCGCACAACCAATACTGGTGATCGTAGGGGAAAATTAACAGTAAAAAATACGAATAAATTGTGCATATTTAAGAAAACCAAAATAGTGAAATAGCAATAAATTTTCAAATATCAAAAAATCTTGCCAAGAAAAATAGTACAATATATTTGGAAAATAATAAAGCGCACGATATAAAATGTAAATAATTTTTTCATTTTTGTATGGATAATTATATGAAAAGCAAAACATATTGTGCAGAAAAATTTCACAAGATATTTACAAAAAAACAAAGTTGTGGTATAAAATTCAAACTAATTGTGTCTAAATTTCAAAACAAAATCAATATAAAATGTAAATAATTTGTTCATTTTTGTATGCGTAATTATATGAAAAACAAAACGTATTGTGCAGAAAAATTGCACAAGATATTTACAAAAAAACAAAGTTGTGGTATAAAATTCAAACTAATTGTATCTAAATTTTAAACCAAAATCTTCTTTTTCATACACATATTTTTATTGAAATATCAACTGGTTTTGTTTATAAAAACCAAATCGCTTGAGTATCAAAAATGTTTACAAAAATATAGGGAAACTATGAAATCGTTTGGAGAAAACCTTGACAAAATTAATCTACAAATAAATGTAGAAAAAAAAACAACAAATTGGTTCTAGTCCATTTTCGAACACAATTTGTGCATAAAAAATCAATATTTGTGTTTAAATAATGCACACAGTTTTTAGAGTGTGAGGACACCAAACTAACGACGCATATTCCAGCTTCGATCTAACAAAAGCTTAATCCAAGATTTTGACAGTATCGATGTGATAAATTCTTTTAGAATTTTTAACGCAAAATCCGTAAGCCTTCTGTGCGGAAGATGCTGTATCCTCAATGCGTTGTGCAAATGAAAGCTTTAGGTCAAAAACTATGCCGAGGTCGGTAATTGTGTCTAGACGATTAGGCACAGTATTGTCTATATAATAGTCAAATGCTGTGTTCAGAAATTTAAGGGAGAATGTCATAACATTACATTTACCCGGATTTGAGGACAGGTTATTATCCAGACACCACTGAGATATACTGGTTAAGTCACGGTGTAGCATGATGCTATCGTTAACATTAGATACGTTTAAGAATAGTTTTAAGTCATCAGCATAAGGAAATTAAAAGTAATGACCGCAATTATGTCATTAACGAAAATGTTAAAAAGCAAGGAACCCAAGGAGAAACACCAGATAATGCATAATATTGCAAAGATCTGAACCCATCACAGACCCCAAACTATGGCGTCTCCCAGAGAGATAGGACTCAAAGAAGCCGACAAGCGCATCAGACAAACCGAATTCCCTCAGCTTCCTCAATAATATGCAGTTATCCAACCGATCAAAAGCCTTTAAAAAATCTGTATATATTACGTCTGTCTGGTACTGGCTGTCTATCGACTCCGAAATGGATTGAGTAATGCTAATAAAATTTGTTGTGGTAGACCTACCCTTCATGAATCCGTGCTGATAGGTGGTGATTTGGTGCTTAGTATGAAAGAACATACGCTCATGAATTAGAATTTCAAAAACCTTGGAAAATTGCAAATAATCGTGATGGGTCTGTAATTACAAATAACGTCCCTTTCGCCCATTTTATGTACATGTATAGCTTTGGATAACTTCCAGGTTTTAGGATATTCAGTAGTTTTCAAGCTGAGATTAATGATCTGTCAGCTGAGGGGTGAATACTGAAGAACAGCCTTTTAACAAAAATGCTGGGATCTAATCATGACCTGCCGTAACTTTAGGTTTAATTCTTGTATTGCTCTTAGTACATCAGACTGATCAACAGTAATAAAATTAAGAAGAGGATTTTTCGATACATCAACATTACCAACTGATAGGGTAGAAGGATTATATGATTCTATGAAGAACTCAGCAAATGCATTACATCTTTCCTCAGGTGATTCAGAGATATGATCACCACAACCACAGATTATCTGGGTAGGTATTCCAAAATGTCCTTTTTTGTTCTTCATAAAGGCCCAAGCATCATTAGAAATGTTACTCTCAACACTCTGTATGTACACACGGTATGCCTCCCAAATCTCAGCCTTAACTAACGTAGGTAATCAGTCTCCTAAACTTATTCAGTGAAAGTTCATCACGATGTTTCCGGTACCGATTATATTCTTCGTTCTTAAGTTTGATGTTTTTTATGATCTTGTTACTAAACCATGGCGGATAATCGTTTCGTTTAACACCAACAGCATGTTTAGTTTTGTTATTAACCAATTTTAAAAACCGTGGCATAGTTGTTTGCAGAAAAGGACGGGCTATTGACAGAAACCTTTTAAATGACCGATTTTTTATTAAAGTCCAACAGCGGTTATGTTTAAATTTAGCCTTTTTTGGGCTAATTCTTTTTGGAGAAAAAATGTCGAAATAATCCAATCAATACAGAAAATGAATGAAACGATCCTTCCTCCACATTTCAAGCCTACCGTGAAGAAAATCGTTCTATCTGGGGCGGTGCTATACGCAATACTAGAAAGCATCATTTTCATCATTGTTATGCTGTAGGACTGAAACTGCCTTCGTTATTTTGCTCTTTTCTAAATTTGTTAATCGATTTTAATGTATGTTGCACCGTTGCTTGCAGAAAGAACGGTCTACTGACAAAAAAACTTCAAAGTGATAATAGACATATCAACAGTTTGTATGACGGATAACACGTTTATGGTTATTTTGTATATTTGTAAACAATCTATGAAATCACTAAAGTTTCCGTAACATTTCTCGTTTGAAATTTTTAACAAAAAAAAAACAAGTTTTTGTTTAGGTATTTTCGAGAATTAGCCATGTTCTACATGCTGTTCTAGATAAATGACGTGTTACATTTTGCACCATTTACTTTTAAATCATTTATTATAAATTACAAAATAATAAACTGCCGCACGGTTTTTCATTAATTTTATTTTGTGTAAAGAAATGTTTAACATTTCGTAAATAATTTTAGAAGGGGCAAAAAGTTTTGTAAACCTGTTGACAAACAAACACTTCAAAAAAATGCGAAAAAAGTTCGCTCACCACCTTAAGGTACGGAGGGGTGGCATGTGTATAGTCTTCTTAATGTATGCAAAAGAAATATGCAATTTTCAGTACAGACTGCGTGAACTACTGCTATAACTTTTTAGAGAAGGGGCGAGAGAGAGAGTCCACATTTCATTTTTCACACAACTTAAGTATGCATGCATATTTTGGGAACACTCTGAATATCGCCTGAGGTACACACAAAATCTGTCACCACAATGGAGGCGCTTGAGGATATAGGTATCTGCAAAATATGAAAACCAGATGTAAGGAGCTTATCTGTACCCGTACTTCCGCTAGTAAACATCATTGCTTCCTCACATACAACGGATGCAATCATTTTACAAAATTTGGACACCTTATTTTAAGAAAACCGATGGTGTTTTGACCAATGTCCATATAGCATTTTTTCTTTATTTTGAATCTACAGTTAATCTGTAAAATTTGAAAGCGGTTAAATTTCAATTTATCGTTATGAAACAAGTGTACACTTTTGTTGGCAAATGAAAAGATGCGTTCAAATGATGCGGACCTGCAAGGCAAAACAGATAACCTCAAAAGACTTAAAAGCACGATCCAAAAACAGCGAAAATGGCGCCCTCTGGCAGGCGTTTTATTAAAAAAATATTTATTTTTAAAAACTTTACCACCCTGTATCTCAAAAGTTAAGACGTTTACGACATACGTTCATATGAAGTTTTCTTCTTAAAATGAACCGAAAAGCACCCCCTTAAATATTGACATTCAATTAGAAAACACCCTGTATATAAATATATATTTTACCTTAGTGTACCTTATGATAGGATTGTTAAGATTGTCTTATTGATCGATAAATAAAATATAGAAGATTCAGAATTCGTTTGTGTCATTACATAATAATAATAATTACTTATGTTAGATTCATATGGCAGGCCGATTGGATGGCTGTAACTTCCTGGTGGCGACAAAAAGAGCTGTGCCTAAGTGCTGATAGAAAAGTTGTGTTTAATAAATTTCAAGTTTTATCAAAAACCTTTTCTTTTATTATTTTTTTAAAGTGGGCGTGTAGTGTTACTACATATTATTTTATTAATGATTTTAAGGTCCTTGCTGCGTAAGAGTTGTAAGGCAACATTTATTATACCACTTTGGTATCCAAGAACCAAATTCGAACATTTGACTTTAACACTTTCAGGCATTGTGAAGAGTATGTAATAGTATATTATGTACCAAGGGACTAAAGTGCGTCTTTTAATCCCAAGAGTGAAGATTGTTGCCCGAGTGTAAGCTATAACCAAAAATTTCTATTTGAGCGCCAGAAGCTTTTCTAGTTGAAAGGTTAAATAAAAGACAACATATTGCTATTTACAGTCCATTTACAAAATGGAATCGTTCGATTACAATGATTGGTTACAATAGTAATTTACAGTAAAGTAGGTTAATTATTGAAATTTATATTATAACTTTTGTCTTAAAGTATAAGATATAAATTAAAGGTTGAAAATTATCGATATCAAGAAAACACACCAGAGACGTTTAAGCACCGAGAAAATTTGGACTGTTGGATGTTACAGAGTACCTTGAGTACCTCGGCTTGAGACTCGTGTGGGTCGCGGGCTTTTTGAGCTGGTGCTAGGTAGCGTGCAACGTACCGATACTGTGGTATTGGGGTGTCAGTACTAAGTCCGTTGTGCCTCGCTCTCGGGTTAGGTGGTTCGCATGTAAAGAAACAGAACAAAACAGCCTCCGATACAATGCAATAGAAAAGTCGACGCTTTTACAATAGCTAACTAGTGGAGTTACTTAAATAACCTTAAATGAATAAAGATAAAAGAAATAAATACTTAAACTATACAGTTTTTTTTATATTTAGAAGTTAATAACCTTAAAAATCGTCTAAATAATTAATTTACTGAGGTAACTTTGACTTATTAGAGGTAGATGAACGTTAGAAGATATTTTATTGACGATAGGATAAATGTAGAAAATTAATACGATCAATTATCTTGACATAACCTTACTTAATTATTGAATTAAATTGAATTAAAGTTAACGGCAATCAAAAGGTGAAAAGATAACGTTAGTTAGATAAAAATTAGTTGGCGAGCTTCTCGATTTGATATTAAATCAAATCAAAAAATATCAGCCTCGCTGGCTCGGTACGACAAAAACCTCCTCGCGGATTCAACGTCAAAATCAGAAGACTTCAGTGTGATGTATCTAGGAAAATTTGGTGCTAATCAAACATTAAAAGATAAACTAAATAAGCCGTTTCTTGTCGCCAGGCCTATTTATAACCTCCCTTGCAATTGATGACGACTTCCGGCTACTAGAACACAATCGAATCTTTCTAGTTTAAAACTATAAGAAAAAACTTTTAAATTACGAAAAATGATGGTCTCGAAACCAAATCTGTCACAAAACACAAAAATTAGCTGCAGAAAATAAATTGACGGTAACTTAGCCACAAGCCGCTGAATCTCTGGTGCAGATAGTAAATTGTGTATTTTGAAACTCAGGCAAATTAACATCAAAGCTAATTGTTGTACCATACATACCTCAAAATGATCAGTTATTCAAAAATTACAGTAAAGTACATTTTGTACTAGGCACATATCTCGTTTATACTCTTGATGTCATTTTACTCCGAACTAACCAGTTCTAATCTGGATTAGGCAACACACTATACACATCAGCTTATATATGGTTGCGGGTGGAAGGAAAATATTCACAAATTGTACGTTTACACGGAGTATATTTTATGAATCGGAACACAATGGTGCGTTCAAAACGTCGTAACGGAAATTAGGCGAAATTTTCGTTACAAAGCGAGGGCAACAATCACTCGAGGGATTAAGAGTCACTTTAGTCCCGTGGTACATTTTTGCACCGCACGAACTAAAATTTAAAAATTTTCGACATTACCAATTTACTAGTTGCACCGTTGTAGCGAAGAAACTGTTTGAGATAGATCAAAAGAATTTCTTGTTTCTATCCCAACATTTCAAGGGCTACCTAATGGTGCTGGTACCAATTGGTACCATGGTGCCAAAATTGGTACCGAAAGTTGGTAGCTGTTTAGAATTTTGCGTAGAATCCTAAAATATAATAATATATAGGGTGTTCCATTTAGAAAATCATCCCATTTGTCACCACACTTTCGTGGTACATACATCCAAAGATACTTCACTCTCAATTTGTTTTTATAGCACTTTCTCTGCTGCGTTTCGTTACTGTTCATTTAATTAATGATATTGAATAAAATACAGAGTTGGTCATAGTTTCTATTGTTTTTGTTACTTTTAATCCCAAGGGTCTAAAATTTTTCATTCCCTTGAGGCTAAAATATTTTAGTTCCAAGGGAGTAAATTCCGCACTTTAGTCCTGCAAAAGAGAGGGTAAAGTGGCGAAAGTTCACCTAAAAAAATCAGGTTTTCCTGAATATTTTGGAAACGATAAAAGGTACCGGTCCGCAATTTAATACGGTTTATAAGAGCACGCGGGAGACGATAGAACGGAGGCACTAAAGTTCGGTTAATTGCAAAGATAAAGTTTGTCGAATTCTGTAACTCTGTCAAGTCGGATATTTAAGTAAGTCACACTGTATGATTTCTTTGCTCCAAATAAGATTTCCGACTATCAGTTTTATTTATGACATTTAGAACTAGGACACCCTGTACGCATCCGAATCAAGCGGTCCTATCACCAATCAAACTCTGTTTAAAAGGTCCACTAAAGAGATATCTACGAAACATATTTTGAACCAATTTCGCCAGTGTCAGAAACTACTCGTACTGTATTCTAAATGCAGCATCCATGCTATGCGCTCACGTGGCAAAATACCTCAATTATTAATTATCGCTTTTATTAATACACTTGTTCGTTAAAAATATAGTTAACAAGTCAAATATCTATTATAAGGATTATGAAGAAATCGTAAAAATAAGTTGGATACAAGTTGGATAAGATTAATCCATGTCATGCCATAAATCACCCCACGTGTAATATTAAATTGCTATACCCTCGGCTATACTATTCTCCCGTAGTTACAAATTTAACGATACGTAAATGTAATTAGTTCCACGCTCTAGCCACCCCTACATATTCTCGGCTACGAAATCCGTGTTATGATACCTGGCAATCGATATTCAGCTTGTTAGTTCAGTGTTATAACATGCCTCTATTGTTCAGGTAACTAATTTCGAACAAGACAGAGCAAACAGTTTCTGGAAACCCGCCACATTCTACGATACTCCAAACAGCATAGAGCCGGCAGGGTTTGTAAATAGGTATCTACTTGAGTATTGAGTAGGTGTATCCGTGGGTTCAAGTTTCGCTAGGGTGTTGTTTTTGAAATCAAGGACACTTTACAATAGAATTAAAACATACAGGGCGGTTCTTTGCCCGATATACAAATATGTAAATAGGTGTACCTAAATGAGATAATTACTTAATGACTGCAAAAAACTGCACTATATAGTGGGGCCAACACTAGGTATATAGTGTTGGTCCCGAGTTGGACAGCATAAAAATATTGTATTTTAATGATTTTTTTAATTAAAAAAGGGTAATCCATTTAACTCAGAAAGGGACAGGTCGCCGCGTCCAACTCTCCGCTGCCATGTGGCCGCCGCAACTCTCCATATAGTATAGAGAAGCGGGACGTACTCTATCAATGCGCGTAAAAGAACATTAACAGTGTATATGTCGTAGGCATAATGCAAATTTAGGCTTTTTATAAACTTCCTAGGCATTTTATAAAAAGCTGGCAAAACGCGAACATACAATGCATTTTTCGTTATGACTACACCAATTCAGGCAAATAGATAAAATGCCGGCAAAACTTGTTCTTGAACGGAACAATGTGTATCACGTTGTGACTGATTATTTTTAGGCATTTTACGATTTACCAAAAACGGTGCCGTCAAAACGTGAAAATACATTAAAAAAATTAAAAAATGCAGTTACAGTAAACGTAATATATTTTTTTTTATTAAGGAAACATAAATAAGCAGCGAACACTTCATGATATAAAAATATACCTATTAACTTCTTTACTTTTCAGACAGATAATCTAAAGTATTGCATACAATTTAGTACATGTTTAACATTTAGGTAAGAATGTGGGTACCTATTACTAATATATGTACAGGGTGTTCATTTGAAAACTTCCCACCCCCAATATATCACCAAAAAAAGGAAAAAATCGCCGTCAACCGTCGATTTCTGTTCGGAGGGAGGCCTTCATTGATGCACTTGTGATGTCGATAAAGCCATCCCTGTGCGTTCCACGTTCCACCAACCACAAATTTAAAATTTCAAATGGAACTACCCAACTTGTGATACATCATTTGAAAGGGATTTTTTGCGAATTCAGTATTCACTCGTTTTTTACAATCGGTTAAAATTTACAAAAGTTATAAGAACAAACCTAGTTTTGATGGATGCCCCAAGTCAGTAGCTATTGAGGTAATTAATAGACATTGAATTATTGAGGTATTTAATTTAAGAAATGTTCAAAATGACCGCCGTCATCAGTGGCGGATCTACGGTGGGGGGGCTACAGGGGCTATAGCCCCCCCCCCCCCATGGCCTAATACCGTAAGGTAGGCACCTAAAAATATATCTGGCAATCTGGCAATACTGCTCATACGGCTTTTGAATAAGTGAGTGAGCACGAATAAAATGAATAAAAAATGTGTTTCCTATTTTATTACAAAAGTTCGGAAATAGACGCCCCTCCCTTGACTCCAGCCTAGATCCGCCACTGGCCGTCATTGGCTAAGCAATAATAAAGCCGAAATTCGAATTCTTGCCTAACCTTTAACAATATTTCAATATTTTTATTTATTACAGTTTACCGGTGAGGCAGTGGTTGGATCGAAGGTTTCCAGGTAAATGGATAGGAAGAAGAGGATCAATAGAATGGCCAGCTCGCTCTCCGGATTTGACAGCTCTTGCTTTTCTTCTTTGGGGGTCACCTGAAATCGGTGATTTACAGAACTCCTCCACGCAACTCAGAAGACCTAAAAAACCGAATAACACAAGAATGCCGCCGTATTACTTCAGAAATATTGTTAAAGGTTAGGCAAGAATTCGAATTTCGGCTTTATTATTGCTTAGCCAATGACGGCGGTCATTTTTAACATTTCGTAAATTAAAGACCTCAATAATTCAATGTCTATTAATTACCTCAATAGCTACTGACTTGGAGCATCCATCAAAACTAGGTTTTTGCTTATAACTTTTGTAAATTTTAACCGATTGTAAAAAACGAGTGAATACTGAATTCGCAAAAAAATCCCTTTTAAATGATGTATCACAAGTTGGGTAGTTCCATTTGAAATTTTAAAGTTTGGGTTGATGGAACGCTCAACGCACTGGGGTGGCTTTATCAACATCATATATGCATCAATGAAGGTCACCCTCTGAACAGAAATCGACGGGCAACGGCAATTTTTTTTACCTTTTTGTATTTTGTGATATATTGGGGGTGGGAAGTTTTCAAATGAATACCCTGTACA
The DNA here is from genome assembly GCA_963920635.1 of Pseudeuparius sepicola. Lineage (NCBI taxonomy): Eukaryota > Metazoa > Arthropoda > Insecta > Coleoptera > Anthribidae > Pseudeuparius > Pseudeuparius sepicola. The sequence goes on from OY987298.1 coordinate 48,598,472, forward strand.
TACAAGGTGTCCAATTTTATTACTGTACAAATCAGTAAAATCTTTATTTTTGGAGATAATCGCCTAAACTTTTTTTTGTTTGAAAGGCCTTCAAAAACCGCTTCTTTTGACATTTCTGCCATTTTCAAAATACAAATACAGGGCCGGCTGCGATTTTTTATACCCACGATTTTCACGAAAACCATTTAGCGATTTTTTTTATTTAAAATCTGACCCCACAGCGTTAATCAAAACATCCCAAAACCCTTTTATACCAAATTTTAATAAAAAATATACAGGGAGTTCTACTCTGCAGGGTGTCAAAGTTGAGCAAATTAGGAATTTTAAAGTCATCTGCCAGGTCAAGTGTGCCATGGAATCCCCTCAAAACAGGTGAATGGTCAATAGGACCACTCAAGGTGTTGGTGTGCAAAGGTCCCATACAAAATATACAGAGTGTTCTTTTCTGTGCCATCTAAAATTACTGAATTTTTGGAACTTTGTAGGGGTAAAAAATCGTGTATAACAAAACCGCTCCACACACTATAAACTAACTTAATCTAAAAAATACAGAAGCCTGTCAGTCAGTAAGTCCATATCAGTTAAGGTAGCTGGTGTGCCATAATAAGAAACGCACAGAAAATCTATCATCTTAGACAGTGACTTTGTTGAGAAAGGTCCAATAATTTAAATTATTTTTATTTGTTGGTTGGCATTTTGTAAAGAAATAAATTACTTTTGTGTTTATTAATATTTTTTTCAATGATTCCAGAGCACTCCCGACCAGTATAAAGTTTAATAAAATTTCAGAATTTTGAGATGGCTCGGAGAAAAATACCCTGTATATTTTTGTAGTAAATTTTTTCACATTAACATTTTGAGTGGTCCTGTTGACCATTAAACTGTTTTGAAGGGATTCCATGCCACATTTGACTCGCCAGATGTCTTTAAATTTTCTATTTTGCTCAACTTTGAGACCCTACAGAATGTAACTCCCTGTATATTTTTTGTTCAGATTTGGTGTATGGGTGTTTTGGGGTGTTCTGATTAACGTTGTGGGGTCAGAATTTAAATAATAAAATCGCTAAATGGTTTTCGTGACAATCGAGGGTATAAAAAAATAGCAGCCGGGCCTGTATTTGCATTTTTAATATGGCGGGAACGTCAAAAGCGGTTTTTGAAGGCCTTTCAAACAAAAAAAAGTTTAGGCGATTATCTCCAAAAATGAAGATTTTACTGATTTGTACAGAAATAAAGTTGGACACCCTGTATATTAGTAATAGGTACTTACATTCTTACCTAAATGTTAAACATGTACTAAATTGTAGGTATGCAATACTTTAGATTATCTGACTGAAAAGTAAAAAGTTAATAGGGAGGTATATTTTTATATCATGAAGTTTTCGCTGGTTATTTATGTTTTCTTAATTAAAAAAAATTATTACGTTTACTGTAAGTGCATTATTTTATTTTCTTATTGTATTTTCACGTTTTGACGGCACCACTTTCGGTAAATCGTAAAATGCCTAAAAATAATCAGTCACAACGTGATACACATTCTTCTGTTCTTGTTTTGCGGCATTTTATCAATTTGCCTGAATTAGTATAGTCATAATGAAAAATGCATTGTATGATCGCGTTTTTCCGGCTTTTTATAAAATGCCTAGGAAGTTTATAAAAAGCCTAAAATCGCATTATGCCTACGACATATAAGTATACGGTTATGTCAACCGGACCAATCTGCACTTGCCGAGCATTATCTGGACACAGGACACCAAGTTTTGCTTTAATGATACTAAAATCCTATCTAAATCATAGCATCCCATTCAAAGAAAAATCCTTGAATCCACTGGAATCCCCTAACAATCTGAACCATGATCAGGGTTTATTTATTTGCATAGTTGTTGGTGCGCGTGTTTCACAAATACGCGGCCAAACCATAACCACCTTAAATCCTATCTTCAATTTTCCCGCATTTTCGCCTGTTCCCTCCATTTTCCGTGTTCGTATAAATACCATCACAGGTAATAGAACAATCCGTCTCAGTGACATCACTGCGACTCAGTGTGATCGTCTCGCCCTGAGGATGTTTCGTGCAATCGAGGACGAAAGTTTGGAACGAGAAGTTTCGCTGACGCAGGATTCATCCGTATTCTACCTGTTTGGACGTTTCCAATCATACTTCGGCACCAAAAATACGCAGTTAACGGGATGCGCTCCTATTTATATGCATAACATGTTGACATTTGATTTGATGGTTTTTGAAATAATTCGTTTTTTGTTTACAAAAGGGACATATCTTAGGTAGCCATGGAAAATTAAATTAAATTTACCTACAATGTAATAGGTACAATATGACAATATTTTTAATAATTGTTGGCTGTACTGGCTGGGAGGTGGATCGAAGGGTACAACAAAACTACTTTCTTCAAAATGTCGACGTTTCGTCAATTATATTGACATCATCAGGACTCTACAATAGAATAAAAGTAGGTATATAAACAAAACAGCATGAAAACTGGGAGCAGTATACATTAAAAAATGATAATAAAACATATAATTAAAATTACACACATTAAAATATCTTGTACTTACATTGAAACGTAGTTTTTGTGTCATGACTTAAAATTATGTACATATCACAGAACAACTAGGTAGTGGGACAAAACAAAACAGCAGATGGCTTTCATACACGAAAAATTATAGCAATGGTCAATATAGAATTCTTACCATGTGGAGCTGCCAGTATTTTTTATCTTTTCAACAGATAAGGAGTTTATAAAAAGAAGGAATACAGATAGGTGGACAGGACAGGTACCTACCTAAATTTAAAAATTAAAAATATTTGTGTTTAATTTTGTCAATAATATTAAAATAGGCCATATTAAGGTTTTGTATATCCGTTCTTTTGTTAACGCAAGTTTTATCTTTTTTTATACAAATCATTTCATTTAAAAGTCTTTTTTTATAGTTGGATTGCCTGCCGATAACTTTTGTGTTATCAAAATCGAAGTCATGACCAGTATTCAATTTATGTTCAACTAGCGCCGTGGGGTTTTGCTTTATTGTAAATTTTTTGCAGTCGTTTTTGTGTTCGTATATTCTCTGTTTTATATATCTCCCAGTTTGACTTATGTAGCATTTGTCACAAGAAAGGCAGGGTATTTGGTAAATTACATTTGACTGTAATTCTAAACTTGTCTTTGATTTTAGCTTGGAGAAAAAATGGTCTTTCATATTGTTACGACTCTTAAATGATACTCTCACATCGTCTTTTTTTGCTATTGTTTTACTTAGTCTCTCTGATAGGTTTTTGATATATGGGATTTTAAAGAATTTTATATTATTATTGTTATTGTTGGTAGTTTGTTGTGGTTTCCTATTTTCTTGTGTGTTCATGATTTTATTTATTAAAGACACTGGGTAATTATTGTTTTGTAAAATTCTGTAGATATATTTTATATTATCTTCTAAGTATTCGGGGCTAGAGATGCGATAAACCCTATGTTTGAGGTTTTGTATAATATTAATTTTTTGGTTCAAAGGATGTTCAGAGTGAAAATTTAAAAGTCGTTCCGAAAAGGTAGGTTTATGATACCAGTTGGTTTTTATAGTACCATTAGTTTCCCTACAGACCCTAACATCCAAAAATGGCAAACTACGAGTCTCAGTATTTTCACGCTCTAGGGTGAATTGTAATCTTTTATGGTAGCTGTTAAACACTGATACAATTTCTTCGCTTTTGTTTGCTGGAATACATGTTATTATGTCATCTACATAGCGGTAATAGAAAGGTAAGTGAAAGGCCAATTTGTTAATGCAAGTCTCCTGTAGCTCTGACATCACGATGTCAGAGCAAACCGGGGACATGCATTGATAACACAAAAGTTATCGGCAGGCAATCCAACTATAAAAAAAGACTTTTAAATGAAATGATTTGTATAAAAAAAGATAAAACTTGCGTTAACAAAAGAACGGATATACAAAACCTTAATATGGCCTATTTTAATATTATTGACAAAATTAAACACAAATATTTTTAATTTTTAAATTTAGGTAGGTACCTGTCCTGTCCACCTATCTGTATTCCTTCTTTTTATAAACTCCTTATCTGTTGAAAAGATAAAAAATACTGGCAGCTCCACATGGTAAGAATTCTATATTGACCATTGCTATAATTTTTCGTGTATGAAAGCCATCTGCTGTTTTGTTTTGTCCCACTACCTAGTTGTTCTGTGATATGTACATAATTTTAAGTCATGACACAAAAACTACGTTTCAATGTAAGTACAAGATATTTTAATGTGTGTAATTTTAATTATATGTTTTATTATCATTTTTTAATGTATACTGCTCCCAGTTTTCATGCTGTTTTGTTTATATACCTACTTTTATTCTATTGTAGAGTCCTGATGATGTCAATATAATTGACGAAACGTCGACATTTTGAAGAAAGTAGTTTTGTTGTACCCTTCGATCCACCTCCCAGCCAGTACAGCCAACAATTAATAATTACTTGGATCGCTAAACACCACATCTAATATTTTTAATGTCATAATGACGCATATTACCCCATTAGTGCTTTTTTAAATTCATTACCGCACAAATATCTACGAATTTCTTGATGTCAACATTTTGCTTAAGTGAAAATTCTGTTCTTAACATGGAATAATAACACCAAAGGGATGAAGGCTTTATCTTGCTTAGTTCGTTAAAATATACTAATACTGCTTTTTCACTACCCATGTCTCCAACCTTCTTTTCTCTACACCATTTATCTTAATTTACCTAGCTGGTATTTTTTTTCTATATTTCTCTGGCACAAGATTTAAAATAACACTTGAAGCTGCATTTCCAATGTCCGAAGGGAGATAGTCTTCGCTTGAACTCATTTTAATAGACGGTTCTTATTCAACTTTCAAATTTAACAGAACTAATTTATTGACGCGGCTGTTTGTACTTTGATGCTATATGGTTACAAAATATGATCATATAGGTAACTTGTGTTCTTAACGAATTTTATTAACATTACGTTGAATTGGAATATTTTTTATTAAAATTTTATAATATACTGATGATAATAATAAACCGTTGTAGATAAAATTTTGTACCTAACACGCGGATAGGCGTCGTGCAACTTCACATGCGTGCGTTAATAATGTCCATATCCCACTGGCTATGTAAATTATAATAACTCATTACAATTTTATTTGTTTCGCGGAAAAGAAAAAGGGACAGCCGGTATCGCGGAATTACACATAATTTTTGTTTTCCATATAGCTAAACGCAACAAATTTCAGGTATGTCCACAGAATATATTCTTCAAAAAGTCTAGTCATCAAAATTTGCCGAATTTTACACACACCTACACACAAATTATGTGTAATAGGGTGTGCCCTTTTAGCTAAATACTTGGATGTTTTTAAGTAGGCTTAGGTTGTCACCAATGTATCAAAATATCATATTAATACGTTAATCAATAAAGTAAAAGTAGTAAGAATCGAGTTAATACACTGGTCATATCATTTATTTTTCAATAAATTTACGAATGGTTCATAACATCAACCGGCCGGGCGGCTAATCGAGTATTGTGCAGTCAATGTATGCCATGTAAATTTAGGGTGTTGTGTAGTAACATTAACAAACAGTTTGTAGAGTAAACAGTTTCTGGGAAATGTAAATCTGTTTGGTTTGTTGCACTATGGCAAACATGATGTTTACACTGGCCACGACCAATTTCACGAGACCTTACTTTTCGGTTAGAACAGTACCTATTAATATATTCGCAGGCATTTCTAAATATATAAGCGGCGGAAATACTCCATATATCTTGAAGTAGAATACGAGAATATGACTTGAAGGAAATAAGTTAGGTAAAGTCCCTGCGCCACAAACACAGTTTATTAAAAGCAAAACTGTACATGTTTCAACGTTTCAACCTACCTTGGGCGGGGGTCATCGTCAGCAGTAAAACATTTTAGTAAGCGACCAAAGCTTCCTAGACAGTCGTAACTCAGTATGTGGTTGTGGAAAAGGGGGACAAACTTCAAAAGGAGGCTTTAACCCGATCAACTAAACAAAAGTTTATGAAATGGTGGCATCTAGGAGAGATATCACGCAAGCCAAAGTCGAGGCAGCGAATGAGTTTTTGACTTCTTCGCATTATCGACTTTGGCTTGAAAAGAATTTTTTGTATCTATTATATTCACACATCCGTAAGAAAGTGACATAACTCAAAAATCACAGTTTTGAGAAATCACAAAAAGAAATTTTTTTCATGAAAAATATCATCCTATATTTTTCCTATGAACATCTGTGTTATTAAATAAACAAATTTGTTTCAAAATATGTCTCTGTTGTATGACAGATCAAAATTTGTATAAAAAAAATTGGGACAACCCTTTATAAGAGTTTTTAACCCTATTTCAATCAATTATTAAAAATTTTACAAGTTACTACTTTAAGTAATATCCTGTACGAGACTGAGGTTCATTATGATACAGATTTTTCATCACCATACACAAGTTTATAACCAAAAGAAATGCCGCACCTCCATTTGCAGCTAATAGAAACGCAAAATCACAGCGATATTTGGTTAATGCCATGACCATGGCAGATTTAAAATTTATAAATTTTAATAACAGTTCGTAGTTACTGTTTACTTAGTAAAATCGAAAAAAAATGTATGCTTTTTAACAATACGTTACAATATATCGATATGTCGATAGAAAATGTCATTTTGAACAATAAGTTCCCTATAAACATGGGTCCTAAAATGCACAATAAGAAAGTTACAGGGTAATAAAAGTATAGTTTGAAAAACATCTTTATCGCAATAACTTCTACAGAAGTTATGCAATTTAAATGAAACTTGGTGCAATTTTTTAGTAACTGAAGTGCAACCATTTTGTGTAAAGACGATTTATTCCCATCGACCAGAGGCGGAGGGGCGGGGTAGCACAATGGGTTTTCTACTCGTAACTTTTTTGAGGTTATCTTTTTAGTCTCGCAGGTTCATGATTTTAGTGCATCTTTTTATTTTGCAATAAAAATGTACTCTTGTTTCATAACGATAAAATCAACCGTTTGCGTTGAAATCGGCAAAATGTGCTCCAAAACACCTGTTAATCCCAAAATTCGAAAAATTAAATTTTCAACTGCAAATTACATGTTCTATCTGTCATATTACGTTGGCACCATAATTTAGAAACACCCTGTATATTACACGCTTTTGTTTAATATCTTCTTAAATTGCGACAGCTTCACACTGAGTATCTCTCATTAACTTTATCACTTCAAAGAGTTTTATAATAGTAATAGTATTTTGACGTACAAAATGTACAAGGTGTCCCAAGGAACAAACAAAAGTTGCAGCATATTACAAATAGTTCTTTGCGACATAAGGCATTTCTTAAAAGTATAGCAAACCGATCATACGTTTTTGTAATGGGAACACCGTATATTATTATATTTTAATTATTTCTATATTGAAAAGAAACGTGATAAAATATCTACAATTATCTTTTGCTATTTAACACTTTTCTATTCATTGAATTTTTTAATTGGTAAATGTAAATGAACGAAACTTTGAACGTGTAACTCAAAAAATAACTTCAACAAATTTGTTTTCTGAGGTTTCGGAGAATAAATCTTTCTCCTTTTTCAAAGATCATATCACGTCAAAGTGAAATGACAGATTCTTGGGCGAAAAACGAAAAACCCAATTAAAAAATTCAATGGATCTGTTTGCGCCACAAGTAAATTTTAGAAAATACTTTTCTGTTCAGTTAATGCTTTGCATTTTTGCAACACTGCGGGCGGCGCAGCCGCAGAACTAAAAGTATCGATTTTCTGTCTGCTTTCCTTTTTGTTAGTATGCTTCCTGATGTCTTTAGATATTTTTTTATGCCTAAAAACAGTAGGTATTTAACTCCGGAATTTTTAGGAATGACCATTGATTCTGATCCAGCCAAACGAAGAGGCCACACAACAATTACAGGTTTGTTATTATTTTAGCATTGGTATTTTTCTCGTTTGAATTATTGTCTTTATTCCTATTGTCGTAGGCCTAAAACACTCAACTTAAAAACCCCAATTCTGACCTCAGTTAACATTTCAGTTTTCAATTTCCAGACCTTGTCGATTAGAAATACGGTTTGGCTGCGATTTTGGAGAATCCCCAAAGGTGGTCAAGTCTATGGGTTATGCAAGGTGTTTTTTATGGTGCCGACCACTTTTGCCTTTTGCCAACTATACCTGTTAGTACTGTTGCCGGTTGCCACTCACAGTTAGGAGAATTTTGGTAAGTCAAGAGAAGGACGAAGATTGGTTGCGTGTAAACGTAGGTATGGTTTTACGTTCGAATAATCCGATCTGCTGCCACTCCAAGATACCTTTTATTGGTTGTTTTACATTGATTAATTACCGAAATTCATTGTTGCGCCTATTTGCACCGTTGCAACTTCAAACTGACAACATTCATGTACATATTTTTGTTTATTTGTTTTATAGAGCTACGAAAGCTTATCTATTAGCTACTTTTGTTTACCAAGCTACGAAAGCTTATCGAGTGTTGTTTATTGAGCTACGAATGCCTCAGGTTATTATGAATATTCGTTTATGTATTGTACATTAAAGTTGTTGCATGACAATATTATGAGATTTTGTGGGCTAATATTTGCCTGCATTTATTTTCTGGCTTTTGAAGTTTATCGCTACCTGTAAATTTTGACTTTATCTGACCCTATTACCCCTATAAACAACGTAACACAAGACACACTGTAAGATTTAGGGATTGTTGAAAATGGTTTGTAACTCAAAAACTTAAAGATTTAATCGGGTAGGGTCTACCTACAGTTTCTTCTATTTATTTATTTTTAGTTTCATTTAGCCGGTGAAATCACTGAAACCGCATATGAGCCAACGCATATTTGCCGGCTCCCGGAATTAATATCGAAACATGAAATATCGAAAAAATATAACGACATCCATATTAGCGAAATGTAAAATATCGAATGGAAGAAATATCGAAAGAAAAAACATCGAAAGGAAAAATTATCGAAAGAAAAAATACCGAAAGGAAAAAATATCGAAAACAAAACCTGTTGTCATAGTCGCATCGCTATTTGTTGAAACCCAAACTAAAATTAGTAGGTTTTTTTTTTTCGAAAATATCTGGCGAAAAGTACGAGTATGTTTTGGTCAAAAAGGCCAAAGAAAATTATATTTAAATGGGTACTTCTATACCAAAGAAAAAGAGAAGGAAAGTACAAAAGAAAAAAGCGGCCACAATTATTCCGGGTCTGAAGCAAAATTTGAAGTAGCCAAAAAACTCCACGAAATGAAACAAGAGACAAGAAATACTAGGGAATCCTCACACTTTATTGTGTCTAATTTGTCCAAAGATGTAACCGAAGCAGTATGTGCCGAACTCTCTGCGGTAAGCAGCCTCAAGCGTACCATCAGGAATGTCCGCCAAAAAGAGAACGCTGGGCCAACGGTTCCACTCGCCAGAAGTGATTTCACCAGACTAGAGGAGTTTCGCAGAACTAGCAAAAACCAAAGTTTTTTGCTTTTTGATTCAGGTCAGACAGATGACAGAATAATCATTTTTGCCACATCCAAAAACTTGCAGTACCTGTCGAGAAATAAATCTTGGTATATGGATGGCACATTTCAACTGGTACCTGTCATATTCTACCAGATGTTGAGATGTACACGATATACTGTACAACCTCTAATTCTTCTGAAATGCTTGTGCCACTATTGTATACCCTCTTACCTGATAAGACGGAGGCGACTTACGTGAAACTTTTTTAAGTAGTCAAAGAATCAATGTTTTCCTTAGCTTTGCAGGAGGCAAATACCGATTTTGAATTTGCCGTAAACAATGCAGTAAAAAAAAGTATTTTCAGGAACAAGACACAACGGATGCTTTTTTAATTTTAGACAGTGTTTGTATAGACAAATTCAACGTGAAGGTCTCAAGTATCGCTACGACGCTGATGCTCAGTTCCAATTTAGTTTGAAGCTACTGTGCTCCACTGCATTTGTTCCCCAACAGTTCGTGGTGAGAGCTTTCCACTTAATTTGCTCAAGGTGTAGTGAAGACACCTGGATCGGTCGTCAGGAAAGTATCACCAAGAGATCCAAGCCCGTTTTCGACCATTCGGTATGGAATTTCGGTATGGAATTGTTTCGAAAGGGTAAAATCCGGACTGCCAAAAATCAACAACTCGATTGAAGGATGTTTAGCCAGTTTCGCTCGAAAAAATCTTCGATATGGAAATTCATAAAAGCGATAAAAAGAGAACAAAGCCTCACGGAAACGAAAATCGACAAAGAAGTAATGGGCGAGAATGATCCGAAAAAGAGAAAATATAAAGTCAAAAATAAGAGACTATATATACTCAAAATAGTTGAGTCCTTTAGTCCAGAAGAAGTAGAAGATGAATTATACTTTATAGATTATTTAAAAGGTGTGGCAGCAAATAGTAAATATTTAAAAGTTAACAATTATATTATATACCTCTGTTAACGTAAATAATTAGATTTTTTATGTAGGTGTCTACTTTTGATTTTCTTTTACTCCATTTTCTATGAACTTACCTAAAGATTTTATTTGGCTCTGGTTGGAAAAGATTGAAATATTTTATTTTAAGCTACAAACTACATAGGTAGGTACATTGAAACTGCGTATCAGAATCGTACCTTTCGATATTTTTCCATTCGATATTTTTCCTTTCGGTATTTTTTCTTTCGATAATTTTTTCGTACGATATATTTTTTATCGATCATTTTTTTTTCGATAATTTTTCCTTTCGATATTTTTTCTATCGATATATTTTTTTCGATATTTATATTTCGATATTAATTCCGGGAACCTGCCACCTAATTTGCCTCACTTTCCTCATACAGAGTTTAGCTGGTAGAATGGGATGAATGTTATCATCGTACGTGCTACCATCCAATGAATTGCGACCCTTATAACTCATCGCAACAATAAATCCGCCGCGATATCAGGAACTCGATTCGATACGATCACCATTCCAAAGTCCAGACACGCTTTGTGCTTGGGGACACAGGATCGCTTCGTAATTAATGGCATGCCTTTGAAAAGGAATTGCATTCATTTGCGGTTAGGTGGGTATCATAAACAATATTGTGTGCGGTTGCTCGATATATTTTTTACACAAAAAGCCATTGATCTTAAATTGAATAATAGCTGGGTTGGGTGCCTATTTATTCTAAATTCTGGACGATCTTTATATAGGGTGTCCCAGAAAAGAACGCCAATTCATTATAACCTTAGTTACTTGACGTCAAAAATATATGGCGATTTAAATGCTTCCCTTGATAGATATAGAGGGTTACCCTTGAATCTCAAGAATTGGTTTTTGTTTATATTGCCAATTTTAGAGATATCGCTTCGAGATTTGGTGCAAGTCATTATGATTTAAGTTCAATTCGACCACTTGGTTCTCATTGCTGCAACGCAAAAAGAAGTGAAATTGGTGGGAAGATACGAAATTCCATCGCCCATAACTATTTCTGAGATACCTCTATGGAGTCTGTTGTGTATAATTTACTTTCTCTCATTTTTTGTATCTTGTAAATTTGTCTTAAAAACCATCGTTTTCGAGGTAACCAAGGTATTTTGGAATAAGGTAGATACCCACCGAATTTCCTGATACGTGAAGTCATTAGGGTAATTTTAACAGAAACTAAAATAGGAACAACGACTATGATGATTCCAGTATCCTTCTTAGAAAAGGTACAGGGTGCTAAATGTAAAGTTTAAAAGTTACGTCGTGTATTTCTTAAGAACCATTTTGGGGCCCATGCTTATAACATTTTTCTAAATCTCGGTTTGTGTAGTCTTATTGCCTTCCATAGACGTTTTTCCTATTTGTATTTCCTTTAGCATTTATCCCAAGGACGTTAAGCTTCTTGAAATCAGGTATCTCGAAAAAAAACTGTTTATCTCGAAAACAAATGAGAAAAAATTAGGTAAATTAAATTATACACCATAAAAAATGTTCCACAGACTACCTCATAAAAAGTTGAGGAGATGAGGATAAAAGATCATGTCTCCCGCGATTTTTATTGGTTTGTAAGCCAAGTCTGCTACGTAGGTGGTCGACCTTGACAGAAATTCTTTTTCATTTCCGATAAAAAAGTGTAGCGTAAAAAAATTATGCGAATTATTAGTCAAATCTTGCGCAATTGTCCTATATACTTTGTTTTTACATTTTCTTCATTTCTGATGCAAAAAAGAACCGTGGCGATTTATTTAAATTTTGGTCATTATTTTTGATTCTGAACAACCTTGGTACCTACAAGTATTTTTACATTTCACATTAGGTACATACTCGTTATCATTCAGCACAAAACTGAATGAAATAAATATCAAGTCCACAAGAATTCTATCGTGATAAATCGATTTATTTACAAAGTAACAAAGCCGCCTCGAAGCAGGCCACGTGACATAAAACTTTGCAAGATAGACGGCTTAAAGTTGTCTCGTAAATCATCTTTTTAATGTTTGTGGCAAAGTAGGTGATATTATTTATAAACGTCTCACACACAATCGCCAGGTTGAATATAAATAAGGGTTTCCGGCCTAGTCCCGAAATACATTGTGCAGAATTATTCTTGTCTACATAGTATTTTGTTTTCAAAACATCGGACCGAATTTTTTATGGTTTCTGTATTTTTTTATTGACATCTTAATAAAATATAAATTATTGTCGCTAAATCCGCTAATGTAGAAAATTCGTAGTAAGGTGCTTTCCTTATAATCAGAGAAAGACCGATATTATCAGTAGGGGTACTCTATGCTGACGTCATAAGAATGTTGGTAGTCTGCTATTAGTCCTGCAGTGTTTTTATGTTGAATTTTCCAGAAACCTCTTGTCTATGTGTTTTACTCTTTTCTCTCCTTATCTTTCTTAAAAGTGGAATGAAGATGTATTGTATAACAAGTAAATGAATTTTAGCAACAGCTGGTATATATTATATATTATATATGTAACGTTATAATACTTGCAATAGCAAAACACTTCAATCGCCAAGGTATTATTCATGGTGGAAGAATTATGGTTTGCCTATAATACTTAAATGAATGAAAATGTGTACCTATTCCGTGCAAAATTTTATTAAAAAATTCGTAGCAAAGCGCTTTCGACCACAGGTCATCATCAGTGCCACCTGAAAGTGTGTATAGTGATGGAGATATACTGGGTGATTCAGTTTTATTCTGCGACACTTCAACAGGTGATAGAAAACCGAAAATAACCGCACTTTCTTCTCAAACTATATCATTTTAAGGCCTTGTAAAAAAGTTACAATGTGTTAAAGTTGTAAGAAATATGTGGACTTTATTGAATATTTACCAAACTAGTTGAGATATTTAAGTCATATTTGGTACACGTTATAACGGCATGGGTTAGCATAAAACCTGTTAATATCAAACACCTTGAACAACCAGTGGCGTAGAAGTGGTTAATTAGTATAATTGTTTTTAGAAAAAAAAAATGAACCACCTTGTCTTGCAATAAAATGTATTCAATTTCTTATGTAAATTTTAATTGTAAACAAAAACGTTTTCTTGGCATTTTTTCATATGTGTCATGGTTTCATAGCAAATTTGATTTTTTCGTATTATTTCGGGGTATTTCTGAAAAATTAACTTAAAGATTCGCTCCACTTTAAATATACCTAGTAACTTTTCTCAATAAACTTACCCATTCAAGGTTTTACTTTTCAAGACACAGAGCGTAACATTAATTGTATCTTCCTTAAATGTTTCAGACCCTGTATCTTCAAAGTATAGCCTTAAATAGGTAAATTTATTGGAAAAAGTTACTTTATTTAAAGTATCAAACACATTATTTCTACTTTAAGTGTTTTTGAGATAATTACTACCCCGAAATAATACAAAAAATCAAGTTTTCCATGAAACCATGACACATACGAAAAATTACCAAGAGGACATTTTTGTTTAAAGTTAAAATTTACATGAGAAATTGAGTACATTTTAATGCTATACAAGGTGGTTTTTTGGATTTTTTTTTTCTAAAAACAATTATACTAATTACCCATTTCTACGCCACTGGTTGTTCAAGGTGTTTGATATTATTAGGTTTTATGCTAACCCATGCCGTTATAACGTGTACCAAATATGACTTAAATATCTCAACTAGTTTGGTAAATATTCAATAATGTTCACATATATTTCCTACAAATTTAACACCCTGTAACTTTTTTATAAGGCCTTAAAATTATATAGTTTATAGAAGAAAGTGCGATTATTTTTTGGTTTCCTATCACCTGTTGAAGTGTCGCAGAATAAAACTGAATCACCCTGTATTATGAAATTAAGAATTAAAAACTAATATTTTTGAGGTTACACTCACGTCTGGTGAGCACAGTTCAAGTACAGTGTACAAGGTGTCCCAAACTCGACGCCCCAAGGTTATTATAGGCAAACAAAAACAGCCAGTAAAAATTTGACTTGTGGGTTTCTTGTAGGACAACTCAAGCTTGCTTTTGAGCCAAAAAGATAGTTTTTAGATACTTTTTGGAGTTATTATGCTTATCTGTGGAGCTTGTGGCACTTTCCTGACCGCCAAAAGTAAAATATTTGAGGACAATGATCCATCGGTACGTAATTTTGTAATTTAAACAAACTTTTGAGGCCATACACCAAAGTGGCATAGGCGTTTGTGTAGGTAGCTACTTCTTCATAATTGGAAATTTAAAATTAGTATTGCTCTGTTATCCAGGATTCCCAAACTTAAAGACATAAACGTGTGCCTTGTAGATAATGTTTTCCCTGTATTGTAGGTACTGATTTCACTAAACATGAGGATTTCTGCCTCGATTGGTTTGTCGAAACAACTCAAAGGTGCGCGTCACTGTAAAAACGAAAACGGTATCCCGTCATATGCAGAGACTATCCCGGTCCAGGGTTAAGCCCAAATTTGCTTCTTCCTGGGGTTCTTTATTCAAAAATTTTTCCAAGGTGACGTCATGTGCGCAGTCTGGACTAAATTATGAAGTGCGCAAAGTAGCACACCCATATTTGACCGGAGAGCACACCATTTTTCTCCGCCATGGTGCCTATTATTAGATTTGCATTTGGCATTTAGTGTCAAAAGTAGTCTCAGGTATTTTTTTATCAATAAAATTGTTAACCAACATAATGCCAAAACGAGGGCAGTGGGTCACACCTATAGCTTATTTAAAAAATAGAGAAGAAGTTTGGAAACGGATCGATGACAAAGGATGGGTATGTCTAATACTTTTCATTCTTGGCAATGAATTATGTCCCGCGTATGCGTAACCAATTTTGATTCTAGAAAGGTGAAAAAATCGATACCGAAAAGGAAATTACCTACTTTAACACCAATTTTAAGTACAAGAGCCTATTAGAATACGATTTATATTTTGCGTATACCAAGACGTTCCCATTATGGGACGAAAGAAAGTCTAAAGACAACCGAAGATATCTGCCCGATATTTGGGAAAATATATTTGAACAGGTGAGAAAAATAAAATGGAATTTCCGTATTTTTTTGGAAACGATGATCTCGTTTTCTGTTCCATCCAACATGCTAATTTTAAAGTCTGCAATGTTGCCAACTTCATAAAAATCTTATTTTAAAATATTTAAAAATATCACATATTTTTTTAAATACATACCTTCATAAGCGTGCTCCAGGGGTTCAACTTTACCCCTGGTTCAAATTTTTGTGCGATTCATCCTGTACGGAAAGATCATGTATTCTAAATTTTTTGGTATATCATTACTCATCTGTATACGTTTATTAAGTCGACAAAGTTAGCTGACACTAAAATGAAGAACAACTTATTTGTTTCCATGTGATATTTTGCTGCCAATTTCATTATAACATCGTTGATTGTTCTAAAATAGAACGTAGAGTTTTATGTTAACTCTCCAATTAAATATTGACGTAGAAAGTCTGATAAATTTTATTTCGATGAGGGACCTCTATAAAAGTCAAGTCAGCTTATGCCACATATACAATTTAATTTCAGGAAAAAAACAAGTCTATACCTGTGTTGACTTCAATGAATTATGGCAGGCCTTGTAGGCCACCTTACGACGAAGTCGACGCCGCTTACAAACGCTACAGTTCCGTCACGGACTTCTACAGGAAGAGGGGAGTGATGAACTTCCCAGATGAGAATGAGCGATCGGCAACCGATTAGATTTTTCGAAATGTAGACAGCAATTTGTTGTAATATTCGAAACTTTGGGGGCATTAAAAATTAAAAAATACAAGTGGTTGTTGCAGCGAGAAATAACATGTATTAAATCGTTCAGAAGGAAAACAAATAGATAGCAAAATTATTTTTTATGTTTGTGTTTTGAAAATATGAAAAATGCAAGTCCGGTTGATAAATTATTCTGCAACTTGATAAATTAAGATTTTGATTTGGAAATTTATAGCTTAATTCACATAGATCCTACGAGGTAAATTAAAAATACAGAAAGGTAATTTATTTTTTAAATATTATATTTTATAAACAAATGGAAAAAAGCTAATTTATGAATTTTTCAGTAAATGTGTTCAGAAAACATAGAAAAGGTTTTTTCACAATCCCAATACAATTTGAATACTGCCGAAAGTTCACTTATCATATTGTACTGTAATTTAAAACCCCTATTATGTAAAGACGCCACATTTTAGCATCCGTAGATACCATAGACTTACGAGCATATATTATAAGTCTATGGTAGATACCTTTCTTGTCTATTTTTGCGGCGCCTGTAAAAACCTATTTTTTATTTTATTTCAGAAATATCAGTAAACTCTGGAAAGCTCATAACATTTTGGAATTTTATTATGTTATTCTCTTGGTTAAAACTATGGAGGGTAGAGGTAAGGAGCACCTTCTTTTTCTTATATGGGTGTTCGGCCCAAAAACTGGCGTCTGAAAGCATTAAATAATAGTAGGGGAGCCCAAGAGGGGATTTTGGGATTTACTCAAGCGCGGCAGATTAACATATGGGGGGATACCTTGCACCCTGTTGAGTACCTCCACCATAGCTAAGCCCTCTATACAGGGCCGCGCGTGTAGGGCAGCCGATCAGAATAGTAAAAAAAAATCGATAGATGGATATACTCGAGCGCGTCAGATTAAGATATGATGGGTTAATTACATGCTGAAAAGTGTGCATTTCAATAATCTGACGATTTGAGCGTGACGTGAGGGGGTGGGAGGGTCACAAACTTGCAAAAAAAAAGTTACCTCGACTTTCTCGTGCGCGGTCGAATATTTTTTTATTTTGAAGGAAATAATTCAAGGATGGCGGGAAAAATATAATCTGCCGATTTCCACAAGCCGAAGTAACAAAAATCGTCGATAAAGTTTAGGGCGTGCAGCTAGCTGCAGTGAAGCATGTATTCCCCACTCCGCGCCTCTCTCTCCCTTTCACTCTTTCTCTCGCAACGTCCCCACACGCCAGCCATCACGCCATCACAGCTGATCACAGCACTCGTGGTATTATATGTACAGGGTTATTCAAACTCGATGTCCCTGGCCTATTGTGGGCAAACGAAAAGAGAAAAAATATATCTGCTTCCGGGGTCTTAAATGGGACCAAACGAAGATAAAATTGAGAATATTTGACAAACGACGCTCTGCGTCGCGGCGCCCTTCGATTTTTTTTAACGAACGTACATTTTTATTTGATATTTGGATAGATCTGCTTTTTATCTATAAGTTTTATTTTAGACGTTTTGTCAAATTTTGTTTAGTTTAAGAAATATAGGTAATAACATATTTGAAAAAGTCCACGTTCAACACCCTGTAATATAAAAAATAAATTATTAAGAGCATATGTTTTATAGACAAAAATTCCTTAATTTTTAACAATCAACATATTTTTCCTAGAAAACGCAAATATTCATTAAAAAATATATGAAAAAATTTTTTTCCAAACCGTCAGATTAAGAAAATCCCTCCATATAATCGTCAGATTATGGATCAGCACGACCAGAACATCAAGCTGAACCGTCTATATGAAAATCTGACGCGCTCGAGTAAATCAAAATGGCGATTTTTTTTTGCATTTTCAAAAATCCGCCACGAGCTGGCGTCACATCCGAATCGTCAGTCTATTGAATGGGAGCTTCTTTCGGGTTCACTTAACATCCATTCTGAATATCTGACGAGTAAATTTTTTTTTCTTCCCATTTTTAACCCTTCCGTACGGCTGCCCCCACCATGCAAACCGGCAGATTAACATACCTACGTCACCGGAGACACGTGGGGCATAATATACACTATCAATATCTGACGCGCTCGAATATCTCCATGTGACTATTTTTTTTACATTTGTGAAAGTCTGTAGACGCTCCCCCACCGGTGGAAGGGTATATATCATATTATAACCTTTTTTTCTTTCTACCATCTAATCTTCAAAATCCAATAGGTCCCCACGATGCTCGAGTAAATCCCCATTTAGCATCGTGGGCTCCCCTACTATAATGATGGCGCTCCTGTTCTCCCCGGATATGACCCGAACTTAGCGGTTGTAGTAGAGATGGGTAATTCGTTCATTTTACTACGACCAAATCGATCGGTGACCGATTTAAAAAAGTATCGAATTATTTCATTCGGTCTTAGTTCGTTCGATCGTCGGCCGTTCGATGTGTGGACTGTGGAGTGTCGGTAATAACCGACTGCTTCATGATTGGATCGTTTCGATATGTTGAGATTCGGTCAATCAATCCTTTAAAGTGATCGAATCACAGTGATTCACGATTGACGCATCTCTAGCAGAGTGGAAAGTAGCAAAGTTCGGAGTGTAGATTTGGTACCCGGGCGCAACAGCAGCGCCATCTTAATTTAATGGTTTTGAGGGACAATTTTATAACACCCTCCATAGTTAAAACAAACATTTTTTATTTTTGCATCGATCGTCTGTCTTTATCGCGAGATCCACAAATTCGTATTAAATAAATTTAGTATAAAATTTGAAAATGGAGAATTTTAAAACGGGAAAAGATAATGATACAATATTTTATATCAATTTAATCGCATAGTCATGGGCAGATTTTAAAAATACAAAAATACACAAGATGTGATGAGTGCCCTGAGAAGGAAAGAAAAATAAAAGAGGTAAGAGGTAAAATTTCTCGTGGACCAGCCTGTACATAAATTAATAAACCAACTATCAATCTGTGTAGTTTGTTAAATTTGTTTATATTCCAAATGCTGTTGCAAAACGTTTCCATTAAATTCGTCCATTATGCAAAATACTTTATACATCCTTTGCCAGAAGTCACGTGACAAGTTAATTGCGCTTATTTGTCTTATGCCGGTATATATTACACTTGTAGGTGTAATACCAGAAATTGAAGCAAGTTATAATATATTGTGGCAAGTTTGGGTATTTCTAGGGATATTCTGTGACGAGAAATGAGATTATGCTAAAAGTTCACTCAGTATTCACCTTTTCTAATTTACTATTGTTTATTAGATTTTTGTCTGTAGTTTTTGCAATTCACGGAGTTATTTATTATTGTTTGCATATTTGTGGATTCGGTTAGTATTACACAATAAATTAGCGAATTTATTGAAGGTGAAATGTATACCACGTTATCTACAATTTATTGACCAGTTTATTGTGCGATTTATTGGCCAAGAAATTTAAGTGTAATGCCTGTTGTAGGTACTTATTGCCAAGTTGAAACCCATCCCTCTCTAGATTTGGCTGCCTAAAACGCAGTGAGTTTGTCCCTTGTGTGACTTCCACACTTATACTACCATAGAAGAATATGTCGTAGTAGGTTATTTTATTACACTACTTGTTAAATCGATGGTCTTTAGAACCTGCCGGTAACCAACGCACTTTCGCACAACCACACCGTCGCCTGGGCAAGCCGTAGACAGCGCCCCGGAAGCAGCTGATCCCTTCCATAGAACACGCCATTAGTCGGGCCCGGCCCAGCTGCCTTCCGATCGATGTCGTAAATTTGTTCGGGACGAGTAGGATTGCGACGTTCGAGAATCGTTCACCTTCAACCTGACGCCCGACTCAACATAAGCGCGTCGAACCATTTTGCAGAAGAATAGGACTGACAGCTTAAGGTGTCTATAAAACCGAAGTAGGTAAAGTCGTAGCTAAAATGGCTAAATTTAGTTTTCACCTGAATGGAATGAAGCCGGTTAAAGGTTGTGTGGTTGTCTCCCCGTAAAAGTGTGGCAAAATATATTTTTCCACGCGTCAAAAGGGTGCAGTTATGAACTTATAACCACACATCTACCTTTTACCCGCTTTTACCCAATCGCATTTTCGTAACTCAACAGTTGAAGTTAAGTTTTCTTTATGAAAAGTGGGCTATGGCCTCTGGTTGCTATGGACAACGGTTCGATGCTTGATACAATACAAACAAAACAATCTGCCAATTTGTGATTTAATTATAGAAAAAGGAGTTCAGAATATTCGATACGATTTCAGAAGATAGTGAAAATGAAGACATTTGTACTCCTTCCGAAATATAATAATAAACGAGTGATGCCCATCGTTCGTTGCGTAATATATTAACATCAAAACTACTCGAATCCAATTAGACCGTCAGACAGTGACAGATTTTCCTTACTGATTTTCTCATTTATGCCTTGAAGAGGGTTGAAAAGTAAATCGATGATAAGTCGGAAAATAGTAATTTTAAGTTTGGCCCCCGGGGAAAACATATGGAAAATTCGATTTTTCAAAACAGAAAAAAAGGTACTAATTCTCACTTATGCCATGTTCACCGTATGATTTCTTATACTATTCCGACCTAGAAAACCCAAAGGCATAAGTGTAGCGTGTGGTAAAAGGGTTGAATTAAGGGTTTGGCAGATCACACAAAAAAATGACTTGGTTTACTGACTCCGTTAGTTATGCCGTTCGAAATGGTGAAAACTTATATCCTCAGTAGCCCAAAAAATGATTGGCAGAAGTGACGCGTGGGGGAAAATGCACTTTTGGGTTGGAAAATAAGTCGGAAAAATTTTTTTTTTTTCGTCAAATGATTTCTGCACTTATGCCTCTGAAACTATAGAAAGGTTTATTGCAATTCATTTTATCCCTGACAAAATCAGTTGACGAAAAAAATTTTTTCCGATCAATAGGACCACTCAAGGTGTTGGTGTGCAAAGGTCCAATACAAAATATACAGAGTATTCTTATCTGTGCCATCTCAAATTACTGAATTTTTGAGACTTTATGCGGGTCAATACATTTCTTTTGTGTTTATCAATATTTTTTCAATGATTCCAAACTACTCTTGATCCGTATAGGTTTCATTAAATTTCAGAATTTTGAGATGGCTCAGAGAAAAAAACCCTGTATATTTTTGTAGTAAATCTTTTCACATCAACATTTTGGGTGGTCCTGTTAACCATTCGACTGTTTTTAAGGGATTCCATGGCACACTTGACTCGCCAGATGTCTTTAAAATTCCTATTTTGCTCAACTTTGACACCCTACAGAATGGGACTCCCTGTATATTTTTTGTTCTAATTTAGTATATGGGGGGTTTGGGGCTGTTCGTATTAACGCTGTGGGGTCAGATTTTAAATAAAAAATTGGCTAAATGGTTTTCGTGAAAATCGGGGGTATAAAAAAATCGCAGCCGTCCCTGGAATTTCATTTTGAAAATAGAAGGAAGGTCAGAAGACGCGGTTTTTAAAGGTCTTTCAAACAAAAAAAAGTTTAGGCGATTGTCTTCAAAAATGAAGATTTTACGGATTTGTACAGTTTTAAAGTTGGGCACCCTGTATGTAACTTTGTAAACGAATCTACCAAACCGGTTTTCACTTCACCCACTTCTAATAATTATTATTGTCTCGTCGATCTGAAATTGTGCACACTTATAATTCCGGTGACAATACAATATCATGCTACCATCGAGTTTTTATGATGATGAAGGAATAAGGGAGGAGGGAAGAATGTAAATTCTTTGACTAGTGGAAGCCCAGGACCAGATAAGCTTCTATAGACTGACGGGACCTAAAATATAATAAAATAATTTTTTTACTACTAACCTGAGAAATCGCCATTATTTACCTCATTCCTCTAATGAGAAGTAGTATTTCTCTCAGTAGGTAAATAATGACAATAAAAAAATACCTAGGTAAATAATGAAAAATTTTCTATAATATGACATTTAAAATTAGTTTCATTTTATCAGCTTGACAACTGATCTCCCAGGCCACTTTTGATATTTCGAAGTATTTGAAAAAAGCGAGAAATGACTAAAATATCAAGATCTAATCAAAATATGTAAAATATGGCAATATTTCAATGTAGTAAAAAAAATATATATGTACACTCCGGTTGAGAAGGCCATTATTTACCTCGCATATAAAAATGCTCGGTAAATAATGGCTCACTTTATAAAAAACCATAGGTAGATCTATACCTCTGTTACTCGATGCTCAATTGTAAATGCACTCAAATACCTCTGTTGGAACGCTACAACTTTTCTGTTCAACATTTTTTCTAGGTTAAAGTGTGATGTATGGACACCATATTTATATGTAGGTGTGTAACTTTGCAAACAAATCACTTTCAATAATTACTATTGTCGTATCGATCTGACATTTTGCAAACTCATTCAATTTCGGTGACAATAGAATATTATGCGTGTGGTACCATCGAGCTTTTATGATAATTGAGAAGGGAGGAGGTAGTCATAGGTAGAATTTCTGGATTGGAAGGATTAAGACAATAATGTAACTTTTTAACAGAAAAAATATTTTTCCAAAAGTAACATCAATTTTGTGGATGATAAATAATTTGGGATAGATTCCATGGACGTAACAAACTTCTGACCACAGGAATATCTAGGTATATGTTGGTTCGTGATACACGCGGGTCATCTATGAGGTGAGGAATATACTAACTAAGCAAATGGCGGGTTATTTGAAAAGCTCTTCCTATTCATTCAATTACTATTATTACTGTTAATAAATCGTATTTGTTGTCAAGCTTAATAATTATGTAGATAGAAAAAGTGAAAAGTGTAATGAACGTCCCAATTAAACTGTAAGTTTTGATAACAAATGCGATTTAGTAATAAAATTGAAGATTAAAATGCGAATTTGTTAAAATTAATGTGTTACATTTAAATATAATACAATCTAGAACACATCCGAATAATGTCTTCTAATGTAGGTAATCTATGCTCTAGTTTCTCTCCAGTTCCAATAATTTTAACAGCTATTGAAGATTGCATAGGATACAATCCAAAATACGTAGTTTATTGGCGGTCTCGGTTGTGCACTAGAATTTGGATTTAATTTTTAATTTTTAAAATTAAATTTTCTGCCTGCCTTAGTTAATCACCTAAAAATTATTATGTATATACATAATTGTTGGAATGTCCTTTTCATTATGACAAATCATTATGTTCTAATGATGATAGTAACCAGACAAATTTTAAACTGTTAGAATCACTGAAGAAGACTAAGACCAATATAGTCGAAACGTCAGCTAATGATTTGCGTAGTTTAATTGATCATTTGTCCATTGTCCCCATAAGCAGAAAACCTACAACTAAAACTCTATAGTCGAGGACTAAATTCAACCACCACTTAATTTTTAATCTAAATACGAGATAAAATACCTACCATTTTATATGTGGTAGACCTGGACCAACACTATATGAAGTGTTCGTCCAGGGCAGACAAAGCGAGTACGTTGTGAGTTAATTTGTGAATTAAAACAGTGAGTGAGGGAAAATATACTCTTACGATGGTGAATTGTTCAGCGCTTGGTTGCAAAAGCAGAAGTGAAAAACAAGAGCCCGGGATTTCGTTTCACAAGTAAATATTTAACAGGATACCTTTGAAAGATTCCCCAAAACTTTATTTTTTCTCTATATAACCAAAGATCATGATATTCGATATTATGGTCTTCAATGTAACTTCTTCAAAATGCTTCTACCTTTTAGTATGATAAAGTGAATTGTTTTGTTTGTAAATAGGATCGATATAATTATTTTATAACATCGTTTTTATTGAAAATTTCTTAATTGATTATTATAGTTTCATAAAATATGGGCTGGTTTCCATTATTTATTGTATTTTGAATGATTCGAAATCGCCACAAATAAATATATTGCAGCACTAGCTTCACATTTGGGAAATTATCTGCAAATAAATACCAATATTTCAAATTACATTTAAGTCAAAGTTAACTGCCTTTTCATTTTTAACATTTTTGTTATATTGGCTAAGAACGCGTTTCATGCTACGCCACTGGCCTGTCGTGTGATGTTTACGCTTAATAAGTTTTCTTAAAGAGGACAACCAGACATACACTGTTTCAGTTTCCTATTTAAAAAACTCCGCCCATGAGTTCCCGTCATTTTTCTTTAATTTGACATAAATCATAACTTAAATAAAAAAACTCTAATTTCACATAGTTTCTATGGAAGTATAAAATTTTGGGGGACAAAAGATAGAAAATAATCTAGCTATCTCTATAATGCCCAAAATCAGCGAATTACGACATTAATTACTTTATTGTTCCAACTCTCCCTATTCAGGAAACCTAGTCATAGGGACTTCTCATATGGTTCCTAAATAATAGTGACGCATTAGCAGAGATGGAGAGAATGTGTGCACAGATATCTTAATGAAAGAGTTATATATCGGATACCTGATAAATTCGGAGACACGGTTAGTCGAGCCAACGATAAAGACAGGCCATGGCGCTAACGCATAATCGCGTAGTCACGTGACCAACTTAGTCCTATATAATAAAAGGCATTTTTGGAGATAAGTAGAAAAAAACCTTTTTTTACAAATTAAATCTCAGTTGGAATTTGACGAATCCATTTTCGGCGCAAATTTTCATCCCGGGGCAAAGCAAATGTTGTTATGGTGATATTTTCTTCTATGTATAAATATATAAACATATGTATAAATATATTATAAACAGACCCAATATTTGGTAGGTATGTATTTAGGTTATTTTTTACGAAAACTCACCTCAGTATACTGTAAATATTGACGAGGTCCCAGTTGATCGGCAGCGTGAAAGGCCGAATAGGAACCGTATCAGGGCGTGGGTCGACAACGAAAATCCTCGAGTACGTTACAACACTGATTTATTTCGCACAAGGTGAATGGTGAATTATAAATTACATAAACCCGAACGTAAGCCCGTAAGCAGTTCACCCGTCTGTGTCTCAGGCTTCACTGCCCATTCCGGGTGAGAATTCCCCTTACAGCGTCACTCGTCGGCGCGAGCGGCACCAATAATCCTGGACGGCACGGCTTCCATCCAGAGGCCATAATAACACCTGGGCGGTTCCCTTCCGCCAGGACACACGCGCACTAGACACAAACTTGTTTCTAAAATATAAACTAAGACGTTTAAAAACACTTTAAACATTTAAAACTTTTCAAAACCCAAGCTATGTGACAAATGACATGTAACGTCGGACTAAGATGGTCACGTGATTTTTGTGCGCCATGGCCTGTCTTTATAGTAGGCCTCGCGGTTAGTTGGGTGACGTCATTGTGAAGCACCATCTCGTTTGCACGCAATAACCCACTTGTTAAATTCTTCAGCTTTTGGCAAGCGAAAATATTTAATATTGCTTCCTTTTGTTTTCCTATTGTAATTATTACACATTGAAACTGTTCCCCGGGCATAGCAGAAAACAAATATTTACTCTAGAATGGCCAAGAAACCTTATAACTAGCACGGCACAAAATTTATTCGCTTTTGGTGTTACAGAATACTAATTTTCTAATGTGATTCTAATAACGGCAGGCGCGCGCCGGGAGAAGCATACCGTGTCTCCTTATGTCGTGAATTCGGATGTAAAAGGTCCTGACGTATTTCTAGATCCGTTAAACTGTAAGTTTAAAATTGAAAAATAAAATGAATAGTTTTAAAAACTAACGCATTTAAACCTCGAACGCCAAATACTATTTCTGAATTTTCTTAGAATTAATTTTATTGCTGTCTTCGTGGTATTCGCATATGGAATAATCGTTTTCATATGCAAAAGTGGCACGGATTTATTAAGGGGTTAAATCTTAAAGTAGCAGTAGAAACATCATTTTCAAATAAACTTTTTTCAAATCCGATTTAGAAATGCCACTCTCCGCCACTTTCTGCAACAAATGTCAAATTTGGCAATTAACAAAGATCGCTTGGCCACAACTGTTAATGTAATTTTTGCTCTAATTGGAAGCAAAGTCTACGTTTATTTCGACGCGTTCGATCCGATTGAGAGAGGTTTGAATTCACTGGAGCGGACTCAAATAGACGGCGTAAACTCTCCAGATTGAAATTTAATGACATTTAAAGTTTCAATTCAAGCCGCTATTTCCAAACAGAAGTTGGCCAGAATGTGCACCAACCTACTGTGGAATAAGTAGAATCAGTTATTGTCCCTAGAGAGGATTGAAAACTGTAGGATTCAGTACTTATGACGTAAGCGTAGAATTATAAAAGAGTTGACATAACTCAATCGCATTCATTTCAATCCGATCGAGTTGTCACGAGATAAACGTAGTCATTAACTGCTCCCGTCATCAAATTTTAACCAAAGCTATTTCTTTAAAAAAAATCCATATGGTGCGGACTTTAATGTTGACACTGTAGATGATGGAGTACCTATCTTGACAGCGAAATCTGGCCACACTAAATAAACCGGACATTAAACATTGGAAAAGTACGGATTCGACTTGTCAGGAGTACGTCTCGTCTTGAACCGTCGTCGCAACGCGTATATACTTTGAAAAATGATCCTATACAGAGCGCAGCGTTACCAAAAGTAAATTCGATCTGCTGACTATTTTATACCGTGCCTTTTTCCGCTGGAGCATTGTCCGTGCCCCGCGAATTCGTATCGACGCGGTGCTCAGATATGGAGGAAAGTTATAAATACAATAAATTAAAACGACGTTATCTGTATGCTCTGGATCTATTAACGATCTTTGTATTAGCACCAATATACAAAAGTATCACATAGACAACTAAAACCTTGGAACTATATTCATATTTTATTTACGGCCCATTATAAATTCACAGAAAATCGATTATCGATTAGAGGGAATATAGAATAAGTATTTATGATTCAACAAAAATGAACTTGACTTTAACAGGTTTATTGTATTATTGTTGACATGTTAACTTACAAGTTCACAACACGTACACATTACACATGGGCATAATAAGTTTCATAACTTGGGTGAAGCGGAGTACCAATTTCCAATGATAAATAATTGATAATATCCTCGATCAAAAAAGGCACCTACAAAAATTGTTATGTAAATATCATACACTGCACTCAAATGCAACAAATATATGCTTTTATCACGATCATATACAATACCTTTTTTATATTAACAGGATGGAAAGTGTAGTATTTCATCCAGAGGATTATTCATATTGTATGGAAAAATGCCTCTACATAGTTATTCAATGGGCTTTTAGTAAACACACTTGCACTGTTTTCTAACCTACTCAAAGATATGACAGATAAATTTTACGCTTCGGTATCCTATTTACAGTTTTATAATTTTAAGATAAGTTTGGAGGCATTTTCAGTTACAACTATGTTGGCCTGAGGCCCCCAAGGCCCTATTTGTGTTGGTTTTTCGTTGTTTTTCCAGTAGAGCTTCTACAGGTTTTCTAGAAATGCTCTAGAATTTTTGTATTTATACATTTATCATTGGCTAAGCATATTCTGGAATGATCCCAATCTCCAAACTTCCATTTGAGTATATATTGTTGGCACTGCGCTGGGACCGCCATGTGGATCGGTTAGCAAATAAACTCAGGGGATTGCTATGGCGTTTTACGTTCTTGAGAGAGTATTTGGATATTCCTCATTTGAAGGCGTTATATTATGCGCTCGTTCAGTCACAATTAACTTACGGTGTCGTGGGCTAAGGAGGACTTGCTCACTGTTACTTGAAAAAATTAAGCACAGTAGTACCGTGCAGAAATGATTATTAAAATTATATTGTCCAAGCGACAAAGTCTTTAGGTGAAGGACTATTGTCAGCAAAAATGGTTATGTATATACAAAAAGAAAAAATAGCAACTAATATACTGTTGCATCAATATAAAACTAGAAATACGGCGAGTTTAATTATTGCACCGCGCTGTTGCATAACCGTATAGGACAAATAAGAGCCAATTATTTTGCACCAAAAATATATTCTCTGATACCTGATTCTGTCTGAGAGATCCATTCAATATCAAATTAAATTTCAAAGGAAACATAAAGTTTGGCTATATACAAATGATATCGATGAAGTTTTTAGGTAATATTCCTTAATAAAAATACCTTATTTTTTCCTGAATTAGTTCTTTGTATACACCTGTGTATTTACCTGACGAAACAAAACTTGTTATAATGGACTAATACACCACTTTTTTTTTATTTGCTCATGGGATAGTATTGGGTGAGATATACTTGCTGTATTTTTTTTAATTTTTTTTTCGCCCCCGTTTTGCCGCAATTAATTTTTAAAGTTCAATATACGTAACTACCTGTTGGATTTTATTTTTCCCTAAATTTACCGCCGTGGCACCAGGTTTGGCAACGCCGCCCCTCAATGCCAAGCTGTCAGCCTGCGAAAACATAAACATAACCTATTTTGTGGCGTCACAAATCGGAATATCGGATCTCGGATCCCGAGGCCCCGCGTGTTTTACAAGCTTTTATTTTTTATGATTTGAACTATTTTCACCATTCATTCTAATAATCCATGACGGAAATGAACCATTCTATTTTGCTGAGGAAAATGCTGGGAACACTAGGTATTGGTATTGATGATTCGGACGTTATGCTGGTTGGTTTACAAAACTTTTTTTTATTGGAAACAAGTCGGACACAATTCGTAAGTACCTAACTGAACTTGCATAAATTAAATATCTAGACTTGCTGATATATTAAAGACAATAGAGAACCAACCAGGTGTAACATTTTAGCTGACGATTTTAGATAAGTGGCTCTGCCAAACGATTTTTTACTTGTTATCAAGTATATTCCACCGACTGCTAGTTGTTTGAAGAAACTGATGATATTTTAGCCTCAATACCTAGTGTCGCAGAATAAATAGCTTCACCTGTTTATTCTGTGCTAGTGTTAATCAACAGCATTGATTGGTTATAAACTAAACTGAGAAAAGTTAATCCTATAGACGTCAAGCACTTACCTGGTCCGAATATAAAAAAATTATTACTTTAATTTCATGAGCCCTTACTTACAAGAAGTAGTTAGACCTGCATCGGTTCAAAAATGTAACGCTAGAATATTGGAGAAGGTGCCAGTTCTTGGCGATGTTAGAAATATAACATGTAAAACGCAATAAAGCCAAGTTTTCAGTCGAAAAACTTTATTGTCATAGCTTGAACTATTTTAGACCCATTTAGGTAAATTATATTGTGATTGCCGAAGCATCCTCATAAAAAATGAGAATTTTTTCACTATACATATTATACCTATATTCATTCTGGAAAATAAATTTTCATAAGCATATTTTGTGATTGTGGTTAATAGAAGTTAAAAATAAAAAAATATAATGCAGCAGCCAGCAAAAAATTAAGATTTCTTTAATTTGCAAGAAAAAAAAACATTATTTTGCATTCTATGGCAGAACCTCAAATAAGTTATCTATTAAATTTAGTGAAAATATTCCAAAATCAAATAATACAGTTTTCATGTCGCATGCACAGAGTGTAACAAACTGGATTTTTTTTGGGGGGTTTCTTCTATTCTGCGAAGAGATGGACAAAGAGTAGGTAGGTGTACTGTGCTCGATTTTTGAGGGCAATGGAAAGCAGTTGAATCTCAAAATCTCGATTCGTTTCGGAGATACAGGGCATTTTTCGTTTTTTCCCTCCTTGTAATACGTTTTGATTTTTGCCAAAAATCTTCCTTCATACTACTCCAACGTATAATAATTATAGAGGTATGTTGGTATGTCTTTGTCAACTATCCTGTAAGGTAGACTTTCATATTTTTTTATTGCACTTGTGTTGACTTTTTCCAATATAACAATCTACTGATGTTGTCCATGATTCTTCGCTATTTCCAGGAAGTCAGCAAAGAAAAGCAATACCTTGCTTACATTCATCTAAAATAAGTTTTCCATTAATATGTACCTACCTGCAAAAATTTTACAAGCGTACTTAGTTCTATTATTAGTTGACAAAGTTAATGTCACTAGTGCAGAAAAGTACAACTTTCCGCATCAAAATGGATGCGACAAAGTGTACTACTACGGACTTAATTACTTAAATACTTCATTAGATCATACAAATACCCGCAAAAACTAGTCATTGACGGTCAAGCACTTGATATCGAATGAAACTCTGCTGTCGAACTTGCACTAGATTATTTAAATTAGTTCTTAATCATGGTTCTCACATGTAGATATCAACGATCGTTTTTACAAACGCATGATTTCTTGTTTTGATAATCGATTTCAACATTGGGGTGTGCGACACCCCCATGCCCCCTCCCCCATATCTTAACTATAGGTATATACACAATAAGTATTTCTTTACTGTACTAGCAACTAAACTAGAAGCACAAAAAGCTGTATCTACGTATGTGCCACGATGTATGATCCTCGTACATCGTGGTATGTGCATAATTTAGGACTAATCTGCTTATGTTGGGTAATTACAACATAATATACCTACTTCCACAACTATTCAGTTGAATTTCTTCATTTTTAACCACAGTGTCATTAACATTTTTCTTATTAATTTTGTGCTCGGGGGTAATTTTTGCCTTAACCGGGCATTATGCATTCATTGCTATGTTCTTTCCTCTGCGTGTCTCCAATAACATTGCTACCATAATATTTATTCTCTAGTCTACCTAAAACCAGAATTTAAGCTATATCATCATCACTAAGCAATATTAAAACAATATACAAATCAAATAACAAACATACCTCTTCATTTCTCCATGTTTTGCTTCCCGTTTTTATTGATAAAATTGACACACCATATCAAAATCTATGCAAGGCAAGTTATCAGGACAAGCTTTAACAAATCTTGTCTTCATTATAAACCGAAAAAATAAAGTATTCACAGCAAGATTCTTTTAAAACTAAGAATAGAAT
Organism: Pseudeuparius sepicola; assembly: GCA_963920635.1. Lineage (NCBI taxonomy): Eukaryota > Metazoa > Arthropoda > Insecta > Coleoptera > Anthribidae > Pseudeuparius > Pseudeuparius sepicola. The sequence continues at coordinate 48,629,591 of OY987298.1, forward strand.
TTATGTAGTTTTCACTAAGGTTATTAACCTTGGTTTCCGCGTTCCGCCGGCGAAAGTGAGGTTATATGCAAAGTGCGGCGTTGCCGATGATTTTCTTTAAAGCATTGAGTAATATGTCATCTGTCATATTTTATAGGGGGCATCTAATAAGTTCAGAATGGGATCAGTAAAATCCAAATATTTCATTGAAATGCTACGAAATTTTATTATTTCTCATCAGGCGCATACAAACTGAATCTAATAATTTGCCTGGGAATGCTTGGTTATATAAAAAAAGACGAAATAAGTACTAAGAAAATAGCAGGTACTTATTGAAATTAGGGGTCGTGACGTCACATTCCCTACTTTTGCGACCGTTTTTTTCAATTTTTGAGCAAACTAATGGGAAAAAAAATCTGTTGGTTGGGTTTCGTGATTATCTAGACATGTTTTACAAATTCCAAGGCAAAAAAATATTTTTCATTCCTAAGTATACTTGTCCATTGTAAAAATTTGTTGTAATTCATAATTTGTCGTAAACTAACTTACCTACTAGAATATGTGTGATTTTTGACATACCTATTCTGATTATGACCAAGATATTATGTGTGTTAAATCACGTTTGTTGCCTACTCTTGGAATCTTTACAATAAAATTACATTTTCAAAATTCTTGTCGTGGGAATCAACCATCAAAATAAATGTGGTTGATTCCCACGACAAGAATTTTGAAAATAAAATATGGACAACCAGGAAAACTCAAACAAATTTAAATAAAATTACAGGTCTTTAAATAGAAAAGCAAATAGATAGATCCACGAGGGTACCTAGGTAGAACGCACCTCAGTGGTAGATCGCATACTATACCAGCACCGACTAGTCATCTACAACTACTATAAGGGGTTAGAGGGTGTAGGGTAACCATTCATTGCTAACGTGAATTCCCTATTTGTTCTTCTATCCACAATATTCGACATATAGCGACTTATTATTATTATTATTATTAAGGCTTAATTTGTAGAATAGCAGGTAAAGGATAATCAGTTAAAAAATGCACTCTAGTTGTTAATATTCTCGGCTTGAATTTCCACATTGAAATATGCAATATACTTGAACACTTCAACAGGTGACATAAAACCAAAAAATAACAGCACTTTCTTGTATACACTACATATATATCTTTTTAACGCCTTATAAAAAAGTTACAGGGAGTTAAATTTGAAAAAAATATGTGGACTTTATTGAATATTTACTAAAACAAACTATTTGAAATATTTAAGTCATATTTTTGGTACGCTTTATAACGGCATGGGTTAGCATAAAACCTGTTAATATCAAACACCATTAATAATAACCAGTGGCGGAAAAGTGGCTAATTATACTACAATTATTGTTTTTAGAAAAAAATTGATTATCTTACATACAGTGTGTCCCCAGATGGGGTAACGCACTCTTGTAAAGTTTCTTATATTTGATTTTTCGAGAAAAAGTCAATCTTGATAAAAAGTTTTGCTTGTTCTTAAAATATGATTGGCATGGAAAAAGTTAACATTGCTTATACTGGGTGACCAGAAAATTGAAAAAACGTTAATTAACATAAGAGTAAACTGCCTCTATTTGTAGAGATACTAAAAAAAGTTATAAAGAAAATTTGTTCAGTGTGTTAAGTTACTTAGGTGTACAAAATTTCAAAGTGTAAGGCCTACTTTGATTTTTTTATTTTTTTTCTTGTTTTTATTTGATTAAATGTTTTTCTGTAAATAGTATGACAAAACTGTATTAACAAAAGTTACTCAGAGTATTAAACTTTGTACGATGAAAAAATTTTGACAATCCTGGCCTACTTTGATTTTCTTCCAATATTTTCCAAAATACAAAGTAGGTCTAGAATTTTTAAATTTTGTTGTCAGGCGCAGTTTTCCATTCTGGGTAACTTTGGTTAATACAGTTTTGTCATACCATTTACAGAAAACCATTTAATCAAAGAAAAACCAGAAAAAAAATTAAAAAATCAAAGTAGGCCTAACTCTTTGAAATTTTGTACACGTACGTAACTTATTACGCTGAACAAATTTTCTTTATAACTTTTTTCACTATCTCTACAAATAGAGACAGTATACTCTTATGTTAATTAAAGTTTTTTTAATTTTCTGGTCACCCAGTATAAATAATGTTAACTTTTTCCATGCCAATCTTATTTTAAGAACAAGCAAAACTTGTTATCAAGAATGATTTTTCTCGTCAAATCAAATATACGAAACTTTACAAGAGTGCGGTACCTCATCTGGGGACACACTGTATATCAATAAAATGTATTTAATTTCTTATGTAAATTTTAATTGGAACCAAAAACGTTCTCTTAGCAGTGTTTCAAAATTGTTTAACAAGTTTACGTGCGCGTGCCACGTGATCGTAGCTAGGTATTTAACTGTAATTTGAACAACATTTGCTTTAAATGTATAACAAAGGAATAAAGTGAAATATCTTTTCGTTTTTCTCATGTCACGTGTAGAACGTAAAATTTCAGACAGCAAGCTAGAATCTAAGGATGTACGTGATACTGATACTCCGCATAACATTCCGCCCACACTTGAATAATCAGAGAAACGGATATATCTAATCGACAGCACGTATAGAGCCTACCACCTATACGTTTTAATATTCCCGGGTCTATTAGTATAGCGCAAACAGCGCCTAGAATTACGCTCAGCTCTGTCGTGTCGGTGTGTGGGATATGACACTCGATACAATGGCGCGTGGCGCGAGTAATTGGACTCTGTTTTCATCATACCAATTATTGACATTGGTTGTCTGGATTTACGTCTTATTGCCTCCCCTTCTCGATCTAAATTACTATCTAGATTGTGTAGACTGGAAGCTTCCTATTAAGTTTCAGCACAATTTTCACGCATCTAGGTAAATGATCCTCTTGCCGGATGGATACCTACACCAATACGATTCAATTCGGAACCATTTTTTTTTATTATTATTAACCGCATACTCGATGGCGTTTGAAGTGTAAACTTGTCTGTTAGTGTGAAAAAGTGATGAACTGCAAGACCAAAAAGGTAACCTCAAAAAGTCGAGACAAGAAGAGGCGAGAAAGAGAGGGCTCAATCTATGTTTATATCGGATGACTGTGCCGTAAGAAAATCAGGGGTAAATTTAGAAGCGCACTGTATTTTCAAAGTCTAGAGAGTATTATCTAGACTTTGGTATTATCTTCAGTTAAAACAATCCCTCACAGCGATCGCTGTCAGTCGATACTCTAAATTCATTAAACCCACATGCGAGATTCGCACAATCAAATCCGTAGCTGTGTACGTTGGTTTTCCGGCAACATAACTGGGGCAGTTAGCAATTATAATTATTCAAGTTGAGCCAATTAGGTTCCGCGGCGGACTCGAATACCGGTTAACAACGCACGGCGCAATCGTGCAGCGCCCATCTTCGACGCATTATTAGTCAGGGAACACGAAACAATTGAATCACCGAATGAGTATGTACAGGTACGAAATTCTACAATGGTGAATCGGTGCCACTGAGATTGTTCCATATTCTAAAAGATATTAATATTTTGACACCTTTTAAGTTATGTCTGGCAAAGTTTAGACAAGGCTATAATATTTCCTATATGTATAATATAGGAATATTCCCAGATTGGGCATGGGCATACATGACGGGAAACGACAAGATTTCTTGATTTCCTTTTTGTTTTCATTTAACTCATAATCGTAAGTCATTAAAAAATAAAGGAATTAGCCAGGGTAAGATGCTCAAGAATGTCGGTTAATTCTAGACTTGGGTCTTAAGTCGAATAACGAAATACTGTATTGAAATAAGACTACACAATAATACAGAATTTAAATACAGATGGATTCGAACACAGAGGATTCAAATACAGGGCTCAAAAGATATTTTCAATAGAAGACTTGACTTCAATAAAAATTGATGCGGAATAAAACGGACTTACATCCAGAATACCTCCGTCCTATTTGAAGCAGCAAAAACACTAGTTTATAAATTAATTGCTAAGAAAATGTTTTAAGCAACGCATCTGAATTGTAAACAACACCATAAGGTGAGAAATGTGCATTGAAGTTAACAAGAATGCCATGGAACACAAAAATGAACTATTGTTCATAGGTTATAAGCCCAGAAAAGGGTCCTTTTCTGGGTTATAAGCCTGTCAAATTTCTTTACTTTTAGGTAACATTACTGTCATCCTTGCCATTGTAAGATAACCTTGTCAGAAATTTCTCATTTGAAAAGGGATCGGAGACCAAAAACAGAAAATTTAGACTGACCAAGTTACCAAATGTATCTACCTAAGCTCTAAACTATTTCAAAATCAGTGATGTCACAATTGGAAAAATTAAAAAGTTACTTTTGTACCCATCAGACTAGAGCTTCAAGCTACTTTGAAAAAATAGGCAAGTATGTTAGTACAGTAAAATTGGGCCAAAACCCAAACATCAAAAAAAAAGTTCTTTCTAGCGCGAAATAATTCCATACCCTCCTAAGAGTTAGTACTAAAAAGTTACACCACCACCAGCGTCGGGGTTCGGGGGGAGGGGGTGAAAAGGGCAGGAAATTCTTATTTTTCACAGTTTTGCGTGAATATCTAGTAAACTATGAGGTTTAGCGCAAACGTCATCCTATACGCAAATGATATACATTAAATTCCGAACAAGAATTGTTATACATATAGAGAATTATGGCAAAGTGAACGGTTTCCATGATATGGAGGGGTAAAGATTTCTTTGTTTTTATTCCACGTAGTTTTTGTTGAAAAAAGTTAAAATGATTACAGTATAAATTAGTAACTGAATAATGTATGTAGAATATATAGATACATATTACACCCATAGATTGTTATTTTTTGTCACGACATAACCTCGTAAGTATATGACTGTAAATATATCAAATACAAGTTAGTAGCCTTAGTTAATTTGTACTCACTTTTTGCCCTCATTTATTATAGCGTTCTGATTTCCATTCGTTCTTTTATGTCAAATCATTCCCATGTCTAATTTGTCCTTAGCTTGTAAAAATGAGAAAGTCGTGAATAGGAAGCTAATGTAAAAAACAAGAAAATATATTTAACAATCTATATTGACAAAATGGGAGGGAAATCAAAATGATACAAAAGGTTATAAGTTTTAGGTGAATCATTAATTGCGTTATCAGTCAGCACCAAATAGTTCACTCGCAGTTTTGGACGCATCCATCTCTGCAGAAGCATACGATGAGGATTGTTTAATATATATTTTCTTGTTTTTCACATGAGCTTCCTATTCATGACTTTCTCATTTATACAAGCTAAGGACAAATTAGATATGGGAATGATTTGACATAAAAGAACGAATGGAAATCAGAACGCTATAATGAATGAGGGCAAAAAGTGAGTACAAATTAACTAAGGCTACTAACTTGTATTGGACATATTTACAGTCATATAAACTTATGAGGTTATGTTGTGACAAAAAATAACAATCTATGGGTAATATGTATCTATATATGCATAGATATATCTATATATATTCTACATACATTATTCAGTTACTAATTTATACTGTAATCATTTTAAGTTTTTTCAACAAAAACTACGTGAAATAAAAACAAAGAAATCTTTACCCCTCCATATCATGGAAACCGTTCACTTTACCGTAATTCTGTATATAACAATTCTTGTTCGGAATTTAATGTGTATCATTTGCGTATAGGATGATGTTTGCGCTAAACCTCATAGTTTACTAGATCACGCAAAACTGTGAAAAATAAGAATTTCCTGCCCTTTTCACCCCCTCCCCCCGAAACCCGACGCTGGTAGTGGTGTAACTTTTTAGTACTAACTCTTAGGAGGGTATGGAACTATTTCACGCTAGTAAAGGACTTTTTTTATGTTTGGGTTTGGCCTAATTTTGTGTTAGTTTTACTGTACTATATCCTATTCCAATCCAAGTATTTATTTAGAAGGAATATTGATTTGTGTAATTAGTTTTGTTGATGAAACCGCGCTGTCAATGGATGCACTACTTCCACATCACTTTTTTAAATCCACTATGTGATAATGAATACCAATATTTTTCTGTATATGTACAGGTGGTCTTTCAAACAGGATATCGTGGTGCTTATTGTAGACAAACGAAAAGAGAAAAAACATGTCTGCTTCTTAGGTATAAACTAGATAGGACGAATAGGGTAAGCCGGGGTAATAATGACCCTTTTGGGAAATTGTAGACTCAGGCTTCCTATAACTTTAATGTTTTAATCGATGTGGTGATTTGGACACACACACTTTTGACGCCTGTAGGAACTTATGGGAATGATGAAAATAATAAATTTTTATATATAAGTGTGAAAACATTGCAGACTTTAAAATATGATAGTGGGTGGAACAGACTACAAGGTGAGCGGTACCAAAACTTAAATAATAATAATAATAACTCCAACATATTTGTTTAAATACGAATAATGGAAAAAAGGAACTTGAATAGAATTCAGAATAGTGAGTATTGGAATACTAAACAAGCGTTGACTGACGTATTAATAAGACTTCTCACGGCTATAGTTTCATGTCCTGGAAAGTAGATGGCGCCTATGGTCAACAATGTATTTTGCATTGTATTTTGTCTCCGGCGCATGGCGAGCCAGAGAACTGTCAAACATGACAGCCGTGAGCAGCCTTTATTAAATACGTCAGTCAAGGAAACGAGGCCAACGATAAAGACAGGCCACGGCGCTAACGCATAATCGCGTAGTCACGTGACCAACTTAGTGCTATTTAATGAAAGGCATTTTTGGAGATAAGTAGAAAAAACAAATTTCGTAACAATTTGGCAAGTTTTCTTTCATCTATTACATTATTGGTTTTGTGCATCCAAGCTTTCTCTAATTGTTTTTTCAAAATTTTCAACCTGCCTCAGCTGTTTTAGGCTGAGAGTTAAACGGCACTGCACTCACATACTTACTTAAGGGTTTTTTAGAAATTAAATCTCAGTTGGGATTTGACGAATCCATTTTTGGCGGAAATTTTCATCCCGAGGCAAAACAAATGTTTGTTATGGCGACACTTTCTTCTTGGCTTTTGTAATATGTATACCTAAATATAATATAAACAGACCCAATATTTGGTATTTAGGTTATTTTTTACGAAATAAAAATGAAAACTAACCTCAGTTGTAGGTATACTGTAAATATTGACGAGGTCTCAGTTGATCGGCAGCGTGAAAGGCCGAACAGGAACCGTATCAGGGCGTGGGTCGACAACGGAAATCCTCGAGTACGTTACAACACTGATTTATTTCGCACAAGGTGAATGGTGAATACAATAAATACACAAACCCGAACGTGGTCAACGGGAACGGCTTCCAGCCACCCGGACCGTCTGAACTCGCGGATCTCCCGTAAGCAGTTCACCCCTCTGTGTCTCAGGCTCCACTGTCCAATACTAATACTGTCCCATGTCCATAATAGTCCATTCCGGGTTCCCTATTCTGTGGTTCGGGGGAGAATTCCCCTTACAGCGCTCACGAGTCGCGTCGCGTCGGCGCGAGCGGCACCAATACTCTTGGACGGCACGACTCCCACCCAGACACCCAGAGGCCATAATAACACCTGAGCGGTTCCCCTCCGCCAGGACACACGCGCACTAGACACAAACTTGTTTCTAAAATATAAACTAAGACGTTTAAAAACACTTTAAACATTGAAAACTTCTCAAAACCCAAGCTGCCGCTTTCAGTTATGTGATAAATGACATGTAACGTCTGGCTAAGATGGTCACGTGATTTTTGTGCGCCAGGGCCTGTCTTTATAGTAGGCCTTGTCAACGAAACAAGTTTTATTAACTCGAGCTGATTACATCAAGTTGTTATGTCAAAAACTAGGTAGAGGTGGGCGTCATTTGGAAGTGTAGGTATGTACACTATGCGCATATTAGATCTTAATATAAATAGGAAAGTCGTAATAACTCATTAAAAGTGCTAACTTTTAAAGTACTTGGGTCGGGAAGAAATACATAATAGGTATAATATATTTAATTCGGACATGAAAAAAAGTACCTTTATTAACTCCACACACCAAAACTTTGTTTTTTGCACTCGACGCGCGTTTCGCTAACCATGTTAGCATCATCAGGAGATGATTAAGTCTTTGGTTAGCGAAACGCGGGCCGAGTGCAAAAAGAAAGTTTTGGTGTGTGAAGTTAAGCAAAAGAAGTATTTTCTAAGTGCCAAAGGTTCCTGATTCCCAATTTAGATGAAAGATGAAATGAAGACAAACAAACCGCTCCGCGTATTACTTACTATGAGACTTCATCCCACATTATTTATAAGCCCTTTTATTCATCTAAACCAAAGCTCAGAGCTAGCGGGTTCTGAACTTGAGAGTTCCAAACCGGCTCGGAGCTTTTAAACTTGTACAGGGTGTTCCCGTATATTTTGATCCATCCCTAGAGCCTTTATTTTTCGAGTTAGAAAAAAATTGATTAAATGAAAGTTGTAGGATTTTTTCTGAACCGCTAGGATCTGTTACTAGATAAAACAAATGAGCGTCGCAAATTTATGAAAAAATACGAACTTACTTTTTTTAATGGAACACCCTGTATATTTGTGGAAAAACATTTCAACTTAGACAAGAGCATTCCTGTCAATCCATTATTTTTGGGACAATTTCATTTAAGTAATTTTTTCCCAACTCGAAATATAAAGGCTCTAGGGATGGGTCAAAATATACGGGAACACCCTGTACATACTAAATTTTCTGAAGTTGGCTGGTTCCATATTTTATTAAAATTAGTTGTTAACACGAGGAGCAGCATTGAAGATTAAATAATCGTTAAGTAAGTGAAAAACAATATAAGATACTAATCTACTATTTTTTCAACAGTCCTAATTCTGAAAAAATTATTAGTAATTAATTATGAAATGTTTACGGACTTGGTTATTTATTATCCGTTTTCCAAAACTCTGGGCCGTCTCGAAAGGCATCCACACCGGCACTCAGTTCAGAACGCTACTAGATGGATTGGGCTCAGAACCGAGCTCCGTACCGAAGTTCGGAGCTCGACTGTACACACCGAGTTCAAAACTTTTGCCGAGCTAATTCGGAGCCGCTTCTGAATACCTACATTCAGAACGTTGGCCAGTACAGAGTGACGTCAGGACAAGTCTCGCTTTCCGCGTCATATTAATTAATTGATTATTATCGCTGCGTATGCCTCGCTCCCCACACAAAAATTGATCCCAATTGCCTCCTCGTGCCAACCAAATGCAAGCCCGAGGAAAGAACAAACGCCACGAAATAATAACTTGGTAAACTTTCCGAGAGGCGCTTGGCGCCTGACATTTGTCTCACTATATAGCCTGCACGAGAGTGGCCCCGTTTCCTTCAAAAGGCCAATAATTCAGTTCAAATAATAGTTCATGATTTTTATTTTTACCTTGAAAACGGAAGAACTGATTTCGGCTGCCGCATTGCAAAACACAATAACTGTTATTTTGAAAGTTTTGAATAAATTAAAGAAAACTTTAAATATATGGCTCTCGAACTATTAAAGATCTTAAGGAACAATTTTAACGGTTTAGAATGCTATAATTGGAAATAATTTTATATGTAAAAAATAATTTGAAAGATTCTTGTGTTTTTTCGGAAAAACTGTACTTGCTATGTTTTGGGATAGATGTTTAATAAAACTAGAGCAGAGTACATAGTAAAAAGCATTGTATCTGCAAGTAATATTTTTATTTCGGTAATAAACGAATAGTATTAAACAAACAAACAAAAAATAGATTTTAACAACTAACGCTTATAGGTCTTCATCTATATCAATATTTTGAATTAAATCCTTTGATGCGTCGTCTATTGGGAGGCTTTCCCAAAATAATTTTCTATTTGGTGGCATCAAGGAATGGAGACGGAAACGAAACGTTTTTGGGTAAATTGAGAATAAGGAAAAATGATGAAAATAATGCCCCTAAAACGATAACTGTCATTTTGTAATCATCTACACAAAAAAGTTAATTAATTAATTTAAAAATCACCTTGTATCTCAAAAACTAAGGAGGCCATGAAAATTCTGTTTACGGGGCCTTTATTTTTATGAAAAAGTAGCCTGGGTTCCCGAAAACCGCAACTCCCTATCTCTAAAAATAATCGAAACTATCGAAAATGGAACACCCTGTACAAGATGTTTAAAGTCAGTTTCATTTTATTGGCAACAAAAATGACTAAAACCTTTCCCACTTAATCTAATTTATATCCCCTATACGTGCGTCGCAAATTCGGGTTAAAGTTTTTTTTTTATTTTAGTTTAAGTTAAGTTTTATTTTACTTAAGTGTGAATTGAACGATATTTTTTTACTCAAGTTTTCCGTTTACATTAATTCGGCTCAGTTTAAATTTCAAGAATTGGAACTATGAAACAGATATAACAATAAAAAAATTATATATCATCCAACTTTAAATCTAACACACAGTACTTGAGGCTAAGCCCTGTGCCTTTGTTCAAATAGGTATTATTAATGTGTTTTGCCAAAACACAGTAACTTACTTACGAGTAAATTCTCAGTGAAATATATTTTCCAATACACAGTAAGTATCACATACTGGGTTTTGCCTAGTTTTTAAGATTGAAAAATAGCATTTGCTGGGTTTTGGCGTAGAAAACAAAAAAATGTGTTGTAGATACTGTGTTTTACCGAAATATATTTGCGTAACTATGACAGATAATCGCGTTCTAGGTAGTGCAATAGACGCGAAATAAACACAGTATCTGTTTGGACTAATAAATGAATATTTGAGAAAAATGTTGGATACTGTGTTTTGAAATGTGGCAGCCGATTTAGTGTTAGACTTTTAAGGATTCACCCTTTGCACGAGCTGCAATAGCAAACTTACTCTACTTTTGCGAAAGTGTTTTCATTTCGGCTTCCAAATCTCTATATACATTTATGCACTTCATTTTAGATTTGTCTGTCTATAAATCTGCCCATGCTTTTTGGCAGCATTGCCAAGTGGGGGTATGGTCCGCATGCCCCATAATGCATAATAAATTCCCGATCCTCGAGCATGAAAACATAACTCACATAATATAAAAAGCTAAAAGAATATCATCTGTTCCAGACTGCTGAGCCATGCTCTTGAGAAAAAGATATTTTATTACATTTCATAATTCTGTACTCCGTGCAGAAGTTCGCAACTTACTTAATTAGGACTTTTGTAAGTTTATGGATTGAGGGAAACATATGTTGAGAGTAGGTACAGGATGTTCCACCAAAAATTGCCAACCTTGACAACTTTCTTATTTTTTGAGGTGGGAAAAATGTTTCGTGTATAAGTTGCAGATACCAAATTGTATACAGGATGTTGCACAAAATTGTGACAAACCATATCGACTTTTTTACTAATGGAACACCCTATATAGTTTTGCATTTTTGAAATGTATCTACCCGTCACGACGATTTAAATGATATCTTTGATATAATATGTCTGTTATTGAAATGAAAAACTGAAAGAGGTACAAAGGTACGTAGGTACAAAGTTCTTTATCATTATAATCGCCGTATAAGCGGAGATTTCGAAAATGCAAAAATAGGGTGTTCCATTTTTTAACGTTTATACGAAACATTTTTCTCCGTCTAAAAAAATAAGCATATTAACTGGTCGCAATTTTTGGTGAGACACCCGGTACACCAAATATCGGAATATACAAAGCAATGTAACATTATTTTTAGTAATATAAAAAAAAACAGAAAATCAAAAGTAAGAAAATTTTTTACTCGTATATTTTGACAAAAAAAGTTATTGACAGAGTCGCCAGTTACACATACGGTTTTCCGATTTAACCAATGGCGTAGATATGTGATAAAATTGTTAACTGTTAACTATTGGATCCTACTTCAAAATTGAAAGGAAACAATCCTGGGACCGTTTATAGTTCGTTAGTTAGTTTATAGTGGGTATAATAAATAGACAATAAATGGTATTCCAGGATTGCTTCGTTTTCATTTTGAAGATATAAAATTATTGTTCTCTTCTAAAATTGATTCAATATTGCCGAAGTAATTGTAGAAATTAACATAACGGGTTTGCAATTAATTAACACAGCCGTAATACAAGACATTAATTATATTACTTGAATGCGTAGAAGTTTTCTCTGAAATGTTTTTCTTTGACACCCATTTTTTCTTCATATAGGTTTCTATGAAGATATAGGACGTCGTTTTGACCCTGAAGCGGTTTATATGTTAGAAGGCTATATCAAATTAAAAAAACAACATGCATCACTCAGCAATAGGAAGATTTTTGTTTTTGAATGTCGTAGAATGAAGTTGCTGCCACAGCATATATCAAGAATAGAGTTTGAGGAACATCGATTCGATCCTTAACACACATAGGTACCTAATGCCCTGAAGCAGTTCAAAGCACTGAACGGAAACTTGGTTACTTGAAAATAGTTGAAAATCCTTCATTTTCATTTCTGGAATTAATAAAGTTATTTTACTACTGTGATAACACAATAATTACAACCCAGATATTTTAGGACAACTTAGACTACTGGATTTATTACACGCTACAAGTGCGCAAGTTATAACCTCAATTTCAATTTTATTTGTTAATTCACAATTAAAATTCCTACCTGTTGAAATTGGTTCAAAAACTAAATGTGTAGTTTTTTTCCAAAGAATTAAATTCCGCCAAGAACAAAACGGTTGAATTTCAAACAAAAAAGTATCACCGAATAACCGATTTTTTACATAAATGAAGATGGCGATGTTCTTGCGTTCTAAGGCGTCAGGAACATAGATCCCAGTGCCGATAGATCCCGGCCAACTGCTTTAGGACAACTTGATGCGGTTTCTCGTTGATTAAGTCGCCCTAAATCAATTGGCCAGGACGTAGCAATCTGGCTCGAAATCTCCGCACTAGATGTTATTCCTTCTCTCAAATTGAGAATTAACGTATTACACCGCTTTCACGGCAGAAAATGCATACTTCCCGACTCCCGACAAACAAAATCATTTTAATTTTAATTCTTATAAGTTGATCAATGATTTTATATTGTATGTCTTTGTATTAGTCCAGTACGGTGGATTAATTTATTTTTTCTAAGTTTGCTTTAACTATATTTTTGCCAAGATACTTAAAGGACTACTTATATGTAGACTAGCTGTTTCTACGGCCTACAGACGTCAAAATAACTGTAACAGGAAGGGAAGTCTTTTGTCAATAATTAAAATAATAAATCATGGACCCGCTGCGCCACACCGCGCGGCTCTGCAGACAAGATTTTTTCCAGCGAGAGTCGGGCAAGACAAAAATGAATTTAATTTCTTGTCTTGCTTTGCCTTTACCACGAATCAAAAAGAGTTTTATTATTGGCACTAAAATATGTTACTGATCTTAAAAATAATAACAATAACTAAAATCCTAGTTACTTATAGACAACACTAAAAGAGCCCATATCCTGTATTTGCGTCCTTGTTGGTACGATGCTCCAACTTTTGGAAGGAGTTATACAATATACAGGGTGATTCAGTTTTATTCTGCGACACTTCAACAGGTGATAGAAAACCAAAAAATAACCTGTTAATATCAAACACCTTGAACAACCAGTGGCGTAGAAGTGGGTAATTAGTATAAATTGTTTTTAGGAAAAAATGAACCACCTTGTATAGCAATAAAATGTATTCCATTTCTTATGTAAATTTTAATTGTAAACAAAAACGTTCTCTTAGCATTTTTTCATATGTGTCATGGTTTCATAGCAAATTTAATTTTTTCGTATTATTTCGGGGTACTTCTAAAAAAATAACTTAAAACTTCGCTCCATAAGTAACACTCAAAGCAGAAAAAATGTGTTTCTTACTTTAAATACAGTAACTTTTCCCAATAAACTTACCCATTCAAGGTTTTACTTTTCAAGATACAGAGCGTAACATTAATTGTATCTTCCTTAAATGTATTAGACCCTGTATCTTCAAAAGTATACTGTCATTATTTTTTCATGTAGAATCACTCCTTAAAGTTTGTCGCACTTATTTACTAACACCCTGTATAATTAGGTACCTATGTGATGAAAGTGTTTCCCATGGTAAGTATGTCTAAATACTGTTCACATTAGCATAGCGGTGTTGATAAATAAATGTACTGTTAATGTTACGTTTATTGTTACACTGCAATCTGCACTGTTTTGAACCATTGTTTACCATCTGCTACACAACGAATGAACTGCTGTTTTAAAGATAATTCAGAATCCATTCCCACAAAATTATTCACGAATTCGCCAGTAATTTAATATTCAAAAATTGCATTCGACTTGCCGCAAACGCAGAGGTAAACATAACCCAAAACGACTAAATTAGACTATACTAAAATCGAGCAATCCTTACGCCTGGCGTAAATAAAACCACGTGTTCAATGAATTTCCGCGATTGGTCGGTAGGCTATAAAATTTCACCCGGCTCGGCAACAGGGACGTACTCGATCGCAAAAGTGTAGTTATGCGTTTTTTTCTTTTGTTTTCAGCTATTTAGACACTGACACAAATAATTTTATCGATTTTTTGAACCATTTTAAGTAAGCCAATAATTTTTTTCCGAAATATTTTGATGTAAACAATAATTGTAAAACTAAAATTAAATAAAGGTCGTGCCTCAGTGCGGCCCTGGCGAATATCTCAACGCACGTGCTCTTGTTTACGCCAGGCGTAGAGTTGCTCGATTTTAGTATAGAAGTGTTCGAATTTCGATCAAAAGACGCGGGCATGTGGTGTGCGGGCGGGGGTTTTCCACCACTGTTTCTAAATATTATTATTGTAAAGCGAACAAATAGGTTTAAACGAAGCAATAGGTACCAATAAAAACAAAACATCAAATTTTTTTAGGTACCAATAAAAACAAAACATCAAATTTTTTAGTAGGGTTCTGCGTCACTTGTCATTCCAGGTGCTTTGGGAATTTCTAGGGACATCCAACATAAATCTAATAGATTCTAGACAAGGAGAGACTTTAGGTAATTTTGCGAACGATCTCAATATCATTTGCGTTGAGTGTTGAGTTCTAAATTCCGAAATTTTAACATGGCCAATTTTTCCTCTTCTCTTATCTACGGCTTCTATAGGAGAATCTTGATATCTGTTCTATATTTTATTGTATAATTTAATTTATTTTATTAAAACTATAATTTGACACAAGCACACTGACAGTAGGTTCGATAGTTTTCTGTTCCATGACCGACTAGAAAGAAGTTCATAGGTAACTAAGATTTATTGTTATGAAATAAAACAGTTTGTTTGTGGTTTTAATTTATACTATGTTAAACATCTAATCACTTGGAACCAAAAATATTGTATTGATACAAAGGCGAAAAGTATGTACAGCTTATAGACAACTGCGGAGTTTTCGTTGTCAGTGTGAAAACAAAAAGTTACCACTTGGATAGGGAGTTTTAAATGACGAAGATGATTAGGAAGCGAGCGCGGTGTTCTGAAAACTATTAATTTCAGTTTACAGACACCAGCATAATACCTCCACCGCATAATCGCTTACCGACAATAATAAGAAATGCAAATTCTCGCCCTACGTGAATAACTAACGCAATCGCGCATCATTTATCACCGCCACGCGATCTAAAAGGGAAAACTTATCCCTTAAAAACGGTAAAATCCCGAATATAGGTATTTTTTTTGTTTTCACCGCAGGTTGCGGCGGCGGCGGCGGAGGCAGAGGCACCGCCGTTATTTATCCATGCCTGCTCCACATTAATCACACGAGATGACACAAAATCATTACGGATATGATTTCCCAAAATTCCGCACTTAACAAAAGTGTATCCGAAGCGCATTAATTAAAAGCCGCCGAGGCCGTATGCGGGCCATATCCGTCGCACAAGGAAATTGATGGATGGAATTTTTCTTGTCGAGGCCCGGCCGGAAGTGCCCGTGGATACCCCTGAATCCGCAATATTCTCATACAAATAGATGTATTTTAGTACAGAGGGGCTTCGAAAATTTAGCAATCATGCAGAGTCGTTCGAATTTGGCACCGCATGTATGTATCTACGGGGCATTCACGAAAGATTAGAGATTTTGTATTTTTTGACCAAAAAAAATTAGTTAAGAAAGTTGACGTCAGCGCTCATATCAAAAAGTATATAGAGTGTTTTTGAAAAACGAGAGAAACCAAACTTATGTATTTTTAAGTTAGCATCCTGTATATTATCGGCCTTTTGGAATCCCCGTTTCTTTCTGATTCCAACAATACACAGGGTGGCTTATATAAGTGGCTCACTCAGAGTGTCTCGTCTATACCTATACTTATACTTATTATTGCCAACTAGCTAGGTACCTAATAATATAACCTAGAGGAAAGTACCCTAATATGAGACAGTTCCCAATATGCGACCCCACACTAAGTCCTAAAGTAAGAGTCTCCATCTAGCTGGCAATGTCTCAAATAATCACTAATGGTATAAGTCGCTACATGTAATGCAGTGTCTAGCTCATCTAAATTTTTAGGTTAAGAACGGCATTGTTTACTTCAACCGTACGTGCACAACTTTTTAAGAGCGTCGGTTACCGTGTAATTCTGAATAACATGGTAAGTGTTTAATATATTTTTGTAGCTTGTTGTATTGAATAAAAGTTATTTTATAATTAGAATAGTTATATAACGCATTTAATAAAATTTGTTAACGATGGCATGATATGTACATCGGATTCCTAATATGAGACACCCCAGTGTTCCTAATATGAGATATCTCATATAAGAAGACTCGCTTCGTCCAATTTAGATTACTAATAATTTGAATAGAATGTCAACTGTTATATAATTAAAGAGTTGTATACTGTGTTAAGTTGATATTCATTTAATATTTTTGAAATAAAAATTATTTTGTGGTAAGTAGTATTTTTGTTAAACCTTAATATGAGACTGTCTCATATTAGGAACCTGTTAAGTGTGTCAAGTGTTATGTATCTAAATTGTTGTATAATAGGTTAATTTGATATTCTTTTAAAGTTTTTGAAACAAAAATTATTTTGTGGCAAGTAGTGATTCTGTTAAACCTGGATATGAGACGGTCTCATATTAGGCACCCAATTTTAAAAATTAAAGATTTGACTTTTTTTCAGAATTTGCATTTACGCAACAACTGTTAATATTTGGCAATCCTACATAAACTGCAGTGAACATAGAGACTATATTAAACGTATTCGACGTAAGTTTGCGCATTATAATATATTGCAGGACCAAATACATATTAGGGTACTTTCCTCTACTGATTCCACGAGACCTAGCCTGACCGATACGTGCAAATGGTTTGGGGGTTCAAACTCCCACATTGAGTTTATAATTTCCTATGCCTCATTTAAACTGGTTGTCCTTCATATTTTTAAAAAATTTTGCCTATGGCGCATTATAGTGAACAAATACCTTTGCTTCTTTTGTACGATTTTTTATGGGTTTACATACCTACCAAAACAAATTTCCATTGGTGACACTGGTTATAAAAAAAGAAAAAGGAATAGGTATGTACTTTTTGGCTACAAATGATTATGGGTTCATAATTAACAAAGAAAAAATTACAACCAGTTGACATTCGTCAATTTAAACTATTTGACCATGAATATTTGAAATTTGTTCACCTACGGCACAATTTTTAGCAGGAAAATAAATTTCACTTTTTTTAATTTGTGACCCACCTTCCAACGACAAAGGTTAGCTACGCAGCCCCCCTATAGCTCCCCCTCCCCCTCCTGGCAAATGCTATAGTGACGCTCATGATATCCACTGTTCGTGATTACCCGCCACTCCCCTAGTGAAATAATATTTTGAATTTTACAAAAAACAGAGATTGCCATTGACGTGAATGTTTCGACCATTTGCTTCTCCTTATCAATTAATTCAGTAACTCTTAAGGATTTCCTACAACTTTCGTATTCAAAACTTTTCTCTCGGTCGAAAAATAAAAAAAAGCTAACTATTCGTGAATACCCCATATCTTCGGGTATGTGAAACTGGACCGACACTATATTAAAGACCCAAGCACGACGTCATAATTTCAGTGTTGTTTGGGAACTGGAGTGTGGCTAGTTTACCACAAAAATATCCAGCTTTATAACGATTTAGGCAACGAATTCTCTTTGCGGTCAGTATTTTGCAGTTTTGTCATATTAACATAGTTTGAAGAAAATCATGTGCACACACCATTACGTGAATTGCATAAGAATAAACACTTTTTTGGAATTTTGGGATGATCTGTTCAACCAGTTGAAGAAGCGAGAATTCTAGATATTATATTTTGCAACAGAAATGGACTTCATTTCAAACTTCAAACCAAAAGTACCAGAATACCCTTACTTGCTTTTAGACTCCCTTTTGTTAAGAAAGTGTAAATCTGGACCGACACTACTCGTATAATCACTATATTAAATATAAAAAAATACCTATTTCATTCTTGTTTGCTGACTGGAGTGGAGCTACTCGACGAAAAAAATGTCGACTTATTATAGGTTATAGGGGTGTATTCTGTGGTCATAGGTATATAAGTTTCTGACGTTTATAGAATGTAGCATATTTGAAACATCCAGCTTTATTACCATTTACGTTCTTTTTACGGTAACAAAAGTCTCTTTGCGGTCACGATACACAGATAACGGTATGGCCACCTTTTATTTTTAAACCGAAATTTGACTCGCCTATAGTGAGCCATCCTGTGGGTTTTTTCGTCATGTGTCGGCAGTAGCAATTGCTTGAAACAGCGCTATGCATGCATGTCTTTAATATAGTGTTGGTCCAGTGTAAACATGCCTTGTAATCTTGTCAAATTATAGGGACATATCAAACTAGCATAACAGACATATTTTTGCATGTTTTTATTTTATAAAAGATTCAGCAACAGTGGTGTTTTTAACATTAAACCTCCATGTCGATTTTTTCTTCATGTGGCGTCAGTGGCTATCACTTGAAGTAGCAATTTCCATGGGTCTTTAATTCAGTGTTGTTCCAGGGCGAAATGACTCTTGTAAAAGACAAAAAATCGAGTTGAAATTTGAGATTCTGGAGATCAGCCATGCTCGTTTCAAAACTAATTTGTGACATTATTTTAGTTTCGGAAAACCAAGTACCCCTTGAAAGTGTTAAAAAATTACCAGCAAGGTGTCCTTTTGTATATTCTACGTCAAAATATTATTAAGAAAAATTGTTCAGAATGATGCTTACTTTGAGTTTCTTACCCTTTTCTCTAAAAGCGCTCTTCCTGTAGCCTTCACGTCGAAATGTTATAAAACAAACTTGTTCATGATTAATAACTGAATAGATACGAAAATTTTTAAACGATTTGGCCTACTTTTTTTTGCGTTTTAAATTGTCCAGCAGAATATATATGAAGGTAGGCCTAGGATTTGAAATTTTGCACAGGTAGGTACTGAGTTTTTCATTGTGTACAAGTTTCTTTAATAATATTTTGCCGTGAAATCAACAAAAATTGCACTTTTCTAGTGTAAAAAAATTGTTTTTTCAAAATTTCCAATACCTACATAGGTAGCTCCCGTGATTTTTCGAAACTAAAATTGTGTCACAAATTACTTTTAAAATAATGAAGCCTGAACCCCAGAAGCTCGAATTTCAACTCGAAAATGTTATATGTCTTTCACTAAGAGTGGTTTCATCACATCCAAGAAATGCAAGAAAGATGTTGATTTTAAAACCCGAAGGATATCTAATATAGAATGTGTCTCAGGTAAGATCTTTTCGAGCATAACGAAAAATATTTTAATATAATAACATTCTTCGTAATATGTGGGGGGACACGCTCATGATAGTATAAGAATAAGAACGGCATATGAAATGCACCATGTCTATACGGTCTATATCTTGCTTTTTCGGTGTGTAGGTATAGGTACTTGTCTTTTCTGAGGACGTTTATAATAAATAATACCCCTCCCTATGTGCTCATGTTAGTCAAATAAACTCCTAAAATATTATAGGTACCAAATATTTTCAGGAATTCTTTAATAAGAGAGTTATTTGGATGCCAAAAAATTCGAATCAAAGGGGTGTAAATCTGGAAATATCAGCCCGAGAGCACACATTAAATATTGATCCTTCCTTCACCTAACGAGTCCGCTACGTAAAAATCCAGAAAGGCGAATACTTTGTAAACATTTTGAATAAACATAAAACTTTTTGTGAGGAACGCTGCAGCATCTCGTTATTATAATTCAGTGAATTCTATGGCTATTAGTATGGCGCATGGGCGTCGGACCTTGCAAAATGCATAAACTATGGTAACATGTCTAGTGGTGTGCCTATTATCGATAATACCATTCGTTAATATTACGAATTGTAATCCCAAAAAATATTAATTAGTTAATAAATTAAGGAAAGGTAGGTCATTATCTATTACATTAGGCGTACCGCACGAATTGCATTTAGGAAGAGATAATTTAACAACCAAACTTCTAAGGACTAAAAATAAACTTCTGAAATTATAAATATTTCACGGGAATATTCTTGTATTTTCAGTGATTTCACCTATAGCACCTAATCAATTTAGTTACATAATGGGCACCACTGGGCACATGCAATTCAGAAAAACAAGAATACCTACCTAGATTTAAACCTGAAATAACTTTGAACTTGGCTAAATGGCCATGACACATTGATTAAAATTGTAGGTCGCAGGGGAGGGGGCTGCCGTGCCTCCAGGCTCCCTCGAACCTTCGACGGGTCTCCACTCGACCTCGACCGGACGTATACTCCCTGTTCTGTTCTGTTTTGATATTATATCTTTGACCCTTCCTGTAACTGTTGCTTCTTCAGAACGGCCGTTCTCTACATATTTAGTCTAAGAGCTGGCTACGTTGGATAGGGGTCACTCGGTAAAGTGGGAATTTGATCTTTTATAGGTTCCGTTGTAACTGACATAGCGAGAGGCGGGCGGGCAGAAGGCACCCTGGAAGAATAAAATGAAGGTAGAGGGTTAATTTTTTTTACTAAAAAAAATTGTTAAGGTAAAGTGTTGAAAATTTGCAAGATAATCGGAGATAGTGCAAATAAGTAGAGAAAAAATTGGCAGAAGGCTAGGTGGAAAATAAAGAGTCGGCAGAAGGCGCTAATGTTGCAAAAATGTTTGCAGCAATTATGTGACTGAGTAAACTTCTGCCAATTTTTACATTTATTCTGTAACTCAAAATAACACTAGTTGCAAAACGGCAGAAGGCTAGTTGGAAGAATTAGAGTGATATGGCAAATAGTAAGTGCGTCGGTGGTCCACTCGAATAATCACTTTACCTGATATATTATATATTTTATTTCATCAAGTACACTGTCAGCATATTTTACGATAATTCAGCACACTGTTTGTCAATTGCCAGAAGTCAATTACGACGACATACCTAAATCAATAATTTTATTAATGAAAAAATATGACAACTAATTTCGTTTCTATTAAAATGATATATATAATTTTGAATATTGTTCGAAAATCGCTATTAAATCATGTTTGAATTTTCAGTATACCGTTAAATCAGAAGTCAGTTACGAAAACTTTAATGGTTATAGTATAATAACAAGGAAATAATTTTATTTTTCCTCGTAATACAATATATTATTATTACTAATATTAATTTTATATTAATCTTAATACTAATTTCATTTTATTTTATTTTTCACTAATAGTAATTATTTTATTTTAAATATTACATTACTCCATTATAAAACCTTCATTTTCCATTTTTTCATTAAAGTCAATATCCTCATCGCTGTCGTATACCATGTATACAAAAATATCTAGGCAAGCAAATAATAGAGACCTACCTATAAGGCACATAACGCATATAAGATAGAAGATAGATAGAGAGAAAGAAAGAAAAAAGAAATAAGAAAACGATAGAGTAGATGTTCAGAAAGGACCATATACCTGAATCTATGGTAGTTAACGCACTGACAACAACACTTCAGTGGAAAATTTCCAAATGTAAATGGAAAATACATTATATAGTTTTAAGGGTATACTGAAAATTCAAACATGATTTAATAGTGATTTTCGAAAAATAGTCAAAATTATAAATATCATTTTAATAGAAATGAAATTAGTCGTCATATTTGTTCATTAATAAAATTATTGATTTACGTATGTCTTCGTAATTGACTTCTGGAAATTGACAAACAATGTACTTAATTATCGTAAAATATGCTGACAAATTGCCAGAAGTGTACTTGATGGAATAAAGTACAGTGTGTCCGCGGATGGAGTCCCACTTGGGGACAAATAAATGGACCAAAAATTTAATTTTTCGACAAAAATCCATTCTTGATAAAAGCTTCTGCTTTTCGAAAAAATATGGTCTGCGGAGAGAATTTTTGATTTTTTTTATACAGGGTGCCCAAAAAATGCAAAAACATGAAATACCATCAAGAACAAACTAAGTACTTTTATTTTTTAAAATATCAAAAACTTTTACTTCGAAAAGTTTGTATCTTTTCAATAAAATCGGCCGACTTTGATTTTTTAAATTTTACCTATCTAAATCAAAGATCAAAGTCGGCCGATTTGCTTGAAAACTCACAGTCGGACACGTCTTTTAATTCTAAACAACTTAATGTTTCACACTTGGCAATCAAAAAAATCGAAGTTGGCCGATTTGTTTGAAAACTGACAGTCGGACACTCCCTTTAATTCTAAACTTTTGATATTTTTAAAAATAAAGGTAGTTTATTCTTGATAGTATTTCAAGTTTTGGTTTTTTTTTGACA
Source organism: Pseudeuparius sepicola (assembly GCA_963920635.1). Lineage (NCBI taxonomy): Eukaryota > Metazoa > Arthropoda > Insecta > Coleoptera > Anthribidae > Pseudeuparius > Pseudeuparius sepicola. Next base: position 48,652,332 of record OY987298.1, read on the forward strand.
CCTTGTATAAAAAAATCAAAAATTCTCTATGTTGTCCTCTTGGGGACTCCATCCGCGGACACACTGTATAATATATCAGGTAAGTAATTATTCGAGTAGGCCACCGACGCACTTACTATTTGCACAGACTAACGAGTAATACAGACAAATCCTTAGCGATATGTGTCAAAAGGAGACTCGCTTTTTAGCGAAATATCTTCTGAATACATGAATAATGTGCATTTTATTTGATTGTACATTAACCTACATTGCGAAGAGATAGTATTAGAACCAAATTTATCCTTAAAATACTGTCTGTCTTTCTGTAAATTGAAATGGAAACTCGCTTATTTCTGACACATGTCCGTAAGGAGGCTTCTGTTGCAAAGCTATTTATTCTGTGCTATTTGCCACATCTCCCTAATTCTTCCAACTAGCCTTCTGCCGTTTTGCAACTAGTGTTATTTTGAGTTACAGAATAAATGTAAAAATTGGCAGAAGTTTACCCAGTCACATAATTATTGTTGCAAACATTTTTGCAATATTAGCGCCTTCTGCCGACCCTTTATTTTCCACCTAGCCTGCTGCCAATTTTTTCTCTACTTATTTGCACTATCCCCGATTATCCTGCAAATTTTCAACACTTTACCTTAACAATTTTTTTACGAAAAATAATTGCATGTTTAACCCCCTACCCTCACTTTATTCTTCCAGGGTGCCTTCTGCCCGCCCACCTCTCGCTATGTCAGTTACAACAGAACCTATAAAAGATCAAATTCCCACCTTACCGAGTGACCCCTATCCTACGTAGCCAGCTCTCTGCCTAATTTAAATCAATAAAGAACTATTTGAGAAATTGTTGTTCCCAAGACAGAATAAGCAATTTAGCATTACTTTGTATAGAAGCTGAAAAAGCTGAAGTAATGGATAAAAAAGTTCATCGACTTCTCCTGCACTAAAGACTATGATATCATCTAGGTATTGTACATTAGGGTGGCAAACTCATTGTGCATCTATCGCCTAAACTTTTTTTGTTTGAAAGGCCTTCGAAAACTGCTTCTTTTGACCTTTCTACCATTATCAGGATAGAAATTCAAGGCCGGCTACGATTTTTGTATACCCCCGATTTTCACGAAAACCTTTTAGCGTTTTTTTTATTTAAAGCCTGAGATCACAGAGTTAATCATAACACCACGAAACCCCCATATACCAAATTTAAACGAAAGATATACAGGGAGTTCCATTCTGCAGGGTGTCAAAGTTGAGCAAAGTAGGAATTTTAAAGGCATCTACTGGCGGGTAAAGTGTGATATGAAATCCCTTCAAAACAGTTGAATAGTCAACAGGACCACTCAAATGTTTTTGTGCAAAGATTTAATACAAATATATACACAGTATTCTCCTCTGGGCCATCTCAAAATGCTGAAATTTTAAAAAACTTTAGACGGATCAAGAATGCTCTGGAATCATTGAGAAAATATTAATAAACGCAATATTTATTTATGTACCAAGGCACTGAAGTTCAACTTTTTATGGCTCATGTGGAATTTAGTTGCCGAGGCATCTGGCCGAGGCAAATAAACCACATGAGTCATAAAAAGAACTTCAGTGCCGAGGTACATATTATATTTTTTTTAAATGGGAAAAAAAAGTTTTATAGGCTAAAAAATAATCATAAGGGATCACCCGTCCATGAACCGACTACGCGCGGCGTTGCTTGACTTTAACAATAGGGAAGTTGACAATTTTCCAATGTTGGCATAATTAGTTTCCTTTTGCGGCTCAGATTAGCGTAAAGCGATTAAAAAAAATTAAAATGTTTTATTTACTGTAGAAACTTTATTGTTCTTATAATATAACGGTTTTTCCGAAAATTACGTTATCATTTTGATGTACCACGTACATAAAATGCCGTGTTTTCTTCTGTGGTTAGATGTGCAACAACGCGGGATAGGTACAATGTGTGATTGTTTGGAATGCTGGCAGTTTGGGGTAAAAAATCGGGTCTCTGATCCCTTCTGTTAGGAAACAATATCGCACTGCCTTTTGGAGATTTGAGATTTCTATCACAAATGTGTTGTTTTCTGCTAATTGTTAAAAAAAACTGTGATATTTTCATTCAGAGTACACTTCTTTATGTCATGTATGTGTAGTATTGTATTGTATTTTACAATAATATAAATAATAATTATCCCATTTCAGTAGCGTATGGTGAAATTTCTCTTTTACTAAATAAACAATTAATTGCTTTCCTTCATTCCAGTACACCGAAAAGGACATAATATAATATACCCAACATGTTAACGAGTGTGTTATTACTTAGATACTAAAGCACAAGAACTATGGCGAGACCACAGTATTGTGACCATATACTTATCTGGTAACTCTCACATGGTTCTACAGAAATAGTATCCAGCAATGGCTTAAACAATATAATATAAAATATAAAAGTCTGATATAAAAAATATATTATCTTAGAGACGAAAATAAAAGTTCTTCCGCCTTCTAATTTAGCACACGTTTGATAATGCCGGAATTCACTGGCGGCGATAAGGCACCCGCAGAGCCCGCCGTGCGGGGGGGGGGGGGGGGGCAGCTCCGGAAGGGGCCCCTAAAAACTGATCTATCCACTAATATTAATTTTTGCAAAATATTAAGGCTATTAGCGTTGACTGACGTATTAATACTATTAGGCTGAAAATCGGTGTCGACCAAACGACTTGGAAGATTTTTATTTCAGGAAACAATTAGCAGATTGTGAGGAAATTATTAAAACACCCCGAAAAACACGAAAAAAAAATGCAATTTTTTGTCAAATTTTGTGCGTTTATTTGAAGTGCCTTTAGTTTCTCTTTTAAACTCGTATAGAGGTAATTATTACGAAAAATATTTTTTTCACTTCTGTTGTTCGCGCCCCTGTACACTGTGAATTAAGATTTGTGATTTTATGTATTAACCTTTTATGTGCCACGTTTTTTATCTTCCCTGCATATTTAATTTGGACCAATTTTTACGGCTTTTGCCGGCCGGTTGTGTGTTTGTAGCAGATAGCGTCAATTAACTTTATTTAGATCAATTTTTCTGAAATTAATTTATACCTACTTAATTCTACACTAGTAAAAGAGCTATTTCGATTGATTTTTTTTCCAAGTTACGGATTTAGGGGCCATTTTGAGATTAGGGGGTTTAGTATGCCGTCCGTCCCTGCGTTGGTAGCTCCGTTTTAATTACTGTTAGGACAAATAGCGGAATTTTGAATTTTTATATACAACCAATAGATCAATTCTGCGACGTCACGTGATGTTTTTTTTTACTAAGCACCAGACAGATTTTAGCAATGGTGAGATTTTATACTTAAAGCAATTAGTAAATAAGGGTATTTGTATTATTTGGAGTGTCGGAGTCCCTTTAATAATGTTCTTTGGAAAAAAATTTTTGGTAATATAAATATCAAGATAAATATATTTATTATGTAATATTAAATCATGTCCCATATTTATGGAATAAAATATGAGAGATTATACATGCCCAGTTTTTGTTAAGCTACCTACGCTATAATACTCCCTATAATACAGAACATTTACTTAAACAAAAACTTAAAATAAAATTTATATATCCGAGGTTTTTTCTAATAATTTATTATCTTAGCTTTTACATTATTGCTTTGTATAGTAGCAGTGACTTAGTACCTATTGCATAATTAATCCATAATCCATAATAGATCCAATAAAATTAGTCGGCATAAGAGAGATAAGTTTAGTGACATAAACTTCGCCTGCAGTATGTATAGATCTCGGCCAATAATCATGTTTTCTAGATCATATCACCTCTTCACATCACTTTCAAAATCACCATAGTACATACTTGTCTCTGTTTCTCAGAAAATTCTTAGAAAAACGACCGAAACAAAGTTCAAAACACTTCATACTAGGTACGTTAAAGCTATTTTCCAGGTATTCTAGGCAGATTTTCAAACTTAATTTGTTATTATAACTCTAAAGAAGCATTGTCATTGCTATAATAACAGTTGATTTAAATGGTCTTAAATTCTCGGAAAAAAGTTGACCTAAAATTTAATAATTTTTTAAAAATTCTTCCTCCAAATCACAAAACATAACCGATAAGTCTTCTTCTCCCTAAACCACAAAACAAATTTGATGGTCAGCTGAATAATTGTAGACCAGCAATCAGGATTATTTGAACACCTGTCACTTTGCTTTCAGCAATATTCGGCCCTACATATAATGACGTATTTTTACATTCGGCCCTCATTCGGAAATTCAAATTTTATTTTCAAATTATGGGCTTTGGAAATAATTAATAGAACAACAACACCTATATGTAGACATGTTTATTAATCATGGTCTTTTTTAACACCGCTGTTTTCAAAATTTTGTAGAAGGAAACAACCCTATTGCTCTACCTAGGTCAAGTATGACTAGACACGGCACTTTCTGACAGAAAATCCAAACTGCCTGTTGTGCAGCCTCCATGTAAAATAGATTGATGTTGAAACCTACTCAAAAATATTTATACTGAAAGATTGCCCTGCTATAGGTAACAATTTCGCAATGTGTAGGTACGAAAAGTTAAATGGGCCTTATTGGCCGAGTTTTGAATATTTGGTCACTTTTGACGGGCGATGGCTCCGCGTCTGACGTTTGATGTTTACATCTCGCCAAGGCCTACTTATTGAAAAAATCGTACAATAATGGGCTTCTTCAGTGCTGATTTCTGAGCTTTTAATGACGATTTTGGGACACTTCACTGCCGATTTCAAGAAAAAGTAATTTAGATATTTCTGAACAAAATGCCAACCAACAAATAAAAACAATTTAAATTATTGGACCTTTCTCAATAAAGTCGCAGTCTAAGATGACACAGTTTCTGTGCGTTTCCTGTTGTGGCACCCCAGCCACCTTTACTGATATGGACTTACTGACTGACTTTTAGTTCGTTTATAGTGTCTGGGGCAGTTTTGATATACTCGATTTTTGACCCGTATAAAGTTCCAAAAATTCAGTACTTTGAGATGGTATAGAGAATAACACCCTCTATATTTTGTATTGGACATTTGCACACCAACACTTTGAGTGGTCCTGTTGACCATTCGACTGTTTTGAGGGGATTCCATGGCACACTTGGCAGATGCCTTTAAAATACTTATTTTTCCTAAAATTTTGACTCTCTGCAGAATGGAACTCCCTGTATAGTTTTTGTTCAAATTTGGTATATGGAGGTTTTGGGGTGTTTTGGTTAACGCAGTCTGATCAGATTTTAAATAAGAAAACCGCTAAATGGTTTCCGTAAAAATCGAGGGTATAAATAAAATCGCAACTCGCCCTGGGTTTGCATTTTAAAAATGGTAAAGACGTTTTTATTTACTAAGAAATAAAAGTTTGTGATAGTTTCACCTTCATGTGTGTTTTTTTTTTCAATATGAGGGGGTTCAAATTACATTTTGGCGGGGCGGGCCTAAAATTTGAAGCTATAGCCCACTGTAATTCTAAACCTAATATGGCGGACAACCAAAAATGGCAGATTACCCTTTACTTCACTACCGCCTTGATATTGGTATCAAATGAAAAAATCGACGAGTAACATGCCATAAGCTACGTAATGTCATTCTAAACCCATTGTGGTGGACGCCCTAAGATATCCACCAAAAAATGATTCTCCGACCCAATAATATCAAGGAGTTTGTATGTGCCGAGAACTGAAGGGCACGGGGGTGGGTAAAGTACAACCACCCGAGGACTGATTAGTCAAATTTTATGTATTTTTTTTGTAAATTGAGAAAGTAAAATATTTTTCCAATTGTGTGAAATTAAAATAATTAAGTAATTAAAACTAAAAAGTAAAAAATAAATTTATTAAAAAAATAAAAACAGTGGTTTCTTTTAAAACCAATCGTATCTACTATTAAAGTAGAAAATATTTTTGTTCCGTGATTATAAGCTGATCAGAATAATTTTTAGTATTTGTAAAAAGAAAGCCATTGGGAGCCCAGTTCCTGTTATGTAAAAATAAATTTTATCACAATGCTGATTATTATTGTTAATAAGGCTAATCACAATAATACTCAAGAAAATAAATAGTGTTATTCAATACCTTGTACAAATATACAGGGTGAGTCTTTCACCCTACAAAAAATTTTAACCAGGTGTAAAATTGAACCCTCGAAAATAAAAAAGAGAAATAACTATTTTTGAGAAATATTACCTACCTTTTAAAAATTTTAAAATAATATTAAAATTTTTACGAAGTGCAGCAACATTGCAGGCTTTAAATTAGAACGGTCGATGGAACAATGGCCAAAGTAAACGGTTCCAAATCTTTAAAAAAAAAGGGGAAAATTTTTTTTGAGTTAAAATAACTTCATAGGCGTGTTCGCCAGGAGTTCAACTTATCCCTAGTTAAAATTTTTATACGAGTCAAAACTCACCCTGTATAATAACTTCACCAGAAAAAATTTTAAAGTTATAGGCGAAGAATTCTACTAGGCTTTACTTGTGGGCAAAGAAGTAATATTTTATGAGCGCCCAATGGTTTTATATGAGAAAACTTCATCCCTCTTTCTCTACAATAGCAGCTACTCTTATTGGGTCCTAAAATGGCGGGGCATTTAATCTTTGAGGCGACAAAAATTCTTGGATAATTCGATAGGCTTGGATGACACGTTATTAAAATATTGAATACTGTGTGGGAAAACAATTTTTGATTGTTTCTTTTGGCCATAACTTTTTTGTTTAACAACCGATTTTAAAAAAGAAGCATTTTTATTGACAGAAAGCTTCAAAATAGCCCATTTTTAAAATCCAACAAGGCAGCTAAGTTTAAATTTTGCTCTTTGTTTGGGCTAATTATCTAGAAGAAAATTCCATACCTACCTTTTTTGACCAATCAGAGGCTCGTTTTTTGCTTCGTTGTAATATAAATATTCTCACTTGCTCTAGGCAGCAGGAGGTGGTTACAGCGGAAATTTTTTTGACAAATGTCATTATTATAATGCGACATTGTAACAATTAGATACCCGACAAAAATTTTAATAATAATAATTTCGTTTAATTTACGTGTAGGTACGTAATTTTCTTACCGAATCCCCCACGTTCTTGAATTAATCTCCGGAAATTTTTCTCTAACACGAATTTTTTAAGAAAATTATCCCCCGTCGCTACGCGACTCGTGATAATTTTCAAAAAATTCGTGTACTCGAAAAATTTCCGGCAATAATTCAAGCACTAGGGCGATTACTAGTGAAAAAATGTCGAAATGTTAAAACCATTACAAGAAGTCAATAAAATGAACCTTCCTTTACATGTTAAGATCACTGCGAAGAAAACCGGCCCTTCAGCTATTTCGAAAGATCTATAACGTCACTGCATTTTTTTTAATATCAGCTACAATTTTTTAATTGTTGTTTCAAAGAATAATAATGCTTCTTTGGGATTACTACGGTTTTCTAGGGTTTTCTCTATCGAGAAAAGTCGGTCCTTGTCCTTGCCACAAATGGCAACAAAGACAAAATAATAGTAATTGCCACCCCTCCCCCCGCACAAGCATTAATTGCTTTTGGGGTACTGGAGTAGGTATTGTGAGGGTAAGAATTATTATTATTATACCGCAGGACTAAAATACCGAAGGGAGAAACTCTGGTATTATTTCAGAAAATAGTTGGAGGTTAGCATCGCAGAATGTCTTGGAAAATGGAAAATGAAAAAAAGATAGGAAAATATTAGAGCAGGGGGAGCATGAAGCTATTATATATACATTATACAATTAATTAAGTAGGTCTATGCATGCTTCTGGTTTCAAGCAATTCGCTTATCTTAATAGCAGTCGGCCAACATAACAATATAAAAAAAAATATTTTACAGAATTGATGCCATTCAAGGAAGTTCATGTTCATATGCACTATGCACATTCATCGTTACAGTGAAAGGAATGCTACCACAGAATAAATAGCGTTATTGCCGTAAGCATTTAAATAATTAAATCAAGTATACCATAATGAATTTATCGGCCGTGTTTCTAAATTTTTTTGATTCCATCCTTCTCTAAAATGTTAAAACTCATGAAATTGATTACATAATACAACTATTACAGATTGCACGTGTACAGGGTCTTCACGCGAAAACTCCGACCTATTATTTCACCAATTTTTGCAAATAGAAAAAAAAGGTTTTATATAATAGTATCGGGCTTTAGAAAGGTAGACTTGTGGCTTATACGGGGTGTATCGTAAAAGTGGGACAAAATATATTTTTGGATATTTTAAAAGAGTTAATTTTTCCGATTGCAACGATATATATAACATGTTGGTATTTGCGTTTCCCTTTAGCAAGTTATGTAGACCTAAATTTACAAAAAAAAAATCATTTAAGAGACCGCAGTTAGCCATGAAATTAAGTTGGATTTTCTATAGTTATGTTAGATTATTTCTTACTTACTTTATTAGTAAATCAAAATAACAACAAAATTGTAATAAATTTTAAAAATTTCTTCCCACCAACTTTTTTAACTAAACATCCTGACGAAAAAGTAAAAATGATGGATATTGAATATTTATATATTTGTTGTAGAAAAAAGTAACAACGTTATCTTATTCAAGATCACACTGTATCGAATTTTATTATTTTAGTAAACAGGGTGCACAAGAAGCTTAAATCTGATTTTGAAGAATTATTACGAAAAACTTTTACAAATGGACGCATTTCTTTTATTAAAAAAAAACACACCTCAACATTAACAGATTCTTGTATTAGAAAAATTTGATTATATTTTGAGTTACTTTTTGGTACAACCTGGGAAATTTTTAAGTTTTTCTTAACATCCCATATACAGTGTCACCATTAAAGTGTGCGCATATGGGATTTGGGTTGGGAATTGCTTTGGTTAAAATTAACATTAACATTAACAGTTGTGGCCAAGGGATCTTTGTTAGCTGTCAAATTTAACATTTGTTGCATAAAGTGGCGGAAAGTGGCATTACTAAATCGAATTTGAAAAAAAATAGTTGAAAAGATGTTTCTACTGCGATTTTGATTATGGATTCGACATTTCGCACATGCACTTTGAAAGTTCAAGGTTTACATCCTTATCATCTCAAAAAGGAATATTTGCTAAGAAGAGTAGTGTTTTGTGAATGGTATAGGGAAAAGTGCACTGCAAATGATATTTTTGGCAAAAATGTGTTTGAGGCCGCATTTATACAGTGTGCGCAATACTCATATCAATTGATAAAGAGAATCTTGTTGGACCACATATTTTTGAAGGGCGGCTAAACGGAACTATGCACCTGGACCTTCTGAGGAATAATCCAGTGTGACGGTGCTCCGCCCTACCGATCAAGAATAGTTCGAAAGTGGCTAGATGAGAATTTTCACGATCAATGGATCGGACAAGGAATTCCTGTTGCCTGGCCACCAAGGTCACCGGACTTAAATCCATGTGATTTTTTTTGTGGTATCACATGAAACAAATTGTTTACTCGACTCCTGCAAATACATTAGAAAAGCTACGAGCTCGTGTAGCCGCTGCGAATGAAATAAAAAAATAGCCACGATCCATTAGCTACAATAAAAGTATAGATATAGCTACATGTAGCAAAAAGTTGAAGCTTGTATTAGGAATGGAAACATTTTGAACAATCTCTATGAAAAAGTTACGTGGTTAAGAGGTAGTGAGCTGGGTCGTGAAAGAATTGTTGTGAAAAGTGAAAACAAATTAGTGAAGAGGTAGATTATTACTATGTACATCACGGTGAGTCTTGATATTACTTATAGATATATTTTCAACGAATTATCTGACGGTATGGCAATGCTGCAGTAGGAAGTCATCGATTCTAAAATTCGGGAAATTTTTTGAAAGGCCATAACCTTTTACTGTTTGCACATTAAGAAAACTTTCATGGGTGCTCTTGGGATCCAATCCTACAGTCATTTAAAATTTATGTACTAATCAAAGTTACACCCTGTATATTTTTTAAAAATAATGGTCGTCGAAACTGAAAAACTAAAAAGTTAGGTTACATATCTTTCAAACGGCTGGATATAGGTAACATATACGGAGTATTTCATCTTCAGTGCGAACACCCCCGTAAAATTTGAATTCTCCATCCGATTTTAGCCGCGTTTCTTTCTAAAAATAGGGCACAAAAAACTCTACGTTGGCACAAAATTTCAGGTCTTAATGTCAATTTTCAAAGCCTACTACAAATTTTTTTTCTATTAAAAAATGACGAAAACCATATAGCGATTTTTTTATTTAAAATATGACAGCACAGCGTTAATCAGAACAACCTAAAACCCATTTATACCAAATTTGAACAAAAAATATACAGGGAGTTCCATTCTGCAGACTGTGAAAGTTGATCAAAATACGAATTTTAAACTCATCTGGCGAGTCAAGTGTGCCATGGAATTACTTCAAAACAGTTGGATGATGAACAGGACCACTCACAGTGTCGATGTGCAAAGATCCAATAAAAAATATACAAGGTGTTCTTCTCTGTAGCAACTCGAAATGCTGAATTTTTTAAACTTTATACAGGTCAAAAATCGAGTATATCAAAACCACCCCAGACATTACAAACGAACTAAGTCTAAAAAATACAGAAGCCTGACAGTCAGTAAGTCCATACGAGTTAAGGTGGCTGGTGTGCCACAACAGGAAACGCACAGAAAATGTATCATCTAGACAGTGACTTTATTGATAAAGGTCCAACAATTTGAATTGTTTTTATTTGTTGGTTGGATGATGTAAAGAAATAAATTGCTTTTGTATTTATTAATATTTAGTCAATGATTCCAGAGCACTCCTGACCAATATAAAGTTTAATAAAAATTCAGCATTTTGATATCGCTCAGAGAAAAAGACCCTGTACATTTTTGTATTGAATCTTTGCACACCAACACTTTGAGTAGTCCTGTTGATCATTCATCTATTTTGACGGGATTCCATGGCACACTTGACTCTCCAGATGCCTTTAAAATTCCTATTTTGCTCAATTTTGACACCCTGCTGAATGGAACTCCCAGTATTTTTTTTTTCAAATTTGGTATACGGGGGTTTTAGGTTGTTCTGATTAACGCTGTGGTGTCAGATTTTAAATAAAAAAATCGCTAAATGGTTTTCGTCATTTTGTACTAGAAAAAAATTTGTAGTAGGCCTTGAAAATTGACATTAAGACCTGAAATTTTGCACCAACGTAGAGTTTTTTGTGGCCTATTTTTAGAAAAAAACGCGGCTAAAATCGGATGGAGAATACAAATTTTACGGGGGTGTTCGCAATTAAGATGAAACACCCTGTATATAGGTATTGGTAAAATCGGAATATAGCATAGATTCCAAAAACACAAAATAAAAATAGATAGGTACAGTTTTTGGTTAACGAGACGGAATAGATATTTATTTCATTTTTGTTGTGTTTATGAGGTTACTTTTATGTTTTTTTTTTATTCTGTGATAGGAGTTATGTATTTTTTTTTTAAGTTTACCTAAAAAACATTTTTCATTTTATAAATAAATGTTTTTTCTATTGGAAAATACAATACTTCATATTTTTTCGATTTGCCCCTCCCCTTAGAAAAACATGGATACGCCCATGCTACATGCCCAAAATAAAAATAAAACATTTTCCAACTTTCAGTGAAATTTATTCTATAATATATATTTATTATGAAAGTTATAAAAGTAGATAGTTAGGACTATCATGTCAACAATAGAAATACTGCGCACTCTATAGACAGAAGAAGTCATTCGGTTACCTACTGGACTACATGCGTTGAGTGCAGGATATAGGAAACGAAACAAAAAACAGCTGGCTATCAAATCTCTTCCCAAAACACAGAGGTGGTTACAAATTCAACGCAAGTTATTATGGTCACTTACCACTTACCTAGATCATACCTCTGCGTTTATGGGAAAAATTTTAGATTTGACAATCGTTATCTCTGTTAAAAATTAGTTCACTCAACGCATCAGGGTGTGACAGGGAAGGCGCCAATGAGGAGAAAGGTCGAAGCGTTACTTTGTCCTCATTGGAGGGAACATTTACAGGTACCTTGAAGAACAACATTTAACAGATAGGTAGGCAACAGTAAAATTAAATACTCTACTGACCTTACTACTGTCTAATATGACACTGACTGAAGTCGACTGAAAAAAGAAAAACGAATTATTAATCCCCCAAAAACATTGCCGCGGTTTTTGAACGCCCATTGATAACGAGCTTTTGAAGACACTACATAGGTATGTTCCTGTTATAAAAATAGAAGGAAACAACATTTGTAGAGATAAAGGTAACTATTGTTCCACCATTTTGGTACGTAGTGTTTCAGAAAAGGTTGGGAAACACTATAGTGCACTGATGATTCTTGTTAGATCTCATGTGTTTTGCCCTATACATATAACTCTAGCATTTTTCAACAGTTTTGATTATTCTTGGTTTATTTCCAACTCTATATCTGCATAGGTGGGAAGAAGGTATAAGTAGGTATCTATTAAAGAAAACATAAAAGGAATTTAAAAGTAGAGTACCTATCTCACAATATTAAGTGAAAATCTAGATTTAGAATATATTTTTATTTAACATTTTCTCAAAAAAAAAGTACATGGTTCTCTCTTGGGTGAAAGTAAGATCTTTTATCGAACGCTAGATATAATACGCATACTTGACCCATACTTGACGCATACTTGACTCATACTTAACGCACACTTTTCTGCTGCGCCGATATCATTTTTAAGCATCAGTTTTTATCAAAAGTGACAAAGGGGCACAAGCCTTTACATCTTGTGATTATAATATAGTCATTACCAGGGCTAACTGTAAGGACAATTCCTGCTGCAATAATTAATTAAACGCTAATGTAAATGATTCAAAAACCTTATATTATGCGAAGAGTCGAATATAACATTCTTTCACAAGAATATGGTATAGGTATAACTTTAACGTAAGCAAATGTAGGTATATATCTACTGATTTGATACTATTATCTCAGTGAATAGAGACCGTCATTGTTTGGTTATTTCATTAAATGACTAGTCTACTATATAACTATAACATAAACGAAACACATGTTACATTATTTCCGGAATATTAAGGATTCAGTGTCAATATTCTATAAAATATAAAAACATAAAAGGAATTTAAAAGTAGAGTACCTATCTCACAATATTAAGTGAAAATCTAGATTTAGAATATATTTCTATTTAACATTTTCTCAAAAAAAAAGTACATGGTTCTCTCTTGGGTGAAAGTAAGATCTTTTATCGAACGCTAGATATAATACGCATACTTGACCCATACTTGACGCATACTTGACTCATACTTAACGCACACTTTTCTGCTGCGCCGATATCATTTTTAAGCATCAGTTTTTATCAAAAGTGACAAAGGGGCACAAGCCTTTACATCTTGTGATTATAATATAGTCATTACCAGGGCTAACTGTAAGGACAATTCCTGCTGCAATAATTAATTAAACGCTAATGTAAATGATTCAAAAACCTTATATTATGCGAAGAGTCGAATATAACATTCTTTCACAAGAATATGGTATAGGTATAACTTTAACGTAAGCAAATGTAGGTATATATCTACTGATTTGATACTATTATCTCAGTGAATAGAGACCGTCATTGTTTGGTTATTTCATTAAATGACTAGTCTACTATATAACTATAACATAAACGAAACACATGTTACATTATTTCCGGAATATTAAGGATTCAGTGTCAATAGGAAAAGCAATATTATTATAAACATTATACTGACGATTGCATGTCAAGGGTAATACAGGGTATTCCACATAAGAACGTCAAACTTGAATAACAACCATTTAGTAATGGACAAAGAATTAAAAAATTAAAAAGAAACATAATAAAATAAAAATAGAACGGTGATCATTTTCAACAATTTCTAAAATAACTCTTCAGTGCAGTTTATATTGTTATTCCTGTTGTTTATATTCTTTTTCCATTAAATGGTTGTTATTCAAGTTTGACGTTTAATTTCATAGCTACTTTTGAATTTTCAAAGATTTTAAATATCACAGCTGCAATACGTGTTTTCAGTTATTGCCGTTTTTGGCGAAAACGATAAAGGTTTTCGAAAAATAACAAGAGTAAAAAAAGTTTTAGAATTAAATTCTTCATAAAGTAACAATTTTGTAAGTCCGCCAACGGACAAAAAAATTCTGTCACATTTTTAAGGTGCATAACTCTGTATCAACCCTTTAAAACGGTACAATTAAACTATGTTTTCTGTCGATTAATGCCCTTGGTATACCCGCAACGTGTACCAAATTTGGTTTTTCCAAGTTAAAAAATAACTGAGATATGCTCCTGCTCTGTGTCGGTTCTTATGCGGAACACCCTGTATATCACTCATAATTAATTCGTTGCTATTATTCTAGTATCTATAATACAAACAAACAAATAACAGACTATTACTCAATTATGATCAATTTAAAGTCCCTGCCCTCCCCTCCGTAAGTACACTCACAGATAACGTAACCTTATCTGTGGTACACTACTTTATGTCGACTCTCCAGAAAAGTGTTACCCAAGTCAAAAAATGTTCGAGGTCGGCACTTTCCAAGTATTTAAATCAAAGGAGGCCCACCTTCCGTTACAGCTCTGTCTCGGCCTTCTTTTGTCATAATGAAAGTTACTATTCATGGCCAACTACGAAAACTATGGCCAAAATTCGGAAAAATTAGAAAATTTAAAAAAAAATTCTAATTTTTCCTCTTTTGGGTTCGAAAATTAAATTATTTGTAAAAAAAATTTATTAGATGTATCTTATAATGCAAAATGTCCCATTCAATTTGATGTGTCACACTTGCATTTATTTACTACACATACTTAAGAACAAAATATTGGAATTTTTCGTATGGGGTTACCTAAACAGGAAAGTTTACACAACAGCTCAGCAAAATACCTATGTAATACTAAAATGCTGAAGCTGAAAAGATGAGATGTTGAAGAATGTGTTATTGTTTGTTGTGAAAAGTAGGTGTTCATACTGAGGTTTTATTGTAAAGTGCAATATTTTGTTATTGTCATTTTTAAGATAATTATTATTGCTTTGGCATTACCATTATCAAAATGTTAAGTGTTACGTTAAATTGAAAAAGTTAAATATTTTTAATTTGTTTTCATAAGAGAAAAGAATGTCTGCGAGGTGCGCATTGTTTTATTATTTAAAATAACAATTCTGGATTTGTTCGATACTCTAATAAGCGCATATAAACCACACAAGTCTACTTGAAATTAACGTCATACTAGATTATTTATTTCCATTGGTAACTAGAACTTATGCAAATCAAATTAAATGTGGTATCTCGCTTTATAAAAAATTCGTCATTAATATTTTTTCCATCAAATAATTTAATTTTTGATTCCAGGAGAGCTCACATTTAGTAATATCTAATATTTCAAAACTGATGTAATATTATTTGGATTATCACGTTTGTCGTAAATAATTTTCATATTAAACTTGTGTACCTCTAAAAATAAAAAAGTTACAGAGCTATAATAATTTTGATTTTTTTAGATTTGTTCTGTCAAATAACATCCGAGATATTTTGAGTAAGCCTCTTATACAAGGTGTCTCACCACGAACTGCATCGATCGATATCTCAAAAAGTATACATAGAATTTTTTTGAAAATTTGGCAGCTGACCAATGACGATGAGTACTATTCATCTAAAATATTTTCAAAATGGCGGAACTCAACCGTTTTTGAGATATTTGCCATTTTAGAGAAACAATGACAGATGCAGACCCGTACTTAATTGACAGTTTCTTCATAACGGCTACATATTTCGGAACGTGCTCTTGGCTTTTGTAGTCAAAGACTTGGAGCAGAGAAATACCATAAAGAAAGGTTTCGATCTTGTACAGGGTGCTCCCAAAAAATTATTCAAATATTAATTCAAAAAATGCCAAAAACCATAATTTTCAAATGGAAATCCCCATTTTTTTGTAGTAGCCGTATTCAGCACAAAAAATTAGGGCAAGTTTTTGTTTGGTTCCCTATACATAAATGTTATCATTTTCGATTTATTTTCAAAAAACTAATTTTCCACTTCTCCATCAAGGGGGCGTTTTTTTAAGTTTGATAAATCTAGTTGGCCATGGTTGATTCT
Source organism: Pseudeuparius sepicola (assembly GCA_963920635.1). Classification (NCBI taxonomy): domain Eukaryota; kingdom Metazoa; phylum Arthropoda; class Insecta; order Coleoptera; family Anthribidae; genus Pseudeuparius; species Pseudeuparius sepicola. The sequence continues at coordinate 48,668,465 of OY987298.1, forward strand.
ACGATTGTCAGAGAATGAAGAAATGTCATTTAGTGTAAAATTATTGTAAACAATGCCGGCATGGTTAAATTACACAAACGACGACTATTTAAATTTATGAAGTGGAAAATTAGTTTTTTGTAAATAAATCGAAAATGATAACATTTAGGTATAGGGAACCAAACACAAACTTGCCCTAATTTTTTGTGCCGAATACGGCTACTACAAAAAAATGGGGGTTTCTATTTGAAAATTTTGAGTTTTTGGCATTTTTTGAATTAATATTTGAATAATTTTTTGTGAGCACCCTGTACAAGATCGGAAACTTTCTGTATGGTATTTCTCTGCTCCAAGCCTTTGACTATAAAATGCCAAGAGCACGTTACGAAATATGGAGCCGTTATACAGAAACTGTCAATGAAGTACGAGTCAGCATCTGTCATTTTTTCTCTAAAATGGCAAATATCTCAAAAACGGTTGAATAGGACATGATACATGAAATGTACCTAGAATTTTCCGTAGAATCCAAAAATGCAATAAAATATAGGGTGTTCCATTTAAAATGACGAAGTTGTCATCGACTTCCGGTATAACCTGAAGTGTCGCCATTTTGAATATGATATGATGAATAGTACTCATTGACATTGGTCAGCTGCCAAATTTTCAAAAAAATTCTATGTTTACTTTTTGAGATATAGATCCATGCAGTTCGTGGTGAGACACCCTGTATAAACCACCCTGTATCCATGTTCCTTCTTTTTGAGGCGATTTTATCGTATGGTGAATGCGGTGTTATACGAATGTGGTCCTGTCGAGAAGTGGACGTGGCGATAGTTGGGAGTGCTGGGGAGTGCACTTTTACAATGATAATTTTTGTCTAGCGGAAATTCCGTCAAAGACGAGCAGTGGCATAGAACGTAATATTATTATAGTGATTTTAAGGAAGAAGATCAATTACTGCCATCGAATTAATATTTAGTATGGAAGTCGCACGAAGGATAAATTCAATGCATTTGTAGCATTTTGAATATAAACACGTTTATACGTATGTACCTACATATTTATAGTTAGTTTATTATTTTAAGTGCATAACTAAAACCTAAAAATGTAGTCAAATTTCATGAATGTATTTAATCTAAACACTGACAGGAAAAAACACACTCATAAAACTATATTGTATTTTAAAGAACGATTACTAATACCTAATAACGCAAAATAGATGGAAATTAAAAATAATAAAGAAAAAACTGGAGAATAATACGACTGACACAGATGAAGTAAGATTTACTTACTCAAGTTTGGTTGCCAGTTTCTCTCTAAACTCCTTCCACACTACTTATAAATTATATCATTATATTTACACGCTTCATACAGCAGATTACAAAATAGTAGTGCATACAGGGTGTCCCAAACTCGCCACCCCAGGGTTATTATAGGCAAACAAAAACAGCCAGTACAAATTTGACCTGTGGGTTTCTTGTAGGACCATTCAAGCTCCCTTTCGGGCCAAAAAGATAGTTTTTAGGAATTTGTAAAATATAGGTTTTGACGTCATCAAATATATTTTTCCAAAGACCATACCTGTTTATCTTTACATTTGGAAAGAGCACTTTTTTCTGATAAACTTTCGTAAATATGTTTTTGATATCTGGTTTCGTTAAAAAGTTATATGCGTATTATTTGTAAAAATATGGAAAAGATACCATGGTAATTTTGTAATAAAAATCGAGTTAGCCATAACTTATGAAGGAATATTTTTGACAGAGACAATTGACCGATGCTCGGACAGATATTTTATGGAAAAAGTAATAAAATTTTATTATTAGTTATAAAAATATGACTGTATGAACGCCTTTTTAAGAAAAACTGTTATTGGTGTTACTTTTTTCTATTAAATCATCCATATTCCGGGACGGAATTTTGTAAACTAGGTTTATCAGAAATTTTCATAAATAGAAACCCAATAGAGTTAGGTCTGGCGACTTTTCTGGTCATTTTATGAGGCCATTTATCCCAATCCATTTGTTTCCAAACTCATTATTTAGAAATTCTTTACACGCTTTGTGTGGTGGAGCTCCGTCGTGTTGAAACCACATGGTTCTTCTTACATGCAAATATTGTAACACGTGGACTGTTGCATCATTGTTGGGAACTATTCTTCTAATTGATTTGCCTTTGCGGGTAGAAAATGCATTTTGGTTCTCCCTTAAGATTTTTTCTAATCGAATAACTAACGGCTCTTCTAGCATTTTTTTTAGCTTCTCCATAGACTAATATAACATATCAACTTTTTCAATGTGTGTTACCATTATTGAAGTTTTATGATACAATTATTAAATGTCAAGAGAAGGAATTTCAATTACGACAGGTAAGAATAATAAATTATCAACTATCAATTGTTTTCCATAGATATCCGATCAAGCCAAGGCTAATTTGATTCAGGATATATATACTTTGTATTACACGAATATAATCTCTAATTTTTGCAATAACAGTTGTTGCCAGTTCTCATGGAAAATGTGCCATTGTAGTTAAGAAGAACCATATGGTTTCAACACGACGGAGCTCCAGCACACAAGGCCAACATTGTAAAAGAATTTTTAAATAATGAGTTCGGAAACAAATGGATTGGAATAAATGGTCCCATAAAATGGCCAGGAAAGTCGATTGATTTAACACCATTCGAGGCCATTTTTGAAAAACATTGTTTACAGAACTACATAACACATAACACCAGATGTCACCAGAAAGGTCACTAAGACAGAAATTAGACGCCGCGCCGTCTAGCTAGACTTATGTGTTTATTAAAAGAAGGCAGTCACATTGAAAATTATTTATAAGTAAGGACCTTCCTAGCATTTATTTTTATGTTGTTGGTTTTCGTTTTTCGCTAAAATTGTTAGGTTTTTAAATATAATACATAAGTATTTATAATAAAAGTTTTTCATAAAAAGACGTTCATACAGTTATATTTTTATAACCAATAATAAAATTTTAATACTTTTTTTTGTCAAAAATATACCTTCATAAGTCGTGGCTAACTCGATTTTCATTAAAAAATACCATTGCATATTTTTCATATTTTTACAAATAACTTTTTAATGAAACAAGATATCAAAAAAATTTATTTAAAAAAGTTTATCAGAAAAACGTGCTCTTTCCCAATATAAGGAGAAACAGGCGTGATCCTGGGAAAAATATACCTGATGACGTCATAAGCTATATTTCCCAAATTTCTAAAATCTATATTTTTGGCTCAAAAACAAGTCAAATTTTTACTGGCTGTTTTTGTTTGCCTATAATAACCGTGGGGCGTCGAGTTTGGGACACCCTCTACAACATATCGCATGAGGACGAGTGTTGAGCCCGACGCGACGCCGCGGCGCCGTAGGCGGAGTGCTCAATCGTTCGAGGGCGATTATACTCGTATAGACATTCCACTCGAGTTGTACAATGTATTTTTTACGCATGTATATAGCTGGAAAACAGATATTTCGATAAACGGTGAGAATAATTTGGCAGATCACTTGCGATTTGGAATAATTCAAGGGTTGCTTGATTTCCAAATACGTCAATTTCATAGACTTTCTAGAATGTATATGAAATTATATCCGTTCACCTAACTTAACTGGAACTTATATTATCCATTGGAATAGAAAAAATATTTTACTATCAGTAGGTATATAGAGACGAGACTCATTGAAATCTTGGTAGAAAAAACATCTAGTTACATATCGGAGGTTAGTGGCAAACAGGTTTTTCTCAGTGTGCCTTTCAGAGGGCATTATGGTGCTTATATCCTCACGATAATAAGGTACGAATTAAAGAGTCAACCTAGGCGTTTCATATAGTAATAAATTAGAATGCTGGACCAACACAAAAACAACAAAAACGCATAACCTCAAAATATCAAAACATCCGCATCCATCACTTCCAGCGGCTTTTATTTTCATTAACAACATTGAGCAATCGGATTAAACTACTTTGAGTTAAAAAAACGCCCGATACATTTCATCAGATCTCAGATCAAACATGTTGACTTTACAAACACTTTGATGGAAGTTCAATTTGTTCGATGGAGCAATCGATGACTTTAAAAACTTGCCCGATTTTCCGAAGAATTTTCTGTTGAACCCCTATTACTCCTTTACTTACTCTTTGAACTTCATGGCAGCCTGACTAAAATCATATATAAAAATGAATAGTTATAGAAAATCTGTCACTAACACCCCCGTGTATTATAAATTTCTCTCCAAAGAGTATCTACATACTTTAGTACCTCAGAAGTACAAAAAACTATAATGTAAGTTTATTGATACTTTTAAGCAATTAACTATGATGTTTTTTTATAATCTCAAATTTATATATAAAAAAATAAGTTTCATTTTTCTGCTTGCGCTACAAAGTGCATCCGTCAGAGATGCACGTTGTAGCAAATGCTACAAAAAATGTAATGTTACATTCCAAGAATGTAGTTCAGTGGTTATAGCAGAAAGACATCATGGAGGGAATCCTCTTCGACATCAAACTAAGCTCGACCGTTCCCAATATAACTGCTCGGAATGCAAAGCTGGCACTTTTATGAGCGAGTTAGCTCGAGGCGTCCTCGGCGGTATCTTGAAGTCCGCGCGTTGCAGGTGAGGCCCCATTTCGGGGAATTGTCTGGGGAGCCGGTCGGGCCCGGTGGCCGGGACTTTTGGAAGTAAGGCGAAAGGCACAATCAATACTTACTACGCCCTCGTCGTGAGCCTGTGTGTCAAGGTCGAACTCGGTTAGATTAAATCGTATTTTAACTAACCTATGCATTCTTCCTTTATTGCCAGACACGTTTTGAATATGTAATTTTGTTGAGAGCAGGGCGGACGGTTAATGGAGTCGTTCTTTGAAATATATGCGTGGAATGGGTTGCGAACCTTGTATCCACGAATTTAATTAGGTGATTAAATGGTGCAACAACAATGGGATTGGGAAACCGTTTATTAAGATCGTTTTACCTCTATGATAGATATTAATAATTATTTTGATAATATGAAATCTTCCAAAATAGTGGGGAGTTCGCACAACTATATCTGGACTTCTTGCTTCGACATTATTCAATCCTAAGTAAACTGGTAAAAATCGAAAGTTGCATTACTAATTTCTAAGCCGTTATTTTCATGTATTTGTTTCATTGTTGATAAAAAATTTCCTGTAAATATTAGTTACAGTGAGAGCAGAAAGATGGAGTCAGAGTTATTGTTAACAAGATCAAGTTGTTTCATTGCATTGTCACAGTCACCCTTCGCATGGCCGGGCACCCATGTCAGACCAGTCAGGCCAGCGGCAAGAGATGCTTTTAATCAGAAATCATTACTGACTTTCGCTGAATAAAATAAACTGGTCTGTCGGCCTAGAAATGGCCGGAAGTACTCAAAAGACCGAAATTCATTGTACTCCTAGCCGAGAGCCGTCTTTCTTTCTTGAAATACAAAAACATCATTCGATTTTTGACTGTCGACCATTGGTATTGCTAAAGCAGGTTTACTACTTTTGAACTATGTATGATTCCCTACTTACCTTTGTTTCTCATTGTTAGTATATTATTATTAAATAACATTATTCAATTCATCTATTTATGTTCAATAATGCGGCACTACTCGCAGTTTTATTAGTTTACATTTTTCTATCGTCACTGCTTTTAGGGTATGATATAAGCTATAGGTATTTAATAATAATAATAATAATAATAATAATAATAATAAAATAATAATAATTCTCAACCTCACAATACTCCAAACTAGGAGTACCCCAGGCCCCAGAAGCAACTGAATGCTTGTGCGGATTAAGTTGGGTTAAATTTTTTTTAAATGGTCCTATTCCATAGCCCACTATTGAAATTGATTTTTTTTTAAATATATATTTTAGAAATATATATAGGATAGTTACCGGGTTTTGACATTTTTTTTACCTATTTCAGAATGGAGTTAGACGTTTTTCACACTGTTAAGTTAATTAATTTAAAAACTAGTTTATGGGTTCTATTATAGGAAATAAAATGGAAAACAGTTAAACGCCACTTTTAATAAAAAAAATGTAAGAATACTATTTTCAGCAATTCAATTCATCAAGGGAAACGTTTTTTGAAATATTGCTAACGAATACTTCATTGATTTGGATTGCTTCGTTACCTTGAATGCTTACATTTTTACCATACTTATGTTTGAATTGATACTATACTTATGAATGAATTGAAATGAAAATTACACGACATCTAAACTTGACTTAAGCCTGTTTTACATTGACAATTTCTTCATGAATTAATTCATGAATAAGTTTATGAATAAATTCATGAATTAATTCACGACAAGTTCTATTTTACACTGATGAAGAAATTGATGAATTTTTTTGTCACCTTATGTCAGATTCTAGCGAATACCAACACAAGAGAATAAATAACAAAATAGTTTTTTGTGCTGCATTTCCCCTATCAGAACATATTTTCTAACCATATCCATTTTCATCCAACTACAAATTAAGTCTGGCTAGAAGAGTAGTTGAAAATGCATTTGACATTTTAGCTAAACGATTTAGAGTTTTATGGACTACAATTAATTTTAATGTGGAAAAAGTGCAAACCATAACATTGGCAAGTTGCACATTACATAATTTTTGAGACCCGAATGTCCTAGTTCCATCCTAGAAGAGCTTAATAAAGACTATATACATATTTCAATTTGGACTTTGTTACCAAACATGCTCACCAACACATGCTTGCGTTGCTGCCCGAGAGGAGTTTTGTGATTATTTCGTGAATGAGGGAGCTGTGGCTTGGCAGCAGAATACATAAATAAAACATACAATTTTACACACTTTTTATCTAAGTACATTTATCTTTAAAATTATGTACTCTCCTATTCCTCGTCTAATGGCTCAAACAAAAACCAGTATCAAAATAGAACCTCGAGATAAAGTTAACCTCGGCGCTTCGCACCTCGGTTAACTATTTAATCTCTCGACAGTAATGAAACACTTCCCACCTCGGTGTGTAATATACTATTTTTCTCCGTCTAGAGAATAGTATTCTCTAGACTTTGGTTATGCCATCAACGTAGCTAAAAATGCAAAAGCCCCAGATATTTGAAAGCCCACGCCTTGAAGGTACGAGAACTCATTTTGGAGGCTCTGACCGGCTCCCTTCGCCGGAGTTTTTGAAGTAAGGCCAAACGCATAATCAATACTACATTCCCGTGAACCTCTGTGTCAAGGACGGAGCCGGTTAGATTAAAATCTTATTATGTTATCTACTAATCCATGCATTCTTCCTATATTAGGTACCGGCGGCCACGCGCTTTGAATTTATAATTTCGCCAATCGGTCTCGCGAACAGACGCCACATTTTGCAGGATAAAAACTTATTTTAGGGATAAATGGAAATCCTCTGTTATTCTTATTGATTTTTTAGTTTCAACTTATATTTGGTTATTTGTACCTACTAGTTTAAAGAAATAAGGAATAATTTTTTCCAAGCGCGAAAATCAGCGAAATTAGGGACGTAGGTACTCCAAATTGCTTATGATAGTATTGCAAAACAAAATTTGAGCAGAACAAATTTTGGTATCTATTGCATCTGCGCGAATGCGTTCCACCGAAAACTTTCAAATAGTTTGATTAAGTTCAAATTTGGTTTACATTGCATAAAATAAGTCCTACTCGAATTCTATACCTCGAATGGTTCTTGAGATACGTACTTCTAGTCCCCAGTACAACCCGTGTGAGTTATCAGCCGATTTTATGGTAGCAAACATTTTCCTCGCCCTTCTTTATTTCTATCGATTGATTTTGACAAAAATACAGTGTAAAGGGTAATTATTATCCTTTTTTAAAACCTTCTAAGGAGATTAAATTGGAAAATGAAGAACTATTAATCAAAAAATAAACGTTAAAATTTTTGGCTGCCAGAGATTGGCTGCTAAAAGATTTTTATCTAATTCAGGGCTAAAGTTCACCAATTCTCAAAAAATGCCCTTATTTTCGGATGCCTCTGCCTTATTGTATCCTCTTGGTCTCAATTCGAAAGCCCCCACAAAAACGAACACAGTTAATTAGGTACCTATTTGATTTAAAACGTACCGATTTTTATCAACCTGCTCATTATGTTTAAGCAGTGTATCGCGATATGCTGAATTTAACTGAGTTTTTATGTTTATTTTACCCAGCATACTAAAATTAAAAATGATTTTTCGTGTGTCTTCATTTTATCCTAAATATGCACAACATCGTTGGTTGTGTCATTCTAGCGCGGTTACGATTTTTTATTACAAAACTGCATTATGTTAATTGAAAGATTATGCGTTTAAACAAAAGAATATTTTTTGTCCCAAAAAAAGAGGGCGCAGTCTTCGTGTCCGACACCCCCAAACATGTCACTCTGGCGCGGTATTGTTTTTTTATTGCGCAATAAAAAAGATAGTCGATAACTTGTCCGACAAATTTTCAGCCTCTTTTCTTCAGTCTGACAACCTTGAATATGTCAGTTAAGGTAGGTTACGTTTTGCGATTAAAAAATTTCGGATAAAAATCACACGAGATAGGTTCGTACATTTTTGAACCAAATATAGCACTGTCCGACAAAAATAGTGGATCAGATTGCCAGTCCGACAAAAAAAGGTTAAAACGATGCATTCCTAATCGAATTTTTATTTCCGTGAATAATTGTAGCTGTAAATATTATGTAAATTAATTTTTGCACCGCAGGGACTAAAGTGATCACTTTACTCCCTATTTTGCGGGACTAAAGTGCGGCGTTTACTCCCTTGGGACTAAAATATTTTAGTCCCTTGATATTAAAAGTAACAAAAACAATAGAAACTATGGCCAACTATGTACCTACTTCATTCAATAACATTAATTAAGTGTTCATATAATAATTTTATATATTATGGTGGGGCAATAGTGTGTAGAACTACCAAAATTGGCCTATGAAAAGAAATATTAAAGAAACAAATTTGAAGAATTAGCGGAAACAAAAAACAATTTTTAAAAATATTTTCAGTTATAGAGGGTGTACCAGTGGCGTACTTACGGGGGGATAAAGAGGATATATCCCCCCCCCCATGGACTCAATTACCCACCGACTCGAAACTCCTCATGTTATCAGTTCATAGAGGAGAACCAACGATATATAGAGTGTGTTTCACTTCAAGTCGAAACAATTCATTATTTTTTTACGGGTTGACCGATTTTCAAAAACTTTTCTTTAAAAATATATTTTACATTTTTTTCTACAATTTTAACTTATGCCTATTAAAAACATAAACAATATTAAATTTTAGAAAATATTTTCAATAAAAAGCACCCTATTTTATTTGAAAAAATTTAAAAATTGATTGGTATCCACCACAGACCAGTATCCACGTATCCAGGGTGCTCTCAGGAATTTACCATGGAATTACCTCAAAGCAGTTAAATGATCACAAGGACCACACAAGGTACCTTGTGTGGTTCTGTTGACCATTCAACTGTCTTGAAGTAATTATATGGCATACTTGACTTTTGACTCACCAGATGACTTAATTCTTATTTTGCTACACTTTGGCACCCTGTAGAATGGAATTCCCTGTATATTTTTTTGTTCAAATTCTGTACATAGGAGTTTTTTGGTGTCCCGATTAGCGCTGTCGTGTCACATTTTAAACAAACTATCGCTAAATTGTTTTAGTGAAAATTTGGAGTGTAAAAAAAGTCGTAGCCGATCCTGGATTTGCATATTGACAACGACATGAAGGTCAAAAAACGCGGTCTGAAGATCTTTTAAACAAATAAAATGTCGGGGAAATATCTCCAAAAATAAAATCATTGAAAACGCAACATCAAGACGAGATAGAGATAGACAAAAAGTAGTTAAGGTGTCCAATTCTTGATTTTCGAGAAAAGTTGAATGGCCTAAACCGTATCCTGATATATCGATTCGTTTGGGAGATGTTCTTCGTTTTTTCACGTTTCTTGAACGTGGCACAATTTTTTGTTCGTGAATATTTGCGATTTCGGTAAAAACATTTTTTGTTTAGGTATGTCTTACATATTATTTAACTCACTGGTGTAGAGAGATATATTTTATTTGGGTGGCGGTTTTAAAGAAGAAATTTCCCCAAATGTGTCAAATTTACAAGGGTGAAACTTGAAAAAATAGACACCTAATTAGTGCTAACAGTTTTTAATTTGTGGTCATGAAAGCCGGTGTAAAATTACTCGGGGACCGGCAAAAGGTTGGACACAAAAATTTAATATTTTGAAACTCTGATTTCAATTAATTTAAATTTCTAGCTGCTAATAGAACAAAATTAAAGTTTAGTAGCAAATTCATGTGTTATTCGATGATAAGTTGCGCTTGCAGTATTTTGTTTCTTGTAATACACAGGGTGGTCGAAAAAATACAAAAAAGTTAAATTTCTTTTTTTTACTAGGTGGCTGTGACTTTAAATCTGACATCCACCTTTGATTCCAACAACTTTTGTAAGTAATTTTTTTACCGTATTTTAAAAAATAAGGGTACTTTACTCTTGAGTTATTTTGACCTTTTTGAATCTACCTCGTATCCAAAAAGAGATATTTAAATTTTGATATGTGCGTTTTGAAATGATGCACCAACTTTTATCAAGAATAAAAATTTCGGAGAAATTAAAAATAAAAAAGTTTTCCATTTGTTTCCAACTTTCTGCCGGTCACACAGTATAAACGCCAACTTTAATCAATCCGTTTGTTATCGTAAGCAAAGATATATACAACCTGTATCTTTGTCGTAAGTAATGCAAAACCCTAGCGATTTTAAGCCAAGCTGTACTCTTGATCTTTTTTAAGTGTATTGCAACTACTGCATGCCAGCCATGCCGCATATACGTGAATCACTTAAGCTGCATCCTACTTCTGGGGGCTTTAAAATTGTTAACAAACTACATCGCTTTTGGGAAACAGGGGACGTTTCTCGTTTCACACTGAGGGCTTAAAAATGTATTTATGGCTTCGCACAAACGGTACAGGAAACGAGTTGCGACTCTGAAATACGTCGGGAATAATATGTGGAAAAGTTGCTATCTTCTTAGATACCTTTAAAATTATAAAATAGAGAGAGCACTATTTTGACAACTTTTAATTGGATCTAAATTTCAGTTCTAAATTGCTTGAAGTTATTATTGTATTGACAATCTCAAAACAATCTGTACGGAGATTACTTAAATTATTTTTTTCGGTTTATTATGTTTATCATAATAAATATTTTGTTTGTTTTATTTAATTTATATTCTTTTTCTTACGATAAAATTCATAACTTCCAGGGTCGTTTAAGCATTCGGTACATATTGGAAGTTAGATTGGCAACATAAATTATTGAGTAGGTAGTTAATAAACAAAATGCAAAAAAAAAACACGTTTCCTTATGACTTCCGAGAAGAATATTTAAACCTAATTTTTCGGTCAAACTAGATACTAAGAGCAGAAACTAAATAAGAGCAGACTCTTATTTATAATCTAGATTTAATTATTGTAGGATACAGTTTTAATTTGAATGATAGACTGAAGTTTACTCAACCTGGCCATAGACACATTTTTCCGCGAATTTACTTGCCAAATCTGCAGATATGCTCGTGACGAGCCGTTTTGTTTCCTATATTATTCGACTTCAATTTACTTCCTGACGCCTGACCAATACCAATACCATTTTCAATTCCAAAAATTTAAGTTTGGTACCAGAGTACTGAAATTATTTCAAAATTTTAATGTCAACATTGGAAATAAAGTAAACACACCAAGCAAATAAAAAAGACATCTTTCTCACGCTAACGTTTAGGTTACTACAGAGCACTGTTGTTGTAAAAACCCATGTTGATTAGTAACTGTCTGTTGATTGTACCCGATTTGTGATACTGTCGGCTTTTTGCAGGGCACCAAGCAAATAAAAAAGACTTCTTGCTCACGCTAAAGTTTCGGTTTTTATTTTAAAACTTCTTCAGAGCAATGTTGTTGTAAAAACCCATGTTGCCTAGTAACTGTCTGTTGATTGCGCACCAGGTCGAAACAACAACAACATTGCTCTGAAGAAGGTTCTAAAATAAAAACCGAAACGTCAGCGTGAGGAAGAAGTCTTTTTTATTTGCTTGGTGTTCTACAAAAAGCCGACAATATCACAAAATCAAGTATTGTTAGTAGGGATATTATCAACAAATTTGAAAGTAGATTAGTGTCATGACGCTTTATATATGGCAACTTTGTATAAAAATTTATCTTGACTTAGTGGTTTTGTCAATATATCTAATATCTTTGACACAGACCTTTTGATTTTCCATCGAATCACTGATGAAATGACGCCGAATATCTATATGCTTCTTCTTCCATGATATACATTATTTTGTGTCAACTTAATCTTAATCTTGTTCTTGTTGCAAGAACAAGACTCTTTTAAATTTCTTGTCTTGCTTTGCAAGACAAGACAAGAAATGATTCTGCAAGACTCTTGTAATTTTGCAAGAAATCTTGCAAAAACCACTATAAGTATCTGTAATAATATCTGTAAAACTTTAATAAAAGAAATAATTAATATCGGTGAGGATAATATTGATTTTTAAAAAATAAGCATAAATATAAACGGTTACTTAAGAATAATTACTGTCTACAGGGTGAGTTTTTTTCGATGACCACTATGGGGATCTCGGAAACTAGCAGATCTAGAACAAAGGTTAAACGGGGAAAGAATTGCAGTTTTGAATGCTCAATCTAATGCCCCTTCTGGATTTTTAAAAAAGTTCAGGGCTCACTAGATATTTTGAAAAGAGTAATTTTTGCTATTTAATCAGATCTCTGTAGCTCCATTATTTCTGGGCTTAATAAGATAATTTGATCCAATTTTTTATGTTGTTTGTGATTTTTGAGATATGACATAAACTTATGTTTTTTTTAAATGTAAATCATAGTTGGCTGTGACCTTATAAAATCGGCCATTTTTTGAGCTTTCCAAAGATATAATACTCGGCATAGTTATTATAAAAAATAAAAGAGCTATGGCTAATTTTCTGATTTTTTTTAATTACGTTCTATTTTATAATAATTAGACATACTTCAAACTTTCTACTATTTTGTTTTTAGCTGGTAATAAAATGTAACAAAATAAAACAAAAATTAAAAAACTCAAATTCAAATTATTATTATTTTAAAAGGTCACCTTTTAAAATAAAAAAGGTGTTCAAACAATCCACCATTATTATTTATGCAAATATTGCGTCTTTTTAAAATTGAATTTGTCGCCTTTCTTCAATTCAACAATTGTCTCGTACTTTATTTTGTACTGTCCCCCACAAAAAGAAATCCGACTATTTGGATAGAGCGGATCTAGGTAATTTCTTACGGGCAAATATATTTATGTGGTGGAGCTCCATCATGATAATTTTTGTTTTATTTTGTTACATTTTGTTACCAGCTAAAAATAAAATATTTGAAAGTTTGAAGTATGTCTTATTATACAATAGAACGTAATTATGAAAATATTCCATGGCTGACTTTGGAAAGCTCAAAAAATGGCCGATTTGATAAGGCCACAGCCAACTATGATTTATGATTTACATTTAAAAAAACACAAGTTTATTTTAAAATAACAATAATTTGAATTTGAGTTTTTTAATTTTTGTTTTATTTTGTTACATTTTATTACCAGCTAAAAACAAAATAGTAGAAAGTTTGAAGTATGTCTAATTATAAAATAGAACGTAATTAAAAAAAAAATCAGAAAATTAGCCATAGCTCTTTTATTTTTTATAATAACTATGCCGAGTATTATATCTTTGGAAAGCTCAAAAAATGGCCGATTTTATAAGGCCACAGCCAACTATGATTTACATTTATAAAATCACAAATTTATGTCATATCTCAAAAATCACAAACAACATAAAAAATTGGTTCAAATTATCTTATTAAGCCCAAAATTATCTACAATTTTTGTCTTTACAGTTTTTTTGTACAATCAGAAATAACGGAGCTACAGAGATCTGATGAAATAGCAAAAATCATTCTTTTCAAAATATCTAATGAGCCATGAACTTTTTTAAAAATCCAAAAGGGGCAATAGATTGAGCATTCAAAACGGCAAGTCTTTCCCCGTTTAACCTTTGTTCTAGCTCTGCTAGTTTCGAGATCCCCCTAGTGGGCATCGAAAAAAACTCACCCTATATGCAGGAACGTTGTGTGTATTTAAATTAATACCGTTGTGCCGATTAATAAGTAAATAAGCTCTACTATAGTTTGCCCCCTTCTATGAGTAATTAGAAAGACCGTCACAGCCTACAAAAAAATTGTTATAGGTATTACAAAAATATGTTTGAAGTTTGAAAAATTTACAAATTTATTCATTTCAAGTGTATGCCAAAATTTGATAGTTTAGTTTGAATTGCAATACTGAAGTAAATGTTCGAAGTGGAGACCATCTTGTGCCTGACAGTATGCTAAGCGGTGAACAAATTCTTGTTGGACTTTGCTTATAATTTCTGGAGAAATATTGGTGCATTCTCTTCATTTAGTTCAGTAAGTTCATTTACAAATAAGTACCTACCTAATTAATTGACAATTGACTATTCATTCATATGAGCAATAACCCACGATACACAGAAAACAGTATGCCCGCGCGCAGGTGCTGTGACGTCAAGGGTGACGCTTATTCGACAAAATCATGGCTTACTTTTATTTTCAAACGGAAATTTTATAGTCGTTTTATAGTGAGTTAGGTAACACATATAGACCAGTGTTTATATGCGGCGCTCCGGCGCTTTTGCGGCTTTTGCGGGTTACTGAATCTCATCTCCTTCAGGGGCTTAAGCCCCCCCCCCCCCGGAGAAAAAAGGCTAGCTACGCCTATGATTTTGATGTTTTTCTCTTTGTACATGTATCTACTATTGAACTAGGTACTTGTATAAATAAGATTATTTTACTAAATTACAGAAATTAAATAAACTTTGCACCACGCACGACAAAATTTTTGAGCTTGAAAAATGCGTTTAAAGTCTTTCAAAAACTGTGTAGAATGCTGTAGGTAATAAAGTGAAGACCTGAATGAAGCTACCTGCTTAATAATTTAAAATTTATGAAATACCATTTTTGTGATACAGGAAAAATCTGGTTAAAATTATTGGGACTAGAGGAGGCCTCTTTATCCAAGAGAGTATTAATTTGCTCTGACCATTTTCGTGCCTGCGATTTTATTAACTATCCTTCAGGCCGAAGGCACTTGAAAAAAGTTGGATTACCTTTAACGGAAACAACTGAGTTTCTGGAAATTGGGAAACTCAAAAATGATTCGAATGCATATGTTGCCGGGTCCACAAGAAGAAGGTAAATCATTTCTAGAATTAAGAAAATAAATTGAACGACACATTTATAAACACTACTACTTTCAGAGTTAAGTCACTATTGGGACAAAAGAACTTGCTTTCGATTACCTCTGAGTTTCTGGAAATTGGGAAACTCAAAAATGATTCGAATGCATATGTTGCTGAGTCCACAAGAAGAAGGTAAATCATTTCTAGAATTAAGAAAATAAATTGAACGACACATTTATAAACACTACTACTTTCAGAGTTAAGTCTCCATTGGGACAAAGGAACTTGCTTTCGATTACCTCTGAATGCACACCTGAGTCTGAAGCCGACACTGGTGAACCTAGTAGGAAAAGGTAATTTCATATTTCAGACAATAAATATATCCACATAACCAAATATATGCACAGGGTGTGTCAAGGAAGAATCCCACCCCATTAACTTTTTAATTTTTCAACATAGAAAAAAACGTTTCAAATGAAAGTTGTGGGGAATTTTGTGTTTTTGATAGTGTCAACTGTTTTTATATAGGGTGTCTCAAAAAAGTAGGGCAAACCAAACTTGTAGTTTTTTATGGAAACTTTATATTTTTGAAATCCATAATTTTTTGCAAGGTCATCATTTGCGAAGTATTGGTTTGGCATTGCCGCGAAAGCCTGGCCTACTGCGATTTTTTAAAGGGGTGCGTTTTTCGAAAAACCATATAAGGCATTTTTTATTTAAAATTTGACACCACAGCGTTAATCAGGACACACCGAAACCCCCATATACCAAATTTGAACAACAAATATAGAGGGAGTTCCATTCTGCAGGGTGTCAAAGTTGAGCAAAATAGGAATTTTAAAGGCATCTGCCAAGTCAAGTGTGCCATGGAATCCCCTCAAAACAGTTGAATGTTCAACAGGACCACTCAAGGTATTGGTGTGCCATCTCAAATTACTGAATTTTTAGAACTTATATTATACGGGTCAAAAATCGAGTGTATTAAATCCGCTCCACATACTATCAATGAACTAAATCTAAAAAATACAGAAGCCTGCCAGTCAGTAAGTCCATATCAGTTAATGTGGCTGATGTGCCACAATAGGAAACGCACAGAAAATGTATCATATTAGACAGTGACTTTGTTGAGAAAGGTCCAATAATTTAAATAGTTTTATTTCTTTGTTGGCATTTTGTAAAGAAATGAATTACTTTTGTGTTTATTAATATTTTTCCAATGATTCCAAAGCACTCGTGACCAGTATAAAGTTTAATAAAAATTCAGAATTTTGAGATGGCTCAGACAAAAATACCCTGTATATTTTTGTAGTAAATCTTTTCACACCAACATTTTGAGTGGTCCTGTTGACCATGTAAAATAAAATTAACCCCAACTTTTTTCAAATTTCGCAGATTAATAATTGTACATTCAAAATGAAGAAAAAAACGCCAAATGGGCATTGGACAACACACCATTGGTTTTCTTGGAATAAGGTGTACGAATTTTGTCGAGTTCAATCCGTTCCATCCCCATTGTTCATAGATTTTTTTCTTTTGTCTTTTTGTTGCAGAATAAAAAGATGCACTAAAATGATGGACCCAGGGCCGGATTAACACTAAGGCCAACAAGGCCCGGGCCTGGGGCGGCAAACTTTACGGGGCGGCAATTTACCAAACTGTATGTATAGTTTAGAAAATCCCCTTAGTGAGCCACCCGGTATAGCCATTTTTTTTATTTTTGCAAATGAATAATATATTATTGTTAAGCTTTCACAGTTTTGTATCAATTTATATCATAACTAATTTTAAAATCTATCTTTTTTGTAAGATAACTCGAATTTATAAAAGCATTGGGAATCTTGAATCACTGAAATCATCGAAAAGTGTTCACTTTTGAGGAAAAACAAACTGCAAGCCGTTTTTCCCATTGTGAATATTGCGCAGAAGGTTCTCGGCTCTCAAATGGAAAAAATCATATTTACGTTCAACACCAGGACAAGAAAAATTAAATGCACTTGCGATATTATCCACTGAGCACCAGTTGCTGCAGTCATTGGAATGTTTTGACTTAATAAATTCATTTTCCGATCTGTAGGCCTGAAAGAAAAAAATAATAGTAAAAAATATTTTTTAAAACAAGCTTATTTAAATGCTCCAAAAAGAAGAAAATAAAATTTGAAATAAATCAAACCAAAGCAAACCCATAATTTTGTTACAAAATTTCGAGATAAATTTCTTTTATAGAAAAATACAATTTCTACTTAGAACTACTTTCGTCAAGATATTATACAGGGTGGACCCAGATACGATAGGTGTAAAAGACAAAAAAAGTTGAAACTTGCACCATATTTTTATATTTGAAAAATCAAGCAGGCCTTGAAAGGAGCAATTTATTCATTTTCAGTTAATAATAAACTACCTTTTTCTTAAGAGATAACGAAAAGTTTTATTTGAAAATGTTGTTCAGAATGCAAATCTAAGTCCTCGTACCAAATATTAAAACAATCGGCATACTTTATTATTATTTTTTCAAATTTCACCTCGATCTTTTGGAAAATATCAAAGTATGCCGATTATTTTAAAATTTGATACAGGGCCTTAAATTTGCATTATAAACGGCTTTGTTTTGATAAGATTTTTCGATAAATGTATTTGATTTGCGTTAAAACCGCAAAAATTGGAATTTTTTAAAAAATCAAAGTGTGCCTATTGTTTTAAAATTTGGTACGAAACCTTATACATTTTTACATTCGGACAACTTTTTCTAATCAAACCTTTCGACATCTCTTAATGAAAAGGTAATTTACCTGAACTGAAAATGAATAAATTGCCCTTGTCAAGGAAGGCCTGCTTGATGTTTAAAATAATACAAATATGGTGCAAAATAGTTTCTAATCAAGCAAGGCCCCCAAAGGTCAAGTTTCAACTCGATTTTTTTTTCTTTCAGACCTATCGTATATTCGATCTAAGTCCATCCTGTATATTCACGCGAAATTTTCGTGTGTAAATTTCTTTTATAGAAAAATACATTTAATACTTAGAATTACTTTCAAATTATGGATTTGCTTTGGTTTGATTTATTTAAAAGTTTATTTTCTTCTTTTCAGAGCATTTAAATAGAAGCTTGTTTTTATATAAATTAAGTATAGTTTTATAAATAAAAATGTAAAAATTGTATTTATTAGATTAGTCATATAATATGTTCAACCTCAGCTTTATTTGTTTGTATGAGTGTTCAATATACATATTTTTTAAATTGAATTTGACTTTTTATACTTTTAGAAGCTCATAATGAAATATTATACATGTATATATCAAATTCAAAATTGTATTAAACAGACATCAATTCAATGGGAACTTTTATACGCTATTATTTTTTCCAAACATTTCTTGTTATAAGAACTATAATAAGGGTAGGTACTTACTTAACTTTCTAAGATTTTTAGATCACGTTTATAACTAAATTCATTATTTTATAACGAGACAGCCATAGGTAAATATTCCAAGTCATTTTTATTCTGTAAAATTCGAAAGTTGGATGTGAATTATGATTGGAAATATTTTGCCCCCTTTAGAATCTATGGCACTGGCATGTCACATAAAACCTGATGGCAGTTGGACACTGACATATAACATAACCTAGTACAAGCCCCCTTGTGGTCTCCTTGGAGTATATAAAAAACAAACTTCCCCTCAAGGCTTCACTCTTCCTATGCGATAGACTGTGGCATGCTGGGTCCCCTTATTTTAAAGAGTCCCTGGCGTGAGCTAATCTTGTCGTAGCATCATGGTGGCCACCTATTCGGCAATTTTGTTAAAATAATTATTTTGAACGGTCCTTCGCAAAAGACAGATGCGAAATACTGCCGAACCAGTGGGTACAAAACTTCGAGAAACTTTGTCAGCCCCGTTCGGCTAGTCCGTGATTCGGCCTTCCTCGTGACGTTGGGGGTGCCTGATGGGCGATGGCCCGCCGGCCATAACACCACTGAAGTTTCTATTCGGCTAAAGGGTCTCCCTCCCTCGCCGTGAATATTTCAGGCGCCCTCAAGAGGCCCGCTTAGCGGATCGCGCAAATCGATTTCATTCCAACAGTAACTAGTTAATATTTCACTCAAAATCAGAGCTACGACCCGGCGCGGCGCATCGTGGTGGAGTTTCGTCTCGAGGGGCGGGCCGGGTCGAGGGGCGAGAGCGGGCGGCTTGTACGAGACGAGAATAAAAGTTTGGAGCTCGAGAAGTGAGGGACGGTGTCCAATATTTAAGGGGTTGGGAAGTCGACTTCGCTATGGATCCGTACAAGAGACTTTAGGAAAAACTTAACAAGCTACAACTTTGAGCCGTTGACGAAATAATCGAGTTATGGACATGAGGTTTAGATATAATTTGTCAAGTAACCAGTAGTCCAACCCTCTCAAATATTTTCAGACTTCCGCACTTCGCCTAATTTAGGCTCACCTTACTTTCAGCTCGCATTTGGGTCTGCTGTAAACCAATGGCGTAGCTATCATATAGCGAGAGTAAGCAACGCTTACGGGCCCAAGGCCCGTAAGGGTAGGGTTGCCAGATTGGAAAATCTAAAAATCGGGCATACCAATCAAAAAGCTGTTAAAAAATCGGGACGCTATTTTTTTAAAGGAATAACATACGTATATTCATATATTAAAGGAAATAAAATACATAATTTTCAAAACAAAACAATAAAACTTATCATAAAATTTTCAAAAACACAAAATAACGCAAAATTAAATGCATTAGTGTTTAAAAGAATTTATTTTTATTCTTTATATACTCATAAAATTCTTTACATGTTAACTTAAAATTTGATTTTACAAGCAATTCACTCTTTATTGTATCTATTGTACATCTGTTCCTGTTATCCCGCCAATAATTTCCCATTAATGAAAAAAACTCTCCGTTTCCGCATTACTTACAGGAACACTAAGAAGGAACTGAAGGAGAATTTTAAGTTTTGGAAAATCATCTTTTCCTTCTTTAAAAAGCGCCATCCATTTGTCGTTAGTTCACCCATCCATTGTTCTTAAGTCGCGTAAAATATTTTTAGCAGTTGAATAATCTTCATATAAACCATCGAAATCGCATTGTATGTGTAACCATTAAACTATCTCAACCAAAACATTAAAATCAATGTCGGTTTCTGTTTTAAATGATAATGGTCTTAAACAGATTTATCATAACAAATCCATTTCTCTAAATATTTAATAGCTCTGTCATCAAACTGTATAAAATTCATAGTGATGGAGTCGCTTTGTTGGGAAGTAAATTTCTTTAAATCTGCACCTGCCTTATATCCAAAGAACTTATCAGTTCTTCTTTGAATTATTTTGTTTCTTAACGTATCCATTACAGAGTATAGAATACAAGTCCAAAACAGTTAAATCTGATTTTTCTAAAGAAAGTACCGCCTCCTGTAATACGCGTAATCAATTCTGCAAAAAGTACCTACAAGTAAGTTTCAGTTACAGAAGGATGATTATCTTCATTTTCTTCGCCGTTTTCAAATTCTTATTTTACTCTCTCTGAATAAATATATTGCCCATGGTAAAATTGGGACAATTAGCGTCCCGACGTATAGTCCGTCGGGAGACGGGACAAAACCTCTGATATCGGGAATGTCCCGTAAAAATCGGGACGTCTGGCAACCCTACGTAAGGGGCCCATACCAAGTTAAATAATAAAACTAAAACCAAAATCTGGCAAGCAAGCTAAGCCCAAATGATTGAATCATGTTCTCATGTGCATGACAACAACTGACAAGTCTGTTGGCTGTCGGGCTTACTACATAAGAGGGCGCGAAGGCGTCGTCACTGCGCATCATCAAGAACCGGTTCTATTATTTCAGTCTGTGGTTGTCAGCACGAGCGGACTTGCGGACGAGCTGTGTAATGTGTGACCAGTCGCTGGCTATTAGCTATAGCTATTATTACTGGTTCAAGTGCATGCGTTGTTTATATCCAATATAGTTAATAGTTGTCGTTTTAATTTTAAATAGGTACTCGTATTCCTGCAAAATGGAGAAGAAAACGAGTGGAGCATTCAAAAAAATATGTAAAGAAAAGGAATAGAAAGTTAAAAAGATGCAGAAAATATACAGTTTTTTATTTAACAAACCTGAAGGTAATCAAATTAACCCTGAAACTCCCAAAACTTGTGATTCACCTTCGAGTACAACTTCAGACTTATCAACAACTACTTTTGATAACCTCAGTGATTGCTGAATCTAGGCCCATTATCGATAGTATTCAAGCCTCAGATGATACAAATAACATTCAAGATTTTCTTGCTCTTACCGATACTGATAATCTGGATATAGAAAAATCATCTGATACAAATGATTCCTTAAACCATTGGAATTCCGCTGACTTAGGCGAATGGATTACTGATAACTTATATTCGTTTTTTTAAATAAACTGACTTACCCGCGCGTCCGTCATTTAAATAGTACCTACCTATATAGGTACCGCAGTATTATGTAGATAGAACATGGATGTTAGGGACGTTGCACTTCCAAAGGTTACATAAACAATTTAATTAATTGTGGAGACAACTTTTTTTTAGATTTCCAACGGATATTAAACGATAAAGGGTGTTCTACATTATATTTACTTCCGAGTTAAAATCAACGTAAATGTTTGCACTTCGCTTGCGCATGGTGCGGCTCGGCGATTTCAGGTTGCCTGGCCGTCGCCGTTCGCATAGAAGAATCTATTTTAGTAGATTCTTCTATGCCGAAACGCAGCAAGTCCTGACGTCACTCTTTAGGATCACAAAGCATTAACTAGGTACTGCTTTGTCTCAGCCAGATGACTTTTAAATACTGCGGTCGACGTCTCAAAGTCTGATCATGTAGGCAGCACGCAGAGTTTGTGTATTTCATATTGAGAAAATAGACTGTTTTTTTAATGGTTCTCCAGCGTTTCTCTATACAAATTTATTAAATACAGTCATGTGCGGTCTTCTGCTAGAGTAAGACTGCAAGGACCGATAATAGGTAGGCTACTTATGGTAGGTTTGAGTTGTTATAATAATAGCCTCATGCAAGTCAGCAAATATCCAACAACACTGAATCATACTCGTACCAGTCGTATACCTACCCATTGTACAGGGTGATCATTTTTGGACACCCAGTCTCTGTTGATGGAAAAAGGTCAAAGATCTGGAGATATTATATACGGGAGATGATATAGGGTGTATAAAGGAATAACTTGTCCCATTTAGCGACTCTTTGCAAATACGACGCTAGGCGTCGCGACGCCAAGAAATATTTTTTTTCTCACCAACATTCCACTTTTGTTACATCTTTCGAAAGCCCTAATTTTTCTGAACATTTCATTCATGCCATTTTTCTTTACTCTCTTCCGTTAAAAAGTTATTCTTCAAAAACGCATTAAAATATTATTTTTTGTTAATCGCCATTACCAGGGATGACTTAGCGTTTTCAATTATTTTATTTTTGGAGATATTCCCTGACCTTTTATTTGTTTGAAAGATCTTCAAACCGCGTCTTTTACCTTCTTACCGTTGTCGACATGCAAATCCAAGACCGGCTACGATTTTTTATACCCACAATTGTCACTAAATGCATTTAGTGATTTTTTTTGTTCGAAATCGGACCGCACACTGTTAATCAGAGCACCCCAGAACTCCCATGTACCAAAGTTCTTTTCTACAGGTTGCCAAAATTTAGCAAAATAGGAATTTTAAAGGAATCTGGCCGGTATGCCATGGAGTTACCTCAAAACAAATTAACGGTCAACAGGGCCCCATAGAGTATTGGTATGCAAAGATCCAGAAACAAATGCTAAATTTGTTTAAACTGTACCTATACCGACCAAGAGCGATAAAAATCGATTAGGTGTATCATAAAACTGCCGCAGAAATCATAAGGAATGACTTCTAAAATTTACAGAAGCCTGCCAGTCAGTAAGTTCAGATGAGTTAAGGCTGGTAGTGTGCCATAACAGAAACCCATAGAAAAATGTATCCTAAATTTATTAGACGATGTCGAGAAAAGTTCAATAATTTAAAGAGATTTTATTTTTTTACTTACTTGTTCTACGATATTTTGTAAAAAATCATTTATTTTTCATTTATTAATATACATTTTCAATAATTTATAATAATTCCAGGGAGCATTTGACCCGTATAAAGTTTAAAACAACCTGAATATTTGTTATTGGATCTTTGCACACCAATAATAGGTACCTTGTGTGGTCCTGTTGACCATTCAACTGTTTTGAGATAATTCCATGGCATAGTTGTCTCTTAACTCGCTATATGCCTTTAAAATTCCTATTTTGCTAAATTTTGTTACCCTGTAGAATAGAACTCCCTGTATATTTTTGTTCCAACTTGGTATCATATGGGAGTTTTGTGGTATCCTGATTAACGCTATGGTGTCAGATTTTAATCAAAAAAATTGCTAAATACATTTAGTGAAAATTGGGGTAATATAAAAAAAATCGTAGCCCGGTCCTGGATTGGCATGTTGACAGCGGTAAGAAGGTCAAAAGACACGGTTTGAAGATCTTTCAAACATATAAAAGGTCAGGGGAATATCTCCAAAAATAAAATCATCGAAAACGCTATATCAACCCTGGTAATAATGATTAGCAAAAATTAATATTTTAATGAGTTTTTGAAGAATAACTTTTCAATGGAAGAGAATAAAGAAAAATGGCATTAATGAAAAATGTTCAGAAAAATTACGGCTTTCGAACGATGTAGGTACCAAAAGTGGTATGTTGGTGAGAAAAAAATATTTCTTGGCGTCGCGACGCCTAGCGTCGTATTTGCAAAGAGTCTCTAAATGGACCAATTTATTCCTTTATACGCCTATGTCATCTCCCATATACAATATCTCCAGATCTTTGACCGTTTTCCACCAATAGAGGCTGGGCGTCTAAAATGACCACCCTGTACCTACTTTCATGCTAGAGAATACATTTTTCATAACTTTAGAAAAGGAAAAGTGAAACCAAGGCTGGGACTATTATAGATATTAGCTAAAGTCCAGGGCGTCCACCTGTATGATAACCCCTAATTTTTAATATTTTTAAATAGAAAACATCTTTTCAAACAAAAGTTGTAATACATTTTATACATTGCGTTTTTATTTAAAAAATTTTGTAGGTAAAATGCACTTCTGGTAAAATATAGATACAGACAAAGTCATCTAGTTAGACAAACTTGTTCAGAATTACATTTTAAGCCTGCGTGCAAATTTTCCAACATTTGCATCTTTTTTCTGATCAAATATATTCACAGACCTATACAGGGTGAGATTTTTTTGTGATCAGTATGGGGATCTCGAAAACCAGCGGAGATAGAAGGAAGGTTAAATGGGGAAAGAATTGCAGTTTTTTGGCGCGTCTTGTGGATTTTTGAAAAAGGTATGGCTTACTACATATTTTGAAAAAACTAAATTTTATTCCATTCCGTCTAGCTTGGTTGGTTCGGATTTTAGATAAAAAGTGTAAATACCAAAGTTGGAGGGAATTGCGTTCCCAATGCGGTTATCTTGTTCTACTTTCCGTGACAGCTGCCGTTTTCGAGATATGAAAAAACTTTTTTTTTTATGAAAACCATAGTTGGCCATGGTCTCAAAAAATCAGGCATTTTTAAAGCTTTCCAACGATATAATACTGGATATAGTTATTCAGAAAAATAACGGAAATAACCATATAGCTAGCGAAGCTATATAGGTCGGTAGTATGTGGTTAATTTAAAATTTGGTATGCAGTCAGTGATTTTATTTGTAAATAAATTGTGTAAAGTAAAATTGTTACCAAGTTATTACAGAGCATGCACCCGACCAACCCAAAAATGGAAAATTTAGGGACATTGAAATAGGCCGATTAGATAACTCCACAGTTGGCACACAACGCAAATTGTAATTCTGAACAGGTCCATTAAAATTATTGGGTATATTTTTTTTGAAAAGGGCACTTTATCTACACAGGAAATTTTAAAAATAAAAACGCAATTCCGTGGATTGTGAACAATATTAAATTTTATAACTCAAAGAATACAAAATTAAGAAGGTGGGACAATACACGAGGACACTGTGTACCTACGACATGCAATATATTAAGACTCAATGTACAGCACGTGCGTGGTGATTCAACATTTTGATCCATAAAATGGCTTTTTTCGATCTGTAGCGAGTAACACGCCAAATTTTAAATTTTTGTCAATACAAATTTTAATCTAAGTAATTACTCACATTTTGAGACAAAAATTATTAAAAAATCTTTATCACAATGGCCGTTATTAGCATTTGCGCAAAAAGCCTAATAACGGCCATTGTGATAAACATTTTTAAATAATTTTTGTCTCAAAATGTGAGTAATTACTTAGATTAAAATTTGTATTGACAAAAATTTAAAATTTTGCGTGTTACTCGCTACAGATCGAAAAAGCCATTTTATGGGTCAAAATGTTGAATCACCACATACGTGCTGTACATTGAGCCTTAATATTATTTGTTATTATTTGTACCAAATTGTACCTACTTGCAACTTTAAAAAACGCAACCTCTATAAAACAATTGAATTACAGTCCCCAATTCCCACGATATTATCATATCGTCTAATATACTTACAGGGATTTTCAGTCGTGATATAAAAAAATAACGGCAAGTGGGAAAAGGTAGTTTAAATTCCAAATCTAAATTCAAACAATTTAAAAAACGTGTATTAAGCATCACATCGAGCCTGAAGACTCCTGACGTGCAGTTGCCAGTTGCGCTAATAAGATAAGTTATTTTTTTACTTTTTCTCTCACAAAAATTCAAAATATTGGGAAAACCTAAAAGTTCTAACATTCTTCTGGGGAGAAATGTGTTCTCAAGTAAAAACGACGGAGTTACCAATGCCAATTCTACCTACGCTCTCATACATCAAGGTCCATATTATACATACTATAGAGTTATGGTATGCACGTATGCACGAGGGTATATATATGAGAAGTGATATTTTATCGAAGGCTTAGGCGACTGAAACACCCTGTGTATATTAGGCTGAAAGTGATACACAGGAATATTATTAAAATAAAAAAAACACTAAAAAAATATAAAAAGAAAATGAAAATCGAATATTAAACCACATCTAAATTTGCACGGGCATACATGGCCTATAAACAAAGCATTAATATTTACAGAGCGCCACAGCCTAGTAGATATACAAAGTTTTTTTTTACATATCGTACGATAAACAGATGAAGTAAAAAATATATAATCTCTATTAACTACCAAATTCAAGGTTTACTGCGAGAAACCTTCCCAAATAGTGCAGCACAAAATTGCTGAGCATTAGGTAAGGGTCCAGATGGACGATTTTGAAAAAAAGTGGTTGTCAACTAACTGGTCCCTATTTGTCGTATCCTATGTATCTAGTGAGCTAAGGCGGTCTGTTATCAATTCGTGAACCTATACGTGATTTAACATGTTTATAACATAGCAAAACTATCGATAATATTTCAGTCCATTCAGTGGGTTAAAGCAGCTTAAAAGCCAAAAAGCAGACAGGCGAAAGCTAGCAAGAAAGTTTAATTTTTCACTGACCATTTTGTAGAGTGGTTATTTCTTCATAAATAATGAAAATATAGATATTATTCAGATAACGGTAGGTGTCAGATATTAACAGATTTCTAGATATTTGCTGCTGATTCATTGTTCACTGTTTACGCTGTAAATAGATAATATACACCACATCAAATATGCACTTGTATACCTATACCGGATCCAAAACAGGGATTTATCAAACTAATTTAAAAATTTAATGTACTAATGTAATAGTCAAAGTAAAAGCGAACTGATGCTATATTAGGTTAGTAGGCGATTAGCCTCAATATAAGCTAGACTGGAGAGGTAATTAAAGTCTGTACGATAGGGGAAAATTATTTTTTTGCAACTATTAAAAATTTGTCTTTGTTAGGAGTTTGTACTTGTACAGTTATAAAAAAGGGCGTATACAAAAGTGTCACGGGACTTTTCGCAACTGTCATAGGTATTTGATATTTAACAAAAATAACTTCAAAACTAAGCCACAACCTCCTAAAATTTACAAACTGATCAAACAGGTGGCAACGCCGCAGTGGGACTGTTCAACGGGTCTGTGCAGTCTAGCGAGGCTAATAGAGATCGGCCTTTTTGACAAACTTTTCGGCACTTTGGGTTTAGTTTCTCCTTTCTAATAAATTTTCAACGCTTTTATTTGAATTATAATTAGATACCTACATTTGTGAATTTTGCTTCAATAATTGAGTTTGTTTATTTATTCGACAGACCAACGATATATAGGAATAGATGACTCACGGCAATACAAATAATTCTGCTTTGTTTTGCTTCTACATTAGCGGGTCGGGGGGAAGAAGACGAGGTAATTTGTTTACATTGACATTTCTCAAATTCAGTCTTTCCAATTTTGTCTTTCCAATTTTGCATAATAAATAGTTTTTTGATATGCTTTTATGTCGTATCTATAATATATGCGTTGAGATACCTACTTATAATCACAAAAATACAAAATAACCTAAATCGTAACAAAAAACTGGAAACCTTGAATATCTATGCCAACAATAAGATATTTTTAAAATATCATGAAACAAAATAAGTTGCCTTTGGTGATCCTATATATCGTTGCGATAGACAATAATAACGCCCCCATTGTATAAAATTATATGCATAATCTAAACCGAACACGTTCAGATTAGAGATATCATTTTTTATTATGAATTCTACAATACCAATGTTTGGGTAATCCGAACGGCGTCTGCCAGCTTTCTGTTGGAATTGATTAGGTACCCAACCCATGCATTATTGCATTGCAAGTGAAACATTTTTCTCAAATAATATGGTTTGCGACATTACGACAAATTATAAATGAAATTATTTTTTTAAGTTTTCAGTTAAATGTCAACTTTGACAGTTGCGGCAAGTCATGTGACCACTTTGGCACACGTTATTTTTTATTTAATAATTTGTTAATTTAATTTAATACAAGGTAATTGGGATTTGAATCCATAAAAAAAAATGCGTAAAATTATATTATCTCTTAACCAAATGCCAAATGCATAGTAAAATGATAAAATAAGACTTAATAATAATAAAGTTTAACGATTTAGAATATAAGCAATAATAAAAATAAAGATAGTAGGAAATATTAATATATGTAGGTATATAAAAATAAAAAACACTCTCCAAGCAAGACATTATTTCACTTGGCCAAATTAAATAATAGACAGGATTTAAATAGACAGGTCTATAACTACAAAAAGTGACCAGCTAGGTACAGCAGTTTTATTTTATTGGTCAAAAGCGAAACAAGGCGACAGCGCTATTTTAGGTAGTTACCCAAAACCCAAAATAACTTAAATAAATAAAGACTCGCACGGGCGATGATTTGTATCAGAGGGTCTAATATAGTGCCAATACTAAAAAAAGATATAGAAGAGATCAATATATAAAATTTTAATTAATTCAGAACATTACAAAAACGCTCGTCCTTCCTTATTTATATACAGTGTGTTTCACTTGGAGTCGAGACAATTCCTTATTTTTCGAATTTTGGGCCGATTAAAAAAAATGTCAACTTACATTTTGGGTTAATTTTTTGAAATAGTCCTCGTCCATGGCCTACTGTTATTAAAGGAAAACACCCAAAAATAACAAAACCATATTTTTTCAATAATAAAATAAATAGTGCCATTTAATTGGCCAACATAATATTTGACAATAAAATCATTTAGGTATTTTAAAAATATATTTAAATAAAAAAATTGGGATTTTGAAAAAAGATATTTCATTTTAACCTTCGTTGCAATTTTAGGCATCATTCTCCTTCCATAATTATTAATTCTGATTTAATCAACAAGTTGAAACATATATCGATTAGATCAGGCGTGCCACGAATGCCATGAAAACCAAAGCGGTATTGTCTACATATTCTACAGTTACCTATGTACCTAGCGCCTAATGTAACACCCCGATTTGTTTCTTTAAATAATTTTTTAATAAATTATTTTTTCCTCAAATTTAATTTTTTTCCGATCACCCTGAATGAGCTACATTGGCAATACTATGTATAAAAATACCCAAAGCAAATCTTAATCGATTCTTTAAAAAATATCAACAAAATATGCCAGGATACTTTGGAAAAAACAATTTTTTCTAACTTAGAGTATTAAAATATTGTAACAAAAGTTTCGCACTGTGGTCAATTCGATGGCACTATCCATGTTTTCTTTAACGAATGCCTAATATGGTTTTGTGATGTTTGGGGATCTTCTTTTAGTAAATGGGAGCTCTTCGAGTACTATAGGCTTTTGAAAATCCGTCCATCTTTCGAAAAATATGGAATTGTCTCGACTCAGATTGAAACACCTACAGTGTATATTGTCCTTTCATCTTTTACATTAACAATGACTTTCAAAAAGTTAACGCCTTGTATATTCCAAATATTTCTTCTGGTTCTTCATTTTTTCATTCATGTGTAAAATGTTTCACAGCCTACATGTTTCGCTTTCAATATTAATAAAATAGAATTCATGTACCTACCTAGTCAAATTTTCTAGTCGTATTTATTTAATTCCTGCCTATTAAGTAAAAAATTGCCATATTATCTTGGCGAGTCTTTTTTATTTTTATTTTTATATATTATACCTACACATATTTTTATTAAATTTAATGGGTATATTTTAAATTGTTAAATTTCTTATTGTTTGGATAATGTATTTTTTAAACGGCATTAGAGTCTCAAAATAGTTATTAAATTCTTAGAAATTATTATTATCGACTTAGCCAAAAGGCATTCGCACTCCCTCTACGGGGAACATTCACTCAGATCCCGGGTATCCCGGATACCATAAGGATCTGGCTCGGACGAGACCCTTGCCATGTTATCGGGCCTTAGGTGACATTGATGTTATCGGACGTTCCTGCATTCCCCATGAATTTCCTGACGGTTCGGGCTGTCGCAAGTAGTACCGCTTTCTGCATGGACCTGTAAAGACTATCAGTTAGACCCAGCTCTTTTATGTTTCTCAGCAAACTTTTTGATATAACACCAGTTGTTGACACGATAATTGGAATCGTCTTGACGTTTTCCATTTCCCATTGCCTTCTAATTCGTTCTTCTAAGTCTCTGTACTTCGCGATCTTCTCGACTTGCTTCACACGCAGGTTGTTGTTGTTCGGGATGGCCACATCAATCAGAGTTGTCTTCCTAGAAATTTTATCAACTATTATAAGGTCCGGTCTGTTATGGGCAACTCGTTGATCTGTCAGAACTGTACGATCCCAGTACATCTTGTAGTTGCTGTTCTCAAGAACAGGCTCCGGTGTGTAGCTGTAATATGGGACCCTCTCTGCCTGCACAAGCAGCAGTTTTTCCCCCAGTTCCTGGTGCAAGATCTTGGCAACCGAATCGTGTCGTTCCTTATATTCCGTTGATGCGAACATCTGACATCCTCCTGTTATGTGCTGGATTGTTTCTGAAGTTGGGCACCCGTATCTGCATCTGTCATCCACTACCGATGCATCTCCTACAATGAATTTTAGGTAGTTGCGAGTTGGTATAACCTGATCTTGTATGGCCAGTAAGAAGCCTTCCGTCTCGGGGAACATTCTTCCCGAGGTCAGCCAGTAGTTCGACGCTAACTTGTCGACATGTTCCTGGTTGACCTCATTAGGATGCTTCCCGTGCAGCGGCTTCTCCAACCACCTCTGTAGTGTATCGTTGTCGGTTCGGTGGTGATTTTAATGCTCGTGTTCCGTCAGACGTAGCGGTGTTGAGACGTCTGCTCCGCATATAGCTTTATGTAGTGTGGAGCTGTTGGCCTGTCTCTGGAAATAATTACGCAGATTTATTATTTGTTGGTCCAATTGCTTGCTGAGGTCTGCCAATCCTCTTCCTCCTAGTTGACGTGGCAGAGTAGTTCTTTCTACGGCGCTACGGGGATGATGTTTATGAGCTTTTGTCAGTAGCGTCCTAACTTTTCGCTGCAGGTTGTTGATGTCCGTGTTGGTCCAATTCACTATTCCAAACGAATAGCTGAGTACAGAGCACGCATACGTGTTCAGGGCCTTAAACAAATTCCTGCTGTTAAGATCAGTTCGCACTACTTGTCTCACTCTCTTGATGAATTCATTCCTTAAATCGATCTTCATTGTTCGATGGTCTATCCTTTGAGCTTGTTTCATCCCGAGATACTTGTATGTATCTCCCATGCTCATTGCTTCGATCTCCTGGCCGTCCTGCATCTCGTGTGCGCCCTGTTCGAGCCTTCCCCGGACGATGTTAAGCGTGCGGCACTTGTCCAGTCCAAACTGCATTCCGATGTCCCTGGAGAACTCCTCTACAATTTTAAGCATTTGCGTTAGTTGGTATTTGGTTGCGGCCATCAGTTTTAAATCATCCATATATAATAGGTGATTCAACTTGATCGCTTCTGCGTTGTTGCTTTTGATAGCGAAGCCGTATTTTGTAGAGTTCAACCGATGTGATAGAGGGTTCATCGCCATGCAGAACCACAGTGGACTGAGTGAATCTCCTTGGAAAATCCCTCTTCGGATGTTGATTGTGTCGGTCTCGATGTTGCTGCTTGCGGTTCTGAGTTGTATCTTAGTGCGCCAGGTTGTCATAACGTGTTCTAAAAATGAAACTGTATGATGATCTATTTTATAATCGTGAGGTACGGAATCAAATGCTTTTTTGTAGTCCACATAAGCCATGTGGAGGTTTCGTTGCTTGGAATGAGCCTGGTTGCAGATGACAGAGTCTATGATGAGTTGCTCTTTGCATCCCATTGCGCCCTTCGAGCAGCCCTTCTGCTGCATTGCAATGATGTTGTTCCGCTCGCAGTGAGCATATATTCGCTGCGTAAGGCAAGAAGTGATTATCTTGTACAGAGCTGGCAAGCAGGTTATTGGGCGGTACTTGGCAGGGTTATCCGTGTTCCGCTGGTCTTTTGGTAACAAGTAGGTGGCACCCTGTGTAAGAAACAATGGCATTTTCAGAGGATTGAGCAAGACTTCATTAATTAAGGTAGTTATTTGTTCATGCGTGCACCACAACTTCTTAATCCAATAATTTTGGAGATGATCTGGACCTGGTGCCTTCCAGTTGTGGGAATTCTTGATGACATTGGAGACCTCATCGGTTGTGAATTGCTCGTGTTGCATCTGGCTATAGTTCCGGCCCATCTCGCGTTCTTCACTGATCCAGCTTGCACTGACATTGCATGGACCTGGTGTGGCAAGCTGATTTCTCCAGAAACCGTCGACCTGTTCTCTGCTAGGGTAACTCGTATTTGTGGCATCGGCGCTAGAATTCAAAGTACGGTAGAAAACTTTTTCTGATCGGTCAAAAAGTTTGTTGTCTCGTTTCCTGTTGTTACTAGCCTTGTCTCCTCAGACGCCCTGCGAAAACAGAAAGTTTTTGTTTTAATGTATCAAGACATTGTTGAGCAGTGATGTTCGCGGGGTCACGCTGAGAATGCATTTGGGTGCGGCTCATTATTGCCTGCACCGCCCTCTGGATCTTTCTTGTTCTAACTCCTCTGATATATTCCGTCACTTGTCCTATGTCTTTACGGAGACTCTCGATCTTCCGATTTAATCGCATCTCCCATTGAGCCATTCGTGGTTCTGGTCTTGCACGATTTAACTCTTGAGCCGTCCGGATCTTGGCTCCCATTGCAGTGATGATGGCCGTTGCGGCACAGTAGATTAACATGTGCATATGTTCTAATGTGGGTGTTACTGAAACATAGTTGGGTAAAATTCTGGTGTTCATAATATCGAGCATGATTGCAAGCTTCCTGGAAGAATTCAATCTTGGTAGCGGTGGTCTGCTCAGTGGGTCTGTGCCTTCGTATCGCAATACCGCCCTTCTCAGCTGTGTGTCCAGGCTTTCAAAGTGTTCTCCGTTAACTGATTCCCGATTCTCAGTTGTTCGTCCCGCCGTCTCGGCTTCTTGTTGTGGTCCAGGCACTTGAATTTCCCGATTCTCAGTTGTTCGCTCTGCCGTTCCGGCTTCTTGTTGTGGTCCAGGCACTTGAATTTCCCCGTTGTTGTTGTCTATGTCTATGTGTTCGCCATGGATCTCTAGCTCAACTTCCCGTTTTATAGCGTTAAGTCGCGTTTCTGGAATTCGGTTATTTCTTAGAATAGTTCGATACTGATCTGACACTCTTTGTTCAGACACTTGCATGTGTGGAAACTCCCTGCAGAACTCGGCATGCAGTTGTTGTCGGTAGCCGATCATCTCTTGTCCTAAGTTTGTCACCCTGTAAAAAATACGCATTATCGATTCATTCATGGACCCAGTCCATTTCATGCGTCGTCGTTGTAATCCCGCCTGAGTGAACGCTGGCTGAAGTTCCCGCGCAGCACCTTCGGTGGGTGGAACCCTAGTTCTCGTTTGGCTCCCATGTTGTAGATGTTCGAGTTGCTGGGCTGTAGCTGTTTGTGCAACAGGGGCCCGCCTCATCAGCGCCCTGTCACCGACGTCCCGCTCACTGTCATGCCCAGCGTCGGCTCCAGACATGCCCTGGCGATCCCCAGGCAGCGGCCCTATGACAATTATCCTATTATTCTCCATTCCATAGTTTTCTCCCGTAACGTGGGAGTGACGGCCCTCGGTCGCCTTTTACGACTCGCGGAGCCACGATAGGAGTATTCTAACCCGCTACCCATACGGGTCAACTAGGATAACGCGGGATCGTTACTCCCGAGGATCTGCCCCTGTCACCGGCCAAACCCCTCCTTGCGTTAACTGGGAAACACGGGATCGTTACACCCGAGGATCTGCCCCTCTCACAGGCTAGACCCATCCCTGTGTAACTGGGAGTCGCGGGATTGTCACACCCGAGGATCAGCCTCCGTCACCAGCTAGACCCCTCCCTGCGCAACTGGATATCGCGGGATTGTCACACCCGTAGGTCTGCCCCTGTCACAGGCCAAGCCTCTCCATGCGTAACTGGGAATCGCGGGATCGTTACACCCGTGAATCTGCCCCTCTCACAGGCCAGACCCATCCCTGCGTAACTGGGGAGCGCGGGATTGTCACACCCGTGGATCTGCCTCTCTCACAAGTCAGATCCCCCCTGCGTTTTATTATTATTATATCGACTTAGCCAAAAGGCATTCGCACTCCCTCTACGGGGAACATTCACTCAGATCCCGGGCATCCCGGATACCAAAAGGATCTGGCTCGGACGAGACCCTTGCCATGTTATCGGGCCCTAGGTGACATTGATGTTCTTGGACGATCCTGCATTCCCCATGAATTTCCTGACGGTTCGGGCTGTCGCAAGTAGTACCGCTTTCTGCATGGACCTGTAAAGACTATCAGTTAGATTCAGCTCCTTGATGTTTCTCAGCAAACTTTTTGGTATAACACCAGTTGTTGACATGATGATTGGAATCGTCTGGACGTTCTCCATTTCCCATTGCCTTCTAATTCGTTCTTCTAAGTCTCTGTACTTCGCGATCTTCTCGACTTGCTTCACACGCAGGTTGTTGTTGTTCGGGATGGCCACATCAATCAGAGTTGTCTTCCTAGAAATTTTATCAACTATTATAAGGTCCGGTCTGTTATGGGCAACTCGTTGATCAGTCAGAACTGTACGATCCCAGTACATCTTGTAGTTGCTGTTCTCAAGAACAGGCTCAGGTGTGTAGTTGTAATATGGGACTCTTTCTGTCTGCACAAGCAGCAGCTTTTCCGCCAGTTCCCGGTGCAAGATCTTGGCAACCGAATCGTGTCGTTCCTTATATTCCGTTGATGCGAACATCTGACATCCTCCTGTTATGTGCTGGATTGTTTCTGAAGTTGGGCACCCGTATCTGCATCTGTCATCCACTACCGATGCATCTCCTACAATGAATTTTAGGTAGTTGCGAGTTGGTATAACCTGATCTTGTATGGCCAGTAGGAAGCCTTCCGTCTCGGGGAACATTCGTCCCGAGGTCAGCCAATAGTTCGACGCTAACTTGTCGACATGTTCCTGGTTAACCTCATTAGGATGTCTCCCGTGCAGCGGCTTCCCCAACCACCTCTGTAGTTTATCGTTGTCGGTTCGGTGGTGATTTTGACGCTCGTGTTCCGTCAGACGTAGCGGTGTTGAGACGTCTGCTCCGCATATAGCCCTATGTAGTGTGGAGCTGTTGGCCTGCCTGTAGAAATAATTACGCAGATTTAATATTTGTTGGTCCAATTGCTTGCTGAGATCTGCCAATCCTCTTCCTCCTAGTTGACGTGGCAGAGTTGTTCTTTCTACGGCGCTACGGGGATGATGTTTATGAGCTTTTGTCAGTAGTGTCCTAACTTTTCGTTGCAGGTTGTTGATGTCCGTGTTGGTCCAATTCACTATTCCGAACGAATAGCTGAGTACAGAGCACGCATACGTGTTCAGGGCCTTAAACAAATTCCTGCTGTTAAGATCAGTTCGCACTACTTGTCTTACTCTCTTGATGAATTCATTCGTTAAATCAGTCTT
The DNA here is from genome assembly GCA_963920635.1 of Pseudeuparius sepicola. NCBI lineage: Eukaryota > Metazoa > Arthropoda > Insecta > Coleoptera > Anthribidae > Pseudeuparius > Pseudeuparius sepicola. The sequence continues at coordinate 48,704,278 of OY987298.1, forward strand.
CATTGTTCGATGGTCTATCCTTTGAGCTTGTTTCATCCCGAGATACTTGTATGTATCTCCCTTGCTCATTGCTTCGATCTCCTGGCCGTCCTGCATCTCGTGTGCGCTTTGTTCGAGCTTTCCCCGGATGATATTAAGGGTGCGGCACTTGTCCAGTCCAAACAGCATTCCGATGTCCCTGGAGAACTCCTCTACAATTTTAAGCATTTGCGTTAGTTGGTTTTTGGTTGCGGCGATCAGTTTTAAATCATCCATATATAATAGGTGATTCAACTTGATCGCTTCTGCGTTGTTGCTTTTGATAGCGAAGCCATATTTTGTAGAGTTCAACCGATGTGATAGAGGGTTCATCGCCATGCAGAACCACAGTGGACTGAGTGAATCTCCTTGGAAAATCCCTCTTCGGATGTTGATTGTGTCGGTCTCGATGTTACTGTCTGCGGTTCTGAGTTGTATCTTAGTGCGCCAGGTTGTCATAACGTGTTCTAAAAAGGAAACTGTATGATGATCTATTTTATACAGCTTTAAGATACCTGTGAGCCAGTCGTGAGGTACAGAATCAAATGCTTTTTTGTAGTCCACATAAGCCATGTGGAGGTTTCGTTGCTTGGAATGAGCCTGGTTGCAGATGACAGAGTCTATGATGAGTTGCTCTTTGCATCCCATTGCGCCCTTCGAGCAGCCCTTCTGCTGCATTGCAATGATGTTGTTCCGCTCGCAGTGAGCATATATTCGCTGCGTAAGGCAAGATGTGATTATCTTGTAAAGCGTAGGCAAGCAGGTTATTGGGCGGTACTTGGCAGGGTTATCCGTATTCCGCTGGTCTTTTGGTAACAGGTAAGTTGCACCCTGTGTAAGAAACAATGGCATTTTCAGAGGATCGAGCAAGACTTCATTAATTAAGGTAGTTATTTGTTCATGCGTGCACCACAACTTCTTAATCCAATAATTTTGGAGATGATCTGGACCTGGTGCCTTCCAGTTGTGGGAATTCTTGATGACATCGGAGACCTCAGCGGTTGTGAATTGCTCGTGTTGCATCTGGCTATAGTTCCGGCCCATCTCGCGTTCTTCGCTGATCCAGCTTGCACTGACATTGTATGGACCTGGTGTGGCAAGTTGATTTCTCCAGAAACCGTCGACCTGTTCTCTGCTAGGGTAACTCGCATTTGTGGCATCGGCGCTAGAATTAAAAGCACGGTAGAAACCCTTTTCTGATCGTTCAAAGAGTTTATTGTCTCGTTTCCTGTTGTTACTAGCCTTGTATCTCCTCAGACGCCCTGCGAAAACAGAAAGTTTTTGTTTTAATGTGTCAAGACATTGTTGAGCAGTGATGTTCGCGGGGTCATGCCGAGAATGCATTTGGGTGCGGCTCATTACTGCCTGCACCGCCCTCTGGATCCTTCTAGTTCTAACTCCTCTGATATATTCCGTCACTTGTCCTATGTCTTTACGGAGACTCTCGATCTTCCGATTTAGTCGCATTTCCCATTGAGCCATTCGTGGTTCTGGTCTTGCACGATTCAACTCTTGGGCCGTTCGGATCTTGGCACCCATTACAGTGATGACTGCCGTTGCGGCACAGTAGATTAACATGTGCATACGTTCTAATGTTGGTGTCACTGAAACATAGCTTGGTAAAATTCTTGTGTTCATAAGATCGAGCACGATCGCAAGTTTCCTGGAAGAATTTAATCTTGGTAGCGGTGGCCTGCTAAGTGGGTCTGTGCCTTCGTATCGCAATACTGCCTGTCTCATATGTGTGTCCAAGCCTTCAAAATGTTCTTCGTTAACCCGTTCCAGACTCTCGGTTGTTGGTTCTACCGTTTCGGCTTCTAGTTGTTGTCCAGGCTCTTGAAGTTCCCCATTGTTGTTGTTGTCATCTATGTCTATGTGTTCGCCGTGGATCTCTAGCTCAACTTCCCGTTTGATAGCGTTAAGTCGCGTTTCTGGAATTCGGTTATTTCTTAGAATAGTTCGATACTGATCTGACACTCTTTGTTCAGACACTTGCATGTGTGGAAACTCCCTGCAGAACTCGGCATGCAGTTGTTGTCGGTAGCCGATAATCTCTTGTCCTAAGTTTGTCACCCTGTAGAAAATACGCATAATCGATTCATTCATGGACACAGTCCATTTCATGCGTCGTCGTTGTAATCCCGCCTCTGTGAACGCTGGCTGAAGTTCCCGCGCAGCACCTTCGGTGGGTGGAACCCTAGTTCTCGTTTGGCTCCCATGTTGTAGATGTTCGTGTTGTTGTTGGGCTGTAGCTGTTTGTGCAACAGGGGCCCGCCTCATCAGCGCCCTGTCACCGACGTCCCGCTCGCTGTCATGCCCAGCGCCGGCTCCAGACATGCCCTGGCGATCCCCAGGCAGCGGCCCTATGACAATCATCCTATCATTCTCCATTCCATAGTTTTCTCCCGTAACGTGGGAGTGACGGCCCTCGGTCGCCTTTTACGACTCGCGGAGCCACGATAGGAGTATTCTAACCCGCTACCCATACGGGTCAACTAGGATAACGCGGGATCGTTACTCCCGAGGATCTGCCCCTGTCACCGGCCAAACCCCTCCTTGCGTTAACTGGGAAACACGGGATCGTTACACCCGAGGATCTGCCCCTCTCACAGGCTAGACCCATCCCTGTGTAACTGGGAGTCGCGGGATTGTCACCCCCGAGGATCAGCCCCCGTCACCGGCTAGACCCCTCCCTGCGCAACTGGATATCGCGGGATTGTCACACCCGTAGGTCTGCCCCTGTCACAGGCCAAGCCTCTCCATGCGTAACTGGGAATCGCGGGATCGTTACACCCGTGAATCTGCCCCTCTCACAGGCCAGACTCATCCCTGCGTAACTGGGGAGCGCGGGATTGTCACACCCGTGGATCTGCCTCTCTCACAAGTCAGATCCCCCCTGCGTATTATATATTATATATTATTATTATTATTATTATTATTATTATTAAGTATTTTGGTCGGTTTGAACATCAATAATATTTTCTATGTAGATTGCAAGAGGGGGCATCGTGCTCAATTTAGGTAGAGCGATATATTATAGAGGCAAAGCAACGGCTCCCGTGCCCCCGTGGTTGGCTCATGGATGGGTGACCCTTTTTAAATTATTTTCCCTAATAAAACTTTTTCCTCGGCAACTGAATTCCAAACTCGTTCTAAAAAGTTGAACTTCAGTGCCTTGGTACACAAATAATTATTTTAATATTATACTATGTATTTTTAAATTTTGACTGCATAACAGCCGAAACGTTGATGAAAAGATAGGATAATTTTACGCTGCTTTCTTTTGACGGCCCCAAATCCCAACTAAGTGCCTGGTTATTTTTTATCCCTATAGAAGCACACACTGCTGGCAAAGTTAGATTATAAATAGTTCTTCAAACAAAAATTTTCCCTGCAGACTTTACTTGTCACTCTGTATGATTGTGCTTGAAAACTGAAATTGTGTTTCTAGCTTGGCTTTGCCATTATTGAAAAATGATGAAGCTAGCAGCTACACTCCTATATTCGTGGCCGGGCCTTACTTACAAGTCTGAAACTCGACTCGACTGTCGACTTCAAATATTTTCAAAAATGGATCGGTGGAAGAGGACCAATAATGGAATACTTAAATAGAACAGGTATTATTGAAAAAATTAAGATTCAAAATTGCACAAAAGTCCGCAACACTTTGTTTTCAAGGTATAGATCGTTAAAGCAGCATCATTTCAATCATTAAATGAGCGAGACAAAAAATATGCAAAAAGTTACCATTTTTATATTTTTGATTTGAAACGGCCAGTGAAAATGTAAACACCCAGGGAGAGGCAGGCAAAAGGCAAGGTGAGAAGAAAAGTTTGAAGCTCCGATCCTCACTCACCAACGCTTGAGCTGCCGCTTGGTGCTGTAAACAACGAAGCATACATTTAGTTTCACATACAAGAGAATGTACAGATGGTGATAGCGCTCGAGGGAAGGAATTCAGTCGTAAGGCCACAGACGGATGCGCGGCAAGGAGTGATGGTATGGTAGCTCTAACAATACACGGTGCAACGATTACCTGATGTCATTTTTGTGCAGGGTAGGCCATCGAAGCGGAGTCAATGGTGGAATGGAAAACCAACTAAGATTAAAAATAATGGTGTACATTGATATACTTTTAATAGCGGTGTAGCTATAAGTTCCTTAAGGTATACTAGTCACTGATCACGTAAGTACCAAATAATTTTAAACGTATCTATTCGACCTACCTTATAATATCGTAAGGAGACATAGTAAGCCCATGACCGATGATTCCAACCTTGCACACGGGCATAAAGTGTAAATTTGATCACATTTCCCTAATAAGATATAACATATATTATATTTCACAAAGAGGCCATTTTACCTACACAGAAAATAAAAAATATAGTTTAACTCGAATTGGCGAAATACCAAATAACAAAATTATCCACTACTACATAAATTATAGTATAAAACATAGGTACTACAACTTTTAACTAAAATAATAATTTTAACATAAGGCGATAACATTTAAATACATTAAATACACCACAAAAGAAGCAAAATTCACTCTTGTTCGATATTTTGCGTTTTAAATTGTTTTTACTTCATCTGCCACTTCTACAACTTAAGTGTTTCCGCATAGATGGCCCACCCTTTAACACTGAACTGAATCGCAACAATATTATGTTATCTTCATTAGTAAGTTGCTAACAATAAATAAATATCTAGTAGCAGTGGCGCACCCAGGGGGGGCAGGGGGCCTCGCCCCCCCCCCAGACCTTCCATATTTTAAAAATTCTCGAGGGTGGTATCGTAGATGTACTGTCCGCTGTGCGACCCTCGGCAATTATTGCGCACTGACTGGCTAATATCTGATCCTTTTTCTTATTTTGTAATATAGGTACCTGACTTTATAAAAAAATGGAAATTTCATTGAATCATAAAATATGTTTTATTCAACTTTTTAAGAGGGGGTTGCCGACAGAGAAAGTGACGTTAGATTTCGTATTTTTTTAAGTTGTATAGCATAAAATGTAATAACATTTTACCTGGCAAAAATTTAGTACAAACATCTCTGTCTTAATTTTAATCATAAGGTCTTAAAAGCATATGCACTCGAATTATTATTTTTCCCAAGGTTTTCATAACATATAAAACAAAACACTGATTGTAAGATCTTATGATTAAAATGAAGACAGAGATGTGTGTACTAAATTTTTGGCAGGTAAAATGTTATTAGATTTTATGCTATACAACTTAAAAAAATAGGAAATCGAACGTCACTTTAGCTGTCGGCAACCCCCTCTTAAGTTGGCCCAGGGCCATAACCAGGAGGGGGGGGGGGCAGGGTGTTGCCCCGCCTTGCAGAATGTTTGCCTTGCCTGAGCCACAAGTTCACCTCACCTCACCAGAGCCGTAAAGTCGCTCAGATAGCGAACGTGATGGTACCTCCGTAGCGTTCGTCTAAAGAATTTCGCCAAATTCAAGATTTTCTCCAAAATAAAAGCGTTTTTCAACGCCAAAATTTACTAATTACACCGTGCTGTACTAAATCGGGATCAGAGAGGTGTGGGGGTGTTTTTATGGACCCGGGCCCCGGATTGAGTAGGGGCCCAGGCCAAAGTCTATGTATGAGAAGTTGGCTCACGCCCGTTGAACACCTGCGTCGAATAACCGGTTCTCGCTGTGCATGGAGTGGGGGACCCGGGCACGCCCGCTGTGACGTAGAATGTAGACCGGCCGCGCGGTCTGGACACTGAACCCCGGCAGTTTATATTCGATAGCGTCCAAATTTCGTAATAATTGTTAAAGTAAACATATTTTACACATATAAAAAAATTGAGTTGTGTAAACTATATGCGTTTCTTATAACATTTTCTCAAGTTTTTATGGTGAATTTAGATGCGCCTTTTATTTATAGGTACATGAAGTAAGTACAAAATTCCAACGCGGATTTAACTTTAAACCGGTTTTTCTTCTTCAAATTAAACGGCTGCTGTCAGCGACAAACAGTAAGAGTTGCTTTTGTGCTTAAAATTGATTGGAGAATAGGCATGTCTAGTCAAAAATGACATAGAGTGCGACACGAAAAAGTTATGGTTATTTAAATCCAAGTATAACACGGCATGTGGCGCCCTCTAACTTTAAACAAAAAAAAAACAAGTAAATATTTGAGTTTCTCATCATCAGTACTCCTAGTATCGCGAATGCCATGTTATTGAACAAAAATATAATCAAAAAACCAAATAAAAATGTTTTTGGATGCCCTGTACCTCAAGAACCAAACCGTTGCGGACCCATATTCATACGAACATTTTATCTTAAAAAAATATTCAAAGATTCACCCTTTTAAAGCTAGTGAAAGTACTCAATAAACACCCTGTATATATAAATAGCAGAAAAAAAATCTTGTTAGGGCCTCTTGTACCTATATACAAAATCTAAGAAATTTTTTTACATACAATATAGTTTTCATTTTACATAAAGCCATTGTTCATGTTTAAAATGCGTTTACTTCCGTACACCCTGCACTCATTGAAGATATAATACATTTAATTCTTTTCCAATCATCTATGCCTATTGTCTATGGCTTTAGTTGCAATAAAAAATATTATCATTATCTAATACATATTTTTAAAACTAATGGATTCATTTACAGGTCATAAGTTACTAAAGTATTTTTTATATTTATTAGGTAGGTACTAGGAAAACACGTAATGATAGCAACAGCAACAATGAGAATAATAATAATAATGTTTATGTAATTGTAGATAGTTTACATGCTATTTACGCGTGTACTAAGGTACTTAATTATTAAAAATAAACAGATAATCCCATAAAGATTTTAGTCGCCCCGATTCCGGGGTTCGTACTTTTCGGCGCGGCCAATTCGGCGCCACCGTTTCGGCGCGGCCGTTTCGGCGCAGAGACAGTTCGGCGCGGGACGATTCGGCGCGGGACGGTTCGGGGCGAGATATTGTTGTAACATAAAGTACCCCAAACAATAGCTACCTACAGCATATTATAATAGCATATTTTTGTTGCTTCTCAGAAATAAATTAGAAAAGGAAAGTAGAGTAAGATCGGGTAATATAAAATACCATTTATATTTCTTTAGAAAAGACATATTTATTAACAAATTAGTTTATTCATTTTTGAGTATATTATGCTCATGTCTATTGCTTATATATTGCAATAAGTAGTTTTGATCAGTAATGTCGTAAAATAGGTAAAATTGGCAACTTAAGAATATGGCACATTTTTCAAGTAAATCAAAAGCGGGGGGGTAATATGGAATAGTGGTATCGGATCTAAAAAAAATCAAAAATATTCCCAAAACTACTGCACATTTATTTTATTTTCTAAAAATATATTAGATAATTTATTGAAAAATCACAAAATAAATTATTTTTTAGTACCTAACTAATATTAAAGTCGGGTTAACTGGAATATAGGCTTGGCCATATTCCATATTACCCTCCCGATGCACCTTAGGAAAAACCAGTTGTCAACAATTAAGGGAAAGCATATTGTTGCTGCTTTAACATTAGTTACGTCAACTCATGTTACTTGCCACTTACCTTGTTGTTAAAAGTTATTATTTTGATGAAAATACCCGTGTTTCACATTCAGATCCGACACTGTTCGAAAACTTTGATAACATCAAAAACCAAATAACTGATGTCGCGCAGTATAGAAGCGCGCAGGGCCAAAGTCTTTGATAGGAGTGGAACAACAGTGTACTACGAAATGTAAATTTGGATACCCAACATTAGATGGCGCGATGGTTTCTAAAATTTGGGTGTATTCCATATTACCCGACTATTCCATATTCCCCGATTTTACTCTAATAATCTTATTTTCTTATAAATTTTTACCTTTACCTCTCTAGTTTCAAGAAAGGATTCTCCAAGATATTATTTATTTTATTACGTTATTGCTTCTTTATGTGAAAGGCATTAAACTATTGTTCAGATTATTCAATTTACCTCACAAACATAAAATTTGCATATTTTACAGTCGGTAATTATAAGAAACTACTAGTAATTATGACCTGGCCTTTTGTAATAAAATGGAATGTTATAAAGAAAATTACCTGTGAATCGCATGTATTTTAAGAAACTAATAATTATGACCTGGTCTTTTGTAATAAAAGGGAATGGTATTAAGAATTTCTCTTAGTTGCAATCTGAATTTGAGAGAAAAATTAAAACTTTTCAATCTAGTTCGTCTGTGAAAATGGCTAACCAAGTCAATAGCAAACGCGGCAAGCCAAAATTTATCAAGGATGGCTTCTCATATGTGTTCGATAAGTTGAGTAGCGATCAGCTAGTACAATTCTACAGATGTGAACAGAAAGACAGATGTAAGGCAAGGATCCATGTGCGGGACGGAGGAGTCATTAGAAGCTTGAATCACCATTCCCACGACGCAACCCCCGCCACAATAGAGGTGAATAGAGTGAAAACTCATATCAAACGTCGAGCTGAAGAATCTCAGGAACCAACGGCCCAGGTTATCAACCACTGCGTGGAGAATTTGTCACAATCTGCTCAGGCCACCATGCCCAAGCCCGCTTCGTTGAAGAAAATTGTTAGGAGACAACGGAACCAAATCAATGCACCACCACCCGCACCCGCATCTTTGACTGACATGAGAATTACAAAGTGTACAGTGTAAATGGTAGAGAGGAGAGGTTTTTGCTAGCAGATAGTGGTCCCGTGGAAGACAGGATTTTGATTTTTGGAAGAGAACAGAACATTAGGTACGTTTTCCTTTATTAATTGCCACGTTTATTTTTTATCTTATTGTTTGCACAAGTATATGTAGTTCTGGCGGAAGTTTATGGAGCGGTTGTACCGCTACTTTATGGTCTCCTGCCAAACAAGACCAAGCGGACGTATACTTCATTTATAAGAATGATGAAAGAACTGAATCCAGAAATGCGGCCAATAAGGACATTGTGTGATTTCGAAACAGCAGCAGTCAGCTCCTTTCAAGAAGAATTTCCTCAAGCTACAATATGTGGCTGCTTCTTTCACCTGGCCCAAAATTTGCAAAGACACCTTGCCCAGCAGGGACTTAGACAGAGATACAACAACGAACCAGATTTTGCCCTACAAGCTAGAATGATTCTGAGTCTGGCATATGTTCCACCTAACCAGTTGGATAACGCTGTTGATCAGCTTTCGAACAATCTACCAAACGAGCTGCAAGGGCTTATGAACTGGTTTGAAGACAATTACATAGGCAGACCAGGAAGAAGAGGAAATATGAGGCGCCCTCCCATATTCAGCGTGGAAATGTGGAACCTTCATGAAAGGGTTTTGCAGGGGATAGATCGAACCAACAACCATTCAGAAGCAGCAAACAGAAGACTGCAAAACGAATTGGGGATGGACCACCCAACAATATGGCGGTTCATCGATTCGTTGAGAAAAATCCATAGTGGCCGGGATTTGTATTTAGAACAGATTGTTGCAGGCCGCGAACCAGCTCAGAAGCTGAGAAAATATAGAGAAGCTGATGGAAGAAGGATATGCCGGTTGGTAACCGACTTTGAAAATCGGAATATCCTGGACTTTTTGAGAGATATCGCCCATAATTTCGAGATGGGACTGAATTTATGCTTTCTATAAATATTTTCCGGTGTATATATTTACATATTATGACCACGTACTTTTTGTATTTCTCTTTTTATGTATACGTAATTTTATTTTTTGTGTACATAAATTTTTCCGAATTTACTACCATCTATTTATTTTATTATTCCTGAAAAATTGGCGCCGAATCGGCCGCGCCGGAACGGTCGCGCCGAACTGTCTCCTCGCGCCGAATCGCCCGCGCCGAAACAGCCGCGCCGAATCGGCGGCGCCGAACTGTCCTGGACCCCCGATTCCAGCGTGCCTTGCAATCCGGCCGCCGATCATTTTCGGTCTACGGAAGACGTCACATTACGATCGCAGCCGAACGCCGCCGGCCAGTTACGAAGTGAGCGTGAGCACAGAATAACTGTGAGCCAACTTCTCAGACATAGACTTTGGGCCCAGGCGTTTAAATACCGTCCTACTCCGCTGAACCACGATGACTCATAGTCACAACCTTCTGGTTGACCCTGACGATGAAATTTTAGATTCAAAACCTATTGGAAATATAAACAAAGATCCCGAAATCACCCGGATCATAGAACCTAAAGCCTCAACCTCTAAAGACGTCCCTCCTCCCGAAAAAATGGAAGAGGATACACCTAAACTAAAAAATAAGAAAAAGAAAAGAAAGCCTCCAAGCCAAATTACAGACTCGAGCGAAAATGAATTAAGACCGACGAAGAAAAAACTAAACCGACAAACAGAATTAAAGAATGAACAAGAAAATGATAATGAAAACGAACAAGAAAATAATGAACAAAACGAAGATAAAGATAATGAAATAAAATTAGAAGTACGACAACCCCCGATCATAGTATCTACAGAAGGAATTGTATATAAAAATCTAATTACATATATGCAATAAAGTCAATTTCACCGCAGAACACCGAACAAATAGAATGATTATTCATACCTACGCTATCCGTGCAAGATCACCAAATGGCAGTAAAATTACTCGACTATAAGCAACTTAAATTCTACTCCTTTACACCACAAGACGAAAGACCAAAAAGAATTGTCCTAAAGGCTGAGCCCGATATGGACATTAAAGACATCGAACACGAACTTAATGAAAATGGTACACCTGCTACCAAAATTGCAAATTTAAAGAACAGTACAAACAATTCATACTCGTACTTAGTGTACTTTGACAAAATAAACGGATACGAATAAAGTAAAACAATGCAGATATATAGGATACAGGAAAATTAAATGGGAGGAATTCCAAAAATTAAGGACATACACACAGTGCTTCCGATGCCAGGGCCTCGGACACGGCACTTTCTTTTGCCGTATGCCTGTGTGTTGTGTTAAGCGTGCGGGGCCTCATTGGTCGTCCCAATGTACCTTACCAAAAAATTCAGCCGATGAGTAATTGAAATGTGCCAATTGTGGGGACCACCACACGGCTAATTACAGTAAATGCCCAAAAATATTAAACTACGTCGAACAACAAATTAAACCACAACAAACTTACAAACCAAGGACCATAACCAACTCGGCAAGAGTTCAACCCGGACAAACTTACGCTAATGCTATGAAAAATAAAGATATTTCGACAAATACAGACACGCCCACCGATAAAGACACGCCCCCAACTAAAGACGCACCAGAGATGGTAAAATGCTTGAAAGAGCTACGTGAAGTCGACGACGCAATCAATTTCAGTACAATGCTCGAAATTGTGAAAGAAGTAAGGAAGAGGATTAGCCGAGATACTAATCCAATAGATAAGATGCAGATTCTTATGCAGATTGCTGACGAATTTGGACTCTAAAGCATAAAAGAAATATAAAGAATAATCATTTCACTTTCCCACAAAGAATAAACTCCTATGCCGAGAAAGGAGTCATTAAATAAAGCTTATAAACATAAAGAACAATATAAATGTTACCAGGTGCTAATGCGGAACTGGTTAAATTACATAACAACCAAATTAAAGACATTATGGCTTTTCAAATAATAATAATAATAATAATAATAATAATAATAATAATAATAATAATAATAATAATAATTACCTTAATTAATGAAGTCTTGCTCGATCCTCTGAAAATGCCATTGTTTCTTACACAGGGTGCAACCTACCTGTTACCAAAAGACCAGCGGAATATGGATAACCCTGCCAAGTACCGCCCAATAACCTGCTTGCCTACGCTGTACAAGATAATCACATCTTGCCTTACGCAGCGAATATATGCTCACTGCGAGCGGAACAACATCATTGCAATGCAGCAGAAGGGCTGCTCGAAGGGCGCAATGGGATGCAAAGAGCAACTCATCATAGACTCTGTCATCTGCAACCAGGCTCATTCCAAGCAACGAAACCTCCACATGGCTTATGTGGACTACAAAAAAGCATTTGATTCCGTACCTCACGACTGGCTCACAGGTATCTTAAAGCTGTATAAAATAGATCATCATACAGTTTCCTTTTTAGAACACGTTATGACAACCTGGCGCACTAAGATACAACTCAGAACCGCAGACAGTAACATCGAGACCGACACAATCAACATCCGAAGAGGGATTTTCCAAGGAGACTCACTCAGTTCACTGTGGTTCTGCATGGCGATGAACCCTCTATCACATCGGTTGAACTCTACAAAATATGGCTTCGCTATCAAAAGCAACAACGCAGAAGCGATCAAGTTGAATCACCTATTATATATGGATGATTTAAAACTGATCGCAGCAACCAAAAACCAACTAACGCAAATGCTTAAAATTGTAGAGGAGTTCTCCAGGGACATCGGAATGCTGTTTGGACTGGACAAGTGCCGCACCCTTAATATCATCCGGGGAAAGCTCGAACAAAGCGCACACGAGATGCAGGACGGCCAGGAGATCGAAGCAATGAGCAAGGGAGATACATACAAGTATCTCGGGATGAAACAAGCTCAAAGGATAGACCATCGAACAATGAAGACTGATTTAACGAATGAATTCATCAAGAGAGTAAGACAAATAGTGCGAACTGATCTTAACAGCAGGAATTTGTTTAAGGCCCTGAACACGTATGCGTGCTCTGTACTCAGCTATTCGTTCGGAATAGTGAATTGGACCAACACGGACATCAACAACCTGCAACGAAAAGTTAGGACACTACTGACAAAAGCTCATAAACATCATCCCCGTAGCGCCGTAGAAAGAACAACTCTGCCACGTCAACTAGGAGGAAGAGGATTGGCAGATCTCAGCAAGCAATTGGACCAACAAATATTAAATCTGCGTAATTATTTCTACAGGCAGGCCAATAGCTCCACACTACATAGGGCTATATGCGGAGCAGACGTCTCAACACCGCTACGTCTGACGGAACACGAGCGTCAAAATCACCACCGAACCGACAACGATAAACTACAGAGGTGGTTGGCGAAGCCGCTGCACGGGAGGCATCCTAATGAGGTTAACCAGGAACATGTCGACAAGTTAGCGTCGAACTATTGGCTGACCTCGGGACGAATGTTCCCCGAGACGGAAGGCTTTCTACTGGCCATACATGATCAGGTTATACCAACTCGCAACTACCTAAAATTCATTGTAGGAGATGCATCGGTAGTGGATGACAGATGCAGATATGGGTGCCCAACTTCAGAAACAATCCAGCACATAACAGGAGGATGTCAGATGTTCGCATCAACGGAATATAAGGAACGACACGATTCGGTTGCCAAGATCTTGCACCAGGAACTGGCGGAAAAGCTGCTGCTTGTGCAGGCAGAGAGGGTCCCATATTACAACTACACACCTGAGCCTGTTCTTGAGAACAGCAACTACAAGATGTACTGGGATCGTACAGTTCTGACAGATCAACGAGTTGCCCATAACAGACCGGACCTTATAATAGTTGATAAAATTTCTAGGCAGACAACTCTGATTGATGTGGCCATCCCGAACAACAACAACCTGCGTGTGAAGCAAGTTGAGAAGATCGCGAAGTACAGAGATTTAGAAGAACGAATTAGAAGGCAATGGGAAATGGAGAACGTCCAGACGATTCCAATCATCATGTCAACAACTGGTGTTATACCAAAAAGTTTGCTGAGAAACATCAAGGAGCTGAATCTAACTGATAGTCTTTACAGGTCCATGCAGAAAGCGGTACTACTTGCGACAGCCCGAACCGTCAGGAAATTCATGGGGAATGCAGGATCGTCCAACAACATCAATGTCACCTAAGGCCCGATAACATGGCAAGGGTCTCGTCCGAGCCAGATCCTTTTGGTATCCGGGATGCCCGGGATCTGAGTGAATGTTCCCCGTAGAGGGAGTGCGAATGCCTTTTGGCTAAGTCGAGATAATAATAATAAAATACCAAAAAGTTTGCTGAGAAACATCAAAGAGCTGATAATCTTTACAGGTCCATGTAGAAAGCGGTACTACTTGCGACAGCCCGAACCGTCAGGAAATTCATGGGGAGTGCGGGAATAACGTCCAACAACATCAAGGTCACCTAAGGCCCGATAACATGGCAAGGGTCTCGTCCGAGCCAGATCCTTATGGTATCCCGGATACCCGGGATCTGAGTGAATGTTCCCCAGAGAGGGACTGCGAATGCCTTTTGGCTAAGTCGATATAATAATAATAATAATAATAATAGGGGAACGTGGGGGAATATTGACCGCGGGGTAATATCGACCTCATTCAAATCTACGTTGTTTGGCGCCGTAAGATGCCAGCGCCCCCTTCCACCGTTAGTAAGCTTCAGTTGCAAGTGTCAGCCATGTTTAGTTCGGGGATTCCACTCGCCGTGTAGACTGAGTTGTGAAATATATGGAATTGTTATATTTCTTATAATATTTCCACTGTTTTTGATAAGGTAAGGAGTGATTCGTATTCTATATATTCTCGCCATTAAGTTGTTATTAGGTGCAATAGTCAATTAGGTCGCTATGGCCTTAAATTCTGCTGATTATTTTCATGTTTTTCTAATCTGTTTAATTTTGAGGTTATCCGTAGGCTTTGGGGTAATGTCGATCAGATCGGTCGATATTACCCGCTTGATCGATATTACCCGCAGCGGTAATTGTCACACTTAATTATCTCCTGTAGTATGCTAAATAAATGTGTTTTGAACAATTTCCGTTTTTTTTTACAATTTGTAATGACCCAGATTTCGAAACCTTAAAATAGCCACAATTTTATATTTGGTCGATATTACCCGCAGTGATGGTCGATATTACCCTACTGATCGATATTAACCGATTTTTTTACATTATTTTAAAAATGATATTAATAAAGTATTGCATTTGTATAAAATTTTCAATGTTGATCTCAAAGAACAGTTCATATACTGGCTCTTGTGAAATTTTCGGGCATTTGTAGCAATAAGTATATTAGAAATTTGCAATAGTTCTTAGATAGTCGATATTCCCCCACGTTCCCCTAATAATAACCAGAGCCGTAGATAAGGCGCTGCTCCATTGAGAAAAAAAAGGAGGAAAAAAGACATGTTGATTTTTTATTTATTATACTTCATTTAAACTGAATTTGCCTTTCCTAAAAAAAAAATTGCCTGCGGCGCATTTTAGATTGCAGACACCTCTAAGTATACTTTTTATTGCCCGCTTAAAAAACAATAATCTTTATTGTCCGACCTTCAAACAAATTTCAATTTACCTATACCTACTACACTGGCCAGAAAATATTTGCAAAAATTATAGACATAATGTGGCCCTTTGAAACAAAATGATAATCACAAAAGGGTGTTCAGTGCAAGGTTTAGTGTTGTTATTGATAATTACTGGATTTTTGTCAGTTAAAAAGTATTCTTGCTTACTGCACAAATGATTATGGGCCCGCATAATTAGCAAAAAAATACCTTTGACGTCAAATTGTATGTTCATATTATATTTGACCTTAAAAATTTCACAAATTTTCGCCTGCGGCGCGATATGTAATATCAAAAGTTATATTCCTTTTTTCCCCCCCCCCCCCCTCTTCCCACCGACAAAGTACCGCCCTGTAGGTACCTCTCCCTCAGTTCTGGAATGTGTACTGCCCTGACTCGAAAGTCATTTGTCATGCCTGAAGTTTCTGTCTGACGGCCCTGAGTTGCCCCCCCCCCCCCCCCCCAATCATATTTTCTGGGTGCGCCACTGTCTAGTAGAGTAGGTACATTAATCCAATTTGTGTGTTCCGTTCAGTGTTGATAAAATATTTATGATTTTATTTACAGACTTACCTAGACTTAAAATAAATATAAAGACCTGTTTAAATAATTCTGTGGCCACATTATGCTCAATGGAATTTTATATGAAAATATATCCAAAGGAATGATCAACCACAAAGAAAATCGGGGTATACAGGTATCTAGTAATCAAATTAAAGCAACGCCAAGTGGGCTTTGGAAATGAAAACGTAGGGTTGTTTGACTCATCGGTATTTTGACCAATGAATAAAAGAAAACAAGGGAAGGGAAATAACCACTGTCAAAGTTAACAAAGAATTCTTCCTAAAGTAGCCTGGAGCCATCTATTGGTTTAAGAATTGTTGAGTCAACAATGGATTTTCCATCGTATTTGAATTATTAATTTTCTTACCAAGAGACGACATCAGGCTCCTTGAGCAAGAAATAGGTACCTAGGTACCTGTTATTTTCGACAGCGGTTATTCGATTCCCTTCCTTATTTTCTTTTACTTCAGGTTTTGTAAAGCAAAGAACAGCAAGCTTCGAGGTAACTATGATGTCGGTGCTTTTAACGTTAACGATCCACATTATTTTGGTAAAAATATTAAAATCGTTGCTCAATACTATGGCGTAATAATGACACTGTAATTATTTCTGAAACCCGTCTTAAATGCTATCAAGCTGCCAGCTGTCTTCTGCGATTTCTTACGCACACATAGTATACCTATATTCTTATGTCTTAAGGCTCCTCAACCTGAAAGTGAAACAACAACCCAAAAAATAATAATTCTGAGATTGCATTTTTTACATTTTATTAGACAATAAACATTTGGTTAGCTCCAATGATAATACATTGGATATTGGAATTATATTTGATTTTGAAGGTAAGGAACAAAGGGGTATCGCTTATTTAAGTATGTAGCTAAAATTTTGTCCTATTAACGCGACTTTCAGTTATTTTTCACGCGCAGCACTGAAGTACCTACCTACGATAATTATTATTATATTAGGCTCTGCCTCCGAAATTAAACTCATCTAAAAATTAGTGACAGAAATATTAAACGTCGCAAAAGAATATCCTACTGGATTTATTGTCTCTAGAGCTTATAAAGAAACGACAAATAAACAAATAGGCAATTCAGTAATGCATTTTATGTATAATATTATGCCCAATAGGTTGTTCGGACTTGATTCACGGAATACCCTTGCAAAATTTTAGTGCTTGTATAGCTATATATTTTTTGTATCTTAGACACTTGTGGGACATAGCAGCATGGTGGCAGTATCACTTCATGGCCTGCTAGGATTTTTTCGACGCGATCCTATTTTGTAAATTACCATTGGGGGATTTTTTTATCCAAAATCTAAACGCCTTGTACATTGTGTCCCCAGATAGGTGTGGAAATGCGTCCAAATGGCAAAAAAGTAGACTTGGGTCATAGTTTTCCAGGAGTAAAAATATTAAAACCATCTACTTGACACGGAAAGTTGTTTAAAATTATGGCCCTTTTGTATAGAACGTGCAAAAGTTTTATTTAAAAAAAAATTTCAATCAATTATCAATATATTATGATAGAAGTATCTAACTATAACTAAGCCTGTCTACTTTGAATATC
The DNA here is from genome assembly GCA_963920635.1 of Pseudeuparius sepicola. Lineage (NCBI taxonomy): Eukaryota > Metazoa > Arthropoda > Insecta > Coleoptera > Anthribidae > Pseudeuparius > Pseudeuparius sepicola. The sequence goes on from OY987298.1 coordinate 48,721,674, forward strand.
TTACAAATTATGAACATATTATTATACCCCCAAAAATTGTTAAAACATCAGTATAAGTAAAAAATTCAGTCCAAAAGTTGAGGTCGTGGTGTACCTTTTCATTCTAAATAACTTAGTTATAATTTTTTTTCTTATCATCAGAAATTAAGAAAATTAAGGTAATTTACTCTTGACCATATTTTAAACTAACCCCAAAACACCATCGATTTGACCAATTTGTGGGAATAATAATTATTATTCCGACAATATCAGCCAACTCGAAAACGTTTTACTATTCTCATCTATTCCAACATCTGTCCGGCGTTACGCTGTACGGGGTTGCCCATTTGAAATTAGAACACCTGCATGCATATTCGATTTCACCGATTTTGATGATTTTTTTAAAATTTAAGACATTCTTTCAAAAACAACAAATGCCCAAAAATATATTTTTTAAGGAAATGCAATAAATATTATAAAGTTTCTGATAATCTTCCAATTGAATCTTTATATTTTCCACCATTTTCTATTTCCTGTTTATTCTGTAGTCCCTTATACCGCAATAAAAAAAATGTATGATTAATTTTTTTTAGAAAAAAAACTATTGGACATTGGTAATATGATTAAAAACTTATAGAAAATAACTTTATATTTCTCAAAACTATATATAGGGAGGTAAGTAACATTGAAGTAAAACTAAAAAAAAGTAGGTACATCATTGGATCATAGGTCGTTACAACCACTGCTGTTCTTCTAGTTCATCAACAATAGTAGATTTTAATCCATTGTTTTCACTTTCCCTTAATAGTTCTTAAAAAAAGTTTATTTTCTGGTTGCTCCCGATATCCCATCAAAGTTTTAATATTTTTTATTGTTTAGTTTTTCTACGATAAGTGCCTTTGCAGCTTTAAAAAATATTTTTCGGTAGCAGATTTAATGCAAAATCACTTGGCTGTTTTATTTTAACCAGCATACAAAAGGCAGATAGCTCCTTTCTCGGGTTTTGTAACACTTTCCCAATTTTGACCATTTAGTAGGTAGTACGAATTACCCCGTATTGGAAATTTAAATTGAACCAAAAACAACAAAAATCCAGGACATGTGTTATTTTTTACAGAAAACGATGTGGTCATGTGTTGTTTTTGCAGAAGTGTCTGATATTCGATTATTAATAGTTTTGCACTAGTGTGCGTTTTGTAAGAATAAATCAACTACAATGTGTTTCGCTGCATAGACCGATTTCCAAAAAACATTTTCCAACCAATAGTACTCGAATAGCTCTACAAGTACAGCATACCTAATAATAATTCCACTAATAAATTTAAAAATGAAATTTTGTCCATAAGTGTTTGTGCGGATCAAGTTATCCATGAAATAAAATAATAAAAATAATCCAAAACAAATTATTTATAAAACTGTTAGAGGTAAATTAAATGTTTGTCGCTTCTACTAATTTTCCATAGAATTTAATAGGTACGCCCACAGAAAATATACGCTACGCGTAGCGTATATTTTCTGTGGGTACGCCTAGTCAATCTAGGCAGGTTTATACAGGCGAGGTAGAAAAAATTAGTAACAAAATGATCTCTGCGGTAATGAATAGTCAATGGGATCCTTATTAATCCCTCAAAAATCGCACTTTGTCGCATTGGTGGAACTTGCAAAAAAATGTCCGCCATCTTGATTTTTTTATAATTTATTAAATATTTCGTAAAGTATGCATAATATCAAAATAACTCAAGAGACTCTTTTTATGGAGAATTAAAAGTTACCTATAATGAAAAGTCCATTGATCAAAAAACAAAAAAGTTATTGAAAGTTATATGATTTGGCAATATGGTTTTTTTATTTTGTTAATATCTGAAATAGTGGCAGTTTTGATTAAATCAGGACTTATTTTTTTTTTAATCTTTACCGGTGTCCAAAGAAGATTCATGATATTAACCAAGGTATGTACATCACCCACTATAAAGTGTGTCCCAATTTGATACAGGACACCTCAGAAATATATGAAGGGCAAGAGAAACAAATGGTCTCTATTTTTTTTATTGGTAGTCTCAAGGGAGAGTATCTCATAGGCACGCAGGCGGTGGTATTTGAATGGGGTAATTATGCAATGTAAATGTATGTAAAAATGTAAAACTGAGTGGATTCCCAAAATTTCAAAAGTCTAGGCCTACTTTGATCTTTAGATTTATCTCCCACTTTTTTATTAGAAAAGTGTCCTTTCTGGAGTTTTCACGTCAAAATTTTATGTTTTCACTATGAACAAGTTTCCTTAATAATATTTTGACATGGAAGCTCCAGAAAGGACACATTTCTAAGAAAAAAAGTGCTAAAAAGCTAAAAATCAATAGGGTTTCTTGAAAATTTGCTATTTTAAAATTTGTTATTTTAAAAAATCATAGCAGGTCATGACATATTTACCCAATTTAAATTCCACCACCTATGAGATACTCTCCCTTGGGACTACCAATAAAAAAATAGAGACCATTTGTTTTCTTTGCCCTTCATATATTTCTGAGGAGTCCAGTATCAAATTGGGACACTGTATATGCGGATGATTTCAAAGCAAAGCTTAAATTCAGAATTATGTTTAGCTTCACTGCTACCAACCGAAAATCTGCCAAATAGCACATACTTAGGACGTATTTTCAGGTAATTTTTTTTAAAGAATAAGGTACATTTCTTATTATGCTTACGTTGTATATTTTTATAAATTCATGAATGGCTGGGGAACTCCCTCGACCCCCTTAAATATGGTTGGAAAAGTGACGAAAATGGAGATCTAGTACCTATTACCACAACACAAGATCCGTAGCACCCTCAAATTTGTTGAAATTAATTTTTTGCAATTGCAAAGAAAGCAGCTGCTTGAAGAGTTATTCTTGCAGAAAAGTTGGACTAAAGTGCTCAGCAAAATGTGGTCAGTGCTACGGTGTAAGCTGTAATAACGCCATAGTGCATGATGATGAAGAAGACGATTTACAAAGTAAAATTAAATTTATTTTAATTACTTAGTGTCCTGGTTCCTGCCCAAATGTAAAATGTTGTTCTTATTATATTTATTTGTTTTTCTACCCTTACAAAAATATTTAGATTTTTCTTATTATATTTTTATTTTGTGTACTATAGTTTATTCTGCACAAAAAAAGTTCTTTCAGATTTTTTCATAAAATGCATACTATTACAGATATTAACCGAATTTTAAAAAGTGCCAAATCATATAAATTTCCATAATTTTTTGGCCAATAGTCTTGAAAATGTCTCCATTATAGGTAGCTTTTGATTCTCTATAAAAATGATCTCGTGAGTTTTTTTGATAAAATGCATACTTTACGAGATATTCAGTAAATTCAAAAAAATTCAAGATGGCGGTAATTTTTTTCCAAGTTCCACCAATACGACAAAGAGAGACTTTTGAGGGGTTAATAATGACTCCATTGACTACTCATTTCCGCAGAGATCACTTTGTTACTAATTTTTTCTACCTCTACCACCTATTTTGACTAGCCTAACGTTAGTCGCTAAACAAACAAAAATCCATTTTTGTTTCTTCGTCTTCCTGTTCCAGATTATGTAATAATTTTAACTCAAATGACTTGAGTGGATGTTTTTTTACAAGATATCTTGTACTTATTTATTCATTTATCAAGCTAGACATGGAAGAATAAACAACAATTGCTCCGTCAAAAACCAAACAACTATTAGTTAAACGGCAAAGCACTAGATTTTAAGTTTTATTTTAATTATTTAAAATTATGACAACAGGTTAGACTTGTTCGTTGAAATGGAGAATTAGTAAACAATTTAATTTATATTTTGTTCTATATTCTGTTGCATACTTTTCCAATAAAATGATTTATTTTAAATTATTTTCATTATTTGATTTCATGGATAACTTTGTCCGCAAATGCATACATTAATTTTTAAATTTATTAGCGGAATTATTATTATGCCGTACTTTTCGTTGAAATTTGGTAGGTACAGACATGTTTCTATGGACGGAGAATACAATAGCGTACTATATTAACAGAAAAAAGTCTGACTCGATATCTGGAATTGCGAAGGAGAGAGATTTTTTTGTAGTAGAAACCTGTCACTTGCTTCAAAATGCAGTTTTTCAAGGGCTACAATTTAAAAAAGGGCTGTCAAAATTGGGAAAAAATTAACCAATATATGGAGGTATCTTAATTTCAAATGGGCCACCCTGTATGTTAAAAGAACAAAGTTCTTAAAACCGAAGGCATTAAATTCAGAATTTTCGAACCTCTCCCGAAATTAAAACTGGGCGTCGCGTCGCTCCGGAGATTTCTAGACCACTTTGATTGTTAAGTTCCCATGTTTACTTGCAATACTGGAAATTGGAAGCACTTTACTGTTCCGAATTTACTGTTGGCGCGTTGTCCTAAACACTCTATGCGATTTCTTGTTTTAAATTTGAAACAACATTGCAATTTGCAATAGGTATTCATTTCGCATTAAATTGTAATATTATTTCAACACCCCACCACACCACACTGCGTGAAATTTGATAGAAAAAATAAACGGAAATGAACATTCCTTTCATAGTAGAGTTCCCTCTGAAACTACTAAGTACAGAATATTTGTTTACAATTTAATACGATATTTAGTTACAGAAAGGTTATTAAACTCAAAACTCAACGACGTTCTTCTTGTTGTCGTCAGAAATATACCTAGATTGTGTTATTTTGTGTAAAATGCATCTTTTCTGTCCATTAATATTATATCAAATGCAAAAATATCGCTTCCGATCCAAATAAGTGCGGAAGTTTTGAAACTTTGGGAATTAGTAGATTTCGATGCCCGGAATATTTCACAAAAATGCAAAATGTGATCACTGCCGCCGGCGCCGCCATCTTGGTAATAGGATCCCAAAAATCAATTTCTTTGTAGTTTTTCGCAAAGGGCATTAAAAAGGCCCAAAGGCAAAATGCCCAGGTTCGTTGTCTTCGGCAACGCTTTCGTCTTCTGTTGGAGAGTCAACTTCCTCAAGTCAACAAGCTCGTCGAGTGCGGAAATATCTTCGCAATATTTCCCGTTAGAGAATGCAGAAATTACAGAGCATTGTAGGTCTACCTTTCTGCAACCGTATGCCATATGCTTGCCATATCCAACCAACCATATCCTTGCATTTACAGGTTATAAATTTAATCAGTTTTTCAGAAGTAGAATATTTCAGCGTTGTTACTGTAGTAAGACCAGCTTTGCCCTGCTTCCAGAACCATTCTTCCACATCGTTTTAACGCCCTGCCACTGTTGGACTTGATAATAGCAGTGACTATTATAGTTCTAATATAGTCACTGATAAATAGGCCCTGAATGAATGCTGCCGTTCCGCAACAACGGTAGTTGATACAGATGCGATATTAAACTTTAGTGAGCGACCTTACAAAATATTGGTAACGATAGTCGGCCAGAAAAATATTGTCTTCATGGTTGGATCCATGTAGCGCCAGAAAAAAACGTTCAGCATCATCAGCAATATTGACAGCATTATTATCTTGAAACATTCGAGTTATCTCAATGAATGGAAGAGTTGTGTCAAGAAATAGAGCGAAGGGATAGGTACAATGGCTGCAAGATTTTATCTTTTCTGGGCTTTACAAAATAAACGTGTCGACAAACAGCAACCAAAGCTGTAAGAAGCCTGACATTAAGTCCCCTTTTCTTTTATATTTCTCATAGTAGTATGGAAACTGATATTGCACATATTATAGAGCTATGAGAAGCAGACAAGTCAACTCTACTTTAAAAATATTCCTTCATGAAATTATGAAATCTACAAATTCCCAAAGTTTCAAAACGTCGCACTTATCCGGATTAGACCCCGTTTTTTCGCCCTGGCCGCTGGCCTCCAGTTTCGCGGCAAAAGTCTTTCATCGTATAACTTTTTTCGATCACTGCCGTTTTATTTTTTTTTATTGTCGCACAGTGCTAGAAGCCAAGCGGGTACTTACCGTTGGCATCAGCTGGTCGGTACTCCGGACCCTCGTCACCTTGTTCTTGTAGATGAGCTTCTTGACGAGCCGCTCCATCTGCTGGTTCCACTTCATGAACGTGACGTAGGCGATGTAGAAGCTGAACAGGATGGCGGCCTCGTACCAGTAGATGTGGTTGTCGCGGAAGAAGGCGATCAGCGCTATCAGGCTGGCCGAGTAGAAGGTGCAGTCGCGGAACAGCGGCCACCAGGTGAGCGTGAGCACCGTCTTGGAGAAGATGGCGCACATGCCGATCACGAACAGGATGTTGAAGACGGCCGAGCCGACGATGGTACCGATGCCGACGTCGTCGAACGACACGAACACTCCTGCGAGACGAAATAAGTGTGCATAAGTTGGGCCCTTCAATCAAGCGATGCCTCGACGTCATAGAAATCTTATTTACACGAGAAGAGCCCGAGACAAAATATAACTAGACAAATTGTTCTTAAGAAATAGTTCACTCGAATGGTACACACACAGTACACAAGGAGGGTGCGAAGTGGAATGTTCTGGTGTAATTGTTTTTAGTGGTTTATTTCATGTTCTTTGAGGTGCTGAACACGAATCTGAAGTTGTCCAACAAAAATTTTCGCGGCGAATATAGAAATCATTAAAGAAACACTAAAAATAATGTTTTTTAGTGATTTACAGCTTATAACTTGCAAAGTAAGCCATTTACGCAAAAAGTGGCCCTATAGTAAAATAAACAGGAGAAAATTATCTACAATTTGACTGTCTTAAAATTTTTTTGTACGTCGTATGGTTTCCAAGCAATAGAGTGTTGAAATGATAGAAATAGGGAAATAAGTATATAGTTTTGAAGACAGAAACATTCCAATAAACATGACATCAGGCAGTGCCCTCTAAAGAAATAGTAGGGGGCGCTGCATTAGGCGCTGTGTTATGCTATACAACCCACAAAACGTTAAGAATAGGGGCGAATATACAGGGTGTCCCATAACTTATCCACCAGAGGGCAACAGGTGGTACTAGACGTCAAAATATACCATGTGAGCCAAAAATGCCTTGGTAAAATGTTGCTCGTTTTAAGGATACAGGGTGTTGAAAATAAAACTTTTTTTCGGAAAATTTTAATAATTCTAAAACCGTTGAAGGTATCTTATTCAAAATTGACACACTTGGGTTTTCGAAAGTGAGAAATCCGAATTCGATACTAGTTTGAACCTAGTTCCTAGAGGCGCATGGTGCGAACTTCGAGATGAATTAAATTCTACATAATATTTTACCCTTTGAAGCTGGGAATGTTTTGACGATGTAAAAAACATACTCTTGGTCAATATCGATATCGCAAGCCGTTTGCGAGATATTTGTCTCTGAATATAGAAACAGAAAAAAATCCAAATTTCGAAAATACAACGCAATTTATTCAAAATACAAAATGTTTTTTGAAATTTACTTCAACAGGTATTGAAAATGTCCCCCGTTTACCTCAAGTAACATTTGTATGCTCTTTATTAAATGACGCCTCACATCCGGGAAGGTATTATTTTCAGCATTTTTAATATTATCGGTCGCTTGTTGAATTTCTCCTAATTAATAATAAATTAATTCGGATTTCTCACCTTCGAAATTATTGCAATTTTTCGAAAATCAAGTTTCATTTTCAACACCCTGTATCTCTTAAACTAGCAACATTCTACTAAGGCATTTTTGGCTCACACGGTATATTTTGACGTCTAGTACCACCTGTTTCCCTCTGGCGGATAAGTTATGGGCACCCTGTATATTCGATATGAATTTTCGGGCTGAAAATTGCGAACTTTCTCACAAAATTTCGGGAAAATATAAAATAAACGAATATTCGTTTTTCCATAACCGAATATTTCCAAAATATTCTCAATATATTGCAAAGTTAGAATTGAAATATTCGCCACTCACATCACTGCATGGAAGATGTGTCTAAGAGGGCTCGTATACATAAATACATAAAAATTGTACAGAAATGCACGCCTTTTTATTAGCCTATATAATATTTACCTACATGGAATATTTGCGGTTTTAAAAAATTACTGAAGTTCCTCCATGTTTTAATACTCTTTTGCGTGGAAACCATATGACTTACAAAAAAATGCTAAGACAGTTAAATTGTAGATAATTTTCTTCTCTTTATTTTACTACAGAATCTCTTTTTGCGTAAGTAGCTTGCATTGAATGTTATAAGGTGAAAACCACTAAAAACACTATTTTTAGTGGTTTTATTGATGATTTCTCATATTTTCCGCGAAAATTATTGTTGGACAACTTCAGATTCGTATTCAGCACCCCAAAAAACAGAAAATAAACCACTAAAAACAATTACACCAAAACCCCAGAAAAGGAAGAATCAGAAGTGGCACTTGGCTAATTTAAGAGGGCAGAGGGGTATTTTTATGAGGTGGTGGGGACGGAGAGTATTGCTAGGCCGCCAGATCCTTAGAAAGGTTAAAACATGTCAACATATTTTTCACTATCATTTATTCATTTTGGGTAGGTATACCAATAAAATTAATATGAAAGCAATTAATATTATCTAATGTGTGCCGGTAGTAAAATTATAATGTTTTACGAACCATTTATTCTATTTATCTGAGCCCAGAAAACCCACAACCTGACCCCTGTTTTCTGGGACTTGATTATGAAAGCGGAATGCTTGACAACAGCGCGGCGTGGCGCCACAGATTCCGTTCTTGCGGTACTGCCAGATCGTCCAGTCGGGAGCCGGTAACCAAGGCAACCCACAAAAATATAATGCAAATTAATTTAGTATAAAATGAAATCGATTATAATTTACTTATAAAAATGTTAGTCCTTGATAGTATTTTGGTTGATATTAAATTGAAGGCGATAAAAATAACTAAATGAATTTAAGGAAATTGTCAGGCATAAAAGCTGACGAAGTCCGGCAACGTCGTTCGTGGCCTACGACTGACGCGCCACCTAACGCCAGACGCCAGACAGCGTCAGTTTGTTCAATTGAGGTTAAACTCCTTATAAAACGTAAACAATAAAACGAAAAACGATTACCAATTTCTAAGTAAAAAAGCCCAGTATTATTATCATGACTGTGATAAAAGTATCCAAAACAGGGACCAGATAAGGTGTACAATATGTATTCAGCTCAACTTGACTGCTTGTGTTGTTACTTCGAATACTTCGTTGCTGTATTTACACTAGTGCATTGTGCCCCAGAAAACCCACTTTGTGCTTAGGTTTTGTGACGAAATGGCCCCGCAATTATTGCTGTGTTCGTGGATGTTCTAACAACACGAGGAATGTTGGGATAAGTTTTTTCAAAATACCTGCTGATGAAAACAGGTAGGTATCTATGTGTAGTTTGTCCCTACCTTGTTACCACATTATTATATCCTTAGATATTATAAATTTTATGTCCTACGTAGGTACTACCCCTTTTACTACCTACTACCTTTTACTACCTACCCCAGAAAACCCACAAATGGTTTCCTACTGATAATACCTACCTAACTATGGTCTTTAATTTTTTTTCAAGGTGTTATGCATGGACGAGAAAGTGTGGAAGGCAGGATTTGTTAGAAAAAACACCCACACAGCTTTTTATTAATTATAAAGTTTGTTCAATGCACTTTGAAAATAGTATGTTTGCAAACCAGTCGAAGTCGGCTAAAGAAAACAGCAATACCAACTGTGTTCTCATCATGTAAGTACCTTCATTGGTAATTATGGAAATTAGTGTATGCACCGCCCGATTTTCTTGACATTTTGACCCCATAATTACCCCTTCATTATTAGATAATAATATGTATTTTTTGCTGATACTTGTAATTTTGCTGCATTTAATTTTTTTTTACTAGGTTATATCGATGAGGCTTCTTCACAGAGTCCTTCTGTGTCTGTATGCAGCAATTTGACTTTGTTAGAACCTCAACGAGAACTTGATCAACCAGTCTCGATCGCTCAACCTTTGGATCAACCAAGTACACCCCATCTGTCACAGTCACCTATAGGCGATCTCCACAGCATTACCGAATTTTCAGTTGCATCAAAAGGTAATGATATAGGTATATTCACAAACTGTTATTATAGTATACACACCCAAACTTATATGACATCACGCATTATTTGCGATAATTTTTTTTGTCAAAAAAATTATATGTCATGGAAAGTCAAAAGTGTTTACTAACCAAAAACAGTTAAATGTGAAAAACCCGACAATATAAATTGTAATAAATATTAAGTGATTCCATATTATAAGTTTGGGTGTGTGTACATATATTGTAATTTTTTGTATTACTTATTTTGTTATTGAATAATTCTATTTTTAGATGCTAGTCAACAAACTTCTCTTAGTTTGAGTGCACATAGTCCGAGAAAGCATTCATTAAAGTTACAAATAAAAAAACTCCAAAGAAAGTTGCATCCGAAGTTGGAGCAAGCTGTCGACAGTGCCGACACTGAAATAAATGACGAACAATTTCTTGCCATTTGTGAGAAAAAACTGTCTGCTTCAATGCTACTATTTGTAAGGCATTATTTAGAAAATCCCAAAAAAGATCCACAGGGATATCGTTACTCTTCAGATATGAAACAATTTTCCTTAACAATTTATTTTCTAAGCCCAAATGCTTATAGATTTTTAATGAAACCACTTTATTTGCCATCTAAAAGCACTCTTCAAAGAATAACTAGCAAATGGCATATAACTGCAGGTCTTAACAGTTTCATTTTTGAGGTTATTAAATCAAAAGCTACAAATTTAGAGGGTTCTTCAAAACAGTGCATTCTTTGTATTGACGAAATGTTATTAAAAATGTTTTTATTTTACAATAGATCTTCCGATACCATTGTTGGCTTTCATAATACATTGAAGGAAAAAAGATATGCTCCTGCTAAATATGTTTTGGCTATTATGGCTAGAGCAATATTTGCTAAGTGGAAGCAACCAGTTGCTTATTTCTTTATTGATACTTGTTCAGGGGAGGAATTAAAATTTATTATTTTTGAAGCAATAAGGAAACTTAAATCTGTAGGATTACTAGTAAGTGCGTTAGTGTCTGATCAATGATCAAATTTTGTACAATTTTCAAAATCAGTTGGTATCTCTCCAAACTCTTCACATTTTTATGTCGATAGCGAAAAAATATTTTATATTTTTGATGTGCCGCATCTCTTAAAATCAACACGAAATAATTTTTTCAATTACACATTCGAAACCTCTGAAGGATGTACAAATAAAACGTATAGGTATTGACCAAATTTATAATAAACAAAAACATAAGCCTTTGGCTCTTCGGCTGTGTCCAAAATTTACAGATGAACACATTAATTCGAATCCTTTTAAAAAACTGAAAGTTAGTTTAGCCGTCCAAGTTTTCAGCGCAATGGTAGCTGCGGCACTTAATTCCTTTATTGAATTCGGACAATTCCCCCCTTCGGCAAACGCTACAGTGTCATTTGTAGAAAAAATTGATAAGTTATTTGATATCTTAAATTCCTCAAAAATATCAGGCAGTAATACAAGTACAATAGACCTTTCAAAGGAGCAGATTACCAAGTCGATTTTTTAAAGGAAATGTTTACATATTTTGAGAATATTAAAATTTTAAAACAAAATATAGAGGTTACCAATAAAGTTAAATTTTTGAAAGGGTGGCAAATCACAATAAATTCATTTTTAGGTCTTTGGGAAAAATTTCATTGTTTAGAGTTTAGTTCCTTATACACTCGACGCTTAAATCAAGATTGTCTCGAAAATTTTTTCGGCACTATTAGGCAGCAAGGGGGAAATTGCTTGAATCCAACCCCCATCCAATGCGAAAGGGCTTTCAAAAAATCATTTTGTTTGAATTATTTCCAACACGCGGATGGGGCTAATTGTATTGAGGATTTTGATTCATTATTGTCATACTTAACCACCGAACATACACAAATTTACAACAAAGTTGTTGTGGGAAATGCAAGATCTATTTTTTCTGATTTAAGTTCGGTGGCACCAGATTATATTGATTTCGAACTACATGAATCAAATAGTATATCATATGTTTGTGGATATTTATTAAGAAAATGCTTGGAACAACATTCATGTGAAGTTTGTATTAAATATTGTAAACGTCATACATTAGGGGATACTGATTTGTTTACTTATTTTAAAGCATACAAATCAAGTAGTAACGAAACCTTTGGACATTTATTTTCACCTCCTGATAATTTCCTCAATTATATTGAAACTCTCGAAGTTAATTTTTGTACCCTCTTTCCAAAGTTTGCTTTAGAAGAAAATGTTGGTGTGAAATTAAAAAATGAGCTGCAAAACATTTCATATCAACATCCATGCCCTAGTTTTAATCATGCCTATTTATTATCCCTTTATGTAAGATTTAGAATCTATTCTTCTTTAAAATTTTTAAATCGTGATATTGTTTCTAATAAAACTAATAAAAATTATAAACTTCGAAATTTACATTTTTAAGTGCTGCCAGGGGTCATTATTTTTAAAAATTAGGCTAAGTTGATAATGTATAGTGTGCATGTGCATAATATGTACGTAAGTAGTTTATAATATCTTTTGTATTTATAGGTATTATATTTCATATGTGCTATTGTTTTTGATTTTTTTTATAGATTTTAGTAATAAACATTTTTGATAAATAACCTTTTTTCACTACCAGTGATACGAAGGTCAACCAATTTTGCAAATAATAATTGTTATGGATCTATATAAAAAAACAAATTAATTGCCAAGCTATGAGTTTGGACGCAAGTCGATTGAAATATTGTAATATTTCAACCACCCAAGTAGAATAGTTCACTTGAACCTAAATCATAGTTGTTTCTAATTAATATAGGTAAGTATAAAATAATAAAGAGGAAATATTGTGAAATTTCCATGTACAATAAAAAAATGTATTTTTCTCTTTAGTAAAATATTAATATTTATATTTTTTTCGTCAGTAAAATACCTACTTAAAATCACTTCTGGAGATTCAAATTTAACTAGATCTAATCCCAGAAAAAAACTTTACTATTCTAAAAATTAATTTTGCTATATAAAACACAAAATTTTCTATAGCCCGGACCTGATCGTGCCAACGCAATGGGCAAGTTCTACTCTGTCCAAAATACGGTGGGCGTGGCCAATGCGCAGATGTCAACGGCGGAGAGTTCATTTCCTATGCGCGAGAGGGGAAATTGGAACCGCGACATCAAAGGCGCCGAAAGCAAGTGCCACTTCTGATTCGTCCTTTTCTGGGCCAAAACTTTCCACTTTCCACCGATTGACTGAACTAAAATAAATTGTGTAATAACATCATCAGTCTGTTGATCTAAGGCAGAAAACCATGCAGTCCGAGTAGTTCACGACCGGATACGAACGTTGCCCGCACGGCCCCATGCATGCAGACATAATTATTGTAGGTAATCGCTTCAAATACAATTTTAAATAGAATGACGAAGAAGTAAGTAAATGCGAGATTTCCAAAATGCTTCTAGTTTCTGTGTACATACCTATGACGCTGGTGAAGAGCTCCGGCGCGGATCCACCAGCGGCCATGAAAGTAGCGCCGGCCACGTCGTCCTGAATGTCTAATTTCTCAATGATGACATCAAGCGATGGTACGAAGAACTCATCGCAAACGATGGCGAGCGCGACGAACATGTAGATGACACCCACAACGTGGAGGATGATCGCACCCTGGAGAAATAGACGGGAATGAATGAGTATGAACAAATTTAAAACATACATAAACATCATACCTATTTATACACCCAAACCTTCAACATTTTACAGTATGTCCACGATCAGAGTGGACAAGAAGAAAAACTTTTATATTTACCTATCATTTTCAGGGAAAGCCCTTTAACAATAAACACAGTGGGAACACCACTGACACAGTACTACTAGGTCAGTCGGCGGGTGCCCAAAAGTAACTATTTTGTGCATTTTCGTCACAACAGGTGGATTAATGTTGTAAAAAGTTACCAGCAAAGGAATAATCCAAAAATAGTGCAAGTGACTCCCGCTGTGAGACAAGTAGAAATTCATATTTTGTCCAGCCCCAAAAACACAACAAGCCAAATTTCAGTTCGGGAGCTTGACTATTTTGGGATATTTATATTATAACCATAATTCGATAAAATCTCAGTAATTATTGAGATTTGACCCGTAGTAGTTAATATTGATCATAATATTTTGGCACAAAATACTTTATGCAAGTTGCGCTATGTAGGTATCATTATTACAGGGTTTTAAAACTTAAATCGGCACTATTGCTAACTTTGTCACTATTGGAGCTACAAAGTCAGTTAAATAGGCAAACTAGTAGTATTTTTTCCGCTGATTACGATGGTGGATGTACAATATCTCAACCCATAGGAAATTAAATTGGGAACAAAAATTGTCGTATGATCTTTTATCTTAAAATCAAAAATGACAAACCAATTGATGATTTTTCAAATTCGTTAAGGTAGCTGTGTCAGTTATCGTAACTTTGCCATACTAACCATAAAGTACCTAGATGTGAAAGAGTATCGTTTATTTTAAATTTTTCTATAAACTTCAACAACAAACTGTAAACGTTTACTAGCAAAATTTCAATTTGATATTTTAATATTCATGGCATTTATAATGAAATAACAGCCACAGAGAGTTTCTAGATTCGAAAAATCATGTGTAAAAAAAACTAATTTTTTGTACCAATGAAGTGCCCTTTATGTAGGTTTTACGTCAAAACGTTATTAAGGGAAGTTGTTCACAATTGAAAACTGAGTAGATGTGTAAAATTTCAAAAACCCAGACCTACTTTGATTTCCTTCTGCTAAAAATTGAAAACGCACAAAAATGAATTATTCAAGAACGGTACATTTAAAAAAAAGTCGAAATAGTTTTTTTACAATTGTTTGGGAAATTTAGTGATGCCCACAAAAGATTACTTTTCCAGTGGCGTACCATGTTTTTATTAAAAATATGATGGTTGATCCCCCTCTCCGGAACTGGTAGAAGTAGACAGGCCAAATTATTTTTAATTTTTAGCACTTAACGTGTGTCTAAATAAATATGTTTTCCTTCACGGGCGTAGCCAAGGGGGGGGTTTCGGGGGTTCAACCCCCCCCCCCCCCACCGAAATAAGCAAAATATTACCTAATATTATGCCGAAAAAATACGAGGAGTGAAGAGTTAAATTATTATTACGTTTGAATATATGTAGTAATAGTAGCGCCTAGCGCCATCTTTTGACGAGAGGCAGACGCAGTTGCAGCCGAACTATTTTCTATTGTAGGGACACTTTGCGTTGTTTCTCGATTATTCGCCACGCCCCTCGGTCGAAATGAGCGGAACTTTGTGGAAGTTCGTGGAAGTTTCTGGACGGCTACTGGGCTGCTATATAAGCGGCGCCGCGGCGCGTGACCGCGCTTACGGCAGTATTGTTCCATGCGAACTCGAAGCGAATAAAAGTGAAAAGTGGTGAACGAATAGTGAAGAGAATTAAGTGTACCGTGTAAGTGAGTAATTTTAGTGCGCTGTTATTCGATGACCTTGTTAAGGATAGATACGTGAATCATTATTACTGTCGAAAAATGGAGGGGAAAAAAAGGAAGGGTGATAAACTTAAAGGTATGGACTACTGGAAAAAGTGGTGTAGTCAAGGTCAAGGGGTTTCTAATAAAGAAACAAATTTGGATTTACCTATCAAAGCTTCAGCTACCTTGCATGCTGATAAGAAGACTGCCTACCCCGAAATCTAGTTTGAAATGCCTAGATATGTGCGATAAAAACCTTTATCCTAATATTTACACATTACTACAAATCTTGGCTACCATTCCTGTATCCACTGCTACCCCAGAAAGGTCTTTCTCGAGCCTAAGGAGACTGAAAAACTATTTACGAAACACTACAAGTGAAAACAGACTTAATGGTTTGGCTCTAATGAACATTCACTATGGAACAGAAATTCATGCAGATGAAGTAGTGGATATATTTAAAAGAAAAAGCCGAAGATTTCTTCTTTAATGGTTTTAGATTTAGCGCAGAGGAACGAAATTAATTTATCCATTTCATTTAAAGTTAAGAACTTTATAAATATGTCGTAGTTTTTCAGATGAATATATAGATATTAAATTTCATGTAAGTATATTTTTGTTGTTTTATTTACTTCTCAAACTAAACCCCCCCCCCCAAAAAACTAAATCCTGGCTACGCCCGTGCAACTGTCTTCGTTTAGAAGAAATAAAAGAAGACTTAAAATATTAAAATTTGATGCCCTGCATAACAAAAATCGTTAGGATTTCGATACATATTTATACGAAAAATGACGTTTTCTGTAGATTCCTGAAGTTTTATTCATAAAAGTTGAACCCCCCTGTATATGCTTCATATTTTATGTGCGTTTATTTATCTAATGTGGAAAAACGAAAGTTTTGCTTGTATTCAAAACAAAATTGTCATATAGCAACTTAACATATCGTATACAGAAAATTTCAAAAATCTTAAAGTTGTGCCGTTGACTGAAGAGTGAATCACCCAACGGTTGTGTGTTATGCCAGAATTCCACTTTATGGATGAAACAGATAAATTTTTGGCTCAAAAGTCATAATATCAACATTTCTTATGAATAATGACAAATCGAGAAATGACAAATCTGTAAATATAGCCCAGAAACCAACTTTTTAGTTTTACATTTTTTGAAAGTATGTATATTTGTCGATTTATTCACAAATTGCAATCTGACCTAGCTTTTAACGGACCCTTATACATTTTTATAAGTGCGTCATGAAGTACCTATTATATTTAAAATAAAGCTCAAACTCTTTTTTCATATTTTTTTTATAAATGGGAAAGGATCCAAAGTCGATTTACGTTGAAGAGTCACAAAAGAACAACACTGGCCACAGCGTGATTGCTCCCTCATCAGCGACAAATTGCGCTGTCACAAACTCTGTAGATGCCACGTGCTGAACACAGGGATGTACACGATATTTTAAATTATTCGCAATGTAGTGAAATGCTTATAATGATCACTTATAATTTACAATAGAAAATGTTTGGACAGGGCTTAATTATAAAATTAGAAACTTTATAGAGGGTGTAGATGAAAATTTGGCACCTCCAACTTTTAACTATGTATTCCTCCACCAGAAACGAAACATACGTGGGCTCTAGTGCAACCGCAACATGCAATTCAACCGTTTGCGTGATTTGGTTTACACTCGCTGGCTCTTTAAAATAAATAAACTATATAGTTAAATATTAAGTTCAAATTATTTTCTAGAGCCGTGACGTCACACCCTTAAAATGCCGATTGTTTATATTTTAGTTGTCAACGTTCTATTATTATATGTATCGGTATGTTCTCCCCACGTTTCTGAGCTGTCTGGAAAATTCCATTTTTTAAATTTTAAATAAATGACAAACCAACGAATTTAATAAAATATTGATCGTAATTCGTAAATCGGTACTATCGGTATAGTATTTCTAAAGTCACTTGGAACAGCATAAAAACCTGTGAATTTTATACGGGTGATTTCAGCTGATAAGTCTGGTATTTTTACCAGTAGCAGAGCGTTGTAAAAGCTATGAAATAGATCGCGCCTCGTATATCACTGTGTTCCAAGTGAGTTCATTTATATTTTACCAGGGTAGCTCGAGAACAGGCTCTTCCTGGAATGAAATACGAGTCAAAACACTTTTTTAACCATATTAGACCGCACTTGGTATTATAAGTAAAAGGAGATGAAGGAGACAGAGACGATAGATATTGTAGTAAAAACAATTGACTGCATGCTCGCCTAATATAATATATCACCAAACTTGCATGGGCTACACTGTTCGACGGCGGGACACTTGTACAGCGAAATGCGGTGGATAGGCGTGCGTTAATTTCACAGATTTTAGGATATACTTGCGTAAATAGTTGTAATCGATATGGCTTTTTAGTAGAGACCTTTTGACAATATTGTATGGTGCATTAACCTTTACGTTGTGTTTGACGACAACCTTAAAAAAACCTTAAAAGTGAAATATTATGTTGCTTTTAGAATATGTATATCTTTAAAAAACTGCGTGACGCTTATGTCATATATTGAGTTTTTTACGCAATTAGAGTTTTTTATGCTGTTTCAAGTGACTTTAAAAATACTATACGTACCATCATTAATCCAATTCAATGAGCCTACAGTTTATGCAAGCGCTAAAAATTATTTTTGACGGAAACCGCTAACTAATAGCAATAGCAAACATTATAACCTAAAAAATTCAGAAGTAGGAAAATGGAAAATAAATTACTTACAAAGTTACAAGTTACATATATGCTAGATCAGCGCTTACTAAAAATCTAATAACACTAGCATAGTTACCTACCATTTACGAACCACTTTAAGCGCTTTCAGATTTGTGGCTACATTGAACTCGTTCAATATTGATTCAAAATGTGACGGGATATTTAAATTTTGTTACAACTTTAACGATGAATCGCGCTCTACTACATGAAGGAACTGAATTTGTTCTTTCATTTTAATCGGAAAATGACCTTCGACACAGCAAAATAGATCCATTCTATTTTTAACACGCTTTTTTATAAATAACTTTTCTTAGTAACACTTTTTCATATACAGGGTGATTCACGTAAGTGGTTCATTAGAAGTTTACGGGGAAGGAGTGCGAATTTTGATTTGAAATTTTGGTTACTTACATAACAGGTTGTAAACTTTCTTTCTAAAATATTTTCATCTTCCGATCACTTCCGGTTGTACCGGAAGTCGGTAGCAACTTTGTTATTTCAAATAGAACACCCTATATTTTATTACACCATTTGGTTCCCTATTAAATTCCAAATCTTTTTTCTGAATAGAATGTGTACCCTATTCCTAACCCTTTTCGAGATATTCGCAAATTTTTGATTTTTTTGAGTGTTGCAGCCATCGACTATAGTGATGATAACTTTGAAATTTATGAATCTGGAAAACTAAAATTTTTGACTGTCGTAGGCGAAAGTCAACTTTATTAAGTGGTCTGTATGCCACTTCAAAATATTGTACAGGGTGTTCGGGAAAAAATTCCCAATATCAACATCGAAAAATTGAAAAATCTCATTTTTTTCAAATGGAACCCATATTTTTTTATTGCACCATTGAAATGCTTGTGAAAAGACAGTTCAAAAAGATATAACACACTATATGTCTAAATGAAGCGGTTGCTTCGTTATTACGCAAAATACGTATTTTTTCTGCTCTGTATCAACAAAGATGCCATTTCTCAAGGAGCGTCACATTATAGGGGGCCATGGAAAATGAAATAACGCAATTATATGACAAGGTTAAGGGCTATTTAACAATATTTTTTCCCTGAGAAGCATCAATACAAAATTAAATAATACTAACAATTGCATAAGAATTATGCATTTGTATGCATTTGTATGCATAGGTATAAGTAAAACACTTTATTCATATTATGCTATTTACCTGTTACGTATTTACATTTGCTTCTCTTTGTTTGGACCTTGCCATGGACTAGGTATGAAATTTTTTTCGAACTTTCTGAATTTTCTTTTCGTCAAAGGTGGTAAATGTAAATGCCTTTCATTTAAAACTCTAATTGTTCTTTATAAAATTTTTTATACTCTCCATGAGTGTAAAACATATTCAAAATATCTTGGTCCGTTGTTTCTTGATATGGAGCAGCAAAAATACGTATTTTGGGTAATAACGAAGCAACCGCTTTATTTAGACATATAGTGTGTTATATCTTTTTGGACTGTCTTTTCACAAGCATTTCAATGGTGCAATAAAAAAATATGGGTTCCATTTGAAAAAAAAATGAGATTTTTCAATTTTTCGATATTGATATTGGGATTTTTTTCCCAAACACCCTGTACAATATTTTGAAATGACATACAGACCATTTAATAAAGTTGACTTTCGCCTACGACAGTCAAAAATTTCAGTTTTCCAGATTCATAAATTTCAAAGTTATCATCACTATGGTCGATGGCTGCAACACTCAAAAAAATCAAAAATTTGCGAATATCTCGAAAAGGGTTAGGAATAGGGTACACATTCTCTTCAAAAAAAAGATTTGGAATTTGATAGGGAACCAAATGGTGTAATAAAATGTATGGTGTTCTATTTGAAATAACAAAGTTTCTATATCGACTTCCGGTATAACCGGAAGTGATCGGAAGTTGAAAATATTTTAGAAAGAAAGTTTACAACCTGTTATATAAGTAACCAAAATTTCAAATTAAAATTCGCACTCCTTCCGCGTAAACTTCTAATGAACCACTTACGTGAATCACCCTGTATAAATTATCAATTCTTACGGAAGCGTAGGCGGGCCATTCACGAAAATTAATAAACTTTTTACAGGGTGTCCCGAAAACAAATGGGTCGCACTATAGGTTCAAAAACGCTTAATAAGAAAGATACAGAGCGTTCCAAATGGCACATCATATATTTGTTAAATGTCATAAGTCATAGCTAAACCTACTGTTGAAGAAGCCCATTTTAACCCTCCCGCACGCCACTGGTGTAATTAAACGAACTCTAGTAACTCCGTTTTATTGCCTTGCACGGTCTTATAAACCGTACTAAATTTCAGATTGGTACTTTTTGTCGTTTCCAAAATATTCGGGAAACCGGTTTTTTTTTTAGAAAAACTTTCATACCCCGAACATTTTTTGAATTTCCATTCATTTTTATTCATATGAACTTTTTGGATTAAAATTAAATTTTCTAGCATCAGTTTTTTATGACATTTACAATTGCGACACCCTGTATTATTAAAGTCGTAATTATGCCATTTCCGACTTTAAAGTCGAAGTTATGTTATTTCCCACTTTAAAGTCGGAATTATGTTATTTCCCACTTTAAATTCGGGGTTATGTTATTTCCTACTTTAAAGTCTAAATTTTGCTATTTCCGACTTTAAGCCGGAATTAAGCCTATTTCCTAAGTAAAAGTCAGAGTTAAGCCAATTTCGCCTTTAAAGTCGGAATTAAAAAAATAATATAAATTTTCATAACCCTTCTACGCTTCCGTAAATTCTTACTAAAAAAGTTTTTTCTGTTGTCCACTCGACCACTCGACCCATACTCTATATAAGGTATTTCAAGCTTCACTTTCTATTATAAAAGTCAATCAGGCGGGTCACTATTACAATAATAAGGACTTTTGTTCATTAACCAAAAAAAATAAGGACTTGTCATAAATACTCAAATTTTTTTGATTAGCAGAAATCCCGGCTCAGATAAGCCCAGGCGAGCAATCTGCAATTATTATTTAATAAGGTAATGGAAAATTAAAATGGAAGCAAACTCTTTCAACTTCGCATGTTCGATAAAGGTTCGTTGTCCTCGAGGCAAGCCAAGGTAGTTTTTAGAAATAACAAGTAGGTATTGAATTTGATACAAAAGGCATCTTTGGAGACCTCGTATGTCGTTATCTGCTCGGCCGTTATAGATATTTCAGACAAAATTAAGAAAAAGAAAGGGATAAAAGTAAATGGAGAAAATAATGCACTGGCTATTTGTAGAGAAATCAATCGCGCATTTTTTCATTAAAAAAAAATGCGTCATTTAATTTCTTATATAGGTAGCTAGTTTTGACAAATTTGTCATGAAACTATGTGGAGTGAAATGGGTTAGGTACTTACCTGAGTACTTACTACCGACTTACTACTTACTACCTACATTTTAAAACAAAATTTAAAATTCCCCAGGCCAGTGAGAAACAGAGACGATTTAACGTAAAAGAAGAAGAGTAAAAGTTGATAGCCCAAAGTGCTTCCAATCTTCTCAACGTTTCCTTATTGCAGTTCGCATAAAACATTGCAACTTTTTTTCCAAGTTAGTATTGGTATATAAAATTTTTTCAGAACAAAATTTAAAGGTTATCTATAAGTACAGAAAAAATGATCGAGCGATAATTTTATTTTGCAGTTTATTTAAAAGTATTATTAAAACTTTAACTTAATAAATTATATCAACAAATTAAACATAAATTATAACTTCGCTAATTAAATTTACACCTAAATAATAATTAGTTATACTATGAATTTGATTGCGCAATATTAATCGTAAACAGTAAACGCGAAATACAAAATGACACCCGCCTAAAATGTTTGTACGTAATGGGAAACTTGAACATTTTTTTTATTTTTTTAATATATTTGTCTATCTATAGAAGGAGCACATACCAATTATCAGCCCTCAAATCGCAATATTTAACACTTTGACTACTAGTTAAACTATTAATTTTTTTCCCTGAAACTAAAACATATTATATTAAATATCTAATTATGTATTGTTAAGGTTTATGACAAACGCAAACTTAAAACATTTTTTTTATCAAAAAACTAAACTAAATTGTGTGTCATAAAAAAATTGTACACACAGTTTCTGGTGAATTTACGTCGGTAACATTATTACCCATGACTGTGTGTACCATTTTTGTTTAACAATGGGAACAATTTTTTTTATTTCTTTAATATATTTGCGTATCTATAGAAAGAGCACATACCAAATATCAGCCCCCAAATAGCAATATTTAATTAAAGTTGTGACGGCGAGCTATTCATTTGAAACGACACGAAAAGCGCGGGAATGGTTGTGACGTCACACCGCTCGATCGCAAGGCCTTCTATAAAGACAGGCCCTGGCGCACAAAAATCACGTGACCACCTTAGTTACATGTCATTTGTCACATGAATAATTTTAGTTTCCGAGCGCTGCAAACTCTACTCCAACATGCGTTTTGGCCAAAAAACTCATTTCCATACCACCATGAGGTAGAGTAAATATGGCGCCTTTTTTATCATGGTATCCCCAGTAGGCCTAATCTACATACAATACTACTGTACATACTATTCCAAAATTTAGCGCATTCTCCTTCGCTTCGATGTTCTTGATGGACCAGGTGTTGCGAATTCATCGTCTTCAGTCTTCAGTACCGATCGAAACGTCACAATAATTTCGTCCACCGAGGCCCACGATAAAGACAGGCCATGACGCACAAAAATCACGTGATCATCTTAGTCCGACGTTAGATGTCATTTGTCACACAACTGAAAGCGGCAGCTTGGGTTTTGAGAAGTTTTCAATGTTTAAAGTGTTTTTAAACGTCTTAGTTTATATTTTAGAAACAAGTTTGTGTCTAGTGCGCGTGTGTTCTGGCGGAGGGGAACCGCCCAGGTGTTATTATGGCCTCTGGGTGTCTGGGTGGGAGTCGTGCCGTCCAAGAGTATTAGTGCCGCTCGCACCGACGCGACGAGACGCGTGAGCGCTGTAAGGGGAATTCTCCCCCGAACCACAGAATAGGGAACCCGGAATGGACTATTATAGACATGGGAGAGTATTAGTATTGGACAGTGGAGCCTGAAACACAGAGGGGTGAACTGCTTACGGGAGATCCGCGAGTTCAGACGGTCCGGGTGGCTGGAAGTCGTTCCCGTTGACCACGTTCAGGTTTGTGTATTTATTGTATTCACCATTCACCTTGTGCGAAATAAATCAGTGTTGTAACGTACTCGAGGATTTTCGTTGTCGACCCACGCCCTGATATAGTTTCTATTCGGTCTTTCACGCTGCCGATCAACTGAGACCTCGTCAATATTTACAGTATACCTACCGAGGTTAGTTTTCATTTTTATTTCGTAAAAATAACCTAAATACCAAATATTGGGTCTGTTTATATTATATTTATACATATTACAAAAGCCAGGAAAAAAGTGTCGCCATAACAAACATTTGTTTTGCCTCGGGATGAAAATTTCCGCCAAAAATGGATTCGTCAAATCCCAACTGAGATTTAATTTCTAAAAAACCCTTAAGTATGTGTGGCTAACACATTTTCAAGAAAGTGAAACAATAACGAAAGTGGACAAATGTGTTGTGGGAGGAAAATACCTATAGAGAATATCACCTAAGCTAAAGGAAGGTGATGTCCCAACAATTTTTGAGAATGTGCCAAAATATTGTGAGTGCAGTGCCGTTTAACTCTCAGGCTAAAACAGCTGAGGCAGGTTGAAAATTTTGAAAAAATGTAAATGTAATAGATCAAAGAAAACTTGCCAAATTGTTACGAAATTTGTTTTTTCTACTTATCTCCAAAAATGCCTTTCATTATATAGAACTAAGTTGGTCACGTGACTACGTTGGCCTCGGCTCGATCGATCGGAAGACAGTGACAGGAGTGACAGCTACACAGAATTAGAGAAGTAAGAATGGAAATTGAACGTTAAAATTAACAGTTCGGCGACCCATTTCCAGAGGGATCTGATGTAGGTCAAAAATAAGAACCGGCTAAAACTTTAAATTTAACAAGCACTTCTTTAACTGGATGGTGAGGCCACGAGACTAGTAATTCGTAGGTCCCGGGTTCAATCGCACAAGAAGTTTTTTTTTTAATTATCCCTCCATCTTATATTTATCACTGATTATTATTTTTAGTAATAATTGGACAATGGTTATTAAGACGGTTATTACTCACAATCTACTCCATAGTGTATTTAAATTCAAAGTACTTACCTACCTAATATAAAATTGTCAGTAGCAGGAAAAATGTAATACATTGCTCGATGCGTAAGCTCTTTTTGGCCCCAGAGAGAGTTTTAAGACCCGAGGCAACACGGACGTTAAACAACCTCCTCGGCCAAAAAAGTGCGCTTACGCAGCTCACAATGTAAATAACTATTTAATACAGCACACTCTTTTAAAACATTCTCAACAATATCAAAACTGAAATAAGACGGATAGACAAGGATGGGACGTTCTCGTTGATCTTTCTAAACAAAGCTTGCGTGGTGCTGTAGTTATTATGTGCCGCCCAAAATTCTAGTTTCTAGATTGAACCGTTTTTGAGAAACAAAATTAAAACCAAATTTTTCATCCCTCTTAACGCTGGAATAACTTTTCAATGGAACCTTAAATCCAAAACAAAATTAATTATGAAGGACTCCCTTAAAACAACCTATAAACTTCCTCCAAATATTTGCACGTCATTACGGAAAACCCTGTTTATATACTTAACTTTCTATACAGAACAGGTATGGTATTTCTAAAGTCACTTGAAGCAGCATAAAAAAACTCTAATTGCATAAAAAAAAACTCTAATATAGGACATAAGCGTCACGCAGTTTTTCAAAGATATACATATTCTACAAGCAACATAATATTTCACTTTTAAGGGTTTTTTTAAGGTTGTCGTCAAACACAACGTAAAGGTTAATGCACCATACAATATTGTCAAAAGGTCTTTAAAAAGCCATGTCGATTACAACTATTTACGCAAGTACGAGTATATCCAAAAATCTGTGAAATTATCGCACGCCTCTCCATCGCATTTCGCTGTACAAGTGGCCAGCCGTCGAACAGTGTAGCCCATGCAAGTATTGGTGATATACCGTACTTTCACCGTTTTAGTAGACATAGCCACGGCTGGGCGGCGCGCCGTTGTGTATTCGGCTAGGTTCGTCAGTCGTTGGCGGGGGGCGGAGCGTGTTTTTTGCTCGCAAAACTCGACTGATAAGCAGTGCGGGACTAGTGTACTCCCCCCGCCAATGACTGACAAACCTAGCTGGACGCACGGCGACGCGCGGCCTATTCCCCTATGTCTACTAAAACGGTGAAAGTACGGTATTATATTAGACGAGCATGCAGTCACTTGTTTTTACTAGAATATCTATCGTCTCTGTCTCCTTCATCTCTTCTTACTGCTAATACCAGGTGCGGTTTAATATGGGCAAAAAAGGGTTTTGTCTCGTATTTTTATTGCCGAGGCGCCTGTTCTCGAGCTACCCTGATAAAATATAAATGAACTCACTTGGAACACAGTGATATATGGGGCGCGATCTATTTCATAGCATTTACCATGCTCTACTACTGGTAAAAATACCAGACTTATCAGCAGAAATCACCCGTTTAAAATTTAAAGGTTTTTATGCTGTTCCAAGTGACTTTAGAAATACTATACCTATTCACATATTCGAATATAAGTTATTCAATACATCCAAACCTAAAACTACTTGTAATAATTAAAAGCTTCCGTTGGTTTTTAGCTTATTTTTCGAAAAAATCGAGCAAATATTTACATTTTATTGAATTAATATTAAAAATTTAATTTTAATGTAGTTCAAAAAGGGTGTTTTTTACAACAACTGAGTACATTAAACAATGTCTATGTGGCGTTTTAATACAATTGTTTTTTACATTATTTCAGGTATTTGTTTATTCGTGAATTTCTGACTGATTAGGCTTACGGTATCTAAACTAACTAACAATTATCGGATATTATAGTAAGAAATCGAAAATTTTTCGTATGATTTTAAAAGGCTGGGTTTAACCTTTCAAATGATTATAAAATAAAAGGTCTGGCGAATTGCAGTTATTGCAATATTTTTGTTGGAATTTGTGCTACCTACTTTCCAGCAGTTCAAATTTCTGTAAAATATTACATGTTTAAATGCTTATACTTTTTAAACTTAATGTCGTGGATTATTTTAATTTCAGTTTTCAGTGTTCAGAAAATAAAATAAGTGGATAAGGGAATTTGGAAAATAATTGTTTAGTTTACTGCTAATTTATTTAAAAAAATACTTATTTCATTTCATTTGTTTATAAAAGACTTGTACAAAAATTATATTTGTGAATAAATTTTATCATTGTTGTGTACATAAAATCATTATATTTTCATTCGGATTTTGTTTAATTGAAAAAGCTTTATTTAACAATAATGTAACAAAGTTCGTTATTTTTTTTACTAGAAAGGAACGTATTTTTATTATTTATTTTTTTCTGCCGACCGCACCGCGCACCAAGCTCTTTTTTCCGACCCCACCAGCCCGGCCGGACTCGGGTATAAAAGGGGAACCGAAAAATACTAATGGATCAGATTTTGATCGACCGCCGATTTAGCAGTATAGGTAAGAAACTCTTGTATGATAACCATTTCATTTTGCTATAGTGCCCAAGGTATTTTCTTTGTTTGAATTGTGTCATTTATAAAAAGGTGATATCAGGTTTAACTGCCGGCCCTTGCTATTGTAGAGTCCTAGTACTGCCATAGGCAAGAGGCCAGGTCCGTTGCAAAACCCGAGATCAACAGATAAATAGTTTGTACTTGACGTCAGGTGTAACTGCCGGCCATTGTCCGTAGAGTGCCAATTTTTGGTACTGCTAGACAAGCGGCCAGGTCGGTACTCTGCAAAGCCAGAAGTCAAACTAAACTTTTTTTTTTCGACTAATTCCAGGTATATAATTTTTCGTTGCTGGCCATTGCTATTGTATAGAGTACTTGTACTGCCAGGCAAGCGGCCGGGCCGTTACGTAACCTGAAAAGTCGACTACAGGCTATTTTTCCACTTGATCTCAGGTCTAGCTGCCGGCCATTGTCCGCCGAGTCCCAATTTTTGGTACTGCTAGGAAAGAGGCCAGGCCCTTCTAGAAATACTGAGAATTAAAAAAATAAAATAAACCGTGCTTGTCAGACGGCACCACTGAATCCGTTTTATCTAATTTTCTTTTCTAAAATCTGCCGCCGTCACCTAAAGGCCTATAGTAAAGTGTTATGGGCCACATTGTTTGATACGGAGAGAGTTTCTTGCTTATAGTTTATAACCGTAGATATCACAATTTTCCGATTTTCTCTTATTACCCGCACTTCACAACTATGCGCCGTGTTGTCAGACCACCTTTTCTATACTAGTTGGATTATTTAGTTGTCTCCGCCGCATTTCCTACGCCTAGTTTCCGTCTCACAGAATAGACTTTCCGTTGCCGCGAATACAAAAATTATTAATCAGATTAATTTGTTCACAGGTGTATCTGTATGGTATTATTTCGCCTCAATAATAAATTAGGAGTTTTTCATTTGCCAAAAATATTTTATTTTTCTTGTTGTGGCACAGTTCGACTTTTGTTGTAGTTATGATTTTGTAATAATTATTTGATTCTGTTGATTGATTTTCGAATATTACTAATCTATTGAGAATAATAAACTGGTATCGTGTTGTACGTAATATTGGTAAATAAATTGTAAAAAGTTGTCTATTGTCTTATTTACTCCCTAGTCCCAATAGAACAGACAAAACAAAATAGCTAAACGAACTTTGGAATTTTCTTCTTCACTGAACTATCCGAGAAAAGACAAGTGGAGCATACCACTTTAAAAAAACTGGCGCCTGAGCAAATCGAAGAACAAAAACTAAAGAGAGGCAGCGTCCTCCACAAACTATACCTATAACATCTTTTTATTCCTAAAATAAGCGTCAAAATCGTAACGTAAACCATAACAGATCTATCGAAATCTCTAAACAAAATAAAGTAATAAAGGTTTTTTTTACGTTACAATAACAATACTTATTATTGTATAATTCGCTAGCGCGGTTGTTTTTGCTCGTACGAAAATATTCCCGGAATAAAATTTGTGTAGAATATGCTTAGCTTTCAACTTGTATACGTGTATAATTGAGCTAGGACCAATATATTTACCGATATATGAGCGAAAATCTGAAAAAAATTATTTGTTTATAACAATTTGCACTGGTAAATTTGCGTGTCCTAGAAGGGGGTAAACATTTTTAAATATTATAAAGAAGTACTTCTCAACGTTCCATGCAGATGGGATATGGAGATTTAAAATGACCAATTTTTTCTCTACTAGCACTTATCAGGCCATCAGGCCATGGGAAAAAGTAAGTACTATATTTTGCAAAAAAAGAAACACGACGCGCAAAGCTACTAACAGATAGAGTATTATTTGTTCAATTTACTTTTATCCTTTTTTTGTTTTCTTAATTGTATCTTTGAAGTGTGTATAACGAGAGAATATCTCACAATATCTTTAAGGGTGCCTTTTTCATCAAATTGTATTTAATACTTATTAGTTCTTTTTTAGTATACAGATTGTTTCAAAAGCCATATCATGCAGTTATTGCCCGAGGATCAAAATATGACCTTAGTAAAAATCGTTAGTTTTAGGAATTTCGTGAAAATCTGCAACTTAGATCAGTTTTTCGAGTGCCACAGCTACAAAGTTCCATGTCGTTGGAAAGGTACACGTTATGTGGATTTTTCGGGAAAAAAAAACTAGTACCTATTCAATTAATCTGAAAATAAAGTATTTTCTTTGTAAAGATGAACTAGATGAACTACTACAGGTTACAGGGTGTTTCATAGGAAATAGATTTTCCTAGATTTATTAGTAGGTACCTAAGTATATTGTGCCGAAACTCTAGCAGCAAAAATAACTTTGGTGGGCGATGTTACTAAAACTTTTAATTTATTTTGATAAATCTACAGGGTGATTTATTCATAAATACATTAATTTTAACCACGTCATCAGGGAGGTACATATATACCGAAAACGCAAAAAAAAATTTTTTGCTGCATGTTTAAATAATGGGGCAATTTATCCCAAATCCCGCGTAACGAGGCGCACCTGAACGCATGTGGCTACGACGTTATGCTGCAGCACATGGCACCGGCCGCGACGTTGCCATTATTTATTGATAATTTAATTACGAAAAAATATTCAGTTTATGCATTATTTACCTAGTTGATATGCCAATAACAGGGTGTTAGCACACCTTGGACTTGGCGTGTTCAGCATCTAACTCGAGAGACCCTTATCACTACACTTTTCACAGCACCCGCTATAACAATACAAAAGGCCTTCACAATCACACGCACAAAACGCACTCAGTGTCTACAGAGGGTGGAAAATACTGAAACCTCAAAAGACTGAAACTGTCTCCGAAATTCGCTAGATTTTGAGATTTAAGACAAAAGTTTTATTAAAAAGAACGCGGGCGTCCCATCCGCATTCCACAACTATTATTTATTACGTCAAACTTGTCATTGTCAAGGATCTGCTGCCGGTTTCTATTGTATGTGGCGCCATCTCGTTAGTATTAACGTCGCCGAATCTGTGGTTGAGCTCTCAGTCACCCTCTGTGTGTTCAAAACCGAAAGTCTACAGCGCGCTTTATGACACGGTAACTAGCGAACCTTTCTAATAGATGGCAGCACGTACTACAGAAACCAGAGTTGCCTACATTCTGTAGGTATATTCGGTACTCTTTGTGCAACATTTTTGCTTTTTTACCAAAACGGTTCTCTAGACAAATGCGGAAATGATAGACATAATAATGATCCTTCATGGAGAATGCCTGCAGAATGTCAGTCAAGCTACCGCGGAACTATTTAGAAGCGCGCCACCTATCGGCAGGTAGCGAAACTAAGTACGAAACCACAACGACGTTTCATTACGGGAATGCTTTCTACGAACGAAGTAGTGTCAATGAATGCGACATGGGATATAACCTTTAAAAATATCCAAACCAAAATACGGAGAATGTGCACTGTGAAATACGGGAAACAATAACATCACATGTGCGATTAGTGAGGCGGAGTGCGAGAAACGAAAGGAAATTCACAGTGCACTCTGCAGAAACTTGGCAAGGATCAATGCCGCAAACACCAACGCGCCGCGTGCCGGAAATTCTCGGCCACGGGCAATCGCCAAGCTCCTTTTGCGGAGTTCGGGCTACACACATCCTCCTACTCCTACTAACGACTGCACGACAAGGGTTGTGACAAACAGAAGTCAAGAAAGCTAAGGACTTTTAGCAACCCATCATCCCTAACTCGCCCAGAAATAATACTAAGACTCGGTAGGTTACACATCAGGCTATACCCGGTAACATACCTAACGGCAGGAAAAGAAACTGGAAAAAGCTGTAAAGATCGAAAGGTGGAAATTAGAAAGATTCAAGTACTTACGACTGAACCAATGTCACAGAGGAGGACCACCCCCACGGAAACGATTCTATTGCAAATATGGATCCCTAGTAACAATGAAAAGCAAACATAACGAGAAATAAAGGAATGAGAAGTGTATCGTTGGTGATGGTAACCAACTTAAGCGGAAAGTAAGGTAATTTTAAGCAACTGTATCCCAGAGATGTTGGCTAATTTTGACGTTCTTATTTCAGAGGAAGCAGAACAATCACAGAACACAACTACTTACTCTAGGAGCGTCTTGGTGTAGTAAAAAGGATTATCAGTGAACTAGTGAGCGGAAATATTAGTGCCCCAAGCGAAAGTGAGTGAAGTTCGTTTTATCGAGAAAAAATCGTCTTCAGTGGTGTCGAGGTCCACGAAATCATGTAAGCCCCCTAGTAGAATAGGTACCTACTTAATAAAGCATCCAAAAATCAAAAGGTCACGTAAGCAGTCGTTTCATTTATTTTTCTCGTTGGCATTTATCCCTTAAGGCTCGCCTTAAGGTGTCTCAGGGCAAAACTAACCGTTACAAGAGGTAAGCGTTAACATTTGTCCATAATTTCCGCAAGCATTTGGCGGAACATTCGCCTACAATACAAATAATTATGTACTGAAAACATTCCTTTAAATTTACGAAAGTTGCGTACATCTGGCAACAATGTTGACGCGCGCAACGGCAAGCGTCGTCCGATGCCTCATGCGCCCTGAAAGCAATCCAGTGGCAGCCGTAAATAGAGGGCCAAATAGGTAAAAATGCGGTTTAGAAAAAAAATCATTCCGGCTTTAAAAAAAAGTTGGAATTTTTTTAATTGCGATTTCGCATTCATAGCATTTTTCCCTACCCACTGTTAAAATTAATGTAGTTATGAATAAATCGCCCTGTATATTAAAGTATATCGATCTATTTATAATTTTAGGATTGTGTTTTCTCGCATAAAACTATGATTGGCCGGGACCTTTTTACACTAGCTTCCGCAGCATCGCGCTGATACGAATTGGCGGGAAACCGAAATAGGCTCCAGAAAAAATTGTCAGCACATTGAGTATAAATTTGGCAACGCTGCGTTTTGTATCTAATACATCCCCCCAAATTTAAATGTTGGGAGGAAGGATGATGCCGTTTTAAAGCAAATAATCCTGTTAATCTCATAAAAAGTAAGGTATAGGGTTCAACAAGAATATTACGTTTTAAAATGACCCTTCTTCAAACTAGGTATTGCGACGGCGCGGCGGTCTCAAGACGCGACGTTTTAATTTTTTTAAATCCTGAAAATTTGTGGCCATAGGTTGCGAGGTTATAATATGCTTATCTGGGCCTGGAATTCTGCTAACCAAAATATTTCTATGAAAGTGTTTTTTCTCCCATGTCCACTGCTTAATTTTTGTGACTTATTAGTGACCAAGAAGCTCTTAATTGACGCTAATAGTAATCCTTTCAAGTCTTAATTGACTTTAACAACAATGGAAAGTGAAATTTGGGGTGCTTTAAGTACAGTGTGTCCACGGTTAAACAAAGTTTTCATTGTTTTCCATTTCCCAGCTTTCATTCGATGAACAACTTGGACAATTTTCACGTGGTCCTATATAAATATTTGTAGTGTCCCGAATTGCACACGCCAAACTTTAGCAGACAAACTTTTTAGAAAATGAGAAAGAGTTCATATAAACATGGGTCGGGAAATGCTTTGTATCCAAGATAAGTACGTTATTTAAGTTGTCAAGAAATTTTCGTTTATTTTTTAACTTTTCAACCGTTTTAGCTATTTAAACCGAATCTAGGACAAGGTTCTCTCTTAGCTATAGGTTGTCAGATTTGTTGAAAATATCAATCCCCCCAAGCAACCAGCGGCGGTGTTATTGGAGTTGAGTGTTCAGTATCCTTTATTTAAAATAAAAAATAAAAAACTAGTATAAGGGCTTGCAAAGACTCAACTTTTGAAACGTCTAAAGATACACATTTACCCAGGTACGTAGTCCACTTTCATATGCTTAAAATAATATAATAGATGGTTCAAATAGCTATATAGGTACGGCTTTAGAAGGTTATTTGAACACATGAATAATAGCCTGCATCTCGTAAAGAAATCATTTCCCGACCCGCGTTTATTTGGTCTTTTTTCTTAATTTGAAAAGTTCAATCAGCTGGCGAAGTTCGGCTTATGATTTGACGGGGCGCACTAGGTATTTTCATTCGTGCACCACCAGGTCCAAGTCATATGGACGTGTACCTGGCGCCGCTGCTCGGCCGTGAACAGGTCCCTCGGGAAGAGAGGCCCCTCGTGACTGACGTTCTTGCCGTGGGGCCCGTCCCCGTGGCCGGCCGCCTCATCGTGGCCGAGTTCGACGTCGTCGTCGGGGCGCCCGAGCGCGCCTCCGGCGGTGCCGTTCTCCGCGAAGTCGCCGGCGCCGGTGCCGTTGGGGTTCGCGGCGCGGGCCGCCAGCAGCAGCGGCGGCAGCAGCAGCAGCAGCAGCAGCAGCGCGGCGGGCGGCGGGCGGCTCATGGTCTGCCTCCGGCTGTCATTGCTCGCTGCGGGCCGGTCGGGCGCGGACTACGGGCCGCACGCTCGCCCGCCGCCTCCGCTCGATACGGGCGGCGGCGCAGGCCGCCCGCGCAATGCGCCAGCGGCGCGCGCGCCTCCCCACGCCGACGCCCGCCGCGGGGCAGAGCGGCCGCCGCCGCCGGCGGCCGGCCGGCCGGCCGCGAAGGTCAGGCCGCCGCCAGGAGGCAACGTGGCGGCCGCCTTCCCAGCGCCGGTGTTGGAGGGGTGCTAGGACGCTAACAGCACCCGGCGGTTAATTTTAGGAGGCGGTATAAGCTGGTCTAATAACTAAAAATAAATCTCATTTTATATATTGATGAGTTTCCGGGTTGTTATGCCGTGGTCTGTGCAGAAATTGTTCAGACGTTTCGCCGGTAGTTAACCTCAGCAATTTACCTGTCACTGAGGTTGACATTTCAGTCCTGTCCAAAGGAGGGAACTATGCCATTAGTCCACGCACTATACCGACGGAACAGATCATAGCCAATGTAGACGGTTCCATCAGAGACCTAAACCCTGCTGTTGCTGAAGAAGTTAGGCAAGATATTTGCCGTGTGC
The DNA here is from genome assembly GCA_963920635.1 of Pseudeuparius sepicola. Classification (NCBI taxonomy): domain Eukaryota; kingdom Metazoa; phylum Arthropoda; class Insecta; order Coleoptera; family Anthribidae; genus Pseudeuparius; species Pseudeuparius sepicola. The sequence goes on from OY987298.1 coordinate 48,755,499, forward strand.
TGAGGACAGCAAGAATCCCCAAATCCAACATTTCGTATGATGAACGGATGGCACTTAAGGAACTACGCAATAACTCCTGCATAATCATTTTACCTGCCGATAAAGGAAACGCTACTGTATTGCTGAATCACGATGACTACCAGGCCAAAATCTGGGAACTACTCACACCAGAAACCTACAAACCACTTAATCGGGACCCAACCGGGTCGGTTGAGAGAAGAACTACGCAACTCCTGAAATCAAGTAAATGGGATAAAACCACGATCAATAAGCTTAAACCATCAGAATGCTGTTCCCCCCGCCGGATTACCAAAGATCCACAAAGTTAACGTTCCACTCAGACCTATTGTTAGTGCAATTGGTTCTCCAACTTGCGACCTCAGCAAGCATCTCACAGGCCTCCTGCAGACACACATCGGACAAAGCCTGCACCACATACGGAATTCTTGTCATTTCGTCTCAATAATCGACAACATCGAGGTCAAGGAGTCAGACTTATCGGTAAGTTTCGATGTAGAATCCCTATTTACAAACGTGCCAGTCAACGATACCTTGGAACTGCTAAGATCTCTGTTTCCGGAGGAAGTACTGGTTTTATTCAAGCATTGCTTTACTACCTGCTACTTTCGATGGGACAACACATTCTATGAACAGATAGAGGGTGTAGCCATGGGCAGCCCACTGAGCCCGGTCGTTGCCAATTTCTTCATGGAACATTTTGAGCAAGAAGCTCTACGGTCAGCCCCCTATAAGCCTTCTCATTGGTATAGATATGTGGATGACACCTTTGTTATTTGGCCTCACGGTAAAAATAAGCTCGGCAAATTTCTAGAACACATCAACAGCCGACACCCCAACATCAGTTTCACGATGGAAATAGAAAAAGAAAGGATACTGCCGTTCTTGGATGTAGAAGTCACCAGAACACCAGAAGGATAGTTGGCACATGGAGTTTACCGTAAACCAACCCACACGGACAGATACCTCCATGCCTCCTCCAACCATCATCCGGCACAAAAAAGGGGAATAATCAACACCTTGGTCAGCAGAGCGAAGACAAAAAAGACATTCAAAGTGTCATCAATCCACCAAGGACACCTAGGGCACCAAATCTGACTGACGAAACATCTCCAAGAACCTTTTTACCATATATCCAAGGTGTAACGGATCGGATCTCCAAGATTTTGCAAAAGAAAGGCATCAGAACAACGTTTATTCCAACCAAGAAGCTACAACAGTGTTTGCGTCCGGTAAAGGATCGCTTAGACCCTCTGTTGACACCTGGGGTATATAAGATTCCATGCTGGGATTGCTATAAGGTGTATATTGGCATAACCACACGTTCCATAATAACAAGGAGAAAAGAACATTAAAGGGCCCTTCGGCTATAGCATTCTGACAAATCAGCCATAGCTATGCAAGCCATGGAGGAAATACACTCTATTAACTTTGAACAGACGACGGCATTGGTTAAAGGAACAGGTTTTTACAACTTGGCTAGACGTGAGGCATTGGAAATAGAACAACACCCTTGGAATTTCAATAAAGAAGACGGATTCCGAGTCAGCAGGGCGTGGAAACCAGTCCTCCGAAACAAACAAGAACGGAGAATAGACGCTGCCACCTGCAACACCCCCACTATTACGCTGCCCATTTCAGCCGCGGATCCCACTACCTCCACTTCGCTGAATGCCCTCGGCTTGGCTAACGGTAATGATGCGGTCGCCTCCGGTTCTGCCCCCCTCTATATCGCCCCCACCAATACGTTCCCTCCATCAGTTCAATCTCAGTCTACACGAACAAGTCCTGGTATAAGAAGAGTTACCAGATCGCAGTTGACATTAGTCACCTCTCGACAACCAGATAGGAATCACCAAATAACGTCAGTCACCTCTCCACAACCGGAGTAGAATTACTGAAGATGCCGGCAGCTACGACCGGCGAAACGTCTGAACAATTTCTGCACAGACCACGGCATAACAACCGGGAAACTCATCAATATATTAATAACGGTCGTGAAAGCTTAAAAACAACAGTAAATCTCATTTTGTTGCTCTGTCACTCACGACGCGACACCTTCATTTTAATCGTCGACTGCAAACATAACATATGATCCTATTTATCATCTTATTCATCTGTACATTGAAGATTTTATTCCCTCCCACTGGATTTTTGGACGAAAATAAAAATTTCTAAGTGAACATATCCTAAACGCAAAGATAGATACATTTATTGAAAAATATACTTATTATTGTCAAGTAGCTAACTACTGATTCGGCGAGACCTGGCTTTTCCCATACATAAGCCCAGGGCTGTATATGGTTTGGGGGTTCAAGCCCCCTACATTGAGAAAAGACGAAAAATACATTATACTGTTATGATTTTGTAATTTCCTATACCTCTTTTAAACTATCTGTGCTTTATATTTCTAAAAATTTTCGCCTACGGCGCATTTTAGTAACCGAACGCCTCTGCTTTCTTTTGTATAGCCGGTTTAAAAAGCAATGATTTTTATGGGCTCACACTAAAACAAATTTCGAAATTTCCATTGGTCACAGTTCTTCTATAAAAGAAGACTGAGTAGGACTTCTTGGCTACAAATGTTATGAGTCATAGTGAACAAAAAAAATACCACCAGTTAACAAGAAAATATGTTTTGCTTGGAATTTCTTTTCGTTAATTTAAACTGTTTAACCATGAGTATTTGAAAAATTTTCGCCTGCGGCGCAATTTTGTACAACAATTTTTGTAAATTTCTGACTACCTCCCAACTAAAAAGTTTAGCTTTTTGGGCAAAAGTAAAAAATTGAGAGGAAAGATAACGCGTTTTTTTAACTAAGCACCCGGCGGTAGTCACGCTAAAACCGGCGCTGCGCCTTCTTTGTCCCTTCCTTCCATTCGGTGGGTTTATGAACGAAATTCTAGAGCAACACGAGATTTGGCTAACACACCACTTTTTTTAGTTGTTTATCCGATTGTATGTATGTATGTATTTAAAATATATATATCAACCGCGATTTACCGACAAGAATATTAAGTTCAAAAATTTGTGTTACTAACGTGATGTTACATTTTCCATAGCCTTTTGATTTGCATTAATATATATTTTAAATTATGGCAAAAGCAACGGTGACTACGTTTATCCTGACGCGTTCGATCCGATTGGGAGAGGTTTGAATTCACTGGAGCAGACTCAAATCGACGGCGTAAACCCTATCATATTTAAAATTTCAAGTCAAGCCGCTATTTCCAAACAGAAGTTGGCCAGAATGCAACAACCTACTGTGGAATAAGTACCTGTAATAAGTTAATGTCCCTAGAGAGGATTGAAAACCGTACTATTCAATACTGATAATGATAATGTAAACATAGAATTAAAAAAGATTTGACATAACTCAATCCGATCGAGTTGTCACGAGATAATCGTAGTCGGTCCATGAGATAAACGTAGTCGGTCTTGGAACAGGTGATTTTTCTTTAGGTGAAAAATATTGACCTATTTTAAGATATAAGTTGAGTAACTTGACTGTCTATTGCTTAAACCCAGAAAAGAATTTGCCAATTTAATTTAAAAGTTAGCGTTTCTATAATATTTATGTCCCAAGCAAGAAGTTGTATGATTTGTTTCCTTTTGGTTAATGCAAGCTAGCCCTGATCAGGTGTGCTGGAAAATAAAATATAATTATAAGTGTATCCCAAAGAAATTGATGGCAGGCTGACCTCGTTATAAATTCAAGATAGTATCTGGGTCCGACAGAATAAAGCTTTGTCATTTGTTCAATGTATTTGCCTGCGTTCTTCCGTAGGCGCACCCTGTAATCTCCAAATCACAATAGGAAATAAAATGCTAATAAAGGAAATTGTAAGCCCATGGGCGGAGGGTCGGGTAATTTGTTGCAAGTAAAATCAGGACACTGTTAGTCACTTGCAAAAAGGGTTGTTTGGGTTAAGGGTCAGGTAGGGAAAAACAGTAGTTTATTTATTTATTATCGTTTTCTCTTGTACCTAAAACCCAACGAACAATTTTCAAAAATATTAAATTTTGAAATACTATTTGATATTATTTTATAATAATGTTGTTATTTTATAACAATGTTATTATTGCTGTTTTTTGAGATCTGATTTTTGTGAATCTTTTCATTAAGGTCATTCTAAAAAGAAAACATAATAATAAAATTATTATGTATTCGCGCGAATCCTCCCTGGCGTCAGTCCGCGCCGTCTACCCAGATTCGATTCGAAATATTTATAGCCCTTGCGGAGGATTCATTATTACTCATCAGTGGATTGAGATAGGTCAAGACATTTGCCTATGCGATCAAGTCATTGGTTGATCGGACGATTATTTCGTCCCGTCAACGGTTTTTAAGGGATTCCATGGCTAAGTGGAGTCGCCAGATGCCTTTAAGATCCCTATTTTGCTCAACTTTATGTCACCCTGCAGAATGGAACTCAGATCCCCGGTGTCAGATTTTAAATAAAAAAAATCACTAAATGGTTTGGTGACGATCGGGGGTAAAAAAATCGTACCAGGCCCTGTATTTGCATTCTGAACGTTTGAGCAGACTCTGAAGAAGCAGCTTTTGATGCCCTATTTAACAAAAAAAAAAGTTCATCAAGTTTATCTTGATAAATGATGATTTCCGGATTTGTACAGTTTTAAAGTTTTCTATAGTAAGTTGGTTAGATGAAGATACCAGATCATGCATTATTGATAGTAAAGGCGATGGGATTGAAGTTTTGAGGTGCCTTTTCGACAGTTAATTGCTGAACCTAATTTTTGCAAATAAAAAACACAAAGTATCTAAAGGTAACATCTTATCTAACCCATCCCTAAGGAAAATGCAATGACTGGAAGTGCAGAAATGCAACTAAAATCTAAAAAAAAAGTCCAAATTCGGACTTTGAAGTCGGAATTCGGACTTTAATGTCGAAATTCGGACTTTAATGTCGAAATTCGGATTTTAAAGTCGGAATTCGGACTTTAAAGTCGGAATAATAAAAAAATAACAAACTGACATGGTAGGCCTACATTGCAAATATTATAATAAAAATTTGTAAAAATTTCAATCATACATTTATTTTTGTTTGTGTAGCTTTACCAACTAGTTATTGTTTACGAATTACTATTTATATTTTCCATGTTCATCTATAATAATAAAAAGTTACGGGCGGCAATTATTGAGAGGCGGACTTGGGCTGTGGAGTGGGCTGGCCTGGGCAGCTAGCGGGCATACGGCATTCGCAAAATATCGAAATAAACACCACCGCGGCCGCAGCGCAATCAACGATGACCCGACGTCCCTATAATAATATATGCTCCTTCCGGGCCCTTTCTTCCTTCCTAATATCACAGACATATATAGCTCTAAATAGGTCTGTGCTAATATGTTCCAAGGGGCATATTCTGCTTTGACTTCTTCACATTGCCTATTTCTTAAGTTTGATGTGAATGGTCGTTTTCAACATTAAGATATAAAAAATAGATTAAGGAATAGATTATCAAATACTGGATTAGAATCTTGACATGTGGCAAATGTAAGGTTTATTAATTAATTCCAGATCTTTTTTATTTACCAATGCATGTGCTTATCTGTCGAATGATTTTCACTAGTCAAATATTTTTATTTAATATGTATTCATAAAAACATGGTAAAAAGCAACGATATAAAGGAATAGATGACTCACTAATACAAATAAATCGGTTTTATTTTGCTTCTACATTAGCGGGTCGGGGTGACGAAGATGAGGTAATTTGTTAACATTGGCATTTCCTAAATTCAGTATTTCTTATTTTGTATTGCATAATAAATAGTTTTTTGATAGACTTGTATATCGTATATATGCTTTGAGACACCTACTTATATTTACAACATAACCTAAGTCATATAAAAAAACTGGAAAACTTGAATGTGCCAACAATAACATCTTTTCAATATCATGAAACAAAACAAGTTGCCTTTGGGTAATGTATCTATACCTATATATCGTTGGTAAAAAGGCATTAATTTATTAAATTCAAATAATAGATCTAGTCTCATTTGTCCTTATTGTGTTATTTTTGTATTATACAGAATACGGCTGTTTTAGTTTTTAGTGTTAGAAGAATTTATTATTTATTTCAAGATTATGCAAGAGGATTTAAATAAACTAGCCAAATAAAAATAAACCTGCTTTTTATTTTTTTCATTTCTTATTGGGCCGGAACGACTAAACTTTCCGGACCGGTTGACCCTACCCCATCCGTCTCTGGGTAGCTGCGAAAAGAAAATTGTTTGTCTTCCTGTTCTGAATCAGATCCAGCAGAACCTGAATCCCTACCTATTGTTCCACTGATAATCTCCAGTGATATTGAAAATCAAGAAGCATAGGTATTAGAACAGACAAAAGCAATGTGGATTATACAGTGAGCACGTAAAGGTTGGAATAAATTCGGTAAAATGTTGTACTGTGCGATTAAAAAAAAACGCTTCGACACGTCCAACATAATTTTGAAAGGCGCATATTGTGACATATTTGTCGTTTTTCTGACGTCATTACTAACCAAGCTATGACGTCATCTATATATTTTTTAAATGGCAACCACTATTTTTGATAGCGTCATTTAAAAGAACGCACTTTCCTTGTATCGGTAGGTACGCAAATAATAATAATAGTTGTTATTTTTTTGCTCAGTTCCATTTTTAAGCACGCTTAATTTTTAATCGAACAGTACAACAATTTACCTAATTGATTCCAACCTTTACGTGCTCTCTGTATACACTGGCCATATAAATCATTTGCGGTGTGCAGAAGTGTGCAGGAATTAAAAATTGTAGACTTTTTATACATGTTACCATACACATCGGCACCTTAACATTATTAGTATTGTACTCATCTTATCAGAAGCAGGGCTAAGATGTCGATTTTAGCGATTTTTTAAAAAGTTAGTTATAGAGAATTCGCTTTTGGTTTACTTTTATGGTTCTGATTTTTAATAGCTATATTGCAGCGAACTTATTAAAGTTTATGTTAGCATAGAACTCGTGTTCCAATTCATTTTCATTAAAAATATATGACGATTTTTCCTTATGCTTGTCGTTTTACTCCACTTTCCTCTACTATCATCAAAGGTCGTTCTAGTTGCAACCCGATATGTTTTTTAAATATCTCCCATTTTATTGTACCCATGTGTTGGTAAGTTTGATTTTGATGCAAATAAGAAATCCCAATTCCTTCGAAACGTAGGTCCCTATTGAGTGGACGAAGACTCGCTTTATACCTTATACCGACCTCAATTTGGGGTAAACAGAGTTTGTAACGGGTGTTTTTTAGAAATGAAAATAAAATAAAAGACATAAAAATCATGCTAACGGCCATGGTATTGGCTTTATTGCGCCGCGGCTGGCTCGAATGAAGCGCAATCGAAAGTCCAGTTGTCGACCCCTTTTTCGCGCAGCTGGGGCCGTATATTGGCAATATCGCGGCGAATGTTGGCTCAAATGGGCCACCGTCTCTGGTTTACCGGCATAGGCTCTGAGACTTCAAATATCGCCACAGAAAATAATCCATAAGTGCCAGATCACACGGCCGGCGAAATTGTGCGGTCGCCGAATGTTTAATGCAATAAATTGATTGTGTCGCGCGCTATGTGGCACGTGACGCCGTCTTAATTGTTGGAACGAAACCGCTTCCACAACTGAGGAACGAAAAACTCGTTCTGGTGCTCCTGAACACAAAAACAACAGCAACAACTTCTTAAGTGCGCACTGTACAACGTCTCTGCGGAAGTGCATTATCTACGAATAATTAGAATATGCGTGGTAAGAAAACGACCCGTAGTCATTTGAATAAGTTGCTCGGATAGACGATTATGTCGACCGTAAAACAGACCTAGCCCACGGTTTCTTGAACTGTACCACGATCTTCGAAATAAATTTGCAGAATTTGCAAGCGTTGGTCTGGCATAAGGTCTATGCGCGGGAAAATATGCTGAGCACAAATCAGCAGAGAGCTGTCAAATTGACTGTCACTACAAAGTAGATATTGCCGATTCAAAAAACAAACCTCTAAAAATCACCCTTTATTTGAATGTCGTTTATTTATTTTTTTCGAAAATTATCGATTGCTGAACTAATTCTTGTAATGACTGGGTGTCCAGTTCTTGTGAATTACTTTTGAAATAATTGACAATACAGGGTGTTCGAAAAATAGACGGAGATATTTTAGAGGGTGATTCCCTGTTAAGAAATATGAAAAAAAGTTTCTATAAACATGGGTCCGGAAATGCAGAGTTTTCAAGATACAGGATGTTAAATAAAAAAAATAAAACATGAAATTATTAATGTCTTAAAAATTATTTACTCGATTCTATTGAAATTTGGCAATGTTATTTGTTGTATTAAGAGGCTAATTTCGCCCTAACTAGATTAAATTTATTAAGTCCAGTGGCGTCCCGGGGGGCACCTTAGCGAATATTATTATTATTAAAAAAATGTACGCCACTACCTTTTTTGTAACTTTAATATTTTTTGTTTGATTAAGCATCTAAAAATACAACTTCTTTCCCTCTTGTATTGTTTTCCTATCTCACTTCGTTTTCGAGAAAAAAAAAACCGTTTTATTGCATGTCACTGGACAAAATTGGTTGTAGTGTACTTTATGTTATGATATTTGAAAAGTTGCAATAACACTCTTTCCTAGAAATGCTTTTGATTATTTGTTTTCCAAGGCACTTGTGATTTTTTTTGCAAAAATTGATAAACCAATTTTGTCCAGTGACATGCAATATATTTAACATCCTGTATCTTGAAAACTCTGCATTTCCGGACCCATGTTTATAGAAACTTTTTTTCATATTTCTTAACAGGGAATCACCCTCTAAAATATCTCCGTCTATTTTTCGAACACCCTGTATAGCCTGGACCGACACTATATTAAAGACCCGAGCATGACGTCATATTTCATTGTTGTTTACGGACTGGGGTGGCGCCACTCGACTTATTATAGGTTATAGGGGGGGGGGGTATTCTATGTGGTTATTGGTATGTCATTAGTTACTGACGTTTGAAATGTCCCAAATTTTAAATATCCAGCTTTATTACGATTTGCCTTCTTTTTACGGTAACGAATTGTCTTTGCGTCTAGTATTTAGCAGTTTTATCCTATTAACACAGCTTTTATAGGTAGATTCGTTTGTATTGTGATAACATGAAATTTCCATGCACATGAAGAAAATTGTATGCACACTGCACAGGCCATTATGTGAATTGCAGAAGAATACCTAAACACTATTTGGGAATTATGGGATTATCTGATCAACCAGCTGAAGAAGCGAAAATTCTAGATATTATTTTGGAAGAGTATTTTCTAACGTATGCAAGAATGAAAATAGAAAATTTTGTTTATAGCTCCAAAGCGAACCAATAGTCCTCCATATAAAGAAGAAACTGAAAAATCTGATGCGTTTTATGCTTATTTACACTACAACTACTAGTCTTGGACTTCATTTCAAACCAGAAGGTACAAAAATACTCTTGCTTGCTTGTGAGACTCGCTTGTCTTAAGAAAATGTATGGAAATATGCCATGTGAACTTGTCAAATTAGAGGGACATAACAAACAAATATTTTATGTTAATTTGGATATTAAATTCGTTGTAACAGACACATTTACATGTTTTTATTTTATAAAAGATTCTGCAACAATAGTGCTTTAACATTAAACTACCGTGTAAATTTGTTTCGTCGTGTGGCGCCAGTGGCGATCGCTTGAAACAGCGCTATGCACAGGTCTTTAATATAGTGTTGGTCCAGCAACAGCGAAAAAATCCACAAATGACATATTGGTAAAGTCGGAAATATCCCCCCTTAAAAAGCAGATTTCTCCAGCCACCCGCCACCCCCACCCCCCCACCCCACCAGCTTGGGCCGGCTCCACGCGACTTCCGCCATCCGTGACCTCGACCGCCATGTCGGGATCTCGGAGCGCGAGCGACGAGGCCGCGCGCGTGCGCCAAGATCGACTTTTGCCCACGAGTGTCGGCTCGGAAGTGTCGCGACGCCTCCATTGTGTAACGCGGCGCCGACGCCGCCACATTCGCCCGACGCAGGGGCGCGAGATGCCGCGCCAACAGAAGGGGGCTGCCCCCGCGGCCACGGGACTACGTGAAATGTGGAGGTGAGCGGTTCGCATGCTGACGTATTTGTATGTAGAATCCATTTAAAGGAATTATTTTAGAAAGTAGTAATTTTCTTTGATTTTAAGGGTTTCGCTAATGTATTTTCCCACGTGACACAATGTACCAGGGGATACCTAAATGTAACGTAGTTGAAATAAAAATCAAAATAGTCATGAACACATATATTATGTATACAGGGTGAATCAGTTTTTTGTAGCAAGACTTTAACAGGTGATATGGATCTTCAAAAAATAACCGCACTTTTTTGTATAAACTATATATTTTTAACGCTTCATAGAAAAGTTACAGAGTGTTAATGTTGGAAAAAATATGGGTACTTTATCGAATATTTACCAAACTAGTTGAGATATGTCATATTTGTTATACTTACGTTAAAGCTAGGAGCTAGGGATGTACCGGATTGAGTATTTGGCCGATGCGGCCGGAACCGGAATTCCGGCCGCTAGCCGGACTCGGCCACCGGAATTCCGGCCGTGCCAGGACCTACCTATATAAATAGAAGTATTTCAAATTTCAACAACTCAACGTTATTTTAAAATTTTTGAACAGGTTTTTTTCAAATTTCAAAAAAACATCGAAAATTTTGGAGTTCTATACCAAAATATTTATACTATTTTCAGTAATTGGTGAATGCAGGAATAAAAGCTCTTATTTATTCATTACAATCTAAATAAAATAGATTATGAATATTAGTTTTTGATTTACAGGATTTTTATTTTTTATAATTATATACCTCGATTTAGAAAACGTACCTTTATTATTGGCTATTCCTTGTACTGTTTTTTTTATTACCTAGGTATAGGTAAACTGTAAAATGTTACCAGAGTTTAACGTTTATTTTTATAAAATGCATTTCTTGTTTAAAAAAAGTAAGAAAATATGATTTAATAAAGTTAAAAATATTTTCTTGCTTTTTACTTATGTTTAACCTACTTCAGAATTTTCGAAAATTCCGGTCGGAACGGTAGCTCCGGCCAATTGGCCGGATCGGCCGGATTTAGTAGTACCGCCGGCATTCCGGTACATCCCTAGTTAAAGTTAAAAGGGCATGGGTTAGCATAAAACCTGTTAATATCGAACATCTTGCAAAGCCAGTGGGGGAGAAGTGGGTAATTATACTATATCCAAGTTGACCAAGTTACAGAGGCAGTAAATCAAAACATTGGCGGTCGCGATGTGACCGATTCTCTTATTGGTCTGGCCGTCGTAAAATCTCAAGTGTTTAGGCAACGAGTGCAATGCAGTCGAGTTTCCTGGATACAGTTTGTTCAGCGAATGTTCGGCCCTACGTCACAACTCCCGTCCTTGTCTGACTCGTGAATATACGACCGATATCCATCGTATATTCACGAGTAAGACAAGAACGGGAGTTGTGACGTAGGGCCGAACATTCGCTGAACAAACTGTAGGTAGAATCGCGCGCAGACTTGTTGCAGAATCTCATATATTAGTCCGACCCTGGTAATCGATCGCAATGCGGTCATGTGACTTTGTTTATATCTACTGCCTCTGTAACTTGGATAGACTAGAGTGCAATTATTTTTAGAAAAAAATGAATCAACTTGTATTGTAATAAAAGGTAGGTATTGAATTCTTTATGTATATTTTAATTGCGGACAAAAATATCCTCTTGGTATTTGTTCGCATGTGTTATAGTTTAATGGCAAATTTCATTTTTTTGTATTAATACGTGGTATTTTGTATTATTTCTGGGTATTTCTGAAAATTATCTAAAAAATTTGCTCCATAAGTAACACTTAAAGTAGAAATAATGTATTTGCTACTTTAAATAAAGTAACTTTTTCCAATAAACTCTATACTTTTGAAGTAACAGGGTCTAAAACATTTAAGGAAGATACAATTAATGTTACGCTCTGTATCTTGAAAAGTAAAACCTTGAACGGATTAGTTTATTGGAAAAAGTTACTTCATTTAAAGTAAGAAACACGCTTTTTAATTTTGAGTCTTACTTATGGGGCAAATTTTTTAGTTAATTTTTCGGAAATACTCTAAATTAATAAGTATACAAAAAAAATGAAATTTGACATTAAACTATAACACATGCGAACAAATACCAAGAGGACATAAGGTTGGGAACAAGCAAATATTTCTCAATTTGGATCTAGCGCCAAAAAATTGTTAGCCTGGCCAAACTTGTTTCTTTTTTCGGACTTATTTTATCGTTTCGCGCAGTTTTACTTCTAAAAAACCAAATTGTAGCAAAAAGCTACTAGGAAGATTACCTAAGCACTTTTTAGAAGCAATAATTGGATATTATTTTTTTGGAAGTTCAGTCATTATAATACTAATCATCAGAAGGTATCAAAAAAATACTCATTTGTCAAAGCATAATGGAAACGTGCCACAAACACTTTAAGGGTATACCTACAGAATGGTCCCATTTAAATTTGAAGAAAAAATTCCACCCCTAAGGGTGCAAAAATAGGGGATGAAAGTTCATATTGGACCGATTTGGATGATTCTTATTTTATTGGAAAGTGGTTACCTTAGGGGTGGCCACATTTAAATTTGAAAAAATTTCAATCCTGAGGGGGGACAAATAGGGGATGGAATTTAATATTATACCGATTTCGAAAATTCTTAATAATTCACTAACAAATAAAAAATAAAACAATTTAACAAAAAAATTAAAACCTACTTCAAAAATTTGCCCGTATGCACACTCCACTAAAAATTTAAAAAAAAAATAACAAAAAATAACACCGACTTCACAAATTTGCCCGTATGCACATTTCATACTTTTCTCTTTATAAACTATGAGTTATCTTTGGAGTCGGTGACAGTAAGTTACGATGTATGTAGGATATGATGTATTCATATCTAAATAGATTTAAATTCCTTGCCTTGACTGTCACCAAGTGCAAAGATAACTCAATTTAGAAAGAGAAAAGTATTTCTAAAACTTTAGTTGAAATGTGCATAAGGGAAAATTTGTGAAGTCCGTGTTATTTTTTGTTTTTTTTTTTTAGATTTTTAGTGGAGTGTGCATACGGGCAAATTTTTGAAGTCGGTTTTATTTTTTTTGTAAATTTTTTTTATATTTTGTATGTAGGTATATTAAATTCGTTGTAACACATTTAGTTACATGTTATTATTTCATAAAATATTTAGCAACCATAACAATTTGTTTTTAAAATGTAAATCACCTTACAATAATTTCGGAAGGCTGGTGCCCGTCGGGCCAGCTCTAAACACAGCAATATGCACACTGTACAGGGTGTCCCGTTTTCGACACTTTTGCAGGTTTTCTCCCTTATTTATAGAGATAGATACTTTTTTATCAAATGAACGCTGCCTCAAACAAAATTTTCATAGCCACCTTTGTGGCTTTATATCTACGAAGTGGTTAGACTACGCCACTGGATTCTACAGAAAAGTTATAGAAAACCGCGTTTCTACTTTTCCTACCCGCAAAAAGGTAACTTAGGTACAGTGGATAGCCAAAAACTGCCAAATTTCAATTTCGCCCTGTATCTTAAAAATGAAGGTGGCTATGGAAATTTTGTTTGAGGCTTCTTTCATTTCAAAGTAGCACAGAGTCGCGAAAACCACAAGTCTGTAAAAATAAGGGAGATAATAATAATAATAACAATAATAAATGTGTCTTTATTAATAAATAAAAACTAATACAGTACATTTACAAATTGGCGGCGTTCATTCAAGAATGCTCTTCCACGCAACCATGTATATAATTAAATTAATATGAGCAATATAAGCCATATAAGCAATATAAGCAGGCATGACAACCAATCTTCCTATATGCCATACAATGATGGAACAGAAAATACTAATAATTCAGAGGCCATACAATGATGGAACAGAAAATACTAATAATTCAGAGGCACAAGCTATTGACGTTTCGATTTTATAAAGCGTTTTAAATGGATTTTGAAAGTCTGAGTTGTGTCTGCAGATTTAATTTCACTGGGGATGCTATTAAACATTTTAGTGCTTACATACGAGAAGGAGTGCTGGAACTGTGAACTAGAGTGTCTTGGAATTACATACAGTGAGGAATTCCTTGTTGAGTAGAAATGGACGTCTTCACATTTCCTAAGTTTTTCGTATAAGTAGGGGGGAGATTTATATTTGGCAATTTTGTAAACAAGGCATGCCATTTGCATTTTGAATCTCTCATCAAGATTCCTGAGATAGCCTGCAAAAGTGTCGAAAACGAGACACCCTGTACAGGTCTTGTCGAAAGCTTACGCCAACTGATTGAGATGCTGTAATATCGACTTGAACGGTTCGAATCGGATTATTTGGTTATTTGGTGGAAAGAGATTGATGAAAATGTATACTTATCTAATAGGTATATTTTCATTTTTTTGTGGCATAGAATTGCTAATGATGCTCGTGTTTTTGTGACCAATAAATTCAATTTTGGCAGAATTTAGAAAACATTACCTAAGTGTTATAAAAGGGCTATATATGAAAAAGTTATTAAAAAATATAAGAAGGTTATTAAGAAAATGTGTTCGTATTCTATACATATAGATACAGGAGCTTTTCACTCCGTGTTCAAGGGGGATAGGGAAAGTGTCCCACGCCCACGAGAGTACTGATGTTTTCTATGCGCAAAGAACCAATGCGCATTCCCCGAAACGCGCGTTCTTTCACGTGACCAATCCCACACTCGAACTACGTTAGGTTGATGCGCACAAGTCAATTGTTATCGAACTGGAACCGCCCGCTTTGCCGTTTCTTGCGTCGCGGTTAAAGATTCCCCCACCACCAAAAATTAGACGAAGTCTGAGCTCAATTTTGGAACTCTTTTTGATATTTTTAGGTATTACGCCTCTATCCTCTATGGCAGTTTTCAGAAAGATATGACGATATTAGTTTTTTCATAAAAATTATTTCTCTTATTGTACTTATTTGCGGGTTGCTCTCTTACTAAATCATAACAATACAAATAAAATTCAACGTAAAATTAAGGTGAAAAATAAAAAAAATTAAAATCTAATAAAAAAAATTATATAAATTCATTTATACATGTTGTCCCAGAAAAAAAAGGCCAATCCGTTAACCGAAGGTTCTTGAAGCCAAAATGAGGGGATTTGACCACATTTACCTCTTATAGGGGAGACCGGGGCAAAGGTAATAATTATTTGTTCCATAGAAGTCAAGAATTTTGCTTAGATACGTAAAATATTATGATGATATTTTAATTTATTATTATTTTGGCATCAATTTAGAACTGAGAAACGTAATGTAACTAAATTTATACCCCAAATGCTAGACGGTACATCAACTTTGCAACAAACATAACTGAATTTTAAAGCCTAAATATCATTTTCTTTTGAAAAATACCTATTCTAATCGGTAATTAGTAATAAACAATTAATAATATGATAGAGCTAGTGATATAAAATAGTTTTTACGAAGTTTCGAGTTTTTAAAATTTTCAGAAATTTCATAAATATTAAAAATTGGCAAAAAAACTAAATATTTTAGTAGAGCGTTGCACTTACGTAAAATTGAAAAACAAACAACTTTTTCAAGTAAAACTTTTTGATATTTTAACAAATAAACCCATTTTTGGCGATATATATTTTTTAAATGTCATTTTTGACAGATAACGAAAGTCACATGACCACGTTTGAGTGGGTCATTTTTCATTTTTTTTAAAGCAAAAGGTAACCCCAAAATTAAATTTCAAAATAAAACGTTAATTAAAAATTTCCCCTCTACAGGGTGTCCGGAAATAAATGCACCAACTTGAAAAATTAAAAAGAAAAATGGAAAATATGACGAAAAGTTCATATGAACATGGATCCGCAGATGTTTGGTTTTCGAGATGCAGGGTGTTGAAATTTAAATTTTATTTTCGATTTTTTTAAATAACTTTTTGAGACGACAAAATTTTCGTGCAAAATTTGGTAGTCATGTTTTTTTTGGGATGAGAAATCATAATTTGGTATTATTTTTGGTGCAATACGTAGAGGGCGCTGCGTACGCTATCATTATTTAATTTAATTTGCCCTAACTTTTTTGACAGTAAACTTTTACGACATTTTGTGAATGTATCCTCTTCCCACACGTTTTCTAAGCAAAAAAGGTATACTTGGTGCATAACGCCAAAGGTGACCGTTTTCGAGAAATTTTCAAATTTCTGCAACGATGCAGGTGCATATCGACACTCGTATGCAATTAAATTCT
The DNA here is from genome assembly GCA_963920635.1 of Pseudeuparius sepicola. NCBI lineage: Eukaryota > Metazoa > Arthropoda > Insecta > Coleoptera > Anthribidae > Pseudeuparius > Pseudeuparius sepicola. The sequence goes on from OY987298.1 coordinate 48,771,861, forward strand.
AGGCGTTAATCATAGGTGCCTGGCGTTCACAATAAACAAACACATTTAAACTTACGCCAAAAGGTGAACAAAAAAAATTGCTACATTAATTCGGTTAGAATCATCGGAAGATGGCATTATCATACCATGTTTCATGTCCCCTGTCTAAACTCGGAAACTTACCTGCATTTCATAGAAAATTGCAAACAAGAAACCATGAATGTTACAAATTATTTTCATGAAACTTTTATTAAGAGTTCGATTCTTACAATTGAATTTTATTAGGTAAGTGAAATTAGTCAATTTCGTAAAACGTGTTCAAAGTGGGAACCGTTTTGTTGAACACAAACCCGCAGACGTTTTACAAAATTTTGACGTATTTTCCAATGAATGTTTGGTATCTGTTTAATATCTTCAGCCGCGGCAAGGATTCGTTGTTGTAAGTGATCGCGATTTCTAATTGGCACGGCATAGACGCGATCCTTCATGGCCCCCCAGAAAGAAAAGTCCATAGCGTTTAAGTCCGCAGAACGGGGAGGCCATGCTGCGTTGGGGGAATTGTTACCAATCCAACGTCTTGGATAATTTTCATTCAGCCATTCGGTTACGATCTGCCCTCGGTGTGGTGGGGCACCATCATGCATAAACTTTGTCTAATATCAAGGGGAATATCTTCCATAAGAATTGGTAGTTCATGTTCCAAAAGATACCGGTAAGTTTCAGCATTTAACCGAGGGGGCAAGAAATGTGGACCAATGATGTAATCTCCGACGATTCCAGCCCAGCAATTGACTGAACATCTATCTTGTTGCACTGTTAACAAACGACGTCCTCCTGCATTAGATTTTGTTACATTTACAGAACCCGTTTCCATAAGTTGCCGGTGCACACGTGAAAACATTGAATGATATGGAAGTATTCGTTGGGGAAATCGGTCAGAGTACAGTCTCCGCGCGAGACGTGAATTTCCACGGGCCTCTCCATACATCAGGTGCATTTGAACCTTTTCTTGCATGGGTAATATCACCATTTTTTCAGAAAAAAGTAGAAAAGATAATCTAACAACATACATACAATCATACGAGTGTCGATATGCACCTGCATCGTTGCAGAAATTTGAAAATTTCTCGAAAACGGTCACCTTTGGCGTTATGCACCAAGTATACCTTTTTTGTTTAGAAAACGTGTGGGAAGAGGATACATTCACAAAATGTCGTAAAAGTTTACTGTCAAAAAAGTTAGGACAAATTAAATTAAATAATGATAGCGTACGCAGCGCCCTCTACGTATTGCACCAAAAATAATACCAAATTATGATTTCTCATCCCAAAAAAGCCCCGACTACCAAATTTTGCAGGAAAATTTTGTCGTCTCAAAAAGTTATTTAAAAAAATCGAAAATAAAATTTAAATTTCAACACCCTGCATCTCGAAAACCAAACATCTGCGGACCCATGTTCATAAGAACTTTTCGTCATATTTTCCATTTTTCTTTTTAATTTTTCAAGTTGGTGCATTTATTTCCGGACACCCTGTATAGTGCGAACTTTTTGGAGGACACTGTATGTTTGATATTTGGCCACAACAACATACATACATCTGTCATAGATATCAGGAGGTCAATTTTTCAAAATATAAACTATTTCTTATCCAGAATGTAACGAAAAATAGGTGAACATTAATTGTTACAATTTACCCAGTCTCTATGGGCTAAATTGTAAGGCTGTCAGGTTAATTTTTGTAATATTGTATTTTAAACTGATAGAAAACATCATATTGATGGTACCATACTATTTTTATTAAAAATGCCATACAGATAAATGAATGAAATATGTATATACAATTAAAGAATGCATTATAAAAAATTAATTTAAACATTAAGATATACAGTTACAGTGTGTCCCAATTTGATACTGGACACCTCAGAACTATATGAAGGACAAGGAAAACAAATGGTCTTTATTTTTTTATTGGTAGTGCCAAGGGAGAGTATCTCATAGTCGGTGGTATTTGGATGGGGTAATTATTTCATGGCCTGCTTTGATTTTTTAAAATAGCTAATTTTCAAGAAACCCTATTAGGGATTTTTTTACGACAAAATGTTATTAAGAAAACTTGTTCAGAATGAAAAATTGAGTAGAGTTGCAAAATTTCAAAAGTCTAGGCCTACTTTGATTTTTAGCGTTTTCGCCCTTTTCTCACACTTTTTTCTTAGAAATGTATCCTTTCTGGAGCTTTCACGTCAAAATATTATTAAGGAAACTTGATCATCGTGAAAAAATAAAATTTTTACGTGAAAGCTCCAGAAAGGGCACTTTTCTAAGATAAAAGTGAGAGATAAATCTAAAAATCAAAGTGGGCCTAGCCTTTTGAAATTTTGTGAATCTACGCAGTTTTTCATTCTGAACAAGTTTTCTTAATAACATTTTGTTGCAAAAAAATCCCTAATGGGGCTTCCTGAAAATTTGCAGTTTTAAAAAATCATAGCAAGCCATGAAATAATTACCCCATCCAAATACCACCGCCTATGAGATACTCTCCCTTGGTACTACCAGTAAAAAAATAGAGACCATTTGTTTTCCTTGCCCTTCATATATTTCTGAGGTGTCCAGTATCAAACTGGGACACACTGTAGAACATATATCAATTTTAAAAATCTTTTTGCAAATAATAACAAAAATATGTTAAAATTGGTCGCCGCCTTTGTAATCGGTGAACATTTTTATCGAGGGACAACTGAAGCGCAATTCATAACTGGATCCAGAAACCTCCTGGTTTAGGTATTACTATTTTGGCAATTATCGCAACATAAATTACACACATTGTTTCATAATTCTTCAGAAGATTTTGAAACTGTGTTCTTTTGTTGCTTCTAATTTTAACATGAACATGCCATACTATTGCGAGTGGCTAACCTCATTGGCGTAGCTAAGGGGGGTATAAAAATAGCCCCCCCCCCCTGACAAATGCTAGCGTTTATTTTTATTTTTTTTACATTATAGGCTTACTTTAAAAAACATTACTAAGCTGATTTAATCTAGTTGCGTGTTCGTGTTATTGCGTATAGTAATAGACACTGACTAAAACACTAATAACAAAATAAAACAAACTAAACAGCGGCAACACTGAACACTGGCAACACTGCCGTCACGCACACACCCCGCATCCCTCCCTGTCAGTCCTCCACACGCCCCACTCACAGCATTAGCATCACTCAGGGACTCTTTAAAATAAGGGGACCCAGCATTTCACAGTGGTCACAGTGTATCACATAGGAAAAGTGAAGCCTTGAGGGGAATTTTGTTTTCTGTAGACTCCAAGGAGACCACAAGGGGGATGGTACAAGGTTATGTTATATGTCAGTGTGTCCAACTGCCATCAGGTTTTATGTGATAATATAGTGCCATAGATTCTAAAGGAGGCAAAAAATTTCCCATCATAATTCACAATTTTTAAGTTTTCTAACTTCCAGATACTCAGATGTGACAATTAAAGAATTTCAAGTGTACAATAAATTTGTTTAATTTGACAGTTGCCATATTCTGTATTTGTAGACACAACATTGTCAACTCTAATTTGTAGAAATCATGGAAACCATTATTAATTTTTACTAACAATCAAAGTACCTGAGTACCTGTTTTATTAATAAATTCTCCAATAAAATGGCATACTTGGCATCACTGATACCCTTAGAATGAAGAAAGAATAGGCTTCACTTTGGAAAGTATAATGCTGGTTCCCCTTACTTTAAAGAGTCCCTGGCGTCACTACGAACCTGGACGGCTGGACGTGCCTGCTTACTGTGATTGATATGTAATACTGCGAAGACGCCAATGTACATCTATATTTTCACTTATGCAGTATCGGTATACAGGGTGAGTTTTTTCAATGCCCACTATGGGGATCTCGGAAACTAGCAGAGCTAAAACAAAGGTTGAAGAATTGCAGTTTTGAATTCTCAATCTAATGCCCCTTTTGGATTTTTAAAAAAGTTCATGGCTCACTAGATATTTTGAAAAGGGTGATTTTTTGCTATTTCATCAGCTCTCTGTAGCTCCGTTATTTCTTTATATTATATACTATTATACAAGAAAACTGTAGATAATTTTGGGCTTAATAAGATAATCTAATCTAATTTTTTATGTTGTTTGTGATTTTTTAGATATGACATAAACTTGTGTTTCTTTAAATGTAAATCATAGTTGGCTGTGGCCTTATAAAATCGGCAATTTTTTGAGCTTTCCAGAGATATAATACTCGCCATAGTTATTATAAAAAATAAAAGAGCTATAGCTAATTTTCTGATTTTTTTAAAATTTTCACATAGTCAGTCATGGAATATTTTCATAATTACTATTTTATAATTAGACATACTTCAAACTTTCTAATATTTTGTTTTTAGCTGGTAACAAAATGTAACAAAATAAAACAAAAATTATCATCATGGAGCTCATTATTTGCCCGTAAGGAATTACCTAGATCAGCTCTACATTTAAAAAAAAACACAAGTTTGTGTCATATCTGAAAAATCACAAACAACATAAAAAATTGGATTAGATTTTCTTTTTAAGCCCAAAATTATCTACAATTTTTGTCTCAACAGTTTTTCTGTATAATCAGAAATAACGGAGCTACAGAGATCTGATGAAATAGCAAAAAATCACTCTTCAAAACATCTAGTTAGCCATGAACTTTTTTAAAAAGGGGCATTACATTTAGCTTTCAAAACTGCAATTCTTGCCCCATTTAACCTTTGTTCTAGCTCAGCTAGTTTCCGAGATCCCCATTGTGGGCATGGAAAAAAACTCACCCTGTATGTAGTAACGTCGTGTGTATTTAAATTAATAACGTTGTGTCGATTAATAATAAGCTCTACTATAGTTTGCGTAAGTACTTTAATTTTCTTCATTTAGTTCAGTAAGTTCATTTACAAATAAGTACCTACCTAATTAATTGACAATTGACTATTCATTCATCCGAGCAATAACCCACGATACACAGAAAACGGTATGCCCGCGCGCAGGTGCTGTGACGTAAACGGTGACGCTTATTCGACAAAATCATGGCTTACTTTTATTTTTAAACGGAAATTTTAGTCGTTTTATAGTGAGTCAGGTAAACACATACATATACACCAAAGTGTTTAAATGCGGCGCTCCGGCGCTTTTGCAGCTTTTGCGGGTTACTGAATCTCATCTCCTTCAGGGGCTTAAGCCCCCCCGGAGAAAAAAGGCTAGCTACGCCTATGGCTAACCTCCTAATTTAATTCATTTTCAAGAAAGACTTTTGTAAAATAGGAATAAATGCAATATTAATATTTCCGTGACATTTAAACTAATTTAAGAATGCATTGCCTTCTATATTATATGAAGGAAACACAAAATATACCTCAGTATACTTTAGACTAGACTTTGTCGATGTGGGGTTCACAAATTTAAAAATTTAAATTATTATTTTTTTAAATTTCGCCGCAGGTGAAAATTTTCAAAATTTTCTAGGTCAAACTGTTTCATTGAATGACAAAAAATCGAAGTAACCTAATAATGTATTATGAGCAAAAAATATTAAGTACTTAATTAATCTGGTGTTAATAATTATTGTCTATCATCTCCATTTGTAAACCAAGGAGTTTTTACTTTCTTTTGTAGAAAAGACAAAAGGGTTAATAAAATTATTGTCTATTGTTAATTATTTTAATTAACCACAATTCAGTTGTATATGTTGTACGTATAACACTTATACGTTGGTATATATATTATATCACACTGCCTAATTATTGTTAATTACCTAATTTATTAATTATTATATTTATCTTGTTACAGGAGCAATTTAGATTAGGAAAAATAAGATACATAGTTTGAAATATGCTTCCATGTCAACGTGTGCGAGGCAAATTATACTGGTAGGTATACAGAAATTACATAGGCCTTGATTCACTTGTTGTAATCCATCTAATTAGATTTAAGGTTTTTTCATCTTATATTTCAAAGTCCAGTTAATATCAATTGAATTACCATGACGAGAAACGGGAAGTAACTGCATCCATACGAATAAGCAATTTCACCGAACAAGAGTTTTCCCAAGCATGACATAATAATCGGAATGTGAACTTATGCTACCTATATACCTGAGTATGTGTTTTCGTCGATATCACTGTTGACAAAATTTTAATATGTCGTTTATCAAGTGTTGTTTTGAAACGGCCGAAATTGGAGATATTGTGGAATCATTTGTAAAGAAGTGTACAGATCCTGGATGTAAGTACCCATATCCATTGCATGCAGAAAGTGTAATAAGAATTTAAAAGTTACCGCTAGAAATAGTATATAATATAATATGTGAGAAAATGAGATTGTAGCAAAAAGTAAGGGGAATTCGAGGGTGTACCCTAATTTTGTATACGGGGGTCGGTAAAAAAGTTATCGCGAAAAAACATTTTTTGCAAAATAAAAAAAAATATTTTTTTACCTACACATCCATTAGAGAACCTTTAAGTAGTATTCCCGAATATTCAGTTTTTTAATATAACTTCCGGTTATAGCGGAAATGAAAGTGGTTTTCTCTATTTTACAACTTACACATTTCTCTTAACCATCACAGGATTCCTTTTTTAATTCTGAATACAACGATATATAATTTGACCTATTTATCTCCAACCGTTTCCGAGATATTTATCAGAGAAACTCCATCAAACTAGATACATGGTCTCATGGTCGGTGTCTGATGTTCGATCTGAGTAGGCCAAACAATAAAACCAAATTTATGACAAATCAAGTCAGCCATGATAATAAAACTGACAATCGAGTAGGCTGTCAATTCAATATTTCTATTTACGTGTCAGATTAGTCTAAAATTTTGTTGCTGAAGCTGTTAGTAGTTGCAGTTTAAAATATGTTTTGAAAGAAGAATGCTGTGATATTTTAGAGATCTTCATCAAAAATGATAAAAGATAGGTAGAAACTTTGAGGGAGTATTCTCGTAAATATCCAAATAGAAATGTTCCGAGTGCTTCATTTATATGTAAGCTGTATCGAAGATTCTGATCGACAGGAAGTGTGATTAGCAAGAGAAAAAAAGGGTTTAGAATTAGTAAGGACGAGAGAGAACGAATTTTAAATTATTTCAGAAGAAATATCCCTAGGATGAAATTAATCTGAACGACTATTAGTTTTAGTGATGTCATCTGACGTTAATTAAATAAATGTGCAAATTATGTCCTGTTATGTTTTCGAAGAAAGTTATAAAGAGGCTTGGAATTTCAACTTTTTGGCAGAAACAGTTGCTAACCAGGTTAATAAAGTACAGTATAATTTGACACCCATCTTAACTTGCTAGTGTCTGAGGTTAGAAAGAAAGTTTTGTTACAAAAGTTTTAGATACTAATACGTTTTTTGTGACGCTATTGGACCTTATACAGTGTGTTCTAGAAAGCCGTGGCAAACATTACTTTTGTTTTTTTAAATGGAACGCCTTGTATATTTTTTACGCAGTTTTCCGATTCCAATGAAGCATATATGTTATATGTTCGCTCCAACCGTTCGTTCAGAACAGCCTTTTTTGTGAGGGATTACTCCTTGGGTCATAGGTTGCCATGGAAGACAAAAGCCAAATTATAGTGACAATTATTGACAGTTTGCAAGTATATGCTCGCTTTGGAAAACAAAATGGGCTATTTTAAGTTTTCAGAGAAAATTAAGAATGGAAATTGAGAGAAATGAGACATTTTAAATAGTAAGTGACATAGTTAATAAACTTCGTTGGATTTATTGTTCGAAATTTAATTTTTATTGAAAACGAAAATAACATTTAGAAAAAGGATATACGTATGAATTTATTGATATTTGCTACTAAGTTTCTGTTTATTGGGGCAACAATAAAATTGCTATGTTCTGTATTTAATATGTGGATGTCATCCCGAATTCTACCTTTCAGTGTTTCTACATTTTTCGGTGTGTCATAATAAATTCTGTTTTTTAAATAACCCCACAAAACATATAAAAATATATCCTTTTTCTAAATGTCACTGTCGTTTCCAATAAAAATTAAATTACAAACAATAAATTTGACGAAGTTTATTAACTAGGTTACTATTTAAAATTTCTTATTTTTCTCAATTTCCCTCCTTCATTTTCCCTGAAATCTTAAAAGAGCCTATTTTGTTTTCCAAAACATTAATAGGGTTACTTGCAAACTGTCAGCTATTACTATAATGTGGCATTTGTCTTTCATGGCAGCTTATGACCCAAGGAGTAATCCCTCAAAAAAAGGCTTAGTTCTGAACGAACGGTTGGAGCGAACAACAAAAATATACAAGATGTTCCATTTAAAGAAACACAAGTATTATGTCAGCCACGGCTTTCTAGAACACACTGTATAAGGTCCACTAGTGTCACCTAGAACACACTGTATAAGGTCCAATAGTGTCACAAAATCTTTGTATTAAAGCCTATTCATTTAATTTATACCCTGACGTCATCGTTTGGTGTTTTTTGCTGCCAATATAAATTCTAGTGACACTACAAAAATGCCACACAACTAATAGTTAATTTTCATCTGTCATGTTGGCATAATAGGGCTGGGTTGCAATAATAATATTCAAATTTTTCGTTAAAATTTTGACACAGTTTGTCACTTAATTTTAAAAATGCCGCGCAAGATAGGTTCTCAAAATCTTGATAAACGCGCGCAGGGTATGGTGCGTGCTTTGAGCGAATATTTTGAGAGGGAAAGGGAAAACGGGGGTCGGCTGCTTCCGCTTTGTGCTGTAAAAGATGTAAGTACTTTTTATTTTATTTCACTGATATAAATTTCGATAATTTCTAAAAAATCATATTTTTGTTTCTATTTAAGAGGGTTGCAGCAGCTCTAGGAATTAGTTTTGACACGGTCAAAACAATTATTTCAAAAGGACCAGCTACTCGAACTGCAAGGAGAGAAAGAAAAAACCTGTACCTATCAACATTGATGATTTCGAACAGACAGCAATCCGAAATGTGATATATGAAATGTATATAGGGACAGTATGTTAAAGAATTTTGCCAATTAGCCCCAATATGCGTCTAATTTTATAATTATTCTTTTAGAAAAGCACTTTACAGTGAACGCCCTAAAAGCGAAATTAGAAGAAAGAGATATTTTTCATGGTGGTAGAACATCTTTATGGAAAATATTGAGGAACATTGGATTTAAGTTCCGCAAAGATGATCCTCGACGTGGACTTTATGGAGGTGCCTATAATATTGCCATAAAACGTATTAAATTTTTAAGAAATCATATGCAAGCAAAAAGAGAAGAAACACGAGAGTTTGTTTACTTGGAAGAAACATGGATTTTCCAAGATTTTCCAAGATTTTGAATTAAGGGAAATATTTTCTTTGTAAATTTCCACTGCTTTATTTTTACATAAAGGCGTATCAGATGGTCCAAAAAATTTTTTAAATTAATTATTCGGAAATAGTGAATTTTTTTCATTTTTAAGTACCTATTAACACAGAATAGCTGTGGTATTAAGCTTTTCCTCATTTTTATTCACATGGCCTATTAAGGTTTCATATTAAGAAAACACAGTGTACATTAACTAACCTGTAAATGGTTTAAAAGTCAAATATTGTGGCAGCTGAAGTCTTCGTATTTGCAATTTGTCATAAAGTTTGGCAACGCTGTTATGCTGGTATCGATGACGTCAGGGTATAAATTAAATGAATAGGCTTTAGTATCTATAACTTTTGTAAAAAAACTATTTTTTCTAACCTCAAAAGCTAGTAAGTTAAGGGGGTGTCAATTTATAATAAGCCACCCTGTAAAAAATAAAGATACAAGATATATTGTAAAAATATAAAATCACGTATAAAACAAACAAATATATTTTACACATTCTCCAAAATAAAATAAAAAACATATAAAAAATAAACACCTTCAAAACAAAAATAAATAGCTTCGTAAAATCTTATTTAGTTAGATTATCTTTGGAGTATAGTAGAAGCACCGGATCACATATAAATAAATAACATAATGTGATCTCTGTGGAGTAGAATCAAAATGAATATGATATAATTTTGATTAGTTTTGATTTCCTATTTTTATATCTGTTAAACCAAAAATTTCCAGGTTATTTGATAGATTTCCCTGACTTTTCCCTGATTTCCCTAACCAAAAATAATTCCCTGACATTTCCAGGTTTTCCAGGTTGGTAGACACCCTGAAAAAGGACTTCAGTGCCTTGGTACATATTATATTTTTTTTAAATCGGAAAAAAAAAGTTTTATTAGGCAACTAGATAATCATACGGGATCACCCGTCCATGAACCAACTGCGCGCAGGGTTGCTTGACTTTGACGATTGCTTTACCTAGGTCAAGTATGACCAGACACGGCGCCTTCGTACAGAAAAACCCAACTGCTGCTTGTTGTGCAGCCTCCATTACAAATCTATTGATATTCCAACCTACTAAAATATGTATACTGAAGGATTGCGCTGCTATAGGTAACAATTTCGCAATGTGTACGAAAAGTTAAATGGGGCTTTGTTGGCCGGGTTTTGAATATTTTTTGGTCACTTTTGACGGACGATGGCTCCGCGTCTGACGTTTGATGTTTACATCTCGTCAAAGCCTACTTATTGAAAAAATCGTACAATAATGAGCTACTTTAGTGCCGATTTCTGAGCTTTTAATGACGATTTTGGGACACTTCCCTGCCGATTTCAAGAAAAATTATTTATCAGAAACAACACTTAATTTTGTCCATTTCTTTCCAAATACTATTGGCAATTAAAGTGTTCTCACCTAACATTTATGAATTTGTTCGCCATATTACTTTTGGCCCTCTCGTATAAGTAGATGCCTCTCTCTCTCTCCACAAAGGCAAAAAAATTATAATGCGAAAAAAATTTGGAAATAATATAATTTTTTCTATAATAACTATACATAATTTGTTCTGCTGTTTTACTATTGCAGATAAGTGTGACCCACTTAAAACAGGAAAACCCAATCAAACTTGTAATTGTCGTCCGATTCGGATTGGTATTTTTTAACGATAGGACAAAACGGCCCAACTTATTTCAAAAAACCAAGCCTACTAAAGTTCGCACTATAGAGGGGAAATTTTTATTTAATGTTTTATTTTGAAATTTAATTTGGGGGTTACCTTTTGCTTGAAAAACGATTTAAAATGACTCACTCCAACGTGGACATGTGACATTCGTTACCTGTCAAAAAATGACATTTAAAAAAATATATCGCCAAAAATGGGTTTATTTGTTAAAATATCAAAAAGTTTGACTTGAAAAGGTCGTTTCTTTCTAAATTCTACGTAGGTAAGTGTACCAAATTTGAACGCTCTAATGAGAGATTTAGTTTATTGCCAATTTTTAATATTTTTTTATGAATTTTCTGAAAATTTTAAAAACTTGTAACTTCGAAAAAAATATCACTAGCTTTATCATTCTATTAACTTTTTATTACTAATTACCGATAAGAATAGGTATTTTTCAAAAGAAAATCATATTAACGCTTTAAAATTCTGTTATGTTTGGTGCAAAGTTGATGTACCGTCTAGCATTTAGGGTATACATTTAGTTACATTACGTTTTCCAGTTCTAAATTGATGCCAAAATAATAATAAATTAAATGATCATCAAACTATTTTACGTGTATCTAAGCAAAATTCTTGACTTTTATGGAACATAAAAACACGAACACGAAAGTCACATGACCACGTGTGAGTGGGTCATTTTTCATCTTTTTTGCAAAAGGTAACCCCAGAATTAAATTTCAAAATAAAACATAAATTAAAAATTTCCCCCCTATGGTGCGAACTTTTTGGAGGACACTGTATAACTATTTTGAAAAACACAAGTTTGTGTCATATCTCGGAAATGGCAGCTGTCACGGGAAGTGAGACATGAAAACCGCATTGGGGATACAATTCTCTCCAACTTTTGGCAACTACCGTAAACTACCGTTAACAAAAAAAATACCCTCAGTTTTAAAAAATAGCTGTCAACTAGAATACCTCCCTGTTATTTCACAAAAATGTAGAACTTTATAAAATCCAAATTTGTTTTCAAAGAAATGAATATATTTCAAATTTTAATGTACCTACTATTTAGGTACTTCTTCGTTAAGAGGAAACACAAATTTATTTGAATTTCCAAAAGTCTTAAAATAGTAATTTATGATATAAATGCTAAAAGTGACATTTTATTTTGTGAGAAGGGAAATTTGGAACACGACGCCGAAGGCGCAATGTTCCATCCCTTCGAACTTATATAGCACTTATAGTCAGTGATGTAATGTATCGAGATACATGTATCTAGATACTGTATCTAGATACTTTTTATGTACCTAGATACATATCTAGATACTTACAAAAATCAGGATCTGCTTTAGTATCTGGATCCTTTTGAAAGTATCTAGATACTTAGATACTAGATACATTTTTTAGCCAAGATGCTAAGGGTTGTCACGTTCTAATATTTAATTTTAAGAAATAAACAATACGAATAATAAAATGGGGTGTTTTAGTGATTTTTTAAAATACCGTACATAAAGTACCTACTCAGTGCTTACTTTGGAGTGATGTACACAGTAAACTACTAACCGACTACTTTTTTTGATTAGTCACAATCTAAACTTCACATTCGTCTAAACAATTCTACTTTACCTACACACACACTTGTTTCATAAATATCTAAGTATAGATAAGTATATTGATTGCCTTATGAGGTCTGAAATTTTCTTAATTAACTGATAGTATCTGAAAGTATCTGGAAGTATCTAGATACTTTTTTAACGTGTCTGTATCTGTACCCAGATACTTTGGAAAAAATGTATCGGTATCTGTATCTAGATACATTTGCCAGACAGTATCTGTATCTGTATCTAGATACAGAAAAATTGTATCTGTTACATCACTGCTTATAGTACCTATCATACACTATTTTTTCCGTAAACAAAGACCATTAAAAGTATCATATTTAGCGCGTGCTTGCAGTGTCTAAATGTAATTTTATGGCAATGGTGTTAAAAGCAAACACTCAGTGTTAAAAATTACTTTCGATACAAAAGAATTATATCAACGCTGAGAAACGAAACGAACAATTGCAAATCAACCGTTTGACTGGCTTTTATATTATGATCTTTGCTTTGATTAAGCATGTGAAACATTGCCACCTATTACACGCATGCATGCCCATTCAAAACATGTCCCATTCATAGCACTTCTCCCCTATAGGCTATAAAAACCTGTTTATAGTTAATAAGCTACAAGCTACAACTTTTGTTTGAAAAGTTGTTTTGTATCTCAAAAACTTAAATACTTATAGCAGTTATAAAAGGGGGTGGGATTATTCATCCTGTATATTTAAAATGACAAAACGACTCTGTGAGATATTAGGATTACCTAGTTGTAAGAACTCCTCAGAAAAAAGTTTATAGTTTTTAGTTTTGCATCTTAGGATCTTCTACATGTCTACTACTACAGCAGAGTTTCCACACGCATGCACTGTAACTAAAAACTGTCGATTTTTCAAAATTTGTTTATAACACATAATTTGCTTCAAATATTAAAGGACACGACATTTTCAAATCTTGGACGAGCTCTACTAAAATATCTAATTTCGTTGCTGAGATACGAAGCCGGGGAGTACCTATCAGGTGAATCCCTCTGTCTCTGTATATGTGGATGGTTTGTGCGTTTGTCAAATGTGCGAATGTCATACGCATAACAAATCAAGTAGTGAAAAAATAAATAGTTTTGAAAAGCTGATCAATAAATAAATAAATAAATAAAAAAACGATGGACTGAAAAAAAATGACGCAAAAAAACGCATACAATCGACGCAACAAACCAGTATGGTGTGACACGAAAAAGTGTTATTAACTGGATTAAAGTATAAAATAGCTTATGAGGACCGCTTCAAGCTTTTGCGGAGCTAGGTGCCGCACAAAGTGTGGGGCCCCGACAAGGAATAATTTTACCCATTACAAGATTTTTTTTTTATTTTTCCTCGATTTATTGTTACTGACACATTTTTCTAATCTATATATATAAAAATGAATCCCTATTTCCCTTGGTCACGCCATAACTTGAGAACGGCTTTACCGATTCCATTTATCTTTTTTTAATAAGTCTTCTAAAGCCTTATAGAAGGTTTTTACGGAAAGAAAAATTAAGAAAATTGCCCAGAAAATTGGAAAGTTTCAGAAAACTTAAAAAAATATTAATGAAGTAAGTTCTCAAGTTATGGTATATAGTGACCGACAGACGTTGTCCTGTCTTAACTATGAATATTCAAAACATAGTGTTTATTGTAATGCTTTTTGATACACAAAATTCTTAGTTTTGTTTTCTGGCGCATAAATAAATAATGTTGAAGATTTTCTGACGCGGGAGCAGGCGACATACAATTGGCCATGTGAAAAACATGGATTTTTAAGATTGATGCCACAAACACTTAACGACTGCCCTTGGGATTTATTTATCGACATTGCAAATATGCAAGCTGCACTGGAAATTGTAATCGTTTAAAGTCAAATGGCATGTCGTTGGGAATCCCGGGTCAGGACGGGTCAGAATGGGTCAGGTCAGGACGGGTCAGGACAACGTCTGTCGGGTCATTTATTGTTCCGCAACAATAAATCGATAAATAAATTCCAAGGGCAGTCTTTAAGTCTTTGTGGCATCAATCTTGAAAATCCATGTTTTTCATATGGCCAATTGTATGTCGCCTGCTCCCGCGTCGGAAAATCTTCAACATTGTTTTAAAATTAGTCTTAGGAAATATCAAAATCTTCGGATTCACAATAATCTGCAGTGAATATTTTCAAATTACGAAATAGTTTCGGGGATATCCAGACCTGGCCCCTCTTACCTGAACGCAAGTAAAAGCTTCATTATTTTCAAATGATTTTATATTATGGTTGAATGAATGAATAGAATTTTATATACCTACCGCTAGCTGTAAAAACTAGTGAATTTGAAAGGTTTACAAAAACGAGTATTTTTTTAAATACTCATATAGATACCTACTAATGACACTATTTTAAAAGTTATAGCTGCTAGAAATTAAAAAAAACATACTTATAACCAGCTAGTTGTAAATAAAAGTCTATTGATACAGGCAACCGAACATACTTTTTTTGATGGAGTTTTATTTCTAGCCTTACCTAACTGAAACCTAAAACAATAAACAATATCAAAAGAAGTAAGCTAAATAAAACTAGGTAGGTATGTTTAAAGGGGAAAAAAGGCTCTAAATAAATTTAAAAAGTGACAAAAACCGTTTTATGGCAAAAATATAGTGAACCTGACTTAATTCTTACTTACCATGTACATGATGTTTCCTAAACATGCGGCGAAAATTCAAAGGGAATATTCTTTGTGTCAACATTTAAAAAAAATCCTATAATCATATATGTCCAGAATTGCTCCATTTCCGAGGTACAGGCTGTTAAAGTTTTGTAAAAAATTCGTTTTTTTTATTACTATCTAAGAAATGGTTAGGCCGATTTCATTACAAAATTTAGAGTTTCTTAATAAGTTTATGGGGTGTGTTTTAGAGTTGATTCAGGGGCGTGTCCATGAATGTTTTTCTCGAAAACGAAGCGACATACTAAAAAAAATCAAGGGCCAAAATAGTTCTATTTTGTATTGCTTTATTCAAAACAATTCTTAGATTGCATTAAAAAAACGTTTTTTTAAAACGCGTATTTCGGAAATTAAGCAATTCTTGACCTATATGCGTTTATAGGAACTTTTTTATTTTGAAATAAGGAATATTCCCCTAAATGTTTGCCGCATATTTAGGAAACACCCTGCATATTATTCAATATACAGGGTGTTCACTTTTAGTGGACACAAATCAATAAAAAAATTGATTTGTTGGGATATTTTCAAAAAAAAAATTTTTGATACAAAGGTCTTCAAAATGCGCAACTTTCTACGTGAACACATTTGTCAAATTGCAATTCCAGGGCCGGCTAAGATTTTTTTTAAACCCCGATTTTCACAAAATCTACTTAGGCTTTTTTTTTATTTAAAATCTGACCCTACAGCGTTAATCAGAACACCCAAAAACCCCTATATACCAAATTTGAATAAAAAATATACAGGGAGTTCTATTCTGTAGGGTGTCAAAGTTGAGCAAAATAGGAATTTTAAAGGCACCTGGCAAAGTCAAGTGTGCCATGGAATCCCCTCAAAACAGTTGAATGATCAATAGGACCACTCAAGGTGTTGGTGTGCAAAAGTTCAATACAAAATATACAGAGTGCTCTTATCTGTGCCATCTCAAATTACCTACTGAATTTTTTGTAACTTTATACGGGTCAAAAATCGAGTATATCAAAACCGCTCCACATACTATAAACGAACTAAATCTAAAAAATACAGAAGCCTGCCAGTCAGTAAGTCCATATCAGTTAAGGTGACTGGTGTGCCACAACAGGAAACGCACAGAAAATGTATCATCTTAGACAGGACTTTGTTGAGTAAGGTCCAATAATTTAAATTGTTTTTATTTGTTAGTTGGCATTTTGTAAAGAAATACATTACTTTTGTGTTTATCAATATTTTTTCAATGATTCCACAGAACTCATGACCCGTATAAAATTTCATAAAAATTCAGCATTTTAAGATGGCACAGATAAGAACATTCTGTATATTTTGAATTGGACCTTTGCACACCAACACCTTGAGTGGTCCTATTAACCATTTAACTGTTTTGAGGGGATTCCATGGCACACTTGACTTTGCAGGTGCCTTTAAAATTCCTATTTTGCTCAACTTTGACACCCTGCAGAATAGAACTCCCTGTATATTTTTTATTCAAATTTGGTACATAGGGGTTTTTGGGTGTTCTGATTAACGCTGTGGGGTCAGATTTTAAATAAAAAAATGCCTATATAGATTTTGTGAAAATCGGGCTTTAAAAAAAATCTTAGCCGGCCCTGGAATTGCAATTTGACAAATGTGTTCACGTAGAAAGTTGCGCATTTTGAAGACCTTTATATAAAAAAAATTGAAAATATCCCAACAAATCAATTTTTTATTGATTTGTGTCCACTTAAAAGTGAACACCCTGTATATAAAAAGCAATAAACTTTATAAAAACAAAAACAAAATAATTTATGTACACCAACGAGGCAAGGGGGGGGGCGGGGGCGATCGCTCCCCTCACGGCGCCTAATAATAATTCTTAATATTTAAAGAGAACGTTTGATAATATCCAATCATATTTCTTCTCAGAGGCGCGGGGCCGATCAAAACACCGCGCCGTTGGCACGAGCCTATAGAGCGGGCCCTGTAGCTTATTTATCTATTTATAATTTTTAATGAAACTGGATCCACAACATAATAATATATAAGAGCCAATAGCATATTATTTATAGCATCAATTAAAACGGTCCGACTTAGTCTATTTTTTGTCTATTGGCAGTCACAAACGTCTTTATTATTGTGCCTGTAAGATGTTATTGGTGTATGTAGACAGTGTAGACTAATAACTTGCAATCCATACGTATATATAATTCCGAGTCCGAGATACGAGTACCTCTGCGTGTATGTTGTCCTATACGCATAGGTATAATGACAGGCACAGTGACAATAGACTAACATTATACAAATATATTTTTGGAGCGTTTGCTTTATTTGTGAAATTTAAACAAGTCTGGCGGCAATGAATCAAACTAATACTATTAGTTTTACTGATGTGCGACTTATGTCAGGTGCGTAATTCATTAATTTCTAATTATTAGGGTAGGTGCTACCTAAATTACTATTGTTATATCTTATTTAATTCCTACTCAGCGAGTTTAAACAGTTTCTGAGGCTCTGCAGTAAGGCCAGAGACCCTTCCTTGTTCTCTGGAAAGGCAAAGACAATCTTGGGACTCGTACACCACTATATACTACCTAAATACCTACTTTACTGAATACTTAAGTAGGTAAATAAGGATGTAAGATTAGCGAGTGTAAATGTAATAATTACAAGAAAAGGTGATAATGGGCAAAACCTCTTGGTCTTTTTGTTTAAACCACACGTGGTGGATGAACCCTATTTATATACGAGATCCACAATATGATTTTACAGGGTGTTCCTTGTCCCTCAATTTCCTATACGACTGTACTATGCAAGGTTAGTCTTTGACTCGTACAAAAATTTTAGGGTATAGGTATAAAATTGAACTCCTGGACCCAACTAAAAAATATAACTTCCGTTTTGCCATGATTTTTTTTCAAGTTTTGAGACTGCTGATACCCTGTTCCTTGTTCCATCTAGCATCCTAATTTTTAAAGCAATATATGTTGCCACACTTCATCAAAATCATAACCTCATTTTAAAACATTTTAAAATGTTATAATTAAGTATTTATATCTTTTAGTGTACAGCAAGAGCAATATATTGTAAAAAATATATCTTATATACTTTTGTGTTTTTATGGTGACAATTTTTTTCGCATCAAAAACTCATTCTTATCTAGAAAGAGTGAATCAGTTTTTTGTTTTGTAGCAGGACACATTAACATTGAATAATAAAAAATTACATTTCAAAACGAAAATTTCATATTATCAATACATTTAAGGTCCACAAACGATTCATTTTCAAAATACAGGGCGTTAATTTTTGGGGCTCAAATTATTACAGGTAGGTATAGCTCGGTAGGTGGTTACTTTTCCAATTATAGTTAAAGCATTGTGGAGGTCTGTTTAACAAAATTAATTTTTATTGATTACCTTCAAAAAAATTAACCAAAAAAATTAATTAAATTTTGGTTAATTTAGAGTGTATTGAGTTTATATATCCGTATCTTTTTTTGTTGAATTATTATACCCTTCTCTCCTCCGCCGCTGATTACTGATTGCATGGATATTTAAGGTGACCAACCGTTCTAATTTAACCAGAACTGTATACCTACCTACTGTTTTGAGTACTCAGTTCTGGTTGTAAATCCAAGGCAGAAAAAGTTTTGTTTTTAAAAGCTGTTCTGTTTTTTATGTTTATATACCTATATTATAATATTATTTAAGCAGTTAAAACACAACATTATTTTAATTTTCCATACCAGATTTGAGATTTATCACCCAATCGTATCATTCATATCATTATCACTTGTTCTTGCCATTTGCTGTTAAACAACTAATGTCAAATCTAGGAGTAGAAGATAACATGAATAGTAATTATTTGTATCAAAACAACAGTCAAAACTTTTTATTCCACTTGAATTGCATAATATACTCGTATTGGGATCAATCGTTGAGTGAGGAATAAACTCACTCAACGGATCAATGGATCAATTTTACTGATAATTGACGGTTTTCAATTGGTTTTCCTCGATCATATTCCAGCCTACGGTCAAACAGAACCTCGTGCGCAATACATACCTAATATAAACAGGGGCGGATTTAGGCATGGGCTTTATGGGCTGCAGCCCAGGGCCCCTGTCACACAAGGGGCCCCGCCAGCCAGCCACGGCCCTTTAAAAAAAAATTAACGTAAACGTACCAGTGCCTGCCACATTGTCTAAACCTAACACATGCTTTATTTAATTTAAAAAATAAGGTAATAATAATAAGCAGATAGATATAAATCCATATTCTATTGAAATGTTTATGTTGGTAGAAAACACAGTATCACAGTTATGAGTTATGTATGTTCCTAAGATAGTCATCTTGATCTCTCAATTTTTACTGACTTTTCAATTTATAGCGAAGTTATAGATATTCATTGTAGTTTCTTTAGCAAAATTGTTTAGTGCAGCGTTGTAAAGAATAGTGTGTAATTACGTGTTTTTAGTATAGATTTTTCAACGGAATTAATTTTTGTGGCTTAGCAAACAAAATAAGATAATAATTTAGAACTAATATTTTAAGTTTTTGAAGATTTTAGTTGGGGTGTCAGCTACTGGCTTATGTTATGTTTGTGCTAAGCCAATGCCTGACGTAGGTGTCAGTCCATGGTAAAATCACAAGTCATGCAAAAATGTTCTCTAAAGTCTCTAACAAAAAACCTTATAATGGTGTACAAATTTCGCGTCAATGGGTTAAATATGTCCAATAGGTAGGTACCTAGTACCCCTGTCAGCCATTGGCTATACAATTGGCACTGACTATGGCAGACTTCGGACGTTGGGTGATCAGTCAACGGCGTCAACGCTTCGGAGTTCTGTCTTCGTCTTCAAAAGCATCAGAACATCTATAGATTTGTCACTCAACGATTCTGAGCCATGCCTTCTTCTTGTCGAAAGCGCTGAACAGGACCAATAGATAACTACTACTACGATCTTTACAAGTTTACAATGTCAAATTAAATTAAATCATTCAAAATTAGTTCAAAGATGTGTAGTTAAGAAACGACCCTAGAGAATTTATGCGGTCTGTCAGGGGTAGAGAAGAAACAGTATTTTTAGAAAAAGAAAAAAGAGAAAGATATGGAGAAGAAAAGAGGGAGGGGAAGATAAGAACAATAAATAGAAAACAGATAGAAAATATTAAATGAGAAAAAAAACAGTTGGAGCCAAATAACATGGGAATACATTTACGAGAATCAATCCTATCATAGAAAAATAAAATAAATAGGTAAATAAAAGCAAACATTATTTTTAATAAAAACTGTGACATAACGAACAAATAATAATTTACAAAATTGAAAATTCAAAGCTTTCTTCTCAAGAATAAGTTAGTACATGTTCCAGAAATGAGAATGTACGAATAAATAAACATTTCTACATACAATAAACACTTGTGTTTTCCTTTTTAAAAATTGGTGTGACAATTTTTGTAGGGTGTCAGGTTTTGAGCTTATCAGATTCAGGCTAAGGGTCTAGTTAAAAATCGCTATGTCAGTTACTGGATAAAAAAATATAAATTTTAAAATTTTGTTTACAAAAAGATATAGGTATTCAAATTTGATTTGGGCTGTTGGTAATTATTTTCAGTGATGTTTCTCTTACTTACCCACTCCATATTAAAATTATCAATAAACACGCCAAATTAATTTTTATAGATTAAAATTTGATAAACCAATCCTTAAGGTGTCAGGCACTGGTAAGTTTACGTTACCCGCAAAAAATAAAAATAAGTTAGGCACACAGCATCAATTGTGGGCTCTGGTGCCATCTATACCCCGTCAATCGTACCTATATCAGTTTGAGGTTATTATTTGCTTCTTTATGCTTGAGAAACGCTTCGCTTGAATCAACTGATCTTTCGTTTTGGTGAAGTGTGAAGTGTTAATTTATACATTTTTTGAAGAAGAAAAAGCAGGTTTTTGATTACCGAAACAAACGGGGGGCCCCATAATAGTGTTAGCCCAGGGCCCCCAAAACTTACGGCCCGCCCCTGAATATGAACATATGAAAATTATGGCGACACAGATTTTTTTTATGAAATTCTGGTTTTAAGAAACTTTGCCACTGAAGAAAAAATTGTCAATTGGAGAAAATTGCTCTTTACCACTGGAATCAAAGTGGGTAGGAATATATTCAATTACCTATTTGTACTAATGGTGTTCCTTGCAACTAATTTTGCGAGTTGTTGTTGAAAGAGTTTTTTCCCAGTATGAACACATGTACAAAGAATAAATCACATAAGTATATTAAAACACTAAACACTAAAATCATTATTAATTACACCTATTAAAAATTTACTCGTAAAGAAAAATATATAGGTCCTAAATCATAATTTAAGTATATTAGTAATATGAATAAACGTACATCTATAAACGTTATAATAATATAAGTATAAAAAAATGATTTTTAATTGTTCTGGTTTTTTTTTTCAGTAGGTATTTCAGTAGAGTTGCGGTCACCTTAAAGAAATTAACACGTACATGTATACCTATACCTACCTGGACATAATATGTCATATAAAAATTCTGTTTTTCTTAAATTACCATCACTTTTAATTACCGTTATAGGTATCTCCGCCACTGGTTTTTCGATCAGGTAAATACTTGACCATCCTCTGTCAATCTATACCACTAATCAGGGCCGTATATAAGGGGGGGGGGTTTAGGGGGTTCAAACCCCCCCCCCCCATGATGGTATATATAAAATTAATTAACACGCCCGGTGCCCGCCAAAATGGAAAAATTAATAATCGTGCTGGCCGATTGTACTGCTTGAACGATTGTACTGCTTGGATGATTGTAACCAAATGTAACATGTAACTTGCCATCAAGGTCAAGCGTTTGCGTTTGGCAATATACAGGGTGAGTTTTTTTTTTTTTGATGATCACTATATGAGGATCTCGGAAACTAGCAGAGCTAGAACAAAGGTTAAATGGGAAAAGAATTGAAGTTTTGAATACTCAATGTAATGCCCCTTTTGGATTTTTAAATTGTAGGTAATTTTGGGCTTAATAAGATATCTAATCCAATTTTTTATGTTGTTTGTGATTTTTGAGATATGACATAAACTTGTGTTTTTTAAATGTAAATCATAGTTGGCTGTAGCCTTATTAAATCGGCCATTTTTTGAGCTTTCCAAAGATATAATACTCGGCATAGTTATTATAAAAATAAAAGAGCTATGCCTAATTTTCTGATTTTTTTAAATTTTCACAGAAAGCCATGGAATATTTTCATAATTACGTTCTATTTTATAATTAGACATACTTCAAACTTTCAAATATTTTATTTTTAGCTGGTAACAACATGTAACAAAATAAAACAAAAATTATCATGATGGAGGTCCACCACATAATTATTTGCCCGTAAGAAATTACCTAGATCAGCTCTATCAAAATTTGGATAGGGAGAAATAGACCTATTTCCCGGCCGCCCCAATCCCCCGATTTGTCTGTTTTGGATTTCTTTTTGTGGGGAACAGTACAAAATAAAGTATGAGACAATTGTTGAATTAAGAGCAGCTGTTTTAGAAGCAATTGCCAGTATTGACAGGCGCTCTCTAAGAAAGGCGACAAATTCAGTTTTAAAAAGATGCAATATTTGCATAAATAATGGTGGATTGTTTGAACACATTTTTTATTTTAAAAGGTGACCTTTTAAAATAATAATAATTTGAATTTGAGTTTTTTAATTTTTGTTTTATTTTGTTATATTTTGTTACCAGCTAAAAATAAAATATTTGAAAGTTTGAAGTATGTCTTATTATAAAATAGAACGTAATTATGAAAATATTATATGGCTGACTATGTGAAAGTTTAAAAAAATCAGAAAATTTGCCAGCTCTTTTATTTTTTATAATAAACTATGCCGAGTATCTTTGGAAAGCTCAAAAAATGGCCGATTTGATAAGGCCACAGCCAACTATGATATTACATTAAAAAAAAAAAGTTTATGTCATATCTCAAAAATCACAAACAACATAAAAAATTGCACCAGATTATCTTATTAAGCCCAAAATTATCTACAATTTTTGTCTCTACAGTTTTTCTGTATAATCAGAAATAACGGAGCTACAGAGATCTGATGAAATAGCAAAAATCACTCTTTTCAAAATATCTATAGTGAGCCATGAACTTTTTTAAAAATCCAAAAGGGGCATTACATTGAGCATTCAAAACAGCAATTCTTTCCCCATTTAACCTTTGTTCTAGCTCTGCTAGTTTCCGAGATCCCCATAGTGGTCATCGAAAAAACTCACCCTGTATATATGAGGATAATGCTCAAAAAGTTAACCTTAAACCTAACCCCCCCCCCCATGGAAAACCCCTGCTACGGCCCTGCCCCTAATATAATAAATAGGTATAGGAAATTTGGTTTTAATAGCTTTAAAGTACCTATAACCTATATTAGTTTCTTTTAGATAAAGTACGTTTCACGAATTATGTTATGTAATTAGATATTTTAAATAGGTATTAAAAAAATATCGATAGGTTTCTTTTTCTGCGAAATTTAGCACCCTGTAACTTCCTTAATGAGCCGCAAAGAGTTTATATATGAGAAAGTGGAATTATTTTTCGAAGTTCTATTAGTTTCCCAAAGTTTGTTAATTTTAAACTAACTGATATACCCTTGTATACATTCGGGGGATGGTAATAGTAAGTCTAGATGAAAAGGATCACATCAATCTCGATGGTGCAAGTTATAATTTATTTAGAGCAGAAAGAGGTTTTTATTGGTTAGGAACGGGTGTAGACGTAGACAACCAACAATACAAGCAATGCGGAATCCTGTCAAAATCAGCCGGAATTTGTATTTGTACCAGAGCACTGAGCACTTGTACTTCGACTTCTCAGTGCAGTGTCACTTTATCCACGATTTTTATTGCAGTTTTCACGTTTGTTCATTTCTCATTTTACCTTGAAATGGCTTGTCGCAGGCTATCGTCATCGTCAGGACATGATTTACTTACTGTATAAAAAGTAACTTAAATGAGTAATGATGTAGTGCAGTTTGCAATTATTAATTAGTCCAAAGCTAACAAACCAATTTGCATAAAGTTCAATAATTAATAAGAATAAACAAAATGTGTGCAGGTATTCATAATTTACGAAATTTCAATGTGATGTTTAATGGCAATTATCTTTTTAGGTTGTTGTGGTTGTTGTAGTGCATTTAGACCCAGATATAAACGATTGGTTGACAATATTTTCCCAGTTTACCCTCAAGATGGATTGGTCAAGTCGAATATGGAAAAGCTTACGTTTTACTCACTTAGTTCGCCAGAAAAATTGGATCGTATTGGGGAATATCTATATCAAAGAGCTGCAAGGGATATCTACAGGAAAAGATATGGGTAAGCTGATTTTATAATCTTTCAAAGTATTGGCTGCATGCACAACCATGGAGGAAACAAAGCGACAAAATTGTGTGATATTATTTTTAAGGAAGTGGCTATTTATACGTCCGACGTATATGAAAGTCGGTACCTATAAGTCTTGCGCACTGATTGGCGAGTTGAGTCACGTCACTTCTTTGGACGTACATGTAGCTCCATACACATCCGAAGTAAACTGATTTTAAATACGTCGGAAGTGCATTTTTTCCAAGCATCGTTGCAATAAGGGGCACGTATGCCCTCCTTTTTCAGTGATGGGCTTTGCGGTATGAAGAAATAAGTGGTAATTATTTCCAATAGTGTAACCAACCACCGATTTTTTGGAATTTTGGCTAGGTACCCCCTATTTTCGCCCGACGTTCGGCGCTGTAAAAAGCCGGATTTATAAACTTTACACAAAATCAATACAGATGATCATCTGATAAACTGGGAAACCATGTGACCTCCCACGTGACCCTTAAGAAGGCACTTCATTAGCCGGAAAGGCAATGGCAAAGGGAAAAAAGATAACAATTATATGTTGGTTATCCCCAAGGATGGTACCACCATCCTTTGGTTATCCCAACTACAGAATAGCAGGGGCGGATGGGCTGTACCTAACTAGCCCGGGCATTTGCCTCCCAAGCGGCCCCTATAAACATCTCATTTGGCTTTAGATTTTTCTTTTCTGAATTATAATTATAATAATTTAAAAAAAACAATGTAGATAATGTAATTTTTAAACTCATAAAAGAAATAAAACTTTTTTCTCGAAATGTAAAGATATAAAAATTGAATTCGAAATTCCGACTTTTAAAGTCGAAGGCCAAATTTGAAGTAAAAATTCCGACTTTATTAAGTCGAAATTCCGACTTTTAACTAGAGATGGGAAAGTTCCCTCTTTACGAAAATTCCCGGAAAGTTTCCGATCAAAATTTCCGAAACTTTCGGAAAGTTTTCAATTTTCTTTTTTTATTGTTTACTTTAATTAGTCACACTTAGAGCTTTCCACAAATACCAAATATGTCATATTTTAAGTCGAATTTGCTAAAGATATTGTAGAAAAGGTATAATATCACAAAATGTAAAAGTTTTGCTTTGTAATTTCCACTTTCAGATTTTAAATTATTAGTATTATTAATTAATTTCTACCTACAGTAAAAAACGTAAGAAGTGACGTTTTTTTGTTGAAAAAATACTATTATTTTTTTGCAGACTTAGATGGGACAAAAAAACATTACTCCCGCTAAACCAAAAGTGATATGCAACCGTGTTGTGCAGATTTTTTATTCTCTTTACTAGTCTAATAAAAAATTGCAATAAAATCGCCATCTTAATTTTAAAAAAATCTGATAACTTTTTTGACTGTTTTTTTCTTGGTGGCATTCAATTCCTTGGAAAAAACTACACAAGTTTGTTTTTGAACCACCAATGTATCTTAAAAATTACCGAGATAATCGCTCGTAATATCTTAATTGCGACACCCTGTACAAAAGTAAAAAATAAAACATAAGGATAAAAGATAAAACCAAATATGAAACAATAATAAATTCACATATTGTTCATATTATCATTATTTATCTAGTTTAATTTAATTTAAACTTGTTAAACTTCAGAAGTCAAAAAGTCTAATAAAAAAATATAATAAAATATATTTGATCTGTGGTCTATAGCACAGTTCATGATTCTTCTTTGTTCTTTTTTGTATTTTTTAGGTTATGTCATGAATCTTGGCCAGGCATTTACGATGGCAAATTTAAAATTTCCACATAAATTCCCGGAAACTTTCCGTGAAAGTTTCCCGGGAATGTTTCGGACACTTTCAGGGAAAGTTTCCTATACCTTCAAAGTTTCTTCCCGGAAAGTTTCCGTTGCCCAACTCTACTTTTAACTCGAAATTTCGACTTTGAAATTCGAAAAATCCGACTTTGAACTCGAAATTCCGACTTTGAACTCGAAGTCTCGACTTTAAGAACTTCTGACTTTCAAAGTCGAAATTTAGAGTTCAAAAACGGAATTTCGACTTCAAAGTCGGACTGCGACTTTAAAAGTCGAAATTTCGAGTTCAATAAAAATAAAATAATGGTGTGGCCCTTCTACGTTTCCGTAAAACACGTAAAGAAATAACAAAACAAAAAATAACAAAACAAAAATAATTATGGCCAGTTGCACCGTCCTATCTTGAATTAAGTAACTCTTCCTGGCATAAATAAAAGCACGTGATCGATGACGTTCCGCGAAATAAGGCGATTGGTCAATAGGCCATAAAATATCAGCGCGTCTGGTAACAGGGATGTACTCGATCGCAAAAGCATATTTATGCGGTTTGATTTTGATGTTTTCAGCTATTTAGACATTGCCACAAAAAATGTTATCGATGTTTTGACTCATTTTAATTAAGATATAAAATTTTTTAAAAATATTTTGACGTAAACAATTGTAAAAGTAAAATTAAATAAAGGTCGTGCCTCAGTGTGGCTCTGGCGAAAATCTCCATGCACACATTCTTGTTTACATCAGGAAGAGTTATTTGATTTTAGTATAGTTACAATGATCATTGTAACAATGATTGCCTTTTGTCTTGTCAAGTAGTTAAAACTGTCTTAAAATTTAAGATGCGATGGCCGATGAGCCTCCAAGCCTACGGCCCTCCGGCCCTTCCAATGACCGGCCCACCGGGCATTTGCCCGGTGTCCCGGTGGTCCCATCCGCCCCTGCAGAATAGCATAGACAAAGGAATTTCTCTGTTCAGAATAGTATCAGAGCATATAAAACAACTCATATGCTGATAGTATTCTGTGTCCCAATTAATTAATTAAATAATTAATTTTCG
The DNA here is from genome assembly GCA_963920635.1 of Pseudeuparius sepicola. Classification (NCBI taxonomy): domain Eukaryota; kingdom Metazoa; phylum Arthropoda; class Insecta; order Coleoptera; family Anthribidae; genus Pseudeuparius; species Pseudeuparius sepicola. Next base: position 48,799,393 of record OY987298.1, read on the forward strand.
ATGTCCAACTTTCAAACGTCAAACGGAAATGTCAAACATCAAAGTTTATAAATCGGGCTTAACCATTCGGAGGGCGCCGAATGTCGGACGAAAGTAGGGCCAAAATTTCTAGAAAATCGGGGGTGGGTTACACCATTGGAAATAATTCCCACTTCTTTTTTCATACCGCAGCGCCCATCGCCAAAAAAAAAATGCACTTCCGACGTATCTAAATCAGTTTACTTCGGATTCGGACGTGTATGGAGCTAAATGTACGTCCAAAGAAGTCACGTGACTCAACTCACCAATCAGAGCGCAAGACGTATACCGACTTTCATATACGTCGGACGTATAAAATAAATAGCCACTTCCTATTTTTTTTAATAGTTTGGAGGGGAACCTCAAAAAGGCATTTTAACTAATTTTTGCCTTTGGAGGCAACTAGTTCATCACAAACTATTAAAACTAATTACAAAACACAATATTAGCCCAACTAAACTAAAAAATCCCAAGAAATTAAAAAAATTAACCACTTACTTAATCCAAGAAACAAGTGTTTCGTCATTTTTTTCCCTCTGGGGTCATGCACGGGATCAATACGTATTCAAAATCAAGTTCAAATTTGGAAATCTGCATATTATACTTAAAAGTTAGCTGTCATTTGAAATAATAAAAGAGCTTATCGTATCTGCTGGAGGTTATGTCAACTGATGTAGTGAAGGAATGTGGATTGAGAGGGCCTGTTGCGGGCTTTAGTACTGCTTGTCTCAGATCATAAATCACATGTAAAGTATTTCTAAAGTCACTTGAAACAGCATAAAAACTCTAATTGGCGTCACAAAAAGAATATAGGACATAAGCGTCACGCAGTTTTCAAAAATATACATATTCTACAAGCAACATAATATTTCACTTTTAAGGTTTTTTTAAGGTTGGCGTCAAACACAACGTAAAGGTTAATGCACCATATAATATTGTCAAAAGGTCTCTAAAAGGCCATATCGATTTTAACTATTTACGCAAGTATATCCTAATAAGATCTGTGAAATTATGGCACGCCTATCCACCGCATTTCGTTGCACAAGTGGCCAGCCGTCGAACAGTGTAACCCATGAAGGTATTGGTGATAATCTATTATTATTAGACGAGCATGCAATCACTTGTTTTTACTAGAATATCTATCGTCTCTGTCTCCTTCATCTCTTCTTACTGCTAATACCAGGTGCGGTTTAATATGGGCAAAAAAGTGTTTTGCCTCGTATTTTTATTGCCGAAGCGCCTGTTCTCGAGCTACCCTGATAAAATATAAATGAACTCACTTGCAACACAGTGATATATGGGGCGCGATCTATTTCATAGCATTTACCATGCTCTACTTACTGGTAAAAATACTTAGACATACAGACTTATCAGCAGAAATCACCTGTATAAAATTCAAAGGTTTTTATGCTGTTCCAAGTAACTTCATTTAAACCATACCTAAGTATGTTATCATTCTTGTGAAGATGTCTATTGTTAACCCTTGACAACAAACACTCGAACAACCCAAAATTCAGCCATGAAGTGTCCAATTTAGATAATCAATTAAGTGGAACCTCGACTGGGACCAGTGTCCTCACATTAGTATAGTGGTTTTGCCGAATAACTTGGACGTTGGCTCGTTTGATATTTGTTAAACTCCATAAATTGCCTGAATTGACAGGAAAAGTCAGGGACATATAAAGGTCGTGTTACAGCAATTGCGACGCAATTCTAGTGACTTTTTGGGTATAAATCAATTACCAATGATTTCATAAAATCCCTAGGTGTCTGGAATTGGCAAATTATCGTGAAATTGATACGAATCTGTGTGCCTCTGCTCGGCTGTCAAAATCAATTTGTTTCCTAAAATTAGATATATTGGCAACGCTTGCATTCATAGATTGCTGGCTGTAAAGCCCTGTTTAGAATCGGCAATTTTTATTGATGGCAATAAAAATTGTTGCTTTTTTTACGCTTAGACACAGTTAAAACAATTTCATTTTTGCAATAAAAATTGCATTCAACAAAGATTGCCGGCAATAAAAATTGTGTTTTCTTTTTGTGGAGTTATACTTATGTGGATTTTATAGTAGCGTGTACCAAATTTGAGCAAATTCATTAAGACAGACCTATGCGCAAAAAAAAGAAAAACACAGGTCACAGGCTACACAAGCTACACAAAGTGCACTTTTCTAAAAAAAGTGGGAAAATGACAAAAAAATCAAAGTAGGCCTAGACTTTCGAAATTTTGCAAACCTCCTCAGTTTTTCATTCTGAACAAGTTTCCTTAATAACATTTTGTCATAGAACTTACAAAAAGGGCACTTTACTGATATGGAAAATTAGTTTCTTCATAATTTCCAAGGCATATACCTACGTGATTTTTGGCAAGTAAAATTATGTCACAAATTTATTTCAAACCAAGCAAGCAGGGTTGAGTTGATTTAAATCGATTCATTAAAATCGTGACTAAAATCAGCGATTTTTTAATAAAATCATTATTAAAATCAGGATATTTAAAAATATATTTATTCATAGAAAGAAAACCTTAAAGTCGTTTTGGATACAAAAACAAAACTGACAAATTTTTATAATAATATTTATTGATACTTGGAAAGGAATTTAGCAGCTTTTCACAAAAATGAAACTTTCAAAAAATCCTTCTAAAAAACAGAGAAACTAATCTGAAAATAAAACTAAATATTGTTTAACTTTATTGTGGTATATTGTGGGTAAAAAGTCTTGTGAAGTGTATAAGAAATAAGAAGTATTATACTAATCTGAGTATATTATTCAAGCTTGAAAATATTTTTTCGTTTGACGAAACAAGATATAAACAGTTAAAAAATATGCATGTTAATAAAAACTAGCCAACATTAATTTTAAAAAAATCAAAAAAACGGTTGGTTTTTTATTTTTTTTTTTAAATCGTTATTTTTATCAACCTGCAGCAAGGCTGATCCCCAGAAGCTCAAATTTCTACTCGATTTTTTTTGTTTCGATTATACTTTTGGCAAACATCCAAAGATTCAGCTTACTTAATATGCCCTTATGTACTTTGACTAATTCTTGTTCAGTGCTTTTGCACCAAAGTCGTGTAATTCCTCAAGAATGGTTGGGTTTTTTTAATTCCTGAAAGAGTATATTTTTCGCATGCCATCTCCTTTAGGAAGCCATATATCGGCATGGGCCATAGGAAGAAATTTTATATGAAATTGTGGTATTTTTTCACAATTCAATTTAAAGACAGGCAATGATATTAAATATAGTTTTATTTTACATGTCCAGATCAGTTCTCTAAAGCTCATCGATCGAGATCAAGTTACACGGCAAATGTAGGCAAAGATCATAATATTCTATCTTTGATGTAGGCACCACTAAATTTGAGTCTACTTATCTGAAACCACTTTCTGGTACACTTGATCAGGGCTAATTCTGACAGAAATGTGCCTCAAAAGATATTGTGACCAAGTCAAATCAATCTCTTTTGGCAAAATTAAAAAGTATCTTCATTGCAGAGATGTTGTGTTGGGCACTTTTTTGTGAATCACCTTTATAAATCATTCAAGATTGTGAGTAGCAAATCATTAATAATTCAGATGTGATATTTCCATGGCTAAAAGCTTAGACAAACCATTGGAATTGTCAGTGGCGAGTTGATTTTGTCACTTTAAACTGAGTCGACACTAAATATTATTGAGTGTTGGTCCAGCTTTAAATCGTTTAATAACTTGGCTTCACTGGCAGTAATGGGGCAGTAATGTGAAGTAAAGTTTTAAGTACACTGGATATAAAAAAATCAGAGTATACCTACTATTATCTATGCATTATTTATTTACCTACAAACACATATACAGTAAATAAGTGAACAGATAATGATAAAGCACAAAACAAAAACATTTATTAGTTCTATAATAGGTATATTTACACCACCACCTACTACTTTAGATATTTATATACTAGAATAATACAAATCAGTTTTGATTAGCATAATTTTTTGGTAATTGTTCACGTTGACGTATTTATGCCTATAGTACAATTTATTGCATTCACATATACATATTGGTAGGTATGAAAGTAGGTATACATTATTATATTCCTAAAGTTTTTTTTTTGGTAAACACTTGATTAGCAAAACAGATTTATACAAAATTTATAAAAATTAAAAGTTAGTGGCTTCTTGGTACTAATTATAGAGAGTTGAGCAAAATAATGGAATGATGTCTATAACTCTAAATATTTGTTTAATGAAATAAAGAGAATTCTAATTTCATGAGTTTTTATTGTTTTTGAAATTCACCTATTGCTCTTGATTTTTTGAAGTTTAGTTGTCATAACAGTTAAGGTTAATATATTTTGCCATTTTTGAAATATTTCTTTCAAATTTCATACTAAAATTATTTAACTTGAATTTGTGGATCCCCTAAATTCTCCGGCTCGCTGGGCATTCGCCTGGTCGTCCCATCCAACCCTGATTGTTAATGACACTAATAACATTGTCTTGCCCGATTCTTATCCTATTTAATTGGACACTGTGTGAACAATGTGATCATAATTTATTATGTGAGACAAGCTCCAGTTCAGCCAACATTTAGCCCCTCTGTCAACAAATTAAGAAATCTGCATGTGCCAACTTGTTTTGTATAAAGAATACCTTTTGCCAGTACAATATCTAAATGATTTATGTAATTCCTTCACCCCAAATTATTTTTGTTACAATAATACAATCCCTTGTTTATTAATAAGGCGGTAATCATTGAATAATTGAATATGGCATATTCTCAGTTTAGAAACAATCAATATTAGGTCTTTGAACTGCAAATCATGTACCCCAAACATTACAGGTTTGTTGTTATTGCAATGGAGGCGATGGATCAACTGTTGCTGGCCTGCCATGCACCCACCCTGAACCTTTTCGTTGAGAGCTTCTTGAAGATGGTGCAGAAGCTGCTAGAATCCACAGAGCCGGAGCTGCAAATATTGGCAACACAGTCCGTAAGTAGATTTAGATTCTTTATTATTATAAAATTTAAAATTCGAATATAATATTATTACCCAGCTAACCCATTATTGATCTTGAAACCAGCAAATATGTTGGCGGATTTTTCCTTCTAGCATAACTTTTTTTGAAACAGTTTGCTCAGAAATTTCAAATAGTTAGTATTTGTGATTTATTTAATCATTTATTTATTTTATTTATTTATTTATTTAGTTTATTTATTTAATCAAACAAGGCATTCTAACAGAGTAAACTACAATTTACAAGAATGAACTACAGATTAAACAAAGTTACAAGAAAGAAAGTAGTGTAGACCTTAAATACAAAAAAAAAAACTATACTAAAGGCAGAAATGAAAAGGTAAACAAAAAAATAAGTATGCAAAAGAAAATTAAAAAACATACCCACGGAAAACCCCGTTTAAAACATGAACAGACAGATGAACTATACGATAGGTGTAAAAGACAAAAAAATTTCGAGTTGAAACTTGAGCTTTGGGGGATCAGCCTTGCTTGATTAGAAAGTGATTTGCACCGTATTTTTATATTTTAAAAATCAAGCAGGCCTTGACGGGCAATTTATTCATTTTCAGTTCAGGTATACTACCTTTTCCTCAAGAGATATCGAAAATTTTTATTAAAAAAAGTTGTTCAAATCATCATACCAAATTATAAAACAATCGGCACATTTTGATTTTTTTTTATTTTTTCAATGTTTGCGAAAAATTTTATCAGAAAAAAATTTCAGAATGCAAATTTAAGACCCTGTACTAAATTTCAAAACAATCGGCATACTTTGATTTTTCTCCAAAAAATAAAGTTGAAATTAAAAAAAAATCAAAGTCTGCCGATTGTTTTAAAATTTGGTACGGGGACTTAAATTTTCATTCTCGAAAACTTTTTCCAATAAAATGTTTCGATATCTCTTAAGGAAAATGTAGTTTACCTGAACTGGAAACGAATAAATTGCCCCTGTCAAGGCGTGCTTGATTTATAAAATATAATAATATGGTGCAAATTAGTTTCTAGTCAAGCAAGGCTGATCCCCCAAAAGTCAAGTTTCAACTCGAAATTTTTTTGTTTTTTACACCTATCGTATAGTCGATCTGGGTCCACCCTGTATATCAATATTAGTAAAATAAGTATTATATAAATTGCACAATAAATTCAATGGCAAATTACTGGCAGAATTGGTATAAGTTTTGTGGTAAAAGAGAGCAAATGAACATGTAGTTCTGATATGAGCGTTAAGTGAATGTCATGACTGTTGATTGTTCCCGAAAATACCTTGTGTAAAAATAGTATGGACGATATTATTCGCTGGGTACTCAGTTTTACAATATTATGTTTTTTTTTTAATTAGTGTCATAGCTTGCACCTATAATGTGTTGTTGAAGCGATAAATAAATGAAATAAAAATTTATTTGTATCATTTCAATTCTCTCGATATATTTCATGTACTGAGGACTCCACGCTATATTTGCAAATTCTAAATGTGAACGAACAAGAGCATTGTATAGCACCTTTAAAGAATTCGGATTTTTAAACGTCGAGGTTACTCTAACATAAACCCCAAATTTTTATAAGCTTTTTTGACTACACTTTCAATATGAAAATCAAATGACAATGTGGAGTCAACAATAACTCCCAGATCTTTGATGAAGTCCAATCGCTTGAATGAACTCCCATTAATATTATAGTTATAATGTGCATCACCATTCCTTAACCTAGAAAAACGGATACAGCAACATTTTTCCACATTCAGAAAAAGCCTATTCAGGGCACAATAATCAACAAATGCATCTAAATCAAGCTGGAATGCTCTGCAGTCTCCTGGTCCGACTCTATGACACCATACATCTTTAAGTCATCCGCATAGAGTGCATACCTCACAAAATTAAAACAACTACCAACATCGGATATAAATAAGGAAAATAATAATGGATCCAAATGCAATCCCTGCTGAACACCATGTAATAGTCACCAAGTCCGAGGAAAAGTTGTTATGCTTCACACATTGAGATCTTCCAGGTAAATAAGATTTTAAGGGATCCAGGAGTCTGCCATGCACACCAATATTTTCAAGTTTCACTAACAAAGTTGGATGATGCACCTCATCAAATGCTTTAGAAAAGTCGGTGTCCTCAGCATCCACCTCGCATCTGTCATCCATGGCATCATAGATGTATTGCACGAATGGAACCAAGTTAGTAACCACAGACCTGCCCCTAAAGAAACCATGCTGATCTCCAATCTTATTTTTTAATAAGAAGAACAGCTCTTTGGTGATAATTGACTCAACTATTTTTGCAGGAGTCTAGAGAATAGATATATAATTAGTAACAAGAGATTTATCTCCACTTTTAAAAATTGTGATAATTTGTGCAATTTTTCACTTTGATGGAAAACTACCCTCAGATAACGACTTAAATAAAATATTAAAAACAGAGGTAAAGCTAAACTAGACTTTCATGGTTTGAGAAAGCAAGGGGGAAGCCCATCCGGACCAGCACCATTGCTTATATCAAGATTATCCAGTTCAGAGGAAACTTAAGCCATGGTGACATAATCAGTAACTACTGCATTAGTGTTGTCATTAATACGTTGACCGCCATGCGAAGCACGCGTGACTCGCGTGGCTCCTTGCTAGATGGGCCATGCAACTCACATGTGTTTCGCATATATAATTTTACGTCAAGCCACGTTGCTCAGTTTCGCGCTATAATAATAGTCTTATGGGCAATCGACGGGAATGGCCTGGAAGACAAAACATTTGTATTGGCCCAGCTCTAAACTGACTTGAAATGGTGTTATATTAGTATCATATTTAGTAATAATAATAATGCATATTTAATGATTTTTGGCCTTTTTATTGAAATATTTCATATGCGTGAAAAACAAATTCAACATATATTATTTGTTGTTTGAATATATTTTTTTGAAAATATATGTGTGCATCGCATGGCTTTAACATAAATATTTTGCTCTAAAGGCCACGCGATGCACACGTGCATCACACTCAGAACAAAGGCTCAGAAAGTAAATAATGTCAAATGTGGACATTTTATGTCTTATTTATAACATCTCGGACATTTATAAACAAAAAAAAATATATATCTGGCCCCAGACACTTAAGAAATATTTTCTATTACGGCGGTCAACGTGTTAATTAGATTGCTATGAGACAAGGTGGTGGAGGGTTCAAAGACAGAAGCAAAATATTCCGAAAAAGCATTACATATCTCCTCATTGCGGTATTGAACTCTCTATCGCCAAGTCTTACAGATAGAGGAATGGATTTGCTTTTTCGTTTGCTGGACAAGTATGACCAAAAATGTTTTATGTTAGACTTCAGATTATATTCTACATTTTCAACATACTTATTATAATCGTTGGCAATTGAACATCTTAAGTTCTTTACGAAGATTAGAAAAGGTGAGGTAGTCACGATTATTATGATATCTTTTCCATCTCTGTTGGTACTTGTACTTTTCTTTGACTAAAGCTTTAGTGTTGGCAGAATACCATATTGGGAATTTTCTATCATTTTTCCTTTTAGTAACACAGCTCTCAATGACAAAATCTACCCTGTTATAGAACATTTCAACACAAGCATCAGCAGTTCGCAAGTGAAACAAGTTATCCCAATCAATATTCGATAATCTGTCATTGACCAAATCATAGCTAAATGAAATTTGACTTGATTGAAGCTAGATTTAGGATGAAAAATTCATAGTGCGATTTCCTATCTAGTTTCAGAAAGAGAACAGTTTATTTTTTTTTTCCTTTAGATAATTATTAGATATTCCCTGTAAACAAAATGCTGGTATACCCTGTTCAAACGTATTCTCGAAAATAAAAATGTATATACAGGGTGTGCCATTAATAATGGGCCATAGAGCAACTGCATCTATTTTATGCCAAAATATTATGATTGAGCTTAACCACCGGTCAAATTTCAATAGTTACTGATACAATAAATGTTTTATCCAACGGCCATTTCGCATTTAAGTGCATTAGGTGTAAATTTTATTTATCAAATTTTGGAGTTGACAAGTGTTATGAAACAAGTATACACTTTTATTGCAAAATTAAAAAATGCACTAAAAGAGATAAACTCAAAAAAGTTACGAGTAAAAGTACGATCCAAAAACAGCGCAAGTGGTACACTCTGTGAAATATGTGGAAATTTACATCGTCGGCTTATTCTCCATTCCAATAACACAGTACAGGGCCACTTCAATAATCCGGATCCCCATTAAACCGGATTCTTCAATAATCCAGACAAGCATTTCAACTGCACAGTTTATTTCCCGTTTGGTGATATCAAGCAATCTTTCGTAGCACAAAAAATGTGGTTGCCATGGTAACCGATTTAATTTTTTTAAATGGCACCATATACTTTTTTTGATGAAAATTGATACATTGGAACTTTCTGAATACGATACAATACAATTTTAATGGGGTCACATAAGAAAAAAATACAGAAAAAATAAGTTTTCTATTATGCTATTGACAATGTTTATCAAAATAATTATTAACATCAAGTTAGCCATGCCAAAATCAGAACAATGCGAAACTGTCACTAAACGTACTGTCACTAAACCTACTTTTTTACTCAATTTTCTGTGTACTTAAGTACTTAGTATGTTAACCTGTATTCTTTCCATTTCACTTAATTCAAGCGCCATTATAACGTATTACTAAGTACTTAAGTACACAGAAAATTGAGTAAAAAAGTACGTTTACTGTAACAATGCACACAATTACAAGCAACTGACAGCTAGTGACAGTTTCCCATGGTTCTAATTTTGGCATGACTAACTTGATGTTAATAATTATTTTGATAAACATTGTCAATAGCATAATAGAAAACTTAAATTTGTTGTATTTTTTTCTTATGCGACCCCATTAAAATTATTGTATTGCACCGTATTCAGAAAGTTCCAATGTATCAATTTTCACCAAAAAACGTATATGGTGCCATTTAAAAAAATCAAGTCGGTTACCATGGCAACCACATTTTTTGTGCTACGAAAGATTGCTTGATATCACTAAATGGGAAATAATTTCCCCTAACACTTTTATTAAAACAAGTTTTTCATATGACAAATATTTTAAGAAATATAAGCAATATTCCACAATTTCTATCCACACTGTATGTACTTCAAAGATTAAAAGAAGCGGCTTATATAATGAACCAGAAAAGGATCAAGCAAACAAAAATTACAAATTATTCCACAAAATAGTATAAAATATAGTAAGGTATGTTTCTGTTTTAAATAATTTTTATCTTATACCTACTATTTTTTAGTGTATTACAATAAATATTTCACATTTCAATACAAAAGTTGTCCGGTTTTCAGTAATCCAAATTATTTACTTATCCGGATCACCACGGTTTTAATTAGTCTGGATTATCGAGGTCGCATTGTAGTGCCATATTTCAGTTCAGCGGCTTGCTTATTTTGGGAGATATAGTTATAATTCGATTTAAAATAGGAACTTCCACCCTGTATATCAGCAAATAGAGACTAAAAATGCTTGAGCATTTATATTTTGAGCATTTTCATCAAGAACGAACAAGAATAAACGGCATAGATGGGTGCAAAATTATAGCAAAATGATAAGCGTTTCTCAGAGGTTAATAAATATGCCTTATAATGTTTTTTTGAAAATTCTGAATATTCCCAAAGTGAATATGTTCAAATATAATATCACGAATATGATTGTGGTTTCGGGTGGCATAAGTTTTTACCCTCAGCTTGAAGTGTGCTTGTCTTTCCATAAAGCACCAGTGACAATGATCAATAGGAGCGAGTGTAAGTGTCGAAAGCTCGTGCTCTGCCGGTGCAGCAAATATGGAGGCGCAGGCGCGTGCCATACTAATGGCGATGCCCCGTAGATGTCGAAAATTGTGACATTGGCAAATTCTAAAAATGTCATCACATGTGCCTTTCGTGCTCCCACTTTTGAGCATATTCAGCATTTTCAAGGGAACATTACTTTTTTGTACTCATTCATGCCCATGAGAAAACATGTGTGCTCGGGAGTAGGGAACGTTTGCGAACATTCTCCGAGCATGAACGGGAACGTTCCCTTCTTTACATCTCTATCAGTATCCATTGAGATTTGACTAGTAGTTGTTACGCTCAATCATAATATTTTGGCACAAAATATATGCAGTTCCTCTACGTACCATTATTAATGGTACACTCTCTATGTCAAGGCCAAAGTACTTAGTCGTTTGGTTTTTAGTTTGTAAAGTTTGCCAACATTGAAGAAGACACTCCCTCATACCACAGGCGGTACGACTTTTTCGTCAGTAAGTTCTCAGCTATGTGCCACAGTGGCGACAGTGAAGAAATCAGAGACAAAATACGCATTGCTGGCATCAAGGGATTGCAGGCCGTAGTCAGAAAGACGGTTTCAGATGACTTGGTGGAAAATATTTGGGAACCTGTACACATGGATAAGATAGTGCCCAGTTTGTTGTTTAATATGCAAGTAAGTTATATCCTTTGTCGAGAAAAAGGGTTTTCGACTTATTCGCGGTAAACTTTAGGATTCCGTATTTCACAAAAAGGAATTGGGAACTGTCGACTCTGCACCTGACGACATGGTAGATCCACCAATGTTAGCAGAAACGTGTCTGAGAGAATTAGTGGGAAGAGCATCATTTGGACATATCAAAGCTGTATTAAAACCAGTTTTAAGGTAGTCAAATTGAAATTGTTGAGAATGTAATCAGTTTACTTTTTATTTTAGGCATTTTGATCTGCACAAACTATGGGTTCCGAATCAATTTGCTATCCACACATTCCGAATCATTATGTTTTCAATTCAGGTAAGTGAATTGTGCAGATGTGTGAATTACACTGATGTAGTCAATAGTATAGTGTGCAACAAGTTAAGCAGTGAGGCTTTTTGCATGCAACGAAGTGAAGCTGAGTGCCTTTAAGTGCACGAACATGCAAGTGCATTGATTAACGAGTTGTACACTATACTTTGTGCACGACCTGCAATTTAAGTTTCGATTAGATAATATTTGAAACAATTGTTCACGTCTACATTGCTTTTGCTACCCTTGATAATACATGACACAAGCAACTTTATAAAAAAAAGCTGTAAATTATTGACATTCGTCAGGTTAGTATAGAGATGGTGTAGTGGCAAAGTATCGACAATAATATATTTGATATCAACTATTAAACAAAGGTAAAATCTGTTATAATAGGGAAGTTTCCTCTAATCAAATTTCGAGATAAAATGCTAATCAGCGGATGAAGTATCACCAAATTACACTAGCACATATAACTTTCCTCAAAAGTGTTGCATTAATTAATAATTTGAAAATGAAATGAAGATTTTTTAAATCTTCATTCTGTTTGCCGACGGGGGTTTCTACGTCATAATAGTTCCCGAAGATTGCCGAACGCTAGCTCAGAAGAAGCAGAAATAAAAATAATTGGACATTGTGAAATATCCTTCAGCTGACAGTCTGACCCCGTCTGACAGGGGACAGCATCAACATAACCAGCAAATCCAAACTTCGGACAGTTTTGTTTTTGATGATAGCTTGTGCCGTAGAAACATATTGTTTATTATTATCTTCTAGTCTAAACAATAATAAAGAAGAGGAAGGCAGGAGTATAAAGGATTAATTTTTATACTTACTGTGGGGAAACGTAGGTAGGAAATCCCAGATTAAATTATCTTCATGTAATTAATTTATTGGGTTTACAGCTTAGGTATATATTTATTGTTTACAGGTACAAGTTTATCGGTATTATACGTATTCTTGCACGTTGTATTAGTAATATATTTCTGGTAAAATAAAAAATAAGCCCTAGTTTCTTTTTATCTGGCACAGTGGGCACTGACAAACATTTTGTTAGTATTATCGGACGTAGGTATTTGTGCAATAGCTAACAAAGCACTTTTTCGTCATTGTGAAGAAATACACTCAAATATATATAAACTCCTTTCGATGATTCTCAGTATTCTTCGTCGTCGAAATAGTCCACCACAGTGGTGTGCACTGTCGAACGTCAAGCTTTTATTTACTCAGTTGTCAGATTTAATCGGGGTATGATATTAGAAAGATGCTTTGTGTTTATTTTAGTTTTACCAATCCTAAATTATTTCACATTCAGGTCACAACAGAATAGGTATTCTAAATATAAAATTATATTATGAAAAATCGATTATACATATTATTAAAAAGTAAAATATAACTAATGAAATAGGTATCATAGTTAATCTGCTCGAAAACGCACAGCCTGACAACAGTGGAATTTCTACTCTAACAGTGGAACTTCTAATCTGGGCATCGTTCTGTGACATGCTTCACAGCGGTTTACGGCATAACCTATACAGCCAAGTTGGAAGAGGAAGAGATCGCAGAGAATGTTTACATAGGGAAAAACCTTGATATTACTATTGTGACGTAAATTTTTAAAAATCGCTCAAATTGGCGGGAAAACAGAAAGTGGATTTTCTCTAACAAGGCTGCAAAATAGCAAATTACATATACTATGATATTGTTGAAGGTAAAATGAATCCATTGGCACTAAATTTGAAAAACCGTAAACTTCCCTATTATTGTAATTCATATACTCATCATATTTAATTAAATGTCGCTAAAGTTGAAATTATATTTTTATTGTCAACACATAGATACAGACTAAAATCTTAACTCACCATTTACCTCTTAAATATTGAAAATATCATTTCACAGATTTCCACCCTTACACTCTAGTCTTAAGTTAGTGTTGTTATCAACAGTGTACAATAGCTTTAAATTCCACTAGTGCACAATCACAGAACAACCAACAGAATCGCAACGCCCATATACGCGCATACAGCTCCCCATTAAGGATGTAGTTAGTATTGTCATCTATGTACTTCCTTAAGTTCCGAGTAGATCATAGTCACACAAGCAAGTAATTGACATGCATATTCACAAATATCGGCTTAGTCGACCCGCCGAGTGCCCCACTTTGCCTTATATTGGGCAGCCGGTGGCTTGGCGTTCGCCTTCTCCCAGCGCCATCGTACGGCTAGCCGAAAAAGGATGTAATTCATATTGTATTGGGAGTTTTTTGATGGTACAGATATTCCTCTGTTCGTGTGTTTCAAAAACGAGTTGTTCTGTTTTGATGTTAGGTTGTTGTTTCATTGTGGATTTGTTAAGTACTGTTGTTTGCTGTTGAATTATTGTTTTTACTGTTATTATTTGTTGTTGAGTTTTGTTTTATGACTTCGTTGTTTTGTCGATAGACAATGGCCGCAAATCGTTGCAGTTTAAAAAACTGCACCAGTTCTGGATACAATGGGGTGAATTCAAAAATAGCTATGGTTATTATGAAGAAAAAAAGCGATTGAGAATGGTTTAGAGGGGATAAATTAATAATGTCCAAAATATGTCAAGATATTGGTCTCTTTATTAGAATGTATAATATTAAGATTTGTGTTAAACATTGGGATTTACTATTACCAGTGACTATATTTATATTCTTCTATAGTCACTGCTATTACCAATATCACATAATAATGAGGTAATAGTAGCAGGTAATTCTATAGGCTGCGGATTTCTCTTTTTGTTTTCTCATTAGATTCTTTAAAATAAAAATAAAATAGTACCTGGGGAGAACCAATTGAGGTAAAATATTCTAAAATTTAAGCTGCTTCCAATGGAATTTTTGAAATTTATATGCAGGCAAGTTATAAAAAAAGCTTTTTCAAACAAATTAAAAATCACAGTTTAAAATGGTAATACACGGTATTAGTACGGGAGCCAGCGACAGATCTTGGTGACAATTTGATGCAAAGTTGAAAACCCGTGTATTTCTTAATTTGTTCCCCGGAGATGCGAATTTTACTTTTCTGGCTAGTTTTGAGCGGTGCAACGTTCCGCTACAGAGCTTCAAAAACTGCAGAGAAGAATCAAAGATGTCTAAATCTAGCAAAGCTAAACATTCTTTAATTTATTTATAATGTAGACAGTAAATAGTCATCAAAAATCTTTCTGGCATCATTCCGATGGTGCAAAAGCTTTCTGTTTAACCAACGAATACTGCAGAATGGAATCTAAAATGTCTGAGTCAATATGTTTATTTACACCATAAATAATGAAAAAACCTTTTCTGGGATAATTCTAATGGGGAAAAAGTTGTCTGGCAAGCGATTAAAAGTAGAGATAGGCCGACAGGCATCACGCAGCCTGTCGGCCGCGCGCGCGCTAATGGAACTAGATGCAAATCCTGGCTGTATTAAAAAAATGGCAGTGCCTCCGCTGCCGGCAACGGTGCCCACAAAATAAACGAATGGCTGCCGGCCCCGGTTGCCTTCTCAATATTTTTCTCGGATACTGTTAATGGCGCGCCAAAAATTGAATAGAGACTGGCGATTTTGAGTGCCCAACATCTGGCCACATAGAATAAGCAGAAAACCGAAAAGCTGTTGCATCAAATTGAGTTCAAAAACTGAAATGTCGTGTCTATTTGAAAAATGAGATATATATTATTGTAGAACCCTAGATTTTACGAGATTAAAGAGGTTTATGTGCTTTAAAACCTGCAACTTCCATGCCCTTCCTGCTAAATATACTTATACCGTGTTACAAAAAAGTAGGTTAATCTATTGACCACAGACGTTGAGTGAGGAATAATAAGAGGCACAGCGCCCATATAAAATTGTGTGTCCAGTTGGCGTGTGCTTACCCTGAAGCCCCCCGTTGCCCCCACTCGCTATAGTCGCCTAGCGACCACGTATTTTTACAACTTGTTTATGTTTTACAACGGGCTAATGGTACAATTTTATATATTTTACTGGAGGATATGTATTTTTTTGTCTCGGACGCTTTTCTATCTCTTATTATTCCTTTATTCAACGCCACAGATTCTTTGGGCTAAAATAATGTGACTTTTCTGTTGTTATTTTTCATTTAGACGCTTCTACCTCCAATACGGAGTTCCAAAAGTTGATTTTTAAAAAACCATAACAGGGTGTCCCGTAATTATGTGCAAATATTTGGAGAAAGTGTTCTGCAGGTAGTTTTAACTTTTCAATTTAGGCCTCCCTTCCGAAGATATTCCAGCCTTAAGAAGGACAAAGAATTTGGTTTGTTTTTTTTTTTCTGAAAAACAGTTAAATGTAGAAACTTGAATTTTGGGATACGTTACCACAGCTAGTTGAAAAACACTTTACAGAGAATTACTTTTTGTATCCTGTGCATCTTAAGGGTAAACATCCGAAACACCTAATATTCGTCTTTTTTGCAGAACTTTTTATTACCGCTTTTATTTGACTTCACCTGTTAGTAGATATATGTATGTTAATTAGTATGTGTGGGTCAAATATTGCCAAATCTTTAAACTACTTCCGCACAACCTAGTAGGTTACTCAATATTGTAATTTGTTCAAAATGGCTGTGTGACGTCATAGGTACTAAATACAATATGACGGCCGCCCCAAGATGGGGATTACCTATTTCTTCACAACCTCCTTGACTTAGATATCAAGTGAAAGGGTTTGATAAGATGAATGATACTAAATCCAATATGGCGGATGCCCCAAGATGGCGGACGCTCCAAGATGGCGGACGCTCCAAGATGGCGGATTAAATTTCTTTACCACCCTCATGACGAATAAAATAAGTTTAGGTTTTCGTTAAGGTAATTCAGTGCCAAATTGAGACAAGTTTTTCTAAATCAAAAAGTTTGTCGCGCAAATTGTAAACAAAATACTTTGGCAAGTAGGTAGGTACTTGGTTATCTACTTTTATTATGAATATTTCGCGGGACAAGCTTTTCGATTTCAAAAAGCTCGTCTCAATCTGGCAATAAATTAGCTTAATGAAAACATAAACTTATTTTATTCATTTTAGTATAAAAGCTTGTTTTTATTTTTTTGCAAGATAGATTATTTAAAATTCAGAAAGTTTTTTCCTCTTAATATTTTTCATTAACTTGATAGTTTGACTGGAAAAAATAGAATTTCTTTTTTGTTTCCTATTTGATACGTTATTAAAAATTAAACATACTAGGCGGGCTTAATTAGAAGCGTACTTTTTCCTACATTCGGAAGCATTTAAATAAAAAAATATTTTAAGGAAATTTAACAAAATAAAAATGGTGCCAAGGCATTTTTTTTATGTTTAGGTATATGAGCGACCCACCTTACAATGTCTTCTTCTACAAAATGTCAAAGCCTTATTTTTGAGTTAAATGTTCAAAATTTCGTTCATTTACTGTTACGAGTTTTCCAGGCAATTTGAAAAAGTTTTCTTTTAATCAGTTTGATGGCAAAAAACCCAAATAAAAAGTTTAAATGTCAAGTGATATTTTTATCGTAGAGAAACAAAATATGTTTCTTAAGCCCTTTTTACACTTATCAATTTCTTCGTGAATAAATTGACGAATTTCAAGGTGACAACCGAAAAATATAAAAATATGTCATGCTCCTTTCAAAACAGTTTGTCAGAAATATATTTTAGTTGCGAACCAAACAATTCATTAATATTGCTGCAAATATTGTACCTATAAGTATAAGTTATAAATATATTAAAACAATTAGATTTTGTTTCCATGTAGTTACAGACGATGACATGGAAAGAGAGTATAAGATGTCTGATGATTCCGAGAACGAGGATCACTGCTCTGATGGGGGTTATAACCACTGAAATTGAGTTTTGCATATTGTTTTTTCTAAATATTTCCAGCGAAGACTTAATTGTGCGGTCTTCCCTCTCTGTGTGTGTTGGGGGGGGCCTTTAAATATCATACTGATATTAAAGAATTGATGAATATCGTAGTATTAGAAACTGGTTTTTCTTATCAAGGCTCTTTCAACAGTGTAGTCATATATCAAGGCTTTTTCAGCAGTGTTGTCATATATCACTGAGACTTTAAAGGATTTCCAAATAAAAATTTCTGGCCGCTGGTTTAAAGGTGACGTAAAAATTACAATGGTTGACAAAAGTGAAAAAGAAATTTTATGTTCGCACTGTATTTGATTATATATTTATAATCAAAACTACTAGAAAAAGTAATGTACTGATGGCATGCTGAAAGTTTGCAAAAAACCTCCTGTCGCTTGTTCCTTATACTTATTATTTTAAAACCCATTGACAATATACAAAATTTTATTCTGCAACTAACATTTTAGGCACAATTTTCTTATACTGTTGTTGAGACACTTATGGCTCACCTCGATGAAAATACAAAATCTAGTCCCACTATTAGAACAAGCATTGCTGAGGTATTATTGAAAATAATTGCAATTGCTGCAGGAGAAATTGTAGGTACGCAAACAATAAAAATGATGATAACCATATTATTTTTTTACTATCTTCTGCTTTACTTTTTAGGACCATTTGTATTGGAAATTATCAACTCTTTATTAAGCCACCTGAGGGATTCAGTGAAGAATAGCACTGCGAATCAAGCCGAGGAAAAGCAGTATCAAGAAGCTCTTATAAATGCCTTAGGAGAGTTTGCCAATCACCTACCTGATTATCAGAAAATCGAAATAATGATGTTCATTATGAGCAAGATTCCATTCCCGTTGGTGGATAACAGTACACCTGCCGACAACATGTTGCAGAGTATTTTGCTGAAGAGTTTGTTAAAGGTAGTGGTTTGTTTCTGAATTCTCATTTATTTTGAATGCGTTTTTCTAGGTTGGTACAAAATACCAAACCATCCACCTGAATACTACATTCCCAGTGTCATTTTTGGATCCACTGTTAAGAATGTCTTTAGAACCTGACCCTGAAATGAGATTATTGGTCCAGAAGATATTCCACACTCTATTGGACAGACACAACAATTTGGAGAAGCTGTCTAAACCGACGTAAGCAGAAAATTCAGTAAATCTTTGTTTTCCAAATTAAATAAATATTTTTAGCATAAATTTCAACGAGTTGGATTTGGTGCTGGAAAAGTCATCTAGACCGGATTTAATATTCATTAATAAACATGGCCCAATAATTTACGATGCCCTGTATACTAGTTTGCAAATGGACTCGAATACAACGGAAAATATAGAGGCCGTTTATGTCACACTTGCTTTGCTGTGTGTCGAACTGGCAAGCGCAGAGACTGCTATTGATCTGTTACAACTTTTGCTTGGGTGAGTTGAGATTCTACTATTATTAATGGGGTAGTTTATTCATAGTCGAAAGCTGCAACAGAGAACATAAAATTCATCTTGACCAAGTAATACTTATTCTACATGAATATTTAACGTCCCCAATAATAAGTAAAAAGAATGGCTCATGGCATATTATGGGAGAAAATGTTTTGGTTCTTGGCAACACCAAACTGTTTCCAATATCTAATGGAAATTTAGTATGGGGCTGCAAACCTCCGAACGATCCATACTAAATCTCCATTAGATATTGGAAACTAGTTTGGTGCTGCCAAGAATCAAAACATTCTTTTTTACTTATTCTACATGTTTACAGAAATTTTGGTATACATATTTTGCATGAAAACTGTCTAAAAAGCAGAAGGTCACTCTTATTTTTTTCTATATTTATACTGAAATATTGTAATTATCCATCATGTGTAGCATCCAGAGCTTGGCCTTGAACAGCACATCACTAGCGACGAGCAAAAAGTTCAACTTGCACGCCCTAGTCATTAGTCTCTTTGTGCTAATTCCGAATGTGGTAAATCTAAAGCCGCTAGCTGACTATGCTGATCAGATAGTCGAGGCAAGAAAACTTGAAGCGACACATCTTCTGCCAGAATTAATGTCACATTATCCTTCATCTTGCGAACCTGCAAGCAAGCTGCCACATTTATTGATTGACCAGGTAAATTATCAGTGAACCAATAATAAAGTGAAACCCTCAGACCAAAAATAATATAGCCAAAACTTTTAATGTTTTTTATTTTTATGTATACATTTTTCGAAGCTAAAGGTCAAGGGATTTTATTAGAAAATAAAGAGACCAATTTATACTCATAATCTTTCTAGGCAATATAGCACTGGGAAATAAATGTATAAAATTTTTTTTTTGTTTTTTGTGGTTTCATTCAACTGATTTGAATGAGTTTACTGTTTAGAAATAATCACGAAAGTTACAGGTTCGACTGGAGTGTTTGAGAAAACAAACAGTATTACGTTAAGTTGATGTGTGTATTGAGCAACAAAGTAATTAAATGTTATTGTGAATTATCGCAAACCCAACAGTTAAGGAGTCAATTATACAATACAGTCGTGTGTGGTTTAAGACTGCAATGGACGATAGATATTTTGCTCAGACTCCAACAAAAGTTGGCTATCGTCGTTGTTATACTGCGCTTATGTTACGATTTTTAAACAAAAATAAGGAATACTTTATATTCTGTAAAGAAACTTAAGAGGGGGTTGCCGACAGCGAAAGTGACGTCAGATTTCGTATTTTTTTAAGTTGTATAGCATAAAATCTAATAACATTTTACCTGGCAAAAATTTAGGACAAACATCTCTGTCTTCATTTTAATCATAAGATCTTAAAAGCATATGCACTGGAATTATTATTTTTCCCAAGGTTTTCATAACCTATAAAACAAAACGCTGTTTTTAAGATCTTATGATTAAAATGAAGACAAAGATGTTTGTACTAAATTTTTGCCAGGTAAAATGTTATTAGATTTTATGCTATACAACTTAAAAAAATACGAAATCTAACGTCACTTTCGCTGTCAGCAACCCCCTCTTAATATTCTGTTGTTATAATTTGCACCAAGCCACACAAGGTAGCAGTGCCGCTATTGTCGGGAGGGGTTAAACGTCACCACACTGTGGATTTGATGTGGTGCAGAAGGTTAAAAGTGAAGCTTTTATATTTATGTGGGTTTTTAGTATTTTCGGTGCTATAGCTGATCTACAAATACTTATTTAGTTTGAATATACTTGTAACATTCAAAATAAAGTGACTTGTTTAAAGTATAAATTCACAGACATATGTAACCTTCCATGGGTAAGTTAGAGGTCGGATTGAGAAACATTAATGTATTATGCCTTTTAGATGGATTCCACTTCAGAATCCATACTACTTAAAATAATAGGGTATTAATAAGTAATCCGGAGTAAGCCTAGGTAAAGGAAGTTTTCCTAACTTTATTAATTGCTTTAACAATTATATTTTAAATATTTTGTTATAGTAACCAGCTATTGCACCATTACAAGGAAAGTTTTAATTTCACATTGTAGGTATTTGGTGGTTGATTGCCATAATGCCATGGGAAAGTATTGGCTATTATTTTTGGTGTGGAGTAAACCCTATAAATTATTTGCCAAAAGTGGCTAGAAGAATATCAAAATATGGATTTGTTACTCTCTAAATGCTTATTTCAGATGGCAGTATGTGATTATGTGAAGGCCAGTGGATTAGATTCGTCCAGATTAGCCCAGACCTCTCCATATGGTGCTGGAGGACCGGGTCTAATTGCTAGTAGCCAGCGCAACAGTTGGATAGAGACCGGGGCTAGGGGCAGCATCATAGAGTTGCCTTCTGCTCATGAGGTCGATAGTGCAGCCAGTTCTCCAGGCATGGGCAGGGTAAGCCTGTTGATACTTGCATACATTTATGTATTTATTTACATGGGGATATCCTACGACGTGGGGAAGAAAGTTTCTTTTTCAAAATATACAGGCTGGGTGGCCATATTTTCAACTTAAAGCAAACCGACGAGTTCCTATTTTGCTCAACTTTAACATGGTGTAGAACTGAACACCCTCTATATTTTTTGTTCAAATTTGGAATATGACAAATTGACAAAACTTTCCTGCTGGGGGCGGTCATGGAGTTTGAGGCGGCTAAGGGGCCCTCCGAAATTTTTGAAAAATGCTTGTTTAAAATTATTGTATACAGACTTATTAGCAAAAACTGTAGAATTCTGTCTGGAGGTTGCCTATATCACATCAATAATTTATTATTAAGAGGAAATTATTATTGTAATATTCCATTATGGAGTTGAGCATGTTGAGCCTTAATTTTCTTTTTCATGTAATTTATTAAATTTCATTCAGTAAAAAAATCTCGCTATTTTAATTAAAGTCTTACTCGTTTTTGACAGGACAGCTCGCTCGAATAAACATAGGTATGTGGCAACCCTGGAAACATACATATGTGCCCAACTAACCATTTGCAGACAGGTTTGCACATTGAATATCTATATCTATATATATATAATATAATATCTATATATATATATATATATATATATATATATATATATATATATATATATATATATATATATATATAATATAATATCTATATATATATATAATAATTGTAATATTCCATTATGGAGTTGAGCATGTTGAGCCTTAATTTTCTTTTTCATGTAATTTATTAAATTTCATTCAGTAAAAAAATCTCGCTATTTTAATTAAAGTCTTACTCGTTTTTGACAGGACAGCTCGCTCGAATAAACATAGGTATGTGGCAACCCTGGAAACATACATATGTGCCCAACTAACCATTTGCAGACAGGTTTGCACATTGAATATCTTGCAAAATCCACCAAATTTATAAGAAATCAAAGTAAATGTTTGATCCAAAAATTAAGATCCTGGTGCATCCTATAATTCCAAACAACTTGTCTTTATACAATTTTTGAAAATCATCATCAAAAATAGATGAAATTACAGTTTGTTCAGCGAATGTTTGGCCCTACGTTACAACTCCCGTCCTTGTCTTACTCACGACTATACGACGGATATCGGTCGTACATTCACGAGCCAGACAAGGACGGGAGTTGTGATGTAGGGCCGAACATTCGCTGAACAAACTGTAATGTAGTTTACTCTTAACGATTCTATTAAACTAATCTCGAAATCACCCTGTACCTGAATTTACCAATTTGACCCATTTTCACAATATTTCGATTTGAAATTATGAGTTATTTACAGAATATCATGATCCAACTGGAAATTTATACCTATTCAGTATTCAGACACCTATCCATAGGCAGTGTAGGGTGCAGGAGGGGCACTGAAATAATTTGTGTTGTCTTTCTTTTTAGAAACAACCTGAAGAAGAATTGACATTCGATAGCATGAAAAAAGTACTAACAGAACCGCCCGAAGTACGGAAAGAGGCAGAAGCTGAACGAAGGAAACAATTAAGCCATACTTTCAGAACGGCTACTTTCTCAGAATTAATCCGCAGGACTCAGCCGAAGGTACATCTACTATATTACATTATTTTATCATTATACCACTTTGGGAGCCTCATATTACTGCTAATATAGCTAGGGAATTGACATTTGCCAAACTCCATAGATTGCCTGGAATATCAGAAAAAATCAGGGACGTATTAAGACATATTGGGCAGAGCTGGGACGATTACTCAAAAAATGTAATCGATTCCCGATTACAGTTACTTCTACTGTAATCGGTTACTGGCCCGATTACATTAAGAAAAAGTAATTGATTACTAGTTACTTTTGTAATCACAAAGTAATAATGATAACATTGGCGTTTACTTTTTTTTAGCCATAAAGGAAATGCTGCTGCTGCTAATCTAATTACCCAAAACGAAACCGATTATTTTTGTATTGTTTCTGTCTAGACGCCCAGACAAACAACTTTGGAAGAAGCAGCAATACATTTCTGTTTTGTGGTGTAAACAAAAAAAAATTGGTATATGGGGGTTTTGGGGTATGTAAATACCGCTCTGGACCTTATTTGTCGGTTGGTATTAACTAAATTATCAATGTGTCAATGGGTCCGATTATTCTGCAAGACGGGTATATCAAAATTGTAGCGACTTGGATAAGATAATTCAAACTAACGTTTTCAGAACCTACTTAGTTAAAATTTGACATATCCGGAATTCAGGCCTATAAAATTATTCTCTTGTGTCAAATTTGGAAATAATTGGTCTATTTTAATTATTGTGATTTTTTCAAATATTAGCTGAAAGTGCCTTTTCCGAATATTTTTGTAAGAAAATTGTATTCAGGATTGCAAAACTTTGATTGCGAATTATGTCCCTATATCAGATTTCAAAACAATATTTTTTGGTTTTTGTCATATCAAATAAAATTTGACGAATTCTGGATCCTCTAAATATAAAGTTTTTAGATCAGATATCTGAATATTTATAATTTTTATTTTACATTCTATATTCTATTGATTCAATTTGGATAGGGATTTTACTTACAATCTGGCAAAGTTGCACCTCCACTTCATCAAGATCGTTGGTGGCACCATCCACCGAACTGATGATTTGGCGTATGTGATGTAAAAACACCATTGTGACTGTCAACAATAATAATGTTTAATAAAGCTATTATTATTCGAATGTAATAGACCACTTAGGATATTGACCGCCTGGTCAATATCTGCATAAAATTTTGTTTCCTGGAGTAAGATGAGGCTTTGAAGGTAGTAGCAGTAGTTAGAAACTGCCTTCTCCTACTCTTTTTTCCACTAATGCTGCGATTTTTAGCATGACATGTTGCAGAACAAACTCAATGAAATATTTAAGTCTCTAAGCGCAAATGACAACGACACAAGCCCTACAGAGCAACCTAAGAAATCAGAAATTCCAACCTATGAACGGAACTTCCCAGAATTGTTCTACTATTAAATGGGTGTAGGTTTAGGGTAAAAGTAATCAACTTCTATTAATAATGTGTAATATATCATACTGAAGAATTTCCAATTTGTCTTAATGTTTACGAATTTCTAATGCTAAACTTTTGTGTTGTAAAATCATAGTAATATGTGGGTAGATCTTTTAACAAGAATTGTTAATATTTGCTATGTTGTATTTTATAGATAGATATATGTAATGTATTATTTTAAGTTAACAAAAAATATTTATTGCACCACTAAATATCTTTATTGAAATATGGCCAAAAATTTTTATGGCAATTTTTATGTTAAGCCCACTTCATTGGCCAGAGATGCAACGGCAAACAGGAAAAGATAAATGTTGGTTATCCCGACGGAATGGCAATGGCAATGGAATTTGAATTTATAAATACTAACATGAAATCTTCGATGCCCAACTTTCAAACGTCAAATGGTAACGTCAAACTTCAAGCGGCAACATCAAACGTCAAAGTTTATAAATTGGGCTTTAACCTTGAATGAAAGATGTTATAAGAGGGGTGATTCTAGAACCAGTACATGTCTATCTTTGTACAATTCCCCTATTTTTGAGGAGTATCTCTCTTAATGATATGAAAAGAAGAGGTTTTAATGCAATGTAAAAATATTGAAGCAATTATATGCGCATTTTTCGATAAAATTACAATGAAGGCTAATTTAAAAATGCTTTGATGCAAATAGTTTTATTACAGAATTGGCACAAGTGCGTTGATGTACAATTTGAGATCGCAAATAAAACACAAAAGTATATAATATTTATAATTAGTTACTTTTTTCTCATTATAAACACAATTACTTAGGAGGATATCGCGAACGATGATCCCTGCTTCACAATGGTCGACAATGAAAATTACATTGTCGACCATTGTGACGCAGGGATCATGGTTCGTGATATCTATTATACCTCAACATTTTCTGAAGTTAATCTAAAATGTTTTCTTGCAAATTTGAGGGGGTTAAACCTTCAACTTTGCAGAGGGGACGGACAACAACCAAGGGTTTAAGTAAAGAGAAACAAATCGACCGTGACTACTGTCCAAGCGTAGCCGAACGATACTCTATAGGCAGCCGATATCCATATAAAACCTTTTGGATGCCTCTACTGATTCAGTGTTGGACCCTGGTGGCTGCATCCAACACTAAAACATATGTGACCCATTTCATATACTCTGCAATTTCTCCCATTCATTTCCACCAGTCGGCACTCCGGCCACTGCCCGATAGGTGGCGGTGACACTACATTCTTCAGATACAGGTGTATTTCAAACAGAACAATGATTTATTTTGTATTTTTCATTGGTTTGTATTGTTTTATTTTGTATTGCTTAAATATTTGTTATATTTTATAAAAGAAATAAAAATGCATGTTAAGTGTGAAGTGTCACGGACCTAGCTAATACAATATAATATCAAATTGAGTTCTAGTTTTATTAGTGAAATTGAATAAGATACATTCGTGCATAGCCAAACCACAGCCAGCTATGATACGACATTTTCCTTTCTTTGTAAAAGTCACAAAATTGGAATAAATACAAGGGCAAATGACTCGTTTTATGCCATAAATTAAACTATGCGCTTTACGTAGATTCCCGAGCTGTCATGCTACGTGAATATTATGATTACTGTACCTGTATATGACTTAGAAACAAGTAAAGGTGTTTTTTTGTCAATTCGGTTGTGCGTGAAGTGCAAAAATGTGTGGAAATAAGTGTTATTATGCGAACTGCAATAACTAAACATATTTGTCCAGAGAAAACGGTTCATCAATTCCCTTCGATCAAACCTGGGGGAGGCAATCAAAATCTGGACCTATGGGTTAAGAATGGCAGTGAGTAAGCTTAGTAATTTTGATAATTACCTATACTTATTACAAAGTGCACAGAAATAGAGGTATTCTCTTATTGTGAAATGTGAAATATATATAAAGTTTAAAAAAAGACGAAACTAATTAAATTGTTATGAAAAGATAGCAGTTTATAAAAATGAAAAAGTTATATTGTTGAGGTTTTGGCTTAAAACATGTTACATAAAAACTGATGAAGTTGCTTTAGTCAGTGTAAAGACCTGAAATTTTGCACCAAAGTAGAATTTTTTGTGACCTATCTTTGAAAAAAAAACGGCTAAAATCAGATAAAAAATAAAAAATTTACAGGGGTGGCCCCATTCAAATGGGCCACACTGTATATTATGCTCTTGTTATGCAAGAATACCTCTAAGACTTAGTTACTTTAATAAATACAAATAAAAACAAAATGGCAATAAATATTCAACATTCATTCCTATCTTTTCATTTTTACTTTTTCGTATATCCATGGTATTCTTTAAAACTGGTAGGGAGAAATTTTAAATGTTTATTGCCATTTCGGTATTTTAAAAGTATTATAATCTTTTCAATTGTTTTCATTTAGTTTTATATAAATTTTGTATGTAAAACGCTAGGTAAAAAGTTCTTTATGTTAATATTTGTAGCCTTTTTGATCCAGTACTGGTATCAGCCTATCTCTATCTGGATATTTTGTTACAAAATATGCCAATAATATTAAGACATCAGTGGTAGAGATCCCGGTAATCTCTTAGAGGGTAGATGTAAGCTTTTCAAAAATACTCTGGTAGGTATATTGATAATTTATTTAATTTCTCACTTCTCAGTAAGAAACATTTTATACAACTTTTCATGCTCCTTATTATCAAAATCTGGGAGGAAAGGCACCTTTACAATTTCAACAAATCCTTCCGACATATCAGGTTCCTTGTAGTTTTTCCAATAGCTATGAATGATGATATCACTAACCTGTAAATGTGTTGAGTCAGTTAACTCCCTAAATTTGTTATTGTGTTGGGCTTGATTCTTCGATGTCATCATCACAAAGCAACGTATGTCAATACTGTATTTTTTTGCAACATCTATGTATCTTTTCCTACTTTCTATATCACCGTTTGTATTATCTACGACCACATTCTTCTTATCTTTCAATTGATCTTCCAACAGTTTTACACATTTCTGCCAGCTTCCTAGCTTGTCCCTATTTACATAACTGTAACCTTTTGGTACTAAGTGCTTTTGACAAAAGTGGCTTTTACCTGAACCTGGACCACCAACCATAACTATCACATTTTTGTTGCCATACGAGATATCCGGATAAGAAGTCGTCTGTGTGTAATTTCTTGGATCGAACTCTGGCAATTGATATGGAGCACTACGGGCCTTCAAGAAAAATTCCTCTGGAGTGTAAAATCTCAAACCAATATTTAAGGCAAACAGACGATCTGCACACGAATGATCTTTGTTTCTTTTTGGAGCCCAATTTTTTTCTCTTCCGGCTGCATCACCTGTAGAATAAATAAAATCTTTAAATTTCAGTGCTTGGGTGATTAGAACCCAAATTTCCCTCAGATCTCTTCCACACAATAATTATTTCAAGTGTTGCATTCACAGTCAGGGTTATCAATTAGGAGACATTCTACAACCATGATAACCTACTGTTAAAAACTGACAAATACAGAAGCCCAAAAGTTAACTTATGGCTGCATAATTGGTTGCTACTCTTAGTTTGGAGTATTGTGAGGGTGATAATGGGCCTTGTTCACTGAATCGAATTTCGATATTTCTTACTACTAGAATGAAATTAATCACATAACTCTTTAATAAAATCCCCCTCAGCATCTTTCTCATCAATACCTAATATTGTTATTAACTAAAAAAATATAAAAAAATTACTGCGCGCCTTCATTTGGAGCAATGAAATTGCGTTTGCCACGTTGCCGGTTATACTAGTAATCGAAGCCCTAAAAATTCGATTTCCGTTCTAATCTCAGACGTGCACATTGAATCGAAATCGCTTCTCCAGAGAGAGATAGTTGTATAAACGGTTGTCCGAACTCGACCGTACAGACGCAGGTAGTTGTTTTGTGGGTCGTGTGTCGTGTCTATATCAATCTGTCATGTCATTTTGTCATTCTTTCATGTAAACCGAGCTAATAAAACTAAATGTTTTTCTGAAAACCTGCAAAAAGTTAAATTGTATACCGAATGCCGATTTGAAATCAAATTGAAGTGGTCTTGTAATAAGGATGGTGATGGTGCTAGGCACTTATTTAGCATTATCAATATTGTTACCTCTCTGAAGAACTGAAAAAGTTATAGGTCCCGTAATTGAGATGTAACTCTACCTTAAGGGTAGTGCACAATGCATATGGCAGCTATGGGGTTGGTGAAGAGCAGGGTTCGTGGGCAAGGAGATTATCAATTTAATTGATTTTAACGTGAAGCAAATGTTCATAAAAAAAATAAAAAGGGCGCCACCGAGCTTTTTTTTGGAAAGCTTTGATTAAAAAAACAAGTGTCACTTTGCAATGATGTGAACAATGAAACACAACTTGTATGTAAAACACATTTTTAATAGGCGTAGGAACTACCTACAAACAAAAGTCATCCATCTGGATGAACTCAACCGTCTACAAATAGATATGAACTTATTTATGACATGTCATTTGAGACGTGCACAAAAATATATTAAATTGCATTATAGTAACTAGTACTTTTCAAGTTCGAACTCTTAAAGTTTACACTTTTACTTTCATGACAAAAGTATTATGTAATAATATGATCACTATTCAAAAAAATGAGGGGGGTCTTATTATGACCACAGTAAGTAGGTAGATACTAAGTTTGCTTGTAGAGAGGGAGAAAATAACTCGATAATATCGTCGGAGAATAATACGTGTTCCCCACTTATCTGGTTTGGCGTTGAGTCGGGAAGAGCCGGAGGAGAAAACCAAACTGGCAGAACCGCTTGTCGGGTGTAGGCAGGAGTTCGCTGCAACCGTCTTTGCTGCAGCCTGCGTAGGTTCGGACGCCATTGAATCCAGGGATAGCTCTCTCTCTATCTATTCCAATTAAAGCAAGAGACTAGCAACTGTGGTAGGCTCCATCCCAATAGAAAACACTAAAATAGGCACCAATTCGACCTATCTCATAGTTATGACTTAACTTGTACACTTAACACTTTCTTGTGGGTTTTCTTAGATAACTAGACAAAGCTGCAGGCTTTCTGTGACACAGGGATGAAAGAACTGGATATGGGTAACAGTCCCAATCACTCTGGCAGGAAGTATGCCTACAAGATTATAAAAAAAATGTCGAATTCAAAAAGAATAATAAAAACGAGCTTACCCACTTAAAAAGAAACAGTCCACCAGGCGATACTGGCTTTCCAGAATGCAAACGATAGGCAAAGTAAGACAGGGCAAGGTACGGCACTCCAGAAGATATCAAAAATATTCCGGGGACGAAATAATCCAAAGATTTCGCCAACGGTTCAGCCCAGACTGCCTTTCTTTCCAACAAAAAAACGATAGGTACCACCAGGCGGCACAAAAACTTAAGTTCGCCACGGAAAAACCGGCGTTGACCAGGTAAGGACTTACCAATCTAGTTTGCCCTAATTTATTCCACAGAACAAGCGGTTTTAGACGGCAGAGTACAATTACTAACCTTTCTGAATATGATGGGAAATGCACAGCGAAGTGGCAGCGAGAAACTCGATCCTTTTCTCTCAAACAAACTCGACCCAACCTATAGCGTCAAACTTAGTGACTTTAGCACACTTACAATTCAAAAAATAAGGCGCGATATTTTTCAAAGGCTACAGAGAGAAAGGAGAAAGGAATATTTTGGTCATCCGGAAAACCTTTTGATAGTCATTTTAGGGGATGATAGAAAACACATTCGAGAGTTAGCTTTCAGAATAATTGCAAAATGAAGAAGATCAACGGCAAAAACCAACGATGTCAGAATATTTCCAGTTAATAAATTAAATTTTGATTGTCAAGATTATGTCTAGTTGTTATAAACCAGATTTATTTAGGTTTGGACAAGTTACTAGTTGGTAATCATTCTGCAAGTAACGTTTAACTCAAAAAAGGGAAAAACATTGCGATGTGCTATATTATTAAATTAATTGATACTGAGGTTATTTTTTTTTCTTTTTATGGCCCCTGCTCTTTTCGATACGGTGCCAAAGCGTGGGGAACCATGAAATACCCACCCACTCGTGCACCGCCACGCCGCCCCTGGTAGTGAGGTCATGTGTGGGTCATGTGTTACGTCTATTTATTTGGCTTTTGCCACAAAATATAAGTTAGGTAAATTCTCTTCTTCTTCAGTCTCTTCTTCTTCAATGTCAAATAGAAACATATCGATATTGCCGTAAATCGTGTCAACGTCGCAAAAAAGTAGCCAATCAGCTTTTTGGGCGTCACGGGCCCAAGAAATTTGAATTTCAAAAACGTTTTTAGGGTATTTCCCGGTCGAAAAAAAAATCGGAAAAAAATATTTTCGTGTTTTATTTACTACATATTAAGATTCATAATCAAAAATAAAAAAAAGTGTGAAACAGGCCCATTGTTATTATTTACGAGTAGGTACTATTATTATAGTATCGGAGTAGGAAACAACCGCCAATACCTACCTACTAAGAATAGCAATATATGAAAATAAAAGTTAATGGAGAATAGTAAGACAATACAATAACATAAATGCAGTAAGTATATTGGAAAATGCGTGCCACGCAGCACCCTAATCACGTGCTTCTACTCATATGTGTTAATTGGATGGGGTCATTTGGCACATGCTAAAAGGATTTTCGCCTTACAACGTAGGGTTGTGAGAGTTATGTACGTCATAGACAGCTTGATTTTAATAAGTTCCAAAAGAAAATTAAATCGGTTTTACTTACTGAAGCATTCTATCAAGGAGCACCTGAACTATGTTCTTGGTCCCTATTTTGCTGGTACTACTACTGGTGATTGGTACTAGGATTAACCCTTTCGCTGCTCCTGACGAGTTTATTCGCCGTCCGATTTACTGCTCCTGACGGCTATATTCACAAAGGCAAATTAAATAGGAGGGCATTGACCTGGGCGAATGATTTTGAACTGTAAAGTTTCGTGGTACATTACAGTAACAACTATGGACAGTACAATCCTTTGATTCACAATATTTAGTGTAATATATATTATTATATACGCACTGCCCGGTGCCCAGAGCCTGCCGCCGCTGTTTACTCTCTCCCTTGCCGAGGCCCCCACTCCCCTCTTCAGGCAACACACGCCGTATCGAACCAATAATATATTTCATCGTACCAAAAAACAATACTGGAATTAAGATATTTTTAGTTTGTTCGTGATTCATTAAGATTTTAGTTTTGAATAGCAATTGTGTTTCATTTATTTATTTATATTTTTTATTTAGTTTCGAATAGCAATTGTGTTTTATTTATTTATTTATTTTTGTTTTATATTGAATTTAGTTTCGAATAGCAATAGTGTTTTATTTATTTTATTATTTTTGTTTTATTTTGTAATACATACCATATTTACAGCTATTTGTGTTTTATTTTGAATTGAATTTATTA
The DNA here is from genome assembly GCA_963920635.1 of Pseudeuparius sepicola. Taxonomy (NCBI): domain Eukaryota; kingdom Metazoa; phylum Arthropoda; class Insecta; order Coleoptera; family Anthribidae; genus Pseudeuparius; species Pseudeuparius sepicola. The sequence continues at coordinate 48,831,432 of OY987298.1, forward strand.
AAAACATATGTTTATTATTTTTTAAGTTATGTTTTCCAAATAACTTTGGCTAACACTGCTCCTGACGAATATACTCGCAAGCGCCTAATAAATGCCGTTCCTGGCGCTCGGCGCCGGAACGGCTACGCGCAGCGAAAGGGTTAAAATGTACATGAAGCCGTCTGGTCATCAAAATGATATTTTATTTGTATCTGACCTCCATTTTAATTTTATTTCTTTCAAATTCAATTTCTTTCTGTGTTTATTGACTTATGTAAACTATGTATATGGTAGGCCATAAATAAAATTTAGTGGTTGAATAAAAATACGTTTTTTTGCAATCAAAAATTCGAAAAAATGAATATGGTGTGGAGACAATAATATAATAAAAATCTAAATATGTTTTTTGTAACAAAAATTCCCTAGGGGTTAAAGGGGAGATGTGCAAACTTGCTGACTGGCAAAGCTACAAACCTTTTGGCAATTTTGACAGGCAATATAGGATAAATCGAGGGTTTTGTGCATATGAGCATCTAGACAGCGCTCTACCCAAGGCTCTGCCTCTATTATTTGTGAGCCAGTCAAAGTTCAACACCTCTCTGTCAATCATCTTTAGTTATGTTTTGAAAAAAAAACATTTTTAAATTTTATTATAAATTTATTTCAAAATCCCAGCAAAAGGATTTGCTCGAGGATTTGCCCATAAATTTCTAGACAGCATCTGCCTCTTTTCTTACACTCTTTCTGAGTTGTTTTTTTTTTTTTTCAAAAAAAATATCGTCATGGAACATGAACCCCTTAGCCGTAGATACGTTTGTAATGTAGTCCTTAGATCTGAGAACTCGCTGTTACCACGTGTTGCTCTCGGTTATAGTCTAGTAAAATATTTTAAACATTTCTAGACCTATACAGTCTTGAAATCACAAATTTCAAATTTTAAACCTGGTGTTCAGGTAGAAATTTTTGCCTCAATAACCACATAAGTATACCTACTTTTAAAATGTGCTGTATACAAACGCCTTATAGTATAGTACATACTTACCAACATAGAATGAACTATTGATGTCAACTTTCTTGCTATTGTTCTTCTCTTTGGTAAATGCATGCCACATGCCTAACATGGGTTTTCTGTAATAAACCTTTCCTAGTGCAACAAATACTTGTACTGGGATATCCAAAGCCTTAACAATTTTCTCAATTTTTCCTTTAAAAGATTTTATCTTTCCCATATCTTTGCCAACTCCTGCTTGATTAGTAAAAAACACTATTTTAAAACCCTCTGCATACAAATTTTGCAATTGTTTTTTAGTATCTCCCAAATAGAAATCCCAATCATCGGCATTTTTTGGAAAACGTGCTCCAGACTTTGTCTTTATAATGGTGCCATCAATATCAAAAGCTGCTATCTTGTTCTGAGCTGTGCATTCTTTTGGTGTAAATATTAGCAACTCTCTCTCATCTACATCTTCCCACATATCACTGATTTTATTTCCATTTATTTCTGATGAAGAAGTGCTTGTCGAGGTGCTTGTACTGGAATTATTTTGTCCGAAATTAAACACTGAAAAATCCACTTTAGCCCTCTTTGGTTCTCTTATTTCTTCTTCCTCTGATTCAATACATACTTTAAATTGATGTTCTCCGATTTTCACTTCTATAATATCGTCATTTTTTACAGTGTAGGTTTTTCCTTGAATTAAAGCAAACCCGTTAATACCTGACACGGCTTTTCCAATTTGTTTTACTGTTAGTTTTTTCTTTTTCTCTTCTAATATAACTCCGATCTCTATTTGGTTTCGCGACACAGAAAGGTCTTCGACAAGGGTTTTTCTATTCCTACCAAGTATAATAATTCCGGACACAGGAAGAACTATACGATGGAATGTTTTGATGTTCTCCAAGTAGCACCTTCCAGCCATAATGGTATGTAAATTTATTTAAAATGTATTATTAATAATAATATATACGGTATAATAAAATGATGTTGGAAGAAAAAGCTCTTTAAATCCATGAATAAGTCAAATTTATAGCTCAGATTTCACATTTGCCAGTTTTTTAAAAATATAAAAATTCTGAAAGTAAGGTTATTTTATTGTCGTTTGACGTCACTTGACAAATTTCATTCTGGTAGAGAGTGCGTTCAGAAATAAAAATGTAAAGGAAGACTTTGCTCTGTAATGTGAATTGAGGTAGTATGGGGGGGGGGAGGCGCCATAACATTACTTTGTGGCATAATAGCAAACGGGTTCAGGGGGCGAGTCTTGGATCAATATGGCTGACACGCCAGGGTCTGATTAAACAGTATTCTTTTAGCACCGAGTCGCCAAATTGACGTTGTTCTTGTAATCTATCACGTGGGTGAACCCGTTTTGGGTCACGTGACAGCTTCTCCCCTCCATACTATCTCAATAATTGAGACATGTGAGACATTGACATTTTAGAATGTAACAGAATAGGGTTCCTTTAAAAGGAACCTTATAACAGAATAGTGACAAAATTACATATGACAAGCTATATATTCTCAGCAATAAAAGTTGCAAGACATATAAATTTCTTATATTATTGTTGTTATCCATTGTTCAAACTCAAAAGCATCGTATCCACTAGACCCAGCAACTCATTGTTGAAATACAATTAAACTGCGGCAAACATAATGTTCCGTTTATCTCTCTCCAATTCATATGATGTCTCTGTCTTTTTTGTTTACATGAACTAGCGAGTCATTGACCCCAGTCAAATCTCTCACCAGTGGCGTAACATGAAGTTGTAAGAAAATTATTTGTTATGTGTTACTATCTTAGTTAGATATTTTTTTGGTACAAGAGGTATTTTTTGAAATCTTACATTCCGCAATTTTTTCGTTTTATTGGGTTTTTGACATACTTAATATTTTCTTTCCACACTCCCCATGCAACGAGAATGACTTTTTATTTTTTAAATATACAAAAAGTACCTAAGTATGACATTTATACATTTAAAAACACAGTTTTTTAAACCACCACCAACTCATAAAAGTCTATATTACAAAATGGAACTATTCTCTAAAAGTAGGTATCTACGACCCCCCCAGTTCTTTTGTGTATTAAAAAAGGACGGCAATTGTTACATCGCTTATTAGGAAACAAATGGTACTCTACGACCATACCAGCATAGGGATTTTTTGCCCCGAAATTCGGGGGGGGGGCCCGAATTTCCACTTTGTCCCACCTTCCCCTACTTAGAACACATCAGCTGCTACTCCAGAAAGAGAAGCCTAAAAAATGAACATTGAAACAGAAGAAAAAACACTACCAAAATACCTTGTATTCCTTTAAACCTGGATTTAGGGCCGATTAAGTCATTTGGGAAATTATCAGGGTCTTCCCGTAGTTGCTTCAATATGATGGCTTCAGTTTCTGAAGCTGTTAACGTTGAACTGATAAAGTCATGAACTTCGGTAGTATCTATACTTCAACAGAAGAAGTTCTGCTACTGTTATCAGAGTCCTTTCTCATTTGTCTATCGAAATAAAATATTATAAATTTATATGAAGTACCTATACGGAGGCATATACAGTCTCGGCTTTGATTTTTGACCTTTATTCAACTTTTTTTTAGAAAAGTGCCCTTTCTGCAGCTTTCTCGTGGATATGTTTTTAAGAGGGAGTTGCCGACAGCGAAAGTGACCTTAGATTTCGTTTTTTTTAACTTGTATAGCATAAATTCTGATAACATTATTTTACCTGGCAAAAATTGAGTGCAAACATCTTTGTCTTCTTTTTAATCGTAAGATCTCTCAGGTCAAATGTTATTAGATTTTATGCTATACAACTTAAAAAAATACGAAATCTAACATCACTTTCGCTGTCGGCAACCACCTCATGATGAAAAACTGCGTAGGTGTAAAAAATTTTAGAAGCCTAGGCCTACTTTGATTTTTTTCTGCTAAAAAACTGAAAACGCTTAAAAATCGAATTTTCACACGTACCTACGCATTTTTTCATCATAAACAAGTGCCCCGAAAACATTTTGATGTGAAAGCTACAATAAGGGCACTTCTCTAAAAAATGGAAAAAGGTCAAAAATCATCGAGTAGCCGATGAGACTTATGAAATTTTGCATTTCTACTCATTTTTTCATTCTGAACAAATTTCCTTTATAATATTTTGTCATAAAGCCTACAACTTTACAATTTTAATAACGATACGCTCACGCGGCACTGCAGTAAAGCAAAAAAAAACAATTAAGTAGCTCGACTCTGAATTAAGGGACACTTACGATATCCCTGATAGGCCAGGCAGATGATGGATGGTGCCATCTTGGTCTTGATCCCTATCACCAATTCTAAAAAGGATTGAAATTTTCTTAATTTTGTTTTACTTTGATAACCCTCTTGCATTTAATCACATTCGCAAATATTGAAAATAAAATGTATACTGCCTATTTACTTACACTTCCGTCATCGTCATATGAGATGGTCTTGCTTGGGGATCTAAATTTTCCATTCCCATTTGATGACTACAAATTTGATGATCTACAAAAATATGAACATTAAATTAACATAGGGGTAAGTTGCTCAATGTTGCTCTAGTAAAAACGACTCGCTTTACACCCTCATGTACAAAGGTGTATCAATCACGGGTCAGGCTCCAACAATTATTATACTTACTTGGGACTTGCAAAATCACTGTTATCTTCATAGAATGCCAACGGATTGGCATGGGAGGCTAATACCCTGACACCAATTTTATTTTTCTGTAAAAATCTTTCTCTAAAAAATGATCCGAGCACATTAATTATCTCTGAGGTAACTTTTTGTTTGGCTTAAATCCCAAAATTGCAATATTTTCCTTTTGTAATCTGTTGGAAACTTGATATAAAGGATAAGGTAAAAACATGTACCTAGTCAAAAATATCTGATAAAATAAAAATCACTTTGTACTCTATACCTAATTCCTACAGGAATTTATGGATATTTTTTGAATAAAAGGACGCTACTGCTCCACAATTCTGACCTCTGATAATAATACCTACTTACCTATGAAATGACCGATCCTCATCTCATCTCATCTTGGAAATCCGTTATTTTGCACCCGCAACACCGTCTCACCATCGTGTTCTTTTACTTTTCTGACACAAGCACTATTTTATAGATAACACAAAACTCACTTCTTGACGTCTTTGCGCGGCCATTTACAATTTGGTTTTTATTGTTACCAGACAACAATTACGGCGTTGTTGGAACCGCTAGAGGTTTAGAATGTGAGGTATATCTTGGAAGCGCGAAATAGGTAAATAAAGGGGTCTAGTGATACGATGCCTTTGTTCAAACTAGTTTCAACTGTGGTTTCATTTCAACCACAAAACAATGACATGATTAGAAATGACAGAAAAAAGTTCCAAAGTTCGTTAGAAATATATAGCCTGTCATATGTCATTTTTGTCACTATTCAGTTACATTTTAAAATGTCATTGTCTCACATTACAGAGTAAAGTCTTCCATTACATTTTTATTTCTGAACGCATCCGCTGAACGAACTTTGGAACATTTTCTGTAATTTTGGGGTACGTTCAGAAATAAAAATGTAATGGAAGACTTTACTCTGTAATGTGAGACAATGACATTTTAAAATGTAACTGAATAGTGATAAAATGACATATGACAGGCTATATATTTTTATTTTCTATTTTCATTCTTGCATACGTTACAAAACACTCTTCCAAAATATAATATCCAGAATTCTATCATCTTCAGCTGGTTGAACAGATCATCCCTTAATTCCAAAATAGTGTTTATTATTTTCTAAAATTTATTTGTGGCGCAAACAGATCCATTTAATTTTTAATTGGGTTTTTCGCCACCAAACTGATTGAAAGACAACTTTTTCAAGTTGCCTCGAAAATTCATAAATTCTTAACACTGAATGAACGAAACTTTAAACGTGTAACTCAAAAAATAACTTCAACAAATTTGTTTTCTGAGCTTTCGGAGAATAAATCTTCCTCCTTTCTCAAAGATCATGCCACGTCAAAGTGAAGTGACAGTGTTAAGAATTTATGAATTTTCGAGGCAACTTGAAAAAGTTGTCTTTCAATCAGTTTGGTGGCGAAAAACCCAATTAAAAATTAAATGGATAGTGTTTTTATTCTTCTGCAATTCACACAATGGTCTGCGCATACGATTTTCTTCATGAGCATGGAAATTTCATGTTATCGCAAACAAATCTACTTATAAAAGCTCTGTTAATATAATAAAACTGGATATTTAAAATATGGAACATTCAAAACGTCAGAAACTGACATACCTGTACAACCAAAGAATATGTACCTCTGTTATAACCTTAGACTAATTTATTTATTAGTCTGAGGTTAACCTATAATAAATAATAAGTCGCCATTTTTTTGTCCGTAAAAACAATGAAATATGACCAGTGCATATAAAACAACCATTAGTATAACTCACTCTTGAGAAATCATCCGCAAATTCAATGACCTTGAGCCATATTGGTGGAATAGAAGTCAGAGGTGTAGTCGGGAAAATCAATTCAGAAATACAGAGTAGTATTAGTAAAATATACAGGGTGTTCACTTTCAAAATGCCCACCATTGGGATTTTTGAAACGGTAAAAGCTACAAGGTTGGTTAAATTAGAAAAAAGTTGTGCATTTTGATGTGTTTCAAGAATCTGTAAAGAAATTCGACATAGCTCACGTGGTTACTAAAATAACCTGAAAAAACTGAAATTTGCACTTTTTTATTTTGTCCGTAACTTTTTTAATACAACACGGAATTGAATGAAATTTGGTGGAATTACGTAATTAGGTACGGGCTTTCGAATGCTCTATTCAGAAAAATCCTCTGCCTACTGGATCTTAGGTATTCATAACCAAATTTCGATTTTCTTATGGCGGCCATATTGGATTTTACCACCATTGGATAGAGCAAAAAATTACGAATACAACCATGTATCACAACACCTAATTAAACCCACTTAAATGTCAAATTTCTAATATTTAGATATTTTTAGTCGCAGAAGCGCGGCATGCAGTAGACCATGATTCCGAAAACAATATCAATAACTGTCACCTAATAAACAGAAACGTCAAATTTGATGTCAAAACGTTATTTTAATAAGAATAAGAACCTAAATACTAATAAAAAATAGTAGGTATTAAAAGTTAACAACACCTCTGTTTCAAAGCAGCTGCTGAAAATGCTGTCCATTATTTTGAATGCAAAGTAATACATTGCTTTCAAAATATAATCTGGTGGTATGGACTGAAAAACTTGCATAATTCTGTTTCGCAATTCTTCAACATTTGTAACAGGCCTATCATAAACAATGTTTTTTGCATATCCCCATAAGAAATAATCTAAGGGGTTTAAACAAGGTGACCTTTGTGGCAACTGGACAGGACCGTTAGTCCCGATCCAGGATTCTGGGAAACGGCGATCTAAATAATCTCCAACAATTCTTGCGTTATGGGGGCCAGCCCCGTCTTGTTGAAACCAAGTTAAGTTTCTAATTACTGCAAGTGGCACATTGTCTAACAATTGTTCAAAATCGTTTTGAAGGAAGTTAACATATTTCTGTCCATTTAAACGATTCTCAAAAGAAGTATGGGCCCAATAATTGATCATCCAAAAGTCCACACCAAACCAAACGTTTAAGGACAAACGAATTTACAATGGCATAAAAATGTTTATTTCTTCTGTTAAAAATTCCACTGTTGGTGAACAAAGTTTCATCTGTGTAAATTACTTTAGTCACAAAACTAGGATTTGCAGTTAATTGATTGCGAAACCAAACACAAAATTCATGCCTTCTTTGAGCGTCCCCTGGATGTAACTTTTGTACGGGTTGAATTTTAAAGTCATGGTATCTGTGCTTTTTTAAAATCTTGTTAACTGCCCCTAACGACAAACCACATTCCCTAGCAATTTTCCTTTGCGATGTCTCTGGATTTAAATGAATTTGAGCCAAAACATTGATTTCACTTACAGCTCCTCTAGCTCTTACAAAATCATTTCTCCTTTTGTTTTGTAACGTCGCATCCGCTTCCATACGCCTACACAATAACCTTCGGAAAATAGTTCTATTAGGCTGCCTTCGTTCGGGGTATAATTCTTGATACTGGCGCTCAGCGTTAATAGAATTCGTTAGTTTTGAATATAAACATTGTACATATCCAATCTTTCATTTATTGGATATTGTTGGGGCATGATTCAATAATCTTTAGTCACTTAAGACGCTTAACACACAATTTTAAGTAGTTAACAAAAGTTATGAGAACTAACTGACGTTTCAGTTTACTAGGTGACAGTTATTGATATTGTTTTCGGAATCATGGCCTACTGCCGCGCTTCAAAATATTTAAAATATTAGAAATTTGACATTTAAGAAGGTTTAATTAGATGTTGTGATGTTAGATGGTTGTATTCGTAATTTTTTGCTCTATCCAATGGTGGTAAAATCCAATATGGCCGCCATAAGAAAATCGAAATTTGGTTATGAATACCTAAAGATCCAGTAGGCAGAGAGTTTTTCGCGGAAAAACCGAAATTTTGAAAGATTTGTGCCGTGTTTACGTCCGGCCCGGCCGCTGTTTTCGCCCGAAATTCGGCGCGCGCCCCTGGATTTTTGGACGAAAATAAAAATTTCCAAGTGAAAATATCCTAAACGCAGAATATACAACATTGATTCATTGATTAAATATAAATTGGAAAAATGTCATGTAATAATGTGTAACATTAGATACATTTATTGAAAAATATACTTATTATTGTCAAGTAGCTAACTACTGATTCCACGAGACTTGGCTTTTCCCATATATATATAAGCCCAGGGCTGTATATGGTTTGGGGGTTCAAGCCCCTACATTGAAAAAAGACGAAAAATACATTATATACTGTTATGATTTTGTAATTTCCTATACCTCTTTTAAACTATCTGTGCTTTATATTTCTAAAAAATTTCGCCTTTGGCGCATTTTAGTAACCAAACACCTCTGCTTTCCTTTGTATAGCCGGTTTAAAAAGCAATGATTTTTATGGGCTCTCACTAAAACAAATTTCGAAATTTCTATTGGTCACAGTTGAGTAGGACTTCTTGGCTACAAATGTTACGAGTCATAGTGAACAAAAAAAAATACCACCAGTTAAGAATGTGTTTTGCTTGGAATTTCTTTTCCCTAATTTGAACTGTTTGACCTCGAATATTTGAAAACTTTTCGCCTGCGACGCAATTTGGACCACAAAGATTCAATTTATTATTACTTTTTTAAATTTATGACTACCACCCAACTAAAAAGTTTAGCTTTTTTGGGCAAAAGTAAAAATTGAGAGAAAAGATAAGGCGTTTTTTAAACTTAGCACCCGGCGATAGTCAAGCTAAAACCGGCGCTCAGCGGACTCTCATCCGGATGAATCAGCTGATATATCTCCCTCTGATTTGTTTCCCTTTGGAGGAAGTAAGAGACAGATATCCAGCTGATTCATCGGGATGAGAGTCCGCTGAATTTTAAAACGAGGCCTTTCTTATAGAAATACCTTTATTTTATTACATTCTATTTACATTTTGTTTTTTTTAATCATCACGTGATAACTGTTCGTTTTTTGTATGTAATTTTATTTTATATTTATAAATAAAAAAAAATTAAATAAAATTTTGGGGGGAGATTGTATACTTTGGGCACCCAGCCAAATTTTGAAAAGTCGGCGCCTATGCTGACACGTCACACGTGTGAAAGACGAAGACAAAAAGAAATTGAAAATGTCAATATCAAAAAGGCAAGCATGAATATATAGAATGACACAAGAAGTCATATACATAAACAAACATATAGGTACTGCTGAAAAGATAGGGCCGACCTGCGGACCTTTTCAAACTCATCTAGACGCCATTTTGATGCCCGCCCTTTGCGACGGTTACCATGATAACCACGCGAATTCTGACGCATATATGTTTTCTTTCCAGCAGGTCCGTTCTTACGAGCCTGTGGGGAAGAAAACATATATTTGCGTCATAGGCACATGAGTTTGCATGGTTACCATGGCAACCGTCGCATAGGGGCATCAAAATGGCCGCGTTTTGCATCTCTTTTTAGTCCGCAGCGCAAATCGCTGCACAGTGGGTTCATCAGCGATATATGTATCTTTATGTATATGCAAGAAGCCCTCGTGGCCTTCGTTATTACATTTTTGTTTCTATTAGGTATTAGGTGGTGAAGGTGAAGGATAATTTCAAAATTCAAAAATAGCGCCTCGTCCCAAGATTATTGTTATTGTATACTGCTAGAGGCGAGCGGTCAAGGCCTACTATAAAGACAGGCCCTGGCGCACAAAAATCACGTGACCATCTTAGTCAGACGTTACATGTCATTTGTCACATAACTGAAAGAGGCAGCTTGGGTTTTGAGAAGTTTTCAATGTTTAAAGTGTTTTTAAACGTCTTAGTTTATATTTTAGAAACAAGTTTGTGTCTAGTGCGCGTGTGTCCTGGCGGAGGGGAACCGCCCAGGTGTTATTATGGCCTCTGGGTGGGAGCCGTGCCGTCCAGGAGTATTGGTGCCGCTCGCGCCGACGCATGAGCGCTGTAAGGGGAATTCTCCCCCGAACCACAGAATAGGGAACCCTGAATGGACTATTATGGACATGGGACAGTATTGGACAGTGGAGCCTGAGACACAGAGGGGTGAACTGCTTACGGGAGATCCGCGAGTTCAGACGGTCCGGGTGGCTGGAAGCCGTTCCCGTTAACCACGTTCGGGTTTGTGTATTTATTGTATTCACCATTCACCTCGTGCGAAATAAATCAGTGTTGTAACGTACTCGAGGATTTTCGTTGTCGACCAACGCCCTGATATGATTCTATTCGGTCTTTCACGCTGCCGATCAACTGAGACCTCGTCAATATTTACAGTATACCTACTGAGGTTAGTTTTCATTTTTATTTCGTAAAAAATAACCTAAATACCAAATATTGGGTCTGTTTATATTATAATATTTATACATATTACAAAAGCCAGGAAGAAAGTGTCGCCATAACAAACATTTGTTTTGCCTCGGGATGAAAATTTCCGCCAAAAATGGATTCGTCAAATCCCAACTGAGATTTAATTTCTAAAAAACCTTTAAGTATGTGTGGCTAACACATTTTCAAGAAAGTGAAACAATAATTAAAGTGGACAAATGTGTTGTGGGAGGAAAATACCTATAGAGAATATCACCTAAGCTAAAGGAAGGTGATGTCCCAACAATTTTTGAGAATGTGCCAAAATATTGTGAGTGCAGTGCCGTTTAACCCCAGAAAAGGACGAATCAGAAGTGGCACTTGGCTAATTTAAGAGGGCAGAGGGGTATTTTTATGTGGTGGTGGGGACGGAGAGTGTTGCTAGGCCGCCAGATCCTTAGAAAGGTTAAAACATGTCAACATATTTTTCACTATCATTTATTCATTTTGGTTAGGTATACCAATAAAATTAATATGAAAGCAATTAATATTATCTAATGTGTGCCGGTAGTAAAATTATAATGTTTTACGAACCATTTATTCTATTTATCTGAGCCCAGAAAACCCACAACCTGACCCCTGTTTTCTGGGACTTGATTATGAAAGCGGAATGCTTGACAACGGCGCGGCGCGGCGCCACAGATTCCGTTCTTGCGGTACTGCCAGATCGTCCAGTCGGGAGCCGGTAACCAAGGCAACCCACAAAAATATAATGCAAATTAACTTAGTATAAAATGAAATCGATGATAATTTACTTATAAAAATGTCAGTCCTTGATAGTATTTTGGTTGATATTAAATTGAAGGCGATAAAAATAGCTAAATGAATTTAAGGAAATTGTCAGGCATAAAAGCTGACGAAGTCCGGCAACGTCGTTCGTGGCCTACGACTGACGCGCCACCTAACGCCAGACGCCAGACAGCGTCAGTATGTTCAATTGAGGTTAAACTCCTTATAAAACGTAAACAATAAAACGAAAAACGATTACCAATTTCTAAGTAAAAAAGCCCAGTATTATTATCATGACTGTGATAAAAGTATCCAAAACAGGGACCAGATAAGGTGTACAATATGTATTCAGCTCAACTTGACTGCTTGTGTTGTTACTTCGAATACTTCGTTGCTGTATTTACACTAGTGCATTGTGCCCCAGAAAACCCACTTTGTGCTTAGGTTTTGTGACGAAATGGCCCCGCAATTATTGCTGTGTTCGTGGATGTTCTAACAACAAGTGGAATGTTGGGATAAGTTTTTTCAAAATACCTGCTGATGAAAACAGGTAGGTACCTATGTGTAGTTTGTCCCTACCTTGTTACCACATTATTATATCCTTAGGTATTATAAATTTTATGTCCTAGGTAGGTACTACCCCTTTTACTGGAGTATTACATACCCCAGAAAACCCACAAATGGTTTCCTACTGATAATACCTACCTAACTATGGTTTTTAATTTTTTTTCAAGGTGTTATGCATGGACGAGAAAGTGTGGAAGGCAGGATTTGTTAGAAAAAACACCCACACAGCTTTTTATTAATTATAAAGTTTGTTCAATGCACTTTGAAAATAGTATGTTTGCAAACCAGTCGAAGTCTGGGCTAAAGAAAACAGCAATACCAACTGTGTTCTCATCATGTAAGTACCTTCATTGGTAATTATGGAAATTAGTGTATGCACCGCCCGATTTTCTTGACATTTTGACCCCATAATTACCCCTTCATTATTAGATAATAATATGTATTTTTTGCTGATACTTGTAATTTTGCTGCATTTAATTTTTTTTTACTAGGTTATATCGATGAGGCTTCTTCACAGAGTCCTTCTGTGTCTGTATGCAGCAATTTGACTTTGTTAGAACCTCAACGAGAACTTGATCAACCAGTCTCGATCGCTCAACCTTTGGATCAACCAAGTACACCCCATCTGTCACAGTCACCTATAGGCGATCTCCACAGCATTACCGAATTTTCAGTTGCATCAAAAGGTAATGATATAGGTATATTCACAAACTGTTATTATAGTATACACACCCAAACTTATATGGCATCACGTATTATTTGCGATAATTTTTTTTGTCAAAAAAATTATATGTCCTGGAAAGTCAAAAGTGTTTACTAACAAAAACAGTTAAATGTGAAAAACCCGACAATATAAATTGTAATAAATATTAAGTGATTCCATATTATAAGTTTGGGTGTGTGTACATATATTGTAATTTTTTGTATTACTTATTTTGTTATTGAATAATTCTATTTTTAGATGCTAGTCAACAAACTTCTCTTAGTTTGAGTGCACATAGTCCGAGAAAGCATTCATTAAAGTTACAAATAAAAAAACTCCAAAGAAAGTTGCATCCGAAGTTGGAGCAAGCTGTCGACAGTGCCGACACTGAAATAAATGACGAACAATTTCTTGCCATTTGTGAGAAAAAACTGTCTGCTTCAATGCTACTATTTGTAAGGCATTATTTAGAAAATCCCAAAAAAGATCCACAGGGATATCGTTACTCTTCAGATATGAAAAAATTTTCCTTAACAATTTATTTTCTAAGCCCAAATGCTTATAGATTTTTAATGAAACCACTTTATTTGCCATCTAAAAGCACTCTTCAAAGAATAACTAGCAAATGGCATATAACTGCAGGTCTTAACAGTTTCATTTTTGAGGTTATTAAATCAAAAGCTACAAATTTAGAGGGTTCTTCAAAACAGTGCATTCTTTGTATTGACGAAATGTCATTAAAAATGTTTTTATTTTACAATAGATCTTCCGATACCATTGTTGGCTTTCATAATACATTGAAGGAAAAAAGATATGCTCCTGCTAAATATGTTTTAGCTATTATGGCTAGAGCAATATTTGCTAAGTGGAAGCAACCAGTTGCTTATTTCTTTATTGATACTTGTTCAGGGGAGGAATTAAAATTTATTATTTTTGAAGCAATAAGGAAACTTAAATCTGTAGGATTACTAGTAAGTGCGTTAGTGTCTGATCAAGGATCAAATTTTGTACAATTTTCAAAATCAGTTGGTATCTCTCCAAACTCTTCACATTTTTATGTCGATAGCGAAAAAATATTTTATATTTTTGATGTGCCGCATCTCTTAAAATCAACACGAAATAATTTTTTCAATTTCACATTCGAAACCTCTGAAGGATGTACAAATAAAACGTATAGGTATTGACCAAATTTATAATAAACAAAAACATAAGCCTTTGACTCTTCGGCTGTGTCCAAAATTTACAGATGAACACATTAATTCGAATCCTTTTAAAAAACTGAAGGTTAGTTTAGCCGTCCAAGTTTTCAGCGCAATGGTACCTGCGGCACTTAATTTTTTTATTGAATTCGGACAATTCCCCCCTTCGGCAAACGCTACAGTGTCATTTGTAGAAAAAATTGATAAGTTATTTGATATCTTAAATTCCTCAAAAATATCAGGCAGTAATACAAGTACAATAGACCTTTCAAAGGAGCAGATTACCAAGTCGATTTTTTAAAGGAAATGTTTACATATTTTGAGAATATTAAAATTTTAAAACAAAATATAGAGGTTACCAATAAAGTTAAATTTTTGAAAGGGTGGCAAATCACAATAAATTCATTTTTAGGTCTTTGGGAAAAATTTCATTGTTTAGAGTTTAGTTCCTTATACACTCGACGCTTAAATCAAGATTGTCTCGAAAATTTTTTCGGCACTATTAGGCAGCAAGGGGGAAATTGCTTGAATCCAACCCCCATCCAATGCGAAAGGGCTTTCAAAAAATCATTTTGTTTAAATTATTTCCAACACGCGGATGGGGCTAATTGTATTGAGGATTTTGATTCATTATTGTCATACGTAACCACCGAACATACACAAATTTACAACAAAGTTGTTGTGGGAAATGCAAGATCTATTTTTTCTGATTTAAGTTCGGTGGCACCAGATTATATTGATTTCGAACTACATGAATCAAATAGTATATCATATGTTTGTGGATATTTATTAAGAAAGTGCTTGGAACAACATTCATGTGAAGTTTGTATTAAATATTGTAAACGTCATACATTAGGGGATACTGATTTGTTTACTTATTTTAAAGCATACAAATCAAGTGGTAACGAAACCTTTGGACATTTATTTCTCGAAGTTAATTTTTGTACCCTCTTTCCAAAGTTTGCTTTAGAAGAAAATGTTGGTGTGAAATTAAAAAATAAGCTGCAAAACATTTCATATCAACATCCATGCCCTAGTTTTAATCATGCCTATTTATTATCCCTTTATGTAAGATTTAGAATCTATTCTTCTTTAAAATTTTTAAGTCGTGATATTGTTTCTAATAAAACTAATAAAAATTATAAACTTCGAAATTTACATTTATAAGTGCTGCCAGGGGTCATTATTTTTAAAAATTAGGCTAAGTTGATAATGTATAGTGTGCATGTGCATAATATGTACGTAAGTAGTTTATAATATCTTTTGTATTTATAGGTATTATAGGTATTTTATATGTGCTATTGTTTTTGAATTTTTTTTATAGATTTTAGTAATAAACATTTTTGATAAATAACCTTTTTTTACTACCAGTGATACGAAGGTCAACCAATTTTGCAAATAATAATTGTTATGGATCTATATAAAAAAACAAATTATTTGCCAAGCTATGAGTTTGGACGCAAGTCGATTGAAATATTGTAATATTTCAACCACCCAAGTAGAATAGTTCACTTGAACCTAAATCATAGTTGTTTCTAATTAATATAGGTAAGTATAAAATAATAAAGAGGAAATATTGTGAAATTTCCATGTACAATAAAAAAATGTATTTTTCTCTTTAGTAAAATATTAATATTTATATTTTTTTCGTCAGTAAAATACCTACTTAAAATCACTTCTGGAGATTCAAATTTAACTAGATCTAATCCCAGAAAAAAACTTTACGATTCTAAAAATTAATTTTGCTATATAAAACACAAAATTTTCTATAGCCCGGACCTGATCGTGCCAACGCAATGGGCAAGTTCTACTCTGTCCAAAATACGGTGGGCGTGGCCAATGCGCAGATGTCAACGGCGGAGAGTTCATTTCCTATGCGCGAGAGGGGAAATTGGAACCGCGTCATCAAAGGCGCCGAAAGCATGTGCCACTTCCGATTCGTCCTCTTCTGGGCTTGGATGCACAAAACCAATAATGTAATAGATGAAAGAAAACTTGCCAAATTGTTACGAAATTTGTTTTTTCTACTTATCTCCAGAAATGCCTTTCATTATATAGAACTAAGTTGGTCACGTGACTACGCGATTATGCGTTAGCGCCGTGGCCTGCCTTTATCGTTGGCCTCGGCGAGCGGTATACCCCCCATTTTGATGCACAGAAAATCAAGTTGATCTCTCATCGAAAGTCGCCTGTTTGACACCTAGTGAAACCTAGGGTTCCTTTATTAGGAAAGGAACCCTAGTGGAACCGATTTGTCATATCATTGTCTCCTGATATTTTTTTCGAAAAACACCTTTTTGAGGTTCGGGCGATTGTAGCACAAATGGCTAAAAGTGGTCAATTTTAAAAATTCATATCTCAGCTTCTACCAAAGCTTTCGGAAGGTTCGAAACCGCAAAACGATCCTCGCGACTTGTACATTCATGTGGTACATTTTTATATAGGCCACTTTTTGTTTTACCCGTTAAATTTGCAATTGAATTTGCACTAAATTATCCAGTTTCATTGGAGGGGTAAAATAAAGCTGACGAAAAATCTACCTACAAAAACTTTTTCATAGAAAGTTGATTATGAATGTAATATTTTCTGACTCTAGTTATAAAGAAAGCTTTTTGTTCATAGATATTATATATTATAATCGAAAATTAAAAACGATAAAGAAATAACAAAATTTATTGAAATACGCGCGCACCCATATATCTATTAATTTGTTTTAACTTGTTAACAAAACCAATTACGGGCGATGCATGTTTGACTAGCATATATTCGAACACTGGCAAACCAAGAAAATATGACTGGGGGGCAACTTAAAAAGTTTGACGTATTACATAAAAATATTTTTAGATTAAAAAAAATTTCCAGGCCAGGTCTCGGATTGGGAAAATAATTGCCGAGGGTCGCACAAAGGTAGTACATCTACGAATACCACCCTCAAGAACTTTTAAAATATGAGATGTCTGGGGGGCGAGGCCCATGCCCTCCCCTCTTCGGGTGCGCCACTGTATTTGAAGAGACAACTGATTATTTCGCTTGTTAACAAACGCCTACCGGCCCTGCCGGACCTTATAGGCGCTTATTATGGCGTTTGCTTCCCTATAACTATTTATGTATGTGTGAATGCGTGTACATGTTACAGCCCGTATATGAAAACAGACCGTATGTATACGGTCTAGGCTGTATCTATACGGCCTAAATGGCGCAGTAAATGACATGGCATTTCATATAAGGACTAGACCGTTAACATACGGACTATTGACATTCAGACTGAAAGAAAAATATGCCTTCTTTTTAGTACCTATGTATTTTGCAGAAAAAAAATCTAGGGTACCTATACATTATACTAAATAATTACCTTTTTTCCTTCAAAATACTACGTACTAGCAAGAAGTAATATTCTTCTTTGATGGGCCTATATAAAAAAGAAGGGGTAATTCAGAAATGGCGGACGTCGAAACCACCCAAAAAACATTGCACATACATTCTGTCTTTGTTTAAATCTCTCTGTGATATACGGTCTAGTTGCAGATAGACCGTATATAATAGGACTAGTCCTTTTGCAAACCGACTAGACCGTTTGTTGACGGACAAGCTTCTTATACATATGGACTAATATCTTCAGTCCGTTTACATAAGGTGTTTGGTTTTTTATTGTAAACGCCGCGGACAGAGCCATGGGAACGAAGTAGTACCAGAAAAGGAGGTGACAAAAATACAGTCCATAACAACGAAGGCGACACGTGACAGGAGAAATACAGACCAATGGCTTTTATGGGTTTAAACGTTGTAAAAACAATACAATAAAATATGTTAACCAGCCAAGATTGAAGAGTTATTTCCTGACCGAACCAAAAGGGGTCATCGGAGGTAAAGGCTCGAACATAAGGACTAGTCCTTTTGTATACGGCCTGTTTTACATATACGGTCTGTAACATATATACGGTGTTGTCTACAGGACGCAGTTTTCAATTTTTCGAGTCCAAATTTTGCGTACGGCCGCGTACGCGTCTGGTCTCGACCCTTAACTGTTTTTTTTTCGATTTTCTTAAAATGGTCTTGGGCTTCAACCGGGGAGCGCCGATCGATCGATCGATCAATTTTTGCCTCCCGTCTACTGCATTTTCGAGAAAACGCACACTACTTTTTCGTTTTCAAAGGTAAGAGACTTGGCTCCTGCTGAGGTGAAAAGTGCACTGAAAAGTAAAAAATACTTGAAAAAAATTTTCCCAGCCGCCTTGATTACTCAGAAAACATCGTTTTTCGCAAATCTCGACGAGCGAACCGAAAAGCAATGGCCGGCAGAGCCCACTAGAGGCCCTGTATGACACGAAAAGTGACAGTTATTCGTTTTAACAGAGGTTGGACAATGATCGGATCTCTCTCTCTGGCGAGGGTCTTATTTTCCCTATGAAATTCATTTTGTGCAACAGACATATATTTTGTCGCTCTTTCTAACATTCCCCTAGCAGCACGATGTATCAAAATTTGATTTTAAGGTTAAGCTAACGACAGTTAACTGCCATAAGCGTAGGTAGATGAGGGCACAGTTTAAAATGTATACAAATATAGATAAAACCAATAAATAGGTAAATAGGTTAGGTAGTAGTATGTTATTTGCAAAGCTTCACTAATAATAATTAATGAAGGTTGAATGGAAAAGTGAAGAAACATATAATTTGTTCCAAGAAAACAGAAATTTTAGGATATCATGGATAAAAACATTTATTAAATTTTTGTAGGAGGGTGGTATATGTAGATAGGTATGTACATAAAATTAAACAAGGCTCTAGCATACCAACTAATCAAACTTTCGAATATTTCTTCAATAGGAAACATAGCTGCAATAATAATTATTATTCCGTTCATTAAAAAAAAGGTCTTTTAAATGGTTTTACTGTATGGTTTCGTTTCTTCAAACTCTCTTCTTATACCTACCATCATAATTTTAAGACAATTAATACTAAAATTTGTACGGAACAAAAAGTTGGAAAGTTTGTTTTGGTAATATGAATCAACCAATAATAATAGGAATTAGGCTGAATAAAAAAATGAGTACCTAGATATTTAATATCGATATATTAGTCTCTCATTCTTTTTTTTGTAACATAAAAGTTAATAACTTTTTAATGCAAGAGAGATCATCTACATTTTAATAAAGAAGACAACAGTATTTTTGTTTTCAAAGATATATTGTAAGTAAATAGGAAAAATCAAACTAGTACAAGTTCTCAGACATTTATACATATTTAATAATTGCTCTTTCTTGCTAAAGTCACGTTCATCAAACGTTGCAGGAGATGATCCTTTCTTCAGCACAACCTGACACTCAAAATCCATGTCACAGAAGTGAACCTGTGAAAGTTAAAGAACTATAAATTTAAGCTACCTAAACATAATAAAACGCTGCCATCAAATGCTATTTTTTTATCAGCAAGAAATTTGTAATGGAATATAAGCTCACACATTTAACTGACTACACAAAAAGGGTTCTTTATATTCCCACCCGTGTTAACTTCTTTTTTGTCCGATTTTGTTGATCTTGGTATAAAATAAAGCTCCTTCAAAACTTCCTCTCTCTAACACATATACTTACTTACATTTTTATTATTCCATGAAACGAAAAATGCCTATCCCGGTCCAGTAAATATACCTACCTAACAGGTTTTACCTCCTTGAAGGGCAAAAATTTTAATTTTATCTCTTTAACATTGGGAAATTTTCATAAGAATTCTAATAGGGGGTTGGTAGAACCTTATGGACTTTTATTGAAAATAAATATGTAGGTACTAATATTTAATACGTATATTAATTTAAATATCTTATGTTATGTTGCTGATGCAGATTAAGAAAATTATTCTGCAGATTAAAATCACAGATCAAACAAAAAATAAAAAGGAACTAGAGATACTTATGTAATTAAATTTACTTACCTCGCAAATTTTCGTATCATTTCCAACTCTCATGTTAGGGTATTTCATTTGCACCATCGTGCTCGTTCTTCTGCGCTTTTTGGAAAGGGTGTTATGAAAAATTCATCCTGCTCAGAATTCTTGCAGTTTCTTATTACACAAGATGTCACTTTTAACTGTTAACATTCCTTTTTGCAAAAGCCCGCCAAGATAAGAATATAATAAAAACAATGTTACTAGATCTGCAAAAATCTGTTGTCCAACCTCTGTTAAAACGAATAACTGTCACTTTTCGTGTCATACAGGGCCTCTAGAGCCCACCAGCCTCGACAAAATTGCCGGTAGAGTCCACCCGCCTCGCCAAAATTGACGCGCGAGGCCGAAGGCCGAGTGTGGTAATAAGCCAAGGAGATGCCGCACGAGGCGGCCGAAGGCCGAGTGTGGCACCCCATGCGACCAGCGAGGCGAGGTGCCAAAATTGACGCACGAGGCCGAAGGCCGAGCGTGGCAATATGCCTAGGCCCTTCCTGCCTCATATCTATCTATTTGGTTAATTATGTGCCTATGCCTAAGTTCTGTTGTATATACGAAATTGAAGATGAAATAAAATTTATAGATAAGTATTTCAAAATTTTCATTCAGAACTCATATTTGGAGTCACGTTACGAGTTATGATTAAACAATAAATGAGTTAAGTTTTAAAATTCGCGCTACGCGCCACCAGCCGATCCGACAAACGACAACCTCCAACGATGTCCATATTCCGCCGACCGACTGTGTATCTTGCATTTATTTGTTTTCATTTTGACGCGACGGAGCAGAACCTAAATGTAGATCGTTGTTGCCAGAAATGTATTTTTTCTACAAACACCATTAAAAATATCATTTTCACGCATGCTTTCAGTGTCTAATTTATGTCATTTTATGACACTGGCGTTACAAGTAAATCACTTTTAATACTGAGTACTGAGTGTTAAAAGTGATTTACTTTTTACACCAGTGTCATAAAATGACATTTAGACATTGAAAGTATGCCTGCAAAATGATGTGTTGACAATAATTATAACAATTTCAAAAATATTGCTTGCAAATTGCCGCAAGCTTACACATGATCGGCTTAACTTGGCTCTATTCTAAATTACTTTTAAAGATGGTGGAAATAATTTCTTGCAGGACATTGTCTTTCAGGATATCGTTGGGCGTACAAGTTCTTAGCAGTAACGGCATTTTTTTGTCACTATCCATAAATCAGCAACATATATCCACTTTTTCCGATCTTTTGTAACTTTGAGGCATTTTGCAAGCACTATTTTTGAAATTGTTGTAGTTGACAACACATTTATATCGTAGTGTACAAGAGGAGTGCTTTTCTGTAGTCAGACGGTTTGAAAGTTCACTAAAAATGTATCGTTTGTCGAAGTTCATTTGTTTCATATCCACCTTTAGTTTATTATTACAAATCCAATAACTTAAAGAAAAACCACTTTCTGTCTGTCAAAATGTCACTTGTGAGGCATCTTTGGTTTCAGTAAATCGAGGAGAATCCGAAACATAAATAATATACAGTGTCCCATTTAAAAAACAAAAGTGAATGTCACTTTCGGTGAAACCGGAAGCGGACAAACATGTATTTATACGTCAAAAAGTGACATTTATAAAGTAACATCAACATGCCAAATTTCAAATTTGTATCTCAAAAACAAGGGAAAAAAGTAGGGCGTACCATGATTCAGTTTCACCCTGTATATGAATTTGATCTCGTATACCAAATTTGAAGCCAATATCTTCATACGTAATTATCATAAGAACATACCAACTTTTTTTGTGGTAAATACTTGTCAATAAATTCCAATAATTATACCAATAAATGTACGATTTATTGGGGAATTTGTTGGGCTAAAATTGTTATTTGTAAAACAGGCTTTATTAAATGGAGTATTGTGCGTAGGCGTTTGTATAATCCTGTCGTGGTTGGTGGTGCTCCGAGGTTAGTACTTGTGTTTATAGAAAATCCACTTCATACAGTGATAGTGGCCCTGTTTAAAGACGACAAAGCGGATTGATGCTTGTGCACTTTGAACGGTTTCGCTTTCGATAGATTTCAGCAGATTGCAAAATTAGCGAGCGTAAAAATTTTGCGCCTGGATGCCATTGAATATAAGAAATACGCCCCCTATAGGCTCAATGCTAAACTAGTCTATGGGCCATGCCCATAATGAACAAGAACAAAGAACACATCAGTGTAGACCCAAGTCTAGCACCGTTCCCATGGTGACGATGGCCCATATATTAGTTCACATAGTCCCGTCGGGGCGTTGGCATCTTAAATTCACTCGCGTATACAATGCAAAAATGCGTAGAATGTACCTGATGATACCATATATTTTGTGGATGATACAATAATATATTGACAGCGGAAAGTGGAACCGAAGATAATTATATAAAATCGAATTTGCTATGTTTCCAATGCAAACATTATGTAATAATATTCGTAATTATTTAATAAAATGTTAATATTTTATGCAATTATTAATTTAATCTATTTTCTTAATAATTTATTACACAGGGTGAGTTTTTTCAATGACCACTATGGGGATCTCAGAAACTAGCAGAGCTAGAACAAAGGTTAAATGGGGAAAGAATTGCAGTTTTGAATACTCAATCCAATGCCCCTTTTGGATTTTTAAAAAAGTTCATGGCTCACTAGATATTTTGAAAAGAGTGAATTTTTGCTATTTAATCAGATCTCTGTAGCTCCGTTATTTCTGATTATGCAGAAAAACTGTAGACAAAAATTGTAGAAAATTTTGGGCGTAATAAGATAATCTAATCCAATTTTTTTATGTTGTTTGTGATTTTTGAGATGACATAAACTTGAGTTTTTTTAAATGTAAATCATAGTTGGCTGAGGCCTTATCAAAGTGGCCATTTTTTTAGCTTATAAAGATATAATACTCGGCATAGTTATTATAAAAAATAAAAGAGCTATGGCTAATTTTCTGATTTTTTTAATTTTCACATTTCTTTCCCCATTTAACCTTTGGCTCTGCTAGTTTCCGAGATCCCCATACTAGGGGTAATCGAAAAAACTCAACCTGTTGAACGAAACTGTATAATTTAATGCAAATTCAACTGCAAATTTAACGGGTAAAACAAAAAGTGGCCTATATAAGAAAATACCACATAAAAGTACAAGTTTCGAGGATCATTTTGCGCTTTCGAAAGCTTTGGTAGAAGCTGAGATATGAATTTTTAAAATTGACCATTTTTAAGCCATTTTTTGCACTTAAATTGCCCGTAGCTCGAAAAGGGTGCGTTTTTCGAAAAAATATCAAATAGCAAAGTGTTTATTTTTGCCCAATTTACCAAACGAATATATTTTCGTCATTTCTTTTATTTTCAGTTTTTTTTTGTTAACAACAAATAATGTGCCATTCGACAATAAACTGTTATTAAGGTTTTTTGTTTCCAATGATATGACAAATCGGTTCCACTAGGTGTCAAACAGGCGATTTTCGATGAGAGGTCAACTTGATTTTCTGTGCATCAAAATAGGGGTATACCGCTCACCTAGTATGGATGAACTAACTCGTACTAACCAAAAAACAAAGCCTGCTCAATAAATTGCTCCAAATGGTGCCATAATTAAATTAAACCAGTTTTACTTGTTGCAGAGGCATTCTATAGTATCGAAAAGCACCCGAAGTCTGATCTTCATCCCCATTTTGCTGAGATTCTATGATTGGTGCTAAAATTTTGATTATGTGCATGTAGCCCTCAGGTTATTGATTATATATTTTATTTTTATCTGACCCCTATTTTAATTTTTACTTTATTTATTGTCATTTAAATTCAATTTGAATTGTGACCTGACAAATATCTCCCTGACTTATGTAAACTGTATATGGTTAAGCATGAATAAATTGATTGATCGAAATGTTTACTCCTAACAGTATTTAGTATTTATCTTTGTTTGTGATTTCTTTTTAATAACCTTTAGTTTAATATATTTTGGTATGTTTGATATTTAGTTGAATGTTGGACTACATCCAGTATATCTGCTCACACCCAGATACCTCCCCTGGAACGTAAGAATCGCGTTACCGCAGCAAAACTGAAAGACTTTAAAGCCATGCAAAATTATATCCCACTCAAACATTACCATTTTTATGAAGACCTGACACATAAAACCTCACAAAATATACACACAGCCTAATCAAAATTGGGGTGTATTTTAAAATTGCTTTATTTAGTTTTTAGTCATATACTTGAGTTTGTAATATTTTGAATTTATAAATGTTTCTTTTGCAAAAATATACACCTAATAAAAATTTTTAACACCATATTTTTTTGTGTGTGACACTTAGACCCTTCTAAGTAATATGGTATTAGACCCTTTTCAGTAATATGCATTAAGGCACAAAGATCCTTTTACGATTTTCTATTTTGGGATTTTTTGCAGGCCAAATTAAGTTTGTTTTTTGTATTCCTCAGAGGTCTTACTTAAAGTAAGCCGTTTCACCTAAAATATATACGTATCTATATTTGAAGCTAAAATGATTTTTACTACTTTCCAAAAGTTTTATTTCATTCCTCTGGTTCCAGATTTTTGGCACTTAGTCCCTTTAGAACTTACACTCTTCAATATATAAGGTGTCCCTGTTTAGTTGCGATGTGACAACAACTTAAAATCACGAGCCATTTAGAAAGTTAGCCCAAATTAAAATATAGTAAAATAAAAAACATTGTTTAATTAAAGGTCGATATAATGAAACACAAACTTCTTTATGACATACACCTACCTACTACTTATCTGCTACACAAAGTCGATAAACGCTTCAAGGTGAAATTAAAAACTTGCTGATTACATCAATCGAAATATGAAAAGATTATTTGTGCCTGGCCTTGTCTCATCTAGAGCTACTGGAGCTGGATCGTGTCCTCTTCCTCCTGTTCCTATGAGGAGGGGGGCTCCTGCGCCTGGGTGGGCTCCTCCTCATCCTGGGTGGAGTGCGCCTCCGGAAGCGGGGCGGAGTCCTGCGGTGAGGAGGCATTCTGCGCATTGGTGGTGGAGGTGATCTCCTCGGTGGTGGCGGTCTGCAAGAGAAAGGTTTGGAGAGAAAATAGTATACTTATCGGGTATTCTTCATGAGAAAAGCATGCTAGAATATTCAGAAAAGCGTCATATTCTTAGACAAAAATTGAATTAACTATTAGAGTAGTTATTATGAGATTGGTGAATAGGTCTTTAAAAAAGAAATTAGATAGCTGACTGACATATTTATAAAAATTCTCATGGCTATAGCTTCATATCCTGGAAAACAGATGGAGCTGATGTCTAACAATATACAGGGTGTTTCTAAATTATGGTGCCAACGTAATATGACGGATAGAAAATGCCATTTTGAACAAAAAAATCTACAGAAGTTATGCAATTTAAATGAAACTTGGTGAAATTCTTTATTAACTGACGTGCAACAATTTTGTATAAAAACGATTTATTTCCATCGACCAGAGGCGGAGGGGCAGGGTAGCACAATGAGTTTTCTACTCATAACTTTTTTGAGGTTATCTTTTTGGTCTCGCCGGTTCATCATTTTAGTGCATCTTTTTATTTTGCAACAAAAATTTTCCGTTTGCGTTGAAATCTGCAAAATGTGCCCCAAAACACCTGTTATTAACTCCAAAATTCGAAAAATAAAATTATTGCCTACCGCATTCAAAACTTTTACAGATGAATTGTACGTTCAAAATTAAGAAAAACTGCTTAATGGATATTGAGTAAAACATCACTGGTTGTCGAATTCAATCAGTCCCATTTTGAAAGCGAAAATTTTTTTATACATAGTTCAAAGGGAATTTTTTTGTCACTTTAAATGGTACAATTATTATGTAAAATTTGAAAGCGATAGTTGAAAATTTTATTTTTCGAATTTTGGAGTTAGCAGGTGTTTTGGAGCACATTTTGCCGATTTCAACGCAAACGGTTGATTTTATCGATATTAAACAAGAGTACATTTTTGTTGCAAAATACAAAATAAAAAGATGCACTAAAATGACAAACCTGTGAGACCAAAAAGATAACCTCAAAAAAGTTATGAGTAGAAAACACATTGTGCTACCCCGCCCCTCCGCCTCTGGTCGATGGGAATAAATCGTTTTTAAACAAAATTGTTGCACTTCAGTTACTAAAGAATTGCACCAAGTTTCATTTAAATTGCATACTTCTGTAGAAGTTATTGCGATAAAGATGTTTTTCAAACTATACTTTCATCACCCTGTAACTTTCTTATTATGCATTTTCGGACCCATGTTTATAGGAAACTTTTTGTTCAAAATGACATTTTCTATCTGCCATATTACGTTGGCACCATAATTTAGAAACACCCTGTATATGTTGTACTCTATTTTTTCTCTGGAAAGCACATAGTGAGCAGTCTTTATTAATAAGTTACCAGGGTTAGCCCTAAATAAATTACTTCTGCAGACCATTCCTCTTGATGACCATTATTTATAATAATATGTCTAACATCTACAGGTAACCGTCTTTTCTTGGTTATTAGTATCGACTGTGTTGTGCTTTATCTTCCATTTTACAAAAGTTATCTGCCAATCCCTTACTTACTTTGTAGGGAATTACAGATATAATATGAGGACCTGTTTACCACGAAAACTGCAGTATTATCTGTGTACAGCAAAACGTAGGTATCAGGAGTGGTCGGAAGGCCCATAATATAGAATCTATAAAGAATGGGGCCTAGAACAGTGCCCTGGGGTACACCAGCCTCCACACCTCTAATTGTTGACATCTGTCCTTCAACTCGTATGCTGAATTTTCTCACGTCCAAGAAACTTTTAATAAGGCAGACAATAGGAACTGTTAAACCACCACGTAATAGTTTATATATCAGTCCCTAGCTAGAACACTAGCCACTACACCGGGTTCTGACGATGCAATTTTTGCACGAAATTAGTCATTCACACTTTGCAATTAGCATGTAAATGGAAACTGCTCTATTTTTTGTGCAACTAAATTGCAGCAATTTAGTAACAATTGGAAAATTTTATTTGCGAAGTAGTGCTTCAGTTCAGGCCGGTATTAGAAAATAATCTTATACAATGAGGGTGAATATGATGTTTATATTGCATGTGGACGAGGGTTAAAGGTGGATTTATAAACTCGACGTTTGCGTTGGCGCTCGAAGTTGACGGTGACCTTCGCAGTTTGCGTCCAGAAATGTGAACGGCGGAACGTGAAAGATGAAATTAGTTTATCTCGGACTGGCATCGGACGCAGACGGCAACGTTCGACAGCATTTATAAACGGTTACACGTAAAATATTGGGATTGAATTTTCGACGCAAACGGCAACGGCGAGCGCCAACGCAAACGTCGAGTTTATAAATCCACCTTAAGCATGATGCCATAGGCGTTCTACGTGTAACAGCTGCAAACGGCAAAAATAATTTGGCAGAACACACTGACATTTTGGAATAAATAAAATTCAAGGGTTACTTGATTTTCCATAAATCACTTTAAATTCCAGTTTCAAAGTTTGATAGTTGACAAGTTTCAACTGTCAGAAATATAATATACTAGCTTTGTTCCAATAATAGTTCTGAACCAGTTCTAGCGAATCAGAGTGTGGAAAAGTAATTCCAGAACTGTTTTCAATCAATTAGATCGCTGAGAACCGGATCAGAACTGCTGTTGGAAATTGGAACAAACCCATTATCAACATAAAGCAGAAGAAGACAGGAAGTCAAGAAGTTTGAGAAATAATGTGCTCCCGAATACTTCCAGCAAAACTATGATCTCTCTGTCTCTCCAAACACAGCACTTTTGGTCATTTCTATTAATTTTTTTCTTGCAAATTAATTAACCTTTTGTACACTAACAAGATTTGTAACATTTAAGGTTAGGTTCTTTTCTTTAAATCCCTTTTGAATTTGATTCACAGTGCTTCTAAAATAAACTGGACTGCTTTTCCAATACAATCATGTGTCCCACCTATATACATACAGCGAGCACGTACAGGTTGGAATAAATTCGGAAAATGTTGTACTGTGCGATTAAAAAAAAAACGCTTCGACACGTCCAACAGAATTTTGAAAGGTGAATATTTTGACATATTTGTCATTCTTGTGACGTTATTACTAACCAAACTATGACGTCATCTATATATTTTTTTAAATGGCAACCACTATTTTTGATAGCGTCATTTAAAAGAACGCACTTTTCTTGTATCGGTACGCAAATAATAATAATAATACATTTCATAACAATTTTTTTTTCATAAATTTTAAATATCTGTTATAAATTACAAAGAGCAAACTAAATCAAATTAAATGTTCAAATTGCCTGCCGTTGACCGCTTGGCAATGAGCAGGCCAATATTCAAATTCTTGCAATACATTACTGATTATTTCAGAACCAATCTGTTCGATTTCTTGTGCAATTCTGTTCTGCAGATCTCCAATCTTTGCAGGTCTTTGAAAGTACATCTTAGATTTTGTTATGTAATGTATTATTATTATTTGCGTACCGATACAAGAAAAGTGCGTTCTTTCAAATTACCCTATCAAAAATAGTGGTTGCCGTTAAAAAAAAAGATGAAATCATAGCTTGATTAGTAACGACGTCACAAGAACAACAAACATGTCAAAATATGCGCGTTTCAAAATTATATTGGACGTGTCGAAGCGTTTTTTGTTTAATCGCAAAGTACAACATTCTACCGAATTTATTCCAACCTTTATGTGCTCGCTGTATATAATATGTCCCACCGAAAGGTCGGCCATATTGGGCCCACACATCATTGGCTGTTATGTGTTCAATTACAATACAGAATTGTAGAAGGCTATTTTAAATTTGAATCATGTCAAATGCGCAAGGGCAGTGCTTGGCCCTTGGCAGAGGCAGGCTAGGCGTTGTATCTTATCAAGCGCCGCCTTTGGTCTGGTCTTGCAAGCGCCTGACCACCAAACGACAGCCCCATGTGTGATCATGTATACATTCATTACCTTGTAAATCCAAAGCATGACCTTCGGACACAGTCCCCACGAAGTTCCCACGGCTCTGCGGCACGCCCACAGCGCGTTGCATGCCTTTTTGGTCCTTGTGAGTATGTGTTCCTCGTAGGTCAGTCTGGAGTCTAGCCAGACTCCCAGATACTTGACCTTCTTCTTTATTTCTAGTTGGGTCCCTTGAAACTCTACGAGAGGGCTGGGGACCACTTTTCTCTTTCTGGTGAATAGTACCAGCTCAACCTTATTAGGGTTGACACTTAATCCGTTAGCGGCGCACCACTGAGAGAACTTCACAAGGGCCCAATGGCCAGTGGCCAATGATTTCAATTTAGTTGATGTTTACATGGCGTTTGATCCAGACACGATCCCAAAAATTAACGAATCGACCTTGAAACTGAAACAGGTTTCGATACCACAATATAAGTGTCTACATGATTGGATTCAATAAGTATATTCAGTTCAAATTGAATACCTCATGGAAACATAATAAGTGACAAAAAATTATTAAAGTCAATAACTAAATAAAAAATATTGGTAGTGCTGTATGCACAATAAGAGAGAACTTTGCACAGAAATATAAAATAAATATGGAGTATGAAAAGCAACCCTTATTTAGTTTTGGTAATATGGAAGAACCAGCTCTGTATACCTTCGGAATGACTTCGATGCAAAAAAGATCAGCTAGATGACCCATCTGCCAACGATGTTATTTTTTTAGTGGTACCTGATTTTGCTCAAAACACCAATGTGTTAATAGGATGAACATTTACAGAATTGAACCATATAGTGTTACACTCGTTTTCGAAGTTTACAATGGTCAGCAGTTATCGGCGGACACGGGACTATACAGAGGCGGGAGATGAAAGATATGGTCAGTCGATCCGCACTGGCCTTGCTGGCCGATACCGATCTGCTTGGATTATTGTTGGTTGATGTCATTGTCAAAAGAAGGGAATATAATTTAATTTGTCTGAAAAACAATAAAAGACGTGTTATAAAGCAGCGGTGGGATAATAGACCGCTCTATACGAAGACTGGTGTGTGTGTAAAACTAAGTTTTGTGCAGTTTCATCTGGATTTATTTACGCCAATTAATTATGGGTAAATGTCGACGTAAGCATGGTAGTAGTAGTTCTACGACTTCTACTAGTAGTTCTTCATCGAGTGATAGTAGCTCTTCGTCGAGTAGTAGTAACTGCGGGCATTATAAACGGTAGGGTAAGCAATCTAAAAGAATAAAGCGCACTAATCGGGCCCTGTCCAAGGAAAAAAGACGAGAGAATGTGAACGTAACATCCTCTAGTGAAAAACAACGGGAACGCCCTGTTGAACGGGTGTATGTGCACCGTCATAGAATAAACACCCCTGAACCTTGCATAAACGCCCAAAATAGAGCCCCGCTCGCAAGCGACACACTGCGGAGTAATTTAGAAAACGGTAAAGGTTCGAGACGTGACTTAAACGTAAGCATCTCCAGCCCAATCCCAAGTAATGTATATACAAATTTAGCTTCGAATTTAAGAAACCTGAACTCGAACTTAACCGAATCTACCGCTAACGCAGACGTTGCGGAAAGCGGCAGTTCTGTTATTCATAATAATCCCGATGAAAGTGAATCACACAAACGGATCAAACAATTGGAAGATTTAGTAAGTCAGTTATTACAAAATGACCATGAACATAGCACTAGAGTCTCTATTCGACCCGATTGTATCCCAGAATTTAATCCCGGCAATCAAAATGAAAGCTGTCGAAAATGGCTCGACAAAATAGATCAATTGGCACGAATAAATAAATGGGACGAGAAGACCACCATCTACCATATGCAGTCAAGGTTGTCTGGATTGGAAAAAACGTGGTATAACAACCTAGATAATTATAAATACTCCTGGGTTGAATGGAAAAATGTGCTAAAGCAAACATTTCCAGACCATCAAGATTTTCCTACGGCTCTTAAGAGACTTATTCGTCGCCATAAATTGCCTGAAGAATCTTGGACTGAGTATTATTTTGGAAAAATGCAGTTGCTTCATTGTGAAATATCAGGCAATAATGCTGTTGCTATGATAATAGATGGGATTCCAGATAGTACTATACAGTCTGGTGCTAAAGTGGGAAGGTATCTCACACCGGAAAACCTATATAGTGATTATTTGGCAAAGCTAACAGTTACAAAAGAACGTACAAGGCCAGATTTTCATAAGAAACCCGAACGACGACCAAATATTGACAAACCCGAACAGAGGAGCACTCTTAGAAGGGGAAGATGTTACAACTGCAAACAGTATGGGCATATACAATCAGATTGTCCTAAACCACGAGTAGAATGCACTGTCTGCAAGAAATTAGGACATACAGCTGAGAACTGTTTTAAGAATAAGTCAACGTTTTCACGTAAAACCATGATGTGTGAAACACGTTCAACATCAAACGATGGTTATTACGTGACCTGCTCAATAAATGGATACGATTTTCCCGGATTTGTAGATTCAGGAAGTGAGGTTGTATTAATGCGGAAAGGTGATGCTACCAAGGCTGGATTGAAATGGTGCGACAGCAGTATTTTTGTAAACGGCTATGGTGGAGGTATATCAAAGGTTTTGGGCACTACGAATACCAAAATTAATTTGAAAGTGGATCTTTTTGAAGCTAAAGTACCAATTTTAATTGTGGCAGATACAGAACAAACTATGCCAGTTTTGATTGGAAGATCAATATTAAACCAAGATGATGCTGTCATGGTAGTACGCAAGGTAGGATATTTAATTCAGAATTGTTAGAGTTGCCACAAATTGACACACTGCCTCCACAGAAGATAACTCTTCTATCGGATGTCGACTTCGAAATACCTCCAAACCACGTAGGCATGATACGTTGCACTTCTAGTGATGCTTATGACGGAGATATTTTTGTGGATTTGAGGCATTCATACGAACCTGCGAGGGAATGTATAGTTGCCAGATGTATTGCATCAGCGTCTGCAGCGAAGATTTCCGTTCTAAATGCTTCTGGGCACACCATTTATTTTGAGAAAGGTCAGGTTATGGCACGGGGAAGACCCTGCATTCTTCATACTAATTCACATGTAAGTGTCCATAAAGTAGACGTTGTTAAACTAGAAAAATTTAGTATGGCAGATTTACAGGGTCATATTCCAAACGATATTTCTGAATCTGATTCATCTAAACTTTTATTACTGTTAAATAAATATCGAGATTGTTTTGCTCAAAATAATAATGAGTTAGGTGAAATTAAAAATGTTGAGATGACCATTCAGCTTACGGACGATAAACCTGTAACGTATAGGCCTTTTCATTTATCTCTAAACGAAAGAGAAAAAGTACGCGAAATGGTGAATGGTCTTCTAGCGGCTAAAATTATTCAAGAATCGAACTCGCCATACTCCAGTCCGATTGTTCTTGTCAAAAAGAAAAATGGAGAAACAAGAATGTGTGTGGACTATCGAATGTTAAATGCTAAGACTATTAAAGACTGCTATCCAATGCCAAGGGTTGATGATCACCTGGAGATGTTAAGAGGGTGTAAATACTTCACAACCCTTGACATGGCTAGTGGGTACCATCAGATAAGGATGGCGGAGGGGTCTAGACAAAAGACAGCATTTGTGACACCTGATGGTCAATACGAGTACCGCAGAATGCCTTTACGTCTAGTTAACGCTCCTGCAGTATTTCAACGAACTATTAATCAAATATTGGGGTCTATGAGATTTTCAACGGCACTTGCATACATGGATGACATACTTATACCATCCACGAGTTTTACATCGGGTTTGATAGCCGTTGGTGACGTGTTCGAAACATTACGGAACGCTGGTGTTACCCTACGGTTGGCAAAGTGTCAATTTTTCCAGGAAACGATAGACTACCTTGGTCACGAGATCAGTGCTGACGGTATACGGCCCGGCACTGCAAAAATCAAGGCAGTTGAACAATTTCCTACTCCCAAAAACGTACACCAGATTCGGCAGTTTGTTGGCCTATGTAGTTATTTTCGAAAATACGTAAAAAAACTTTGCTCACCTTGCACGGCCATTAACTTTTCTAACAAGAAAAGAAGTTAAATTTGAATGGAGCCAGGAACAAAAAAATCTTTCGAAAAACTCAAACAGATTTTAATTGAAAGACCGGTTCTTGCCATTTATGACCCTAAATTGGAAACTGAAGTGCACACGGATGCTTCAAAGGTTGTTCTAGGTGGTATTTTATTACAAAAACAGTCAGACGGAAAATTAAGGCCTGCTTTGTACTTTAGTAGGCAAACAACTAAAGAGGAACTCATACGAACTGGAGGCTTTGGCAGTTGTCAGCTCGCTACAAAGATTCCGCGTATACTTGTTGGGACTGCAGTTTAAGGTCGTTACTGATTGCAGTGCACTACGAACAACAATGACAAAACGGGATCTAATTCCTCGAATCGCAAGATGGTGGTTAACTACACAAGAATTTAATTTTTCTGTAGAATATCAGGCAGGTTCCGAAATGAGTCATGTCGATGCACTAAGTCGGAATCCTGTTGAAGGACACCATAAGCCCGAAGAGATTGATATATTTCAAGTGAATATTACCCGCGAAGACTGGGTGTTAGCAACCCAGATTAACGACGAACGATGCAAATATATACTTGAAGTGCTGGCAAGAAAACCTTGCGATAACGAAGAAAAGCAAATTTACAAAGACTATGCCGTAAAGGATAATAGGCTTTATAGAAAAACGTCTCGGGGATTAAAGTGGTATGTTCCCAGGGCAGCAAGAAAAGTAGTGACCATGAACCACCATGATAACATGGGTCACTTTGCGGCAGAAAATACTCTACAAAACATTAGTGTTAGCTACTGGTTCCCAAGAATGAAAAAGTACGTTGATCGTTACATCAAGGCTTGTTTAGCATGTGCGTATAATAAACAACCATCAGGGAGGAAGGAAGGATTCCTTCACAATATAGAAAAATTATCGGTGCCAATGGACACCATGCATATTGATCATTTAGGACCTTTTGTAAAAAGTAGCAAAGGAAATTCCTATTTAATTGTTGCTATTGATGCCTTCACAAAGTTTTTGTTTGCAAACCCAGTAAAAACTACAAAAACTAAGCCAGTCATAGATTTCCTAAAGGGAACTTTCAGAATGTTTGGAGTTCCCAGACGCATCGTGTGCGATAGGGGATCTAGCTTTACTGGCAAAGTTTTTGTGACGTTCACAAAGGATTTGGGCATAAAGGTTGTGCTCAATGCAACAGCTACACCACGTGCCAACGGGCAAGTAGAACGATACAACAGAACTCTATTGAATGCCATTTCTACAACTCACGACGATGAGAGGAAATGGGATGCTTCAATAAGCTCTGTAGTATTTGGCATAAACTCAGTTACAAATAGTACGACCGGGAAAAGTCCCTACGAACTACTGCTTGGTTACAAACCTAGAGGGTTAAATGACTCATTTTTGAGCTTAGCTGTAGCTGACGATGTAGTAGTTAGTGATATTGAGAAAACTCGAAAAGAAGCCGAGTCACGAACGAAACGTGCACAGGTACGGCAAAAGGCCTACTTTGATGCAAAACGAAAACGGACTCGTGAGTACAAAGTTGGCGACCTTGTGGTCTTAAAGAAGACTAATCTTGCTAACGATAGTAAGAGTAGTAAGTTGGTTCCAAAGAATAGTGGCCCTTACATTGCAAAAGAGATACTACCTAACGATAGATACGTAGTAGAGGACCTACCAGGTTCAAGACGTGCACATAAAAGGTACCAAGGTATCAGCGCTCCTGATAGAATGAAACTATTTATGCCTACTTACGAAAGTAGTGAGTCGGGTTCTGAAAACGAACGAATTGCTGACGAGGGCAATTAGTTAATTACGGCCATGGTTTATGTTTATGTTTATGATTATGTTGATGTATCAGGCTGTATATAGTGGATGCCACATGTGTGCGCAGTATTTGTGTCATCTATTTATTTACAGTTCCTATTGAGTAGCGATTAATTTGTTTATACGAGAATGTTTCTGCTTTTATAGGTCTTATGAAGTTATGGAGTTTCCGGGACGGAAATTCGGTAGCATGGCCGAATGTTACACTCGTTTTGCAAATTTTCGAAGTTTACAATGGTCAGCAGTTATCGGCGGACACGGGACTATACAGAGGCGGGAGATGAAAGATATGGTCAGTCGATCCGCACTGGCCTTGCTGGCCAATACCGATCTGCTCGGATTGATTGGTTGATGTCATTGTCAAAAGAAAAGAATATAATTTAATTTGTTTGAAAAACAATAAAATACGTGTTAAAAATAGTCTATATTAAAAAGATAATGTGTTGTATTTCGGAAATGTTAAAGAAACTCCATGCAAAGAAATAGACTTGGAAGCATTAGTGCCCCAACAATTAAAATTATAATGAATACAGATTGTTTTGCTTTGAAATTATCAGAATTAGGTTGTATGCCATTAATTAAAACGGAAATTGTTGATAAGCGGTATTCCTGTTAGTGCAAAACGTTACAACGCATCAAAAGAAGATAGAGAAATTATTGCGCGATTAGTAAGCGAGTTAAAAGAATGTGGAATAGTTACAGAAATGAACAGTCCTTATGTGTCACCTGTGTTGTTGGTGAAGAAGAAAAATGTTTATCTGAAGCGAAACTGTTTGCAACGTTAGATTTGGCCAATGGATACATGCAGATACCACTTACTGAAGAGGCCAGTAAGAAGACTGCTTTTATAAAGGTCAACACAACTGGAGAATTTTAATGAATGGTTTTTGGTTTGACAAATGCCCCATATGAATTTGTGCGATTGACGAATTTGGTATTAGGGCAATTGAGAAATAATATGCAGTTGTTTCTTGAATGATATTATTATTAGTTAGGCAGTGCTTCCGCTGCCGACACCGGTCGCCCTCTCAATCCTTTTCTCGGCTGCCGGCAATGGCGCCCCAATAATTGACTAGGTACTGCCAATTTTGAGTGCCCAAAATCTGGCCACATACAGAATAAGCGGAAAATTGAAAAGCTGTTGCATCGAATTGAGTTTGAAAACTGAAATGTAGCGTTGCAACACATAGAACATGAGCCGTCCTCCTTTTACAGTTTTAAGTGATCTCAAATCGATTCCGAATCACTTTGAGATCACATCGGCTGACATCGAGTGTTCCTTTTACAAATGTTCAGTTGATTATGAAGTGATCAGTTTACGCAGAAAATCGAGTTTTAGGTAATTTGTGTTTGGTTTGAGTGTTTCTGGGCTTAAGGTGGTGACAAATATTGAAAAATTCATTCAAGGGTTAGATTATAGATAACTGTTCCATTTACCAATAAAAAATCATGTCACTGTCAGATCACTTCATGTTCATTTCACTTCAAAATCACTTGTGCAAAAAGTCAAAAGGAGGACAACTTACGACACCATTTGGAAAACGAGATATTATTGTACTTACCAGGGACTCTTTAAATTAGGGGCCCAGCATTATACTTTCCAAAGTGAGGCATATTCTTTCCTCATTCTAATGGTATCAGTGATGCCAAGTATGCCATTTTATTGGAGAATCTATGAATAAAACGGGTACTTTGATTGTAAGTAAAAATTAATAATGGTTTCTACGATTTCTAAAAATTAGACTTGACAAATACTTGTCTACAAATACAGAATATGAAAACTGTCAAATGGAACAAATGTATTTTATACTTGAAATTCTTTAATTGTCACATCTGAGTATCTGGAAGTTAGAAAACTTAAAAATTGTGCCTCCTTTAGAATCTATGGCACTATCTTATCACATAAAACCTGATGGCAATTGGACACACTGACATATAACATAACCTTGTACCAGCCCCCTTGTGGTCTCCTTGGAGTATACAGAAAACAAACTTCCCCTCAAGGCGTCACTTTTCCTATGTGATAGACTGTGAAATGCTGGGTCCCCTTATTTTAAAGAGTCCCTGGTACTTACCTGTTATACTTGCACCGTGTTACAAAAAAGTAGGCTAATCCATTGACCACAGATTCCTTGGGCTGAAATAACGTGACTTTTCACACGATATTTTTTATTTAGACGCTTCTACCTCAAATACTGCGTTTTAAAAATTGATGTTTAAAAAACTAATTTTATACAGGGTGTCCCGTAATGATGTGCAAATATTTGAAGGAAGTGTTTTGCCGGTAGTTTTCATTTTAAAAGCTTTTATTTAACTTGCAATGTATGTATGTATGTATGTATGTATGTAATTTGTTCGGGTGGAATCTTGCAACTCAATTTTGAAGCAGATATCTTCAACCGATCGAGCTGAAATTTTGTACACACGTTTAATTTGGATGACAATGCATGATTATATGTGTGACGTCATTCTAAATCCAACATGGCGGATCACCCAAGATGGCGGACTAGTTAAATTTCAACCGATCGAGCTGAAATTTTGTACACACGTTTAATTTGGATGACAATGCATGATTATATGTGTGACGTCATTCTAAATCCAACATGGCGGAACACTCAAGATGGCGGACTAGTTAAATTTCAACCGATCGAGCTGAAATTTTGTACACACGTTTAATTTGGATGACAATGCATGATTATATGTGTGACGTCATTCTAAATCCAACATGGCGGAACACCCAAGATGGTCATTAGAAGGTCTCCTCATTGAAGAGCTAGACTGTTCTAAACTAACCGGCAAACGACCTTGCAACAATGATGCGTTAACTGAGATGAATAGACTCAGACACCTGGCCAAACTAAAAATTACAAAATAAATTAAAAGTAAAAAAATATTTTTAAAAAAAGCTTTTATTTAAATGCGCTAAAAAGAATAAAATAATCTTTTCTTTTAAAACTTTTACTATCAACTTATAACGTCATTCCACAATTTATATGATATAAAAGCTTGTCGCGAGATTTAAGTTTTCAAACTAAGTAAATACCACTACTTAAATCTCGCGACAAGCTTTTATATCATATAAATTGTGGAATGACGTTATAAGTTGATAGTAAAAGTTTTAAAAGAAAAGATTATTTTATTCTTTTTAGCGCATTTAAATAAAAGCTTTTTTTAAAAATATTTTTTTACTTTTAATTTATTTCAATTTAAGCCTCCCAAATTATTCCAGCCTTAAAAAGTACAAAGAATATGGATTGATCTTTAAAAAAAAACCAGTTGAATCTAGAAACTTGAATTTTGGGATACGTTACCGCAGCTAGTTGGAAGAGATTTTACGGTATAATTAGTTTTTGCACCTTATGCATCCTAAGGGTAAAAACCTGAAACACCTAGGTATTTGTCTTTTTATTACAGCTTTTATTCGACTTCACCTGTTATTTATTACCTATGCAAGTATACCATGCTAAGAAGTGCTAATTGAAGTATTCTAATGTGCTTAACTGAAAGAAAAGTTAATTTTTAGTAACGTAGCACACCCACCTACTACGGGAGTGGGGGTTACAATAACTGCTCATATCGGCCGTGAGTCTGCGGCCTTTGTAACCCCCACTCCTGTGGTAGGCGGGTGTGCCGATACTTCGATTACCACTTCTTAACATGCTCTACATGTATATGCGGGTCAAATATTGCCAAATCTTTAAACTACTTCCGCCCAACTGATTAAGCTGAAATTTTGCTCACACTTTTGGTGCTGGTGACAGTACAATCTAGTATACCTAATATTGTGATTTGTTCAAAATAAAGGTGTGACGTCATACTAAATCCAATATGGCGGCTGCCCCAAGCCTCAAGATTGGCATTACCTATTTTTTCACAACCTCCTTGACTTGGATATCAAATCAAAGGGTTTGACGAGTAGAAAACAATAAGATGAATGACGTCATACTAAATCCAATATGGCGGATGCCCCAACCTTTTACTTAAGCCATATACTAAAACGAATAAAATAAGTGTAGGTTTTCGTTAAGGTAATGCAGTGCCAAATTGAGACAAGCTTTTTTAAATCAAAAAGCTTGTCACGTGAATTGTAAAGAAAAAACTTACATACTTCGGCAAGTAGGTAGGTAGGTACTTGTTTATCAACCGATCACTGTCCAATAAAATTAATCGGTATCTATTTTTATTATATGAACATTTCGTGTGACAAGCTTTTCGATTTCAAAAAGCTTGTCACAATTTGGCAATGAATTACCGGAACGAAAACATAAACTTATTTTATTCGTATTAATATAAAGTGAGGATTCAATTTTTTTATTTAAAAATGTTTAGGTGTATATGAGCAACCCACCTTACAATGAGTTTTTCTACAAAATGTTAAAGGCCTGATCAAAAAACCTGAGACAACCTGTAAACACTCTGGTAATGCATTAAGAATGAATGTGCACCCTTTTTTTGTTAAATAAGTACACTATTATGTATTCCATTACTATTATCCTTGCTCTTGCACTACTTAATATAATATTATTATTAATTTATTTATTAATGGGAATTTCAATTTGAATTGAATCTTGAAATCTTCAAACAATTATCTAGGTAAAAGCATAATCAGTGGCAAAACCTAAGAATTCTTTGCCGGCAGCTCATTCGGGTGTCGTTGCCGGTAGCGGAGGCACAGCCTATTAATTAATTATTGGAACGGTTACGTATGGTATTTAAAGCATTTAAAAGAGCTAATTTAACTTTGAATTTAAAAAAGTGTATTTGGGAAAACTGAAGTTGATTTTCTTGGTATGGTAGTCTTGACAGGAGGTTTAAAGGTTGAAAAATAAGTTGTCAAATTCTCCAATTCTAAAACTATTTAATCCAAAACATGCAACAGAGTTGCATACGGATGTTTGCATGATAGGAATTGCAGTTACGTTTAACATACTGTGCGTCGAAGAAAACAACAGAAGCAGAAAGAAAGTATCATTCATTAAAGTGGAATTGATGGCTATAGTATGGTCAGTAGAAAGGCCGAGGGATGCTGATTGGAATACCTTTTGAAGTGGTGACTGATTGTGAAGCGATAGTTTATTTAAATAGTAAAAAGTCACTGAATCCATACGTATTACGATGGTTGCCATTTTACAAGAATATGATTACACTATAGAACACCGAAAAGGAAATGCCATGACTCATATTGATGCACTAAGTAGGGGCCCTGTTGAGGTTGAAAAAGATGCGCACGATACTGTTTTTGAAAAAAGATTAGATGTATTGGAAATAGCATTAACTGAAAGGGAACAGGTAGCTTTTTTACAGTATAGCGACAAAAAATTAAAGATTCTTATTGACATTCTCAAAAAATCAATTGGTGTTAGAACAGCAAATGAAAAGATTTTAGTTAAAGATTATAAATTAAAATTTAACATTCTATATATTTCAATTAAAGTAGGTGGTGAGGACAGAGGACTTTTTGTAGTACCGAATTCAATGCGAAAAAGTGTGCTAATAAAAAATCATGACCTTGTTGGTTATTTTGAAGTTGATAGAACAGTATATCAAATTTTAGAAACTCATTGGTTTAGCGGATTACGTCGGTATAGTAGGAAGCATATAGCTGGATGTTTATTTTGTTTAATTAATAAAATACCTGCTGGTAAAAAAACCGGTTACTTGCATCCAATTCCATTACCCAGCCAGCCCTTCGAAAGAATTCATGTTGACAACCTTGGCCCTTTTTCGAGAACATCCAAAGGCTGTGTTCATATTTTTATTATCGTGGATGCCTTTACACGATATGTACTAATATCTGATAAAAAGTACCAAAACAGCTGCAATAACATGTTCAATGGATGATTATATTTTGAAATTTGGAAGTCCCAAAATATTGGTATGCGACAGAAGTACCTGTTCTACAAGTGGAGTCTTTAAGAAATATACAGAAACAAAAGGCATTCAATTAGTGTTGAACTCACCGAGACATCCACAAGCAAATGGCATGGTCGAGCGTGTAAATCGTACCATTATTCCAGTGATTCAAGCTGAGATGCATGGTAAAACAAATTGTGATAGCTGTTTAAAGAAGGTGAAATTTAATTTAAACACATCCTTCAATAAAACTACCAGA
Source organism: Pseudeuparius sepicola (assembly GCA_963920635.1). NCBI lineage: Eukaryota > Metazoa > Arthropoda > Insecta > Coleoptera > Anthribidae > Pseudeuparius > Pseudeuparius sepicola. The sequence continues at coordinate 48,872,536 of OY987298.1, forward strand.
CAGGCTCCATATAAGATGTTGATGAGTTATACTCTGTCATTAGAAAATGAAATTGTGGGAAGCACATACTATCCACTTGAAGAAATCAGAAAAAAGTTACAGAAGAAGTACAGAAACAGCAAAAACAACAAAGCACAATTTGATAAGAATAGATACATAGAGCATGAGTACGATGTAGGAGAGATAGTGGTAGTAAAAGCACCTACCAGTTCAGTAGGTGAAAGCACAAAGCTCCAGTCTAAATATAGAGGACCTTTTGTGGCTGTTGAGAAGTTACCATCAGATTCGCGAATTGACAAGTTGGTGGTAAAGGAAGGAGATCGTAGGCTACTTACTACAGCACATGTGTCACAATTAAAAGGTTATTTTAATCATAATGAAACTGAAGATCAAGGCGATGAAGAAATGAAGCATGAAGAAATAAATAATGAAGATATAGAAAAACATCAACAACGGAAGACAGTAGTGAAGCCAAAGCTAAGGTGAGGCATAGAAACTAAAAAGGAAGAAAACAAGAATCACCGGGCAAAACGGGAAATAGTTAAAACCAAAAAAATTTAGGAAGAGTTTTGTCTATTGTGCTACAAAATTTTTAAATTCTTTACCTGCAGAATTTAAGGAGTTGCCCTTAACATATTTTAAATTTAAAATTAAGGCCTATTTACTTGATTTACAATAAGATTGTTTATGTTGTCGTGACTGCCTGCTTTTATGCTTTTTTTGTATTTATCAATTACTTGTAATTATCAATTATTTGTTTGTGACATTTCTTTTTATTTTTTCTTGTGTGCGGGGGTTAAGTGTAAGAATAGCCTGGTGCTAAACTTCGCCCTTCGACGTACTACTTCTGTAATATGTATGTACTTTAAATAAAGAGATATTATTATTACTATTATTATAAGATTATTTTTGACGTGTTATGGTGGATGGCCGAATGTTTAGAATATAATTAGTTGTGCACAGAGTTTGTTGTGGGTGGCAGGTGTAGATATTATAAGACTAATTTATGTCAGATTGTTCTGGGAATATTATAAAATATTAATAAAAAAAATTTACCCTTGTCCCTTAGATTCTTTTTATGTGTGTATTATCATAGAGCGTCGAATTCGATGTTAGAACTGATACCCTGTATAACTCTGCAGTAAACTACTTAATTCTCCTTACAAAATTATTATTTATTATATCTTACCTATAAATAAAGAAAAAATAGCCCTAGGTGTTGGAAATAGATATAAGTTGAACTGATAGACAGCCCAAATTGATTCTATATAATTTGGTGAGATCGGCATACTTCCAAAGTACAAACTACAACAAACACACCTCTAGAACACAGGTTGTCTGAAAGGGTGGGGGGGAACCCAGAGGGTGGTAAATTATAGGGGCAGCACTATCTAGTCCGGAACGGTCGTCTAATCACTTGTGCTGAATATTAGAACCAGCGACCAAAAAAACAAAGTTTTTAGCGCTACTTTTCTCGAACAGGGGACTGCGGGGGGAACCCAGAGCATGACAAATTAGAGGGGCGGCACTATCTAGTCCGGAACGGTCCTCTAATCACTTGTGCCGAATATTAGAGCCAGAGAACAAAGAACAATGTTTTACGGCTACTTTTCTCGAATAGAACGTGTGGGGCAAACGGCGAACCCAAAGGGTAGCAAATTATAGAGGCGGCCCTATATTTTCTGGAACGGTCATCTAGACACTTGTGCCAAATATAGGAGCCAGCGACCAAAAAACAAAGTTTTTACTGACACTTTTCTCGAATATGGGAGTGCGGGGGGAACCCAGAGAGTGGCAAATTAGAGGCGGGACTATGTCATCCAGAATGGTCCTCAAGTCACTTGTACCGAATATTAGTGCCAGCAAACAAAAAACAAAGTTTTTACGCCCACTTTTCTCGAATAGGGCATGTGAGGGAGGCAACCCAAAGAGTGGCAAATTATAAAGGCGGCACTATCTAGTCCGGAATGATCGTCTAGTCACTTGTGCCAAAAACGAAGTTTTTATGACCACTTTTCTCTAAGAGGGGGGTGTAGGGGGGAACCCAGAGGATGGCAAATTATAGGGCCGGCACTACTAGTCCGGAACAGTCGTTTAGTTTTCCGATTGTTTACGTATGCATTTTTCTTGTGTTCAATTGTTTTTCTGTTAATTTATAGGCTATTTATTAGTATTGAAGATATAGTGACTGATTTAGTATAGGTACAATGGGACGCAGAAAGTGTGGTGTGTGGCCAAATTGATATTTCTCAGAATATAACCTATCACAAGTAAACGTTGTACACACGGGCCTAATGTTTGTTTACTTCGGTAAATTTGCATAAGATGCTGGTTGTCTACAAACGTGTGTATTTTGATGATGTTGCTCCCTCTATCCTTGGTTATTTCCCTGAGGATGGACTGCAACACCATTTCGAGATTGCCACTGGGATTTCGATGGATTGTGACATGATTTTGGGATTGCGATAGGGATTTTGGGATTGCGATAATATTGCATATTTCACAGATTGTGACGGAATTTGTGATAGTATTGCAAGTAATGGTTACCCCTCGCTTAATATTTGAGAAATTTGGAGAATGGTCCTGAGAACTTTTGAAAACGTTCTCATCATAAAAATACCTTGGTAAATACTCTTGAAAATGTGTAAAAATACAAGAACATTCATGTAGTCACTCATAAATGCATTATGATCTTCGTTGCATCAAAACCACAAAAAACTTGGAAATTGCAATAAAGGCCGTACTTATTCGATTGACAAAAAGAAAAAACAGGATCAGGTGATCCTGAGTAAGTCAATCAAACGTGTTATACTGACCTGAAGTCAGTTTGGATCGGTCCAGATCACTTATTATTTATTGCCAATCAAATACTGCCAAAATAATAGCTTTTTTCTTACCGTGGTTTTGGTATCAAAACAGGGGCTGCCGTTATTTCCTGTCCATCAATTTGCCCACCATCCATATGCTTCATTGCATTCTCCGCCTCGTCGGCAGTAGCATATTCTACATAACAGTAAAGCTTTCCCAAATGTGGGTGGGTGTAGTCTCGGGGAAACTCTACTTGCTTTATTGTCCCGTAAGTGCCAAAAATCTCCATGATGTGGTCTTTATTAACTGTTCTCGTCAACCGCCCGATGTGGATCTTAGTGGGCCGGGGCGTCGGAGATCTACGCCTTTTTCTTCTGTCAGAACGCGATCTTGACCTCTGTCTTGCTGAGACAGTTCTTTCTTCTCTTGGAGGTGTAGGTCTCTTATGATTTTCTTTATCTTCTTTCTTCACTTCCACCTTCTCTTTATCCTCTTTCTTCTCCCTTTTGTCCTCCTTCTCTTTCTCCTTCTTTTCTTTGCTCTTTGAACGGCTTTTAACGCGTTTGGTCACTGATCGAGATCTTCTTTTGGGTCTTGTACGATCGTTGTCACTTGATGAACTTGATGAGACACTTGAGGAGCTACTAGAACGCGAGCTGGAGCCAGAACTAGAACTAGAGCTAGACCTAGATGAAGATGAACTACTGTCAGATGAGCTGCTTTTACTTTCATCAGAAGAACTTGAGCCAGACTCTGAACGCTTTTTCTTATCTTTGTTACGTTCTTTTTTTACATCCTTCCCGTCGTGTTCGGAACCTGAGCCAGGTTTTGCCCTACAACAACAAAAAAAATAGCACTTTAATTAACCTTTATTTAATGGCAAATTATAATAACTTACATTATTCAGCACTACGGAAAACGCTGAACGCCAAACAATAATTATCGCCAAGTATAAACAATATAACTCTTTTTATTTTGTATTTTAGTAGTTACAGTTTATAATAAAATAACGCTTGAGCTGCAGCACCATTCCCTAATTTATAATTTACAATTTACTACAAACAGAACAGAAACAGAAGGAATTTTACGATGGAGGACATCACAAAATATAAAATTCAGGTTCTTCTTCTATTTTTAATTTTTATTGGTTGGACACCGAGGTCATTTATCCAGATTCTGCATCTGTTACAATCCTATACAGTGTGGCTTGTTATAAGTGGCTCACTCAAAATAGGGCTCTTTATTAGGAGAGTTGTTGCAATTAATTATAATAATTAAGTGATCATCTCGAATATGTTCTGCTCATTGTACACCAGAGTGTTTAAAAACGAAACGAGTCAAAACGCAGCTAATTGAAAATGCGGTACTAACTCTTTTATTAAAACCACCTAAACCATCATTTAAGTACATCAACATGATTGTGGTGTAAGCAACTAATAGTAGCTTATTTGTTTCAGTGTTAAAGTTATAAAGGTAGATGAAAACAAGTCAAGTTCTAGAATCAGTGAAGCAAATTCTAGTAGTATGGACGAAACTAGTTTTACAAGTATAAACGAACCTAGTTGTAGTTATCGAAGTGTTGACCAGCCCACGTCGAGGTGAGCTTAACTTATTATGAATATACAACCCCAGAAAAGGACGCCTTTTCTGGGATACAACTTTGTAGGGAGATAGTAATTCAGAAAAACAACCACTGTTTTGAATTGCGCGGTCTGAAGGTCTAAGGCGCATGTTCCATAGGCCCATGCGCAAATCCACAATTTGCCCTAGAGGGCGCCACTTACTCCCTTTAAAAAAGATGTGCGTACTTTTAAATAATTCTAAGGGAGTAAGAGGCGCCCTCTAGGGACTACATTAAAA